>LR999964.1:70592642-71842642 GCA_905220375.1 Tachina fera
GTCTAAGTATTTTGTTACAATTAAATCAACTTGCAAAATAACTAATAATCTAATTTCTTTTGATATTGATATATTTAAAAAAATTTAATGCAAAATATTAACTTTTTTCCAACCAATAACAACAAGAACATTTAACCAAAGTAAAAAAATGCTTAAAAATAAAAAAAAATAAACCCGTAAATCACCGCACACAGTACAAACGAAAATGCAAACGTTGTTCCACTGAACGCAAAACTCAAAACGTTGCAAAGCTCTGTTGCTTGTTAACCAATCAGAGTTTTATATATTTCCAACACCAGGCAACAATGTTTGGGAATGGGCAATAAGCGATATGACCAGGCGGCAGGTGTGCTGTAGAAATCCTCGAAATTATTGATGATATAAAGATCTCTGGGGAGAAGTGGCCAAATTCGTGTTGTAATACATTTCCATAGAAAACTTTTTTTTTTTAATTATTGTACATACTGTGAAATTCCCTCTAACGCAAAGCAATCCAAGTCTGGAGAATTGTAAATAACCGTAAAATGCTTTTTTTAACAAGCTTATGCCGTTATGCTCCTCTATACATATCAGACAAATGCTTGCAATTTTTTTTATGAAATCCCGGCCAATTTAGCCTGAGTAAACGCATTAAGGAGGTTCGCTTTTAGAGTTAGTGACCCAAAATGGAAATAATTACAACATATTTGGGGACATCTCCCACAATTTTTCATTTTTTGTTCTTATGTTTAACGTATTTTTAATTTAGTATTTTTATTTTAGTTTTTTTTTTATTACTCGTTATTGATACGAGTATCAAAAGAATCGAATAAGTTAAATGGCTTTGAAATGTAAATCATATTGCTAATAAGAATTAATTGCAATGCTGTTTCTAATTGAATTACATGTGGAAAAATCAATTCATATTATTATTATTTTGAAATACGCGTGTTTTTGGAGCATTTTTCTCAAAACTTATTGTCTCAAAATTATTTTAATACAAGTAAAATAATTGTGAATTTATATTATTTTATTATAAATAATTGGATTATTCAAATGGTCGTATTAAAAAAATGTTTTAAAATTTTTGCTTGAGGAAAAACAAAAGCAAAAACAGTTAATAATTTGAAACACTATGACTGACAGCATGAATCCGCAAAAAATATAAAATAACTATTTTACTTATATTAGAATACTTGTAAGTTTTAAGAAACAGGTTTTTGGTTTATATAAATATTGATAAATTTTCGCAAGAGACAAAAATTAAACTAATGTCTTGCTCACACTTTGTTTAACAGAGTGATGCAAATTTGTGCGTCTGGAAAAGTTTTCACATTTATTACGAAAATGAGACACATGATAAAATCTTTAAATAAAATTAATTAGTAATTTTTAATGAAAAGTGAAGTGAATATCTCCCTATATTTGGGTTAGTAAGTTATTTTAAAATACCACTGAGTGCCTTTCCGCATGATCCGACATTCGTAATAAGCAATTGTCTGCTAAAGCCAGGAAATAATTACAGAAAAAAAATATTTGCTAAACTATTTTAAATTGAAAAAAAAGAAGATATCGTTTGCAATAGTGAACTATTATTTATAAATGATGTAATGGTATTTCTAATCTTGCATTTGTCAAACACAAATAAGCAATAATAAACGTTTTCTTTTTTCAGTTAAGAGCAAATTAAAAAGAATAAAATTTAAATTGATACCAATTGCAAAAGCGTCGTTCTCGAACTATTGCCAAAATATTAGAAATGAAATGCTCGTTTCTTTTTTATTAGCGAATATCTAGTGTTATCTTTAAGTTTATTCGCTTTAGGTATTGCTAAAAGTTCATTGTTTCTATCACAAGCGAACCTTCGAAATCGAAAGACTTGCTGCCACAAACAGAGCGATGAGTAAGCTTAACATACACTTTTTCGTTTCACTAGCAATAGTCGTTTTCGTATGTTTTATGCCAAAATTTCTAAGGAGATATTAATATCGAATGTTGTGGTTGTCTCTGCAAAAGCAAATTGCTGATTATATTTTTGAAGGTCTATAAAACGCAATAAATAACAAATTGAAATCAACAAAATTAATTCATTTCGCTCGTTTAATAAAGCAACATCATAACTCAAACAAACTTGTTTGCCAGAAAACGACTTCAAAGCTTTCAATTTAAAAACAACTTAATGGGCCTTATTACGAGTGTCGTATTATGATTTCAACTACGCTGATTTTGTACTAGAGAACATTGCAACATGTTTTCTTTAATCTAGTACAAAATCATCGTAGTCCTAGTCGAAATACGGCACTGGTAATACATAAGTAAGGCCCAATAGAAAAATATATTTTAATAATTTTTTTTCTCAACATTTGAGTAATCAATATATTTGTAAAAAACTCTTATACAATATGAATATGCGGATTATATCTGCATAATTAACTGAAAAATTCTATATTTTAAGCTATAGCGTTGTTGTAGTAAATGAGCTTTACGAACATGCAACACAAAAATCATTGCACACTCAGAAGTTCACACAGCTGTGTTTGTTTTATTTACAAAGAAAAAAGTTTCCAAACGGAAGCGCCGCCATGAGAACTGTCACCTGCAGTGGATGGCATTAAAGTTTTTAAAATTAAGCCAAACATTTTGAAAATTTTTTTCTTTTTTGGCCTTAATTGTAGTAAAAGATTTTTTTAGTTCAAATTACATATTTATATGTATTTTTATTAAAATAATCGTCTATGTTCCGGCTACCGAATAGTTTTCACAAATTTGCTTGTGAGCTCTAATGTCAAAGCATATGGTTACTCCTGCTTAAGTTGAAATTTAGTATATAAAAGTTAATAGCATCTGCTCTAGCATTTAAATTTATGAGAAAAATCCTTTGGAAATGGACGAGGTCATATATTTTTTTAATTTTACTTTCACAAATGCTGTTTATAATTGCGAAATTGGGGAAATACCTTAATTGTTTTAAATTTAATGTACTATTGTACTTTTCGAGTTTGAATAGTACCAAAAAAAGTAAAATTTTTCCAAACCTGGTCACCAGGCACTAATATTCAAACAATCTGCAAACATTTATAAAATGTTAAAACTCAAATTGCAATTGCATTAATTTAATAAAACCAGTAAAAAATTTATTTAATCACCTAAATATTTTTGAGACAGCCTCGCCGTTAAAATATCGACTGCAGCTTAGCTTATGTCGGCTTCATTTATTTTTTTATGTAACAGAAGTATTTTTCTAATAGCGGAAACGACGAACGTATTCACTGTCATACAAAGTCATGCGATATACGAAAATATACAACTCTGGTGTGATGAATTGTTATTGTGTTTTGAAAATGTTCATAAACTCCATCATACCAGCGTTGTATTTTTTGCAGATCACACTACTTTGTATGATAGTGTATCATGGTCTTAATACATACTATTGGAATTTTAAAAAATTTCATTTTGCTTACTTAGAATAATGATCTTCAATCTCGAAAAAAAAAACAAAAACAAAAAGCGTGTGCTCTTGTATATGAGTTCCAAAACGTATCAATACAAAGGCTCAGTTAGCCGACTGTAATGTAATGTAACTGCAACGTAGGAATTAGCTGATTTATATTTTATATAAAAATTTGGTTACATTACATTAGATGTCTATAACCATTTTCATTACTTTTCCCATAATAATATCGATCAGCTGTTTCCTATATCGATCAGCTGTTTCCTACTGTTGCAGTTACAGTTTGTTTACTTTTCGGATGCGGAATTTATATATATGGTGTACAACAGATACAAAGTAAGAATGAGTATCAACGTTGAAACCGATGCATTGATGTTTGTTTGCGGCATTCCAAACTACCCTGCACATTGTTCAAACACAAAGCAATTGATAGTTTGGAAGTCAGCCCTAGTTTGGAGCAAATATTCCTGGAATATTCTTTGGCAATATGATTTATTTGATCATCCTAATACTCGTACTTTCAAATGAAACTAGTAAATATTGATTTATTAGTTAAATTTTCTAAGACTTTCTCTTAATTTCATTAACCCTAGACCCATTATTTTGAGTTTTTAAAGAAAAATGAAAAATTTTCGGAGTTCTTTGCCAGTTGTACCTTATATGCAAATGTTTAAGTTTTTTAGTCTTTTTAGTTTTTTCTTAATTACTTCTTAATGAGTTGTATATTTAATTTGTAAATTGTTAACGCAAATAGAAGCGAATGTGAAGAAAAACTAAAGTAAAAATTGAGTGCTCAAAAGAGAAAAGCTTAACAAAAACTTCATTTATTAGTAATTTTTCTTTTTGTATATTTTTATGTTTCTAATACACCGCCTAAACACATCCTTTTTGAGAATAAGATAAATATGAGAACCATTTTACAATAACAAAATATATAAATACTTAAAAAATCCTTTTAAAAATATGAAAATACAATACATTATATGTTTTATTCTTTTTTCTCTTTGCGTTTGGCAGTATATTTTCTTTTCCTTTCGTCGTTTACGTTCGAAAATATGAATTTACGTTCAAAATAATTACTTATAATATGAATACATAATTATAAAAAAATATATAATTATTTTTAAATAAATAATTCAAAAAACTCTTACAAAAAAAACCACCATACAATTTTTGAAAAAAAAATCAATAATAATAAATATTTAAAATATAACTTCACAACAACAACAAAAAGTCTTCTTTTGTTACAACTTCATAAATCAATTCAAAAATCTACACAATTTGTTATGTTTATGATTTTCATATGTACGTTACAACACAAAAATATAAAAATCTAAAAATAAAAATTTGCTTTTTCATTTGATTTTGTTAAAACCAACTTATGTTTTGTTATTATTAGTTTGATTCATCTCTTACGCCATTCACACTATAGAAATACCTTTAGTTAGTGTCATGTGTCTGTAATGTGCATAAAGTATAAAACTATTTACTACTACTACAACTACTAATACTACTATTTAAAACTAGTACTATTAATACTAATACTAATTACTACTATTACTGCTACTAAATGTCTTTCTACTGATGTACATAAATGTCCTTTCAATGTCTTTATTTTTACATTTTGCTCTTTGATTTTAAAATTACAATTTCTAAGTTACATATCTTCATAAACAAAAAAAAATATTAAATAATATAAAAGAAAACATTAATAATTATTTAACAAAATGAAACAATAATAATCTCCCACCAAATTATACAGAAAAATAAAATGCTTTAAAAGACATATTTTTTAACCAAAATATCAAATCAATTGGCCAAAGTACGTCAGTGAAATTCACTCAAACTTAAAGTTTGTTGAGAAGAATAACTATAATGATCGTTGTAGCAAATAATGCCTCAAAATTAAAACTAAAATTCTATTCGGTTTGTCTCGAATTTTGTTTGTTTTTTTAGTAAGGTCGAAAAAAGTATGTGAACCCATAAAAATACAATACAATAAATAGTCCAATTAAAATTCTCTATAACCAGTAGAAATAAAACTTATGTTCTTTTGTTTTTCATTTTAGTTTTCATTCCTTTCGTAGTTGTGTATTGCAGGAGTGCCCTTGTCTAAAAATAGTATGTTTTTTTTTTAAACTACATTTTATTTTTATTTTTTTCCCCTAAATTTCTATCATCTAGTTTTTGTTTTTAACTCTAATTTAACAAATATTAAATACTTTTTCATTAGTTTTGAATGTCGTTAAAAACGTATATCTTCATTTCACGTTGTCATATTAAATTGCGTCATCACTAAAAAGTTATTAAGACAACCAGTTTAAACTGGATTGATGCCTATTGTTTGCACAGTGGGAGAAATTTGTTAGAAAATTTATAACAATAAATTGAACTGGATATTTATTTTCAGCCATAAGTCAATAAATATTAATAAATATGCTGAAAATTTTATTTTTTTTAAATCCTCAGGCTAACAAAATAAATTAGGTGCATGAAACATGAAAACCAATAAATACGAAATATGTATAATCAAACGTAATAAACCAAAAATGTTTAACTAAAGTGGAACAAAAAACAAAGCAAATGAGCATGTATATATGTACATAATTAGTAGGAGAGAAATAGCAATGGGCAAGATTGTTGTAAATTATAAAGAGTAAAAAAAGCTTTCAGTAAATTGTAGTACGATGAACCAAAACAATCCATATATTTGCACTAAAAAAATATGTATGTAAAGCTAAACATCAACTGACTCCCTACACAGTGGACCAAACAAACACAAGCACGCTGATGATGAAAGAGTGGCGACTTTCGCAAACAGCTAGTTGTTCTGTTCTGCTAGTGTTTGTCAGAATGTTTACTTTATTGTTATTTCTTCCTTAAAACTTATTGCATGTAATTTGGCTTCCTAAAAATGCGATATTTAGCCTAATCAAATAGCACTTAAAAAAATTAAAGGCACCACAACTGCACTGTGACCGCTTTTTGTGGGCTGGTCTAGATTTAAAAAAAAAATATAGGAATTTAAGATTTTTTTTATCGAAATGTTAATTTGTTTCTACATTTTTGATTTGACTAGGCTAAAGTTCGTACCGCTTTGTAATCCAAATTACATGTGATAATTATTAATGAACAAATAACACCAAACTTAATTGTAAATATTCTGAGAAACACTAAGTAGCTGTTTTCGAAGGCCACTTTGTGTTTGGTCCACTGTGTGGTGTCAGTTGATGTAGATTTTTGCTTTATATACTTACTGCCTTATTCATAAAAAATATTTTAGGTTTATTAAACGCTTATTTGACATATTTCTATGGGATATTTGTCAAATAAACCTGTAATAAACCTAAAATATTTTTTATGAATTAGAACGTTAGTCTTTATTGTATATATACTAAGCGTTTATTGCATATCGTATTATTACAATTTGCTGAAAGCTATTTTGTAATGAAAGCTCAATTTTAGCATCTCTAAATTTACAACAGTCTTGCCATTGTTATACCTGATTTACATAAAAAAAATTTTTCATGAAATTTCATGAATTTTGTTGCACTCAACTTTTTCTATTTGCTAATTGTAGCGATATAAAAGAGAATTTTATATAAAAAAGGACGGATAATGAATCTCTGATGCATTCTTGGCAACGCTTCTGATATACATAAGTTGATCTTCCGGGCAACTATTCATCTTCATGCAAGTAATTTCATGAAAAAAATGCTTAATGTAAACCAGGTATTAATGTTAATTTGTCGTTTATTCCAATTCAAAGAACAAGTCAACACATTAAATATGATGACGAAAACTAAGTTGCTTCTCATTACTATAGTTCTATTATATGGTTCTTTAGATATCATAAAATGAAAACAAATTTTTCTTATTTTATTGTTCTTTTCAATATAATTTCTCGATCGAACGTATTCTGTTGATAACGGCGAACAGAACTTTTATGTGTTTGCTAAACTAAACATTAAAAGTATTTTTCCGGCCAGAAATGTTTGATTTATATACTTTTTGGTTATACTATCCATGATAAGGAAGCTAACTGTTTTAGTTTAAGGTATACTATGATCTTGGATTACTTAATAAAATAAAATCGTGCACTTAATAAATCAAGTGTTTACAACAACTAACAAATTTCTGCCACTGCAATAAGTAGATAAAAATATTACACATTTTATATTAGTTTTTAATTTTCTTTTAAAATCTCCCCTAAACTTATACACAAACACGATCACGAAAAAACTGGCACACATAAAAAAAAAACACACCCTCCCATATGGGCATACCACAAATATGTACATACATATGTCCTTCTCTATGTATGTGTATGTAAGAAGCCACTACAGAAATTTTTTTGAATGTCGTTTTATTTTTCAATTAATTCGTTTTTAATTTAACTTTATAACTTTTTTTTAATATATAAACTTTGTTCAAACCAAGTTGATGTGTTTAAGTGTATAATGTTTATTAAACAGTAATTTGTAGCACAACCTGCACGCTAAATGTTATAAAAACAATTTATCTCCTTCATAATACTTACAAAAAAAAAAACAGCAAAAGTATATAAAATAAATGTAGTAAATAAATATGTTAGTATGCGTAGAAGTGTATTTATCTAGCGAATTAGTATGTGTTTCCCAAAAGCATGTGGCATTCCAATTTCGCCATTTTGTATCACTCTCTCTCTATCTCTCTTTCTTTCTCATCCCACATATGTACATATCTGTAAAACACTCTTTCCGTAGCTATTTCTGTATGCGTCTTTGTCTACGTGTATTTATTTTTAATGCCAAATTATAATTTTGATTGGATTAATTTCATTATAACTCTTTTAGGTTTTAGTTAAAGTATTAAAAGTTCTAATTAATAATTTCACATGTTATTTTAAAAACTTATGTTAAGTTTAAACTAGCTTTATATAATTAAGTTTTTTAGTTTAGCTTTTGCCTTTTTAAGTTTAGATTAAAATTAAGAGCTCAAAACTGCTTTATAATGAATAAGCAAAGGCACCGAATTAATTAAAAATAATTACGTTTCATTTATTATTTATTTCTTTAGTTGTATCTCTATGACTTATTAACAATATTTATTTCAGTATTTCAGAAAGAAAAAAACATAATAAAAAAATTCAAGTCTTGATTCTTGCATATGCATATGGATACGAAATTTGGATGATATCGTTTTCCCATTTTGTCTCTTGATTCCTATAACATTTCCAAATATTTAATCATAATAAACAATACGGTAGCATGTTTCATTTTACAAATACTTGTTATTATGTGCAAATTCCATACATTCTTCCTGACCGAATAACCTCAATTATTCCGTAATAAACGTAAAATCAAATACAATTCTCGTTAAGCTTAAAAAAACGTGAATAATAATTGATAAAAAAATTATAAGTAAATTCATATAAAAACGATATATAGAAGAACATACAAATAAATAATATACCCTGCAATAAGCTGCGTGGTTACGTACAGTGGTCTCCATGGTAGATGCGGACGCAAATATGAAATGAGCGACTGATCAAAAAATTAATGAATTGATCAAAAAGCAAAAAGTTATATCGACGTTACCTAGATTTAGGGATGACCTATTTTGAGAAACCCCTTTTATCATTCATAAGTGTTATGGAAATGTAAGGAATATCAAATCATACTAAAAGAAAAAACAATTTGAAAAATAAATTAAATTTCATATATTTCCAATTCGTCTTTATAAATATCAGAGATTCGGAAAATTTTTTAATTAGTCGTATCTTATTTTATTCAAATATAATTAGTTCCAAAGGAAGCCAATAATGTTTTGTTAACTTCTATTTTTAATATTTTCATTTAAACTCATTTTAATTCTTTCCCTAAAACAATAATTAAATGATTTTGGAATAAATTACGCAACTAAACACGTTGATGACAGCAGGCACACATTTGTCGCCAAGTACTAAAATACTTTATTAATAAAAAAATCAGCTGTTATTCGGGTAAAAATATTTCAAATATTTCACATTAAAAAAAATATAATTTGTTATTGCAAGTAAAAATATAAAAATGATTCAAATTATTTCTTTATATGAATTTTGAGATGTTATTTCTGTTTTATAATACCCCATAATTTTAAAGTAATAATAATTTTACGTTTTGTTTTACCTTGGCCGCACTGTATTTTCTTATTGTCGCCATCATAAACAGGAATAACTTTAACAATCAATGTGTAGCAGTGGTGTACACACTTTGAACCAAAATTTATTGAAAAATTATAAATTATTAATAAGATGTTTAATTCGTTCAAATATTTATGTACATTATTTAAAAAAAAAATTATTCTTTTAAATTTTTTGTTATTAGTATAGCGAATTTCTTTATCAAAAGAAATTTGAAAAATTAAATTATTGAATAACGGGATTTTTGTTATCAAAAATTAAACTTAAAGAATTTTCGTATGTACACATGTATTCTATTTTTTACAGCCTGTAGTCGGTAGCCTGCTGTCGTGAACGTGTTTAATGCATTACAAAATCATATGCGTAGGTACATCAATATTAAAGAGGTTGTTAGTTACATAGTGTCCACACCTGATGAATTTATATCATGATGAATGTCAACTTGATATCATGATGAAAAATCATCACGTATATACTCAATTTATTAACATTATGTCAGCGTTATGATATAATCATCAGAGCTCACGGCCTGATATCAAATGTCATTTCTTGTGTTAGTGTGCATTTAAAGTTTATTTATTAAACAATTTTCGTTTAAAAAAGGCGACACAACAATTAATTGTGACCAAAATAATTAAACAACACGCAAATTAGTTATTTTTGCAAGTATTTTTCATAAATTTGTTTGTTTCATCATAATATAAAATCATTAACGTCTACCCCCTTGTATTGATATTAATGAAAAAATGACAGCTTCTCTGCCGGCATCATATCACGAGATATGATAAAAAATCATCAGGTGTGGACACTATGTTATGCGTAATACGTGTACTATGCAAGCTTTTACAGAAGACAGTGTTAAAAAAAAAATTTTTCAAGCACACATCGTTCAAGACTTTTATAGACAGAGGTATTTGAAAATAAGAAAGTATTAATTGTTAAAAAAAACCAAACATTATCAAAAAATGTATAATATGTCACTGAATTCTACATAATTTTTTAATTTTACTGCTTATCCAGCTTTATTAAATTTTCTAGGAAGTTGACACAAAAAATTTATGCGATTGTACAAACATAGAAAAATTAGCGAAACAATGTGTTTATTTTCTCTTAAATATATTTATTTGTTTTGATGCATTGTAAAAAATGTTAGAATCATAAAAATATTGCACTATCAGATTTCGGTAAACTGTCACTTATACGCTTGAAAGAAGTAAAAGTTTCCATAATAAAAATTAATATTTTTAACGTATGGGAAAATGGAAACTAGTATCGAAGGAATGTATATTAGTAATATTACAGAAAAAATCTCACGCGTGATAGGATGTGAGCGAGAGTGAAAGATAATCTTTTTTTTTTTTTGAATATTTAACAGCTCTTTCTAAAAAAATTTATAGTTTTTGAAAATTAAAAAAAAATATTTATATAATGTCGAAGGTATTTTTATTAGTAATATTGATTAAAGGTTATCCCGTGTGAGCGTGAGTGATAAAAAATTTTTCTTCGAGAGATTAAATAATACAAATTTTAAGAACATTAAAGAAAAGCAAAAATTTATTTAATATATATATATATATATATATATATATATATATATATATATATATATATATATATATATATATATATATATATATATAAATCGGACCTGATGTTTGGCTGTAATTAAATACGTCCAAAAAAAATAGGTGAAATTTCTTAAAGTGAATTGGCATGTTCAACAAAACCGTATCTCAGCTTTAACTTCTGAATTAGTTACCAAATCGTGCATTAGTGCTCCCTCCTTTACAGCTATTTAACTCAACACTGTGCCAACAACCTCTTAAACATGATGTTAGTATTACAAACTAACCAAAATGTTGTTTTCTGGAGTAATATTTGTGTATAATTTTTATGTTTCATTCATTTCCCTGGTTATGTAAAATTTAGAATTGTTTTTGAGTTTCGTTTCCATTTTTGTGTTCATTTATTTTTAGTTTAGTTTAAAAGAACACAGCAATAAAAAAATTAAAGAGTTTTGTCAATGTTGTTTAATTGAATTTGTTTAATGAGCTGTTTTTTTAAATTTTATATTATAGTAAATATCAAATTATATACCAATATACATATGTATATCTAGAACCTTATTATTACCTATTATATTTAATTAACTATCTATATAATGTTGTTTATTTGTCTTTTTATCTTTCGATATCCTCTACTTGTGTATTTAAGTTATAAATGAACGAATGTGGCTTAAATTTGTTTCTTCCTTGTTAATTTAGTTTCTGTTGAAAATTTAAAACAACTCAAATTTTTTAAGTTTCCAAAAATGCAACTTTTTGTTAAAATTTCAAATTGTTTATTTTTTCCTTTTTTTTGTTTTGTTGGTATCGTTAAAATTTTTTTTGTACTTTATTCTAAGAATAAGTATTTCTTTCTTCCTTTCTTTCACATTTAAAACAATAAAAAACTAAAACAATATAACCACAACAGAACATTAGTATCACCAAAACCCTAAACACTTTTTTCCAATCAAGCAAAACATTATTGTTTCTTCTAAAACAAAAAAAAATTATTAAATAAAAAAAGTAATAATTAAGAAATTTAATTATGAAAAAATTAAAATACGAAAATCAAACAATTGACAAAAATCAAAGTAATTCATTTAGAATATCATTAAATAAATCGACTGCAGACCCGGATTGTAGATGCTCGTTGTAGTTTTCCCATTAATTTATTTTTAAACCAAGAAACAACAAAAAATTGTACATTTTTTCTTATGCTTGTGTTTGAAAAAAAAAAAAACTTTTCAATACAATTAGATGTTAAAAATTATCTAGCAATTGTTGCAACGTTTAAATTCCGAAAAATTTATTATTTTTTGTTGTTTGTTGAGTTCTAGAAAAGTTCATCATCTTAGCTTTGAATTTGTATGTAGATAAAAATCCCACTCTTCTACTTCTACTTCCTCTTCCTCCTTCTTCTTTTTTCTCTAACTCTACTTCCGTTTTTTAGTACTCTTAACATTATTGATAAAAAAAGTAAAAAATTAGAAACTATTCCACTGTCACAAACCTTTTTCAGCCAAGAAATATATTTTTAATTTTACTTTCTGATTTTTTGCAGTTTTGTGATTTTTTTGAAAAAATAGAATTAATTTTTATTTTCTAATTCAGTTAAAAATTGCCTTCGTAAGTTTTACAGTTTCGTTTAGAATTGGGTGAAATAATTATTATGAAAAAGTGAATAAGATTGTTCATACGAACGAGTTGCAGTAACAAATACAACATGCCAACATGTTGCTTGTTGTTCTTGTAATGGCTCTTGTAAAGGGTGTTTTTTATAGAGTGACAAGTTCAAATCATAATAAAACAAGGAAATATATTTTTAATATCAATAAAACGGGCTTAATTGGAAAGGGAGTTTTATAAAATTAATGATTAAATATAATTTTTGCCATGAGGCCGCCACAGCTGGTACGTAGAAGGGGCACACAGGAACACCAGTTTTCAACAATTCTGCTTATTTATGTACTTATTGATTGATTCAACCAGAAATGGGCTTCACCGGAAAATTAAATTTTACTTTTAATGGAAATTCAAAATCAATATCAACTTGTGTTTCAGCCCACGATGGTCGTTTGGCTTTAATTCCGGCACAAATTCATTCTTGAAAGCATTTAATCCAAGATCCTTTCGGAAAATCTTCCATAAAGTGGAAGGAATCAACCCCAGAAGTGCACGATGAGTTTTAAGAATAGAACAATTATTTTGTTTAAAAACTTCAGCAATTTGCACGCTATGCTCTGGTGTTAGTCGATTCATAATGAAATTTAAAGAAAACTAAATCAAAGCAACTTCAGCTGTTAAATGGGTGCTCAAATAAAGCTGTGATGTCAACTCTAAAAAAAAACCCCTATAAAATTGAGACACTCATATTCGCTTCAGGAGGCCAAACTGTAGCCTATGCTGCTTCATGTCATTTTGATTATAGCCTCCCAATTCGGATTTCATTTTATTATACTTATTTTTCCTTATTTCTCAACAATTGTCAAGTTATGAAAAAATACCATTTTAATTTAAATTGTATTATATTAATTGATTAAACGATTTTATGTTAAGAAATTCCTTTTACGTATGACTCTAATTATGTATTTATCTACACTTAATTTATTCTTATTTATTGATATTTGGTATTTAATTTAATTTTTTATCAGTTTAAATATTTTAAACACTTTGATTCTGATTATGTTATTTTATGTACATCTTTGCTTTTATTTAAAACCAACTCCAAACTAAAAATTGTTTTTCAACACTGTTAAACTATCTTTTAACAAGTTTGATAATGACCAAACAAGAGCATACACACTCTTTCCACCGCCATCTTATTTCACTTTTAGTCTTCACTTAAAATAAAAAAAAGCTATACGTGAACTTATCACACATATACACAGTTGATCGATAATTTTTGTGTTTTTTTTATAAACTTAATTTATTTTCCATTTACAAAAAAAAAAAAAAATACAGCATCACACCGTAAATGTTTATCTCGAAAAATTTAAAATTTGTGTTCTTCGAAATCATTTTTCAAGAAACAAGTTTCATGAGAAATCTAGTGGAATTAATTCAAAATTATTTCAGTGCCAGATGTATGTTTTCGATAGGTGATGATACTCGTATCAGCATGACCAATACATAGTTTTAACTTAAAGAAATAATAAGTTTAAGCTATTGTTATAATTTTATTAATTAATTAATTACTAACACTGTGCTCGAATTCGAAACTTTTTTTGTAACCATCCGGGTACCCGATGGGTAAACCTTATTCGAGTACGCTGAAACCAATGGTGGTAACTATTTTTTATTTTATTTTTTTGTTAGCTCTTGTTCAAAAAATAACTAAGACTGAAAACTTGTTTAAAAGTTTTGTACAATTTACTAACTTTTATATCGATATAAATCGATTGAAAAGGCATGTATTGTTAAAAATTTATTGTATAAAATTTAAAAAAAATTGGTAATTTTAAATTTTTTATATATATATACATATATACATATATATTTTATATATTAATATATTTTATATATTTTTTTAATATATTTTGAATTTTTTTTAAATTTGTTTAGGACAAATTTTTACCCATAATATGTTCTTTTAATTGATATAAAAATTAATGAATGATACAAAACTAGTAAAAATTTGGATTTTTAGGTGCCTTTAACTAAGTTTTCAATCTTAACTATTTTTTAAAAGAGTACTAACCTAAAACAATTATTAACACCATTGGCTTCAGCGTTATTCAATTGGATTTTCCTTCCAGATCTTTTTACGTTTTTGAACTGGCACAGTGTAATTATCTTTCTTTCAACTACTGTTAGAGCTAACACTATTTCTATGTAAAATTCTTAATTCATCTCAGCAGTTATTTGTGTTATTCCTGAGACAGAAAACTAACAATCCACTGACCAATAATACATAATACATATACCAAGTGCTCCATTTTAGTATTGATTTAATAAATAATATAATTAATGCAGCATTAGTACACCAAATAATCACGGATCAAATAAATCTTTGACAGAATTTTTTAATTTGAAGTACTGCTACTTGTATTACACCATAATATGGTCACCATTGGTTTTGCTTTATAGCCTTTTTACACTCACTCACATATTTGAGGAATGCGTGGAATATGTTGAAAATTTAAAAAACCTGTTTACATTACAACATCTTTCATCTTCCATCTGTCATTATTATAATACTATTTTTACGAGTGTGAGCAACTAAAAATTAAAAAATAAAATGGAATTTAAAAATTAAATAGAAATTGATTTAATTGCTTCTCGTGTTGAGGAGCAGAAACAATTAATGCAACAATATGCAGAATTAGTAGAAATTATGCTAGCCGACGATGATGAAGAAATACATATTTCGAGTACTTTTTTATGTGCAAAAATTTCGAGTCCGTGCAGCTTGTAGAAATTTGCAATTACTTTTATGTCATTTATTTCGATTTTTAAAAATATATACAAGATTTTATTATGTACATACATGTACATATGTATATTATAAAATCTTGGAGTAGTTACAGATCTTTCTGTGGGAATAATATTCCAAAAGGTAGGCCTGAATGCATGTACATACATATGTACATACATACATATTTATACATGTTTATAGTATGTATGCATGTATGTTTATAGTTGTATACATTTTTTTCTAGTGATGACACTAAAATAATCGAAAGATGTTGAAGGGAACAAAGTGAGATAGAAACATCTTCTGAAGATGTTGAAAGATGTTGAACATTCAGCCCTGTATAATTCTTATGGAAAGATTTTACCATCTTGCCAAATTGATGAAAGATTAACGATGTGAGCAAGTGCAAAAAGCCTATTATGCCTTCTAAGCAACAGGGACCCAAAAATATTCACCCAACTTTCTTCAATATTTTTATGTTATAAATTTAGTCCAGTTAAGAAAAGAAAAAGTCATTGAGCATAGCTTGCCGTTCAGATTATTTGCTCACCCGCGGAGTTTTTAAAAAAATAATGCCCACCTCATATAATAACTTTCGTTAGGTGTATGGCTTTTCGAATTTATTTTATACAGATTTTCAGTGCCCCAGAATCCACAGAATTAAAAATTTGTTTCTTCACTTTTGATAATTGTCGATTAAAAGTTATCGCCTTCTTAAGCAGTATAGTGTCACTGACGTATATTTTATATATTTTGACTGCACAAATGTAAAGGCACAACTGACATTTACCTACCTACCGTTGAAAGATGACAAAATTATAGCATCTTTCGATAGGCTTACCAGCAACATTGGCGTTGCCTAAGGATAATAAGTTTTTCGTACCCATTAAACATGTATAACATCTGAAAAAAGCACATGCTGTTCACGCTGCAATGACTTGGTCTTCGTACAAAACGAAAGACATATAAAAAAAATATTTATTGTGGTTTAAGTACATCTATATGAAATTTGTTGCTGCTCAAGCAAAACATCAGTAGAAGTCAACCGCAATTCAAGGCCCAAATGATTATAGGCAAGCTCTCCATAATTTATTGAGAATTACAAAACTACAATAATAGTAGGTTAAGAAATTTTTTTAAAGAACAATAAATAATATAACTCAGCACGTGTTATGTTTTTCTCCTTTTTTTACCTCGTGTAAAAAACTAGAATGCGTATTAAGAAAAACGTCTAAAACAAGCTATTTTATTTGAGAAGAAACAAGAAATACTCGTAGTATAAATTGTTTATCACAAGTAGAAAGGCCCTAGCTCTCCTGATTGAAACCATCCATGTGTATGTATGTATGTCACTTCAATTTCGAATTTTATTGGGCCTAACTACGAGTGTCGTATTTCGACTAGGACTACAACGATTTTGTACTAGACTAAAGGACAGTGCAACATTTTTCTTTAATCTAGTACAAAATCGTCGGCCCATTATTTTCAATAATGCATTCATACATTCTATATTTATGTGTTATTTGAACGGGCTAAAGTTCGTATCGCTTTTTTAAGCCAAATTACTCACTTGATAATTATTAATGAACAAATAACATCAAAGTTAGTTGCTGGCTGTTCCGTTCAACTATGTGTTGTCAGAATATTTGCAATTAACTTTGATGTTATATGTTCATTAATAATTATCAAGTGTGTAATTTGGCTTAAAAAAGTGATAAGAACTTTAGCCCGTTCAAATGATAGGAACTTTAACCCGTTATGCGGGTACAACTAACATCAGTACAACATTCGTTTACCAAAATTTTAATGTACTCATAACATTAAAATGATAACGCCGAATGACCGTCCTCCGACTCTTGTTTTCAATGTTGTTACAATATTCTAAATACAAATTTATAAAGTCGTCACAATGGAAATTTCCCAACCTAAGTAAAATTTTTGTATTTATGGTATTGCAGCGGTAAAGAATTATTATAAACGGCGAAATTGGCAAAATAACGTCGAATTTTTGTAAATACATTGTTGTAGTGGTATATCATTACTAAGGACGTGGCATTTGTAAACGTTAAGTCATATTTTTTTGTTTACAGTACTGAGGTGGTACAAATATTTTTGAAGAGTCGTAATTTTGTATTTACAGTGTTGTGGTGGTACATATTTTTTGGGCAAAGTCACAATTTCTACCTGGGTAAATGCAACAGTAGACTTCAACCAGCTTTCAAGAAAAAACTTAAAATACCCCAATGCTCAAATATAAATGTCCAATAAATTATTGAGAATTACAATTTAACACGCATTACCTATTTTCTTTTTCTATTATCATTTTAAGATTGGCTGCAATTAAAAAAAATTAAAAAGTTCTCGTAATCTTTTTATAATTGTGGTTAAATTATACTAATGAGATGCTTAACGGCAACGAAATAAATCTAGTTGTGGTTAAGCAACAATAAGTGAACTTTCTCAAATATGTCTTCGGTTTGTATTAAGTAGAGTATAGTTACTTTAGAATACATGCATCAGGTTTAAATTAAAAATTATATTTAAAAAAAAATTAAATAAATAGATTTCTCATGAAAATTTTGCAATATTCACTTGTTTTGTCTCTATCTAATATCAAATTTTAAAATTTATGCAATATAACAATATATTCTTATTAATACATTAATAGCTCAGTTCATTCATGGTAAAACAAAAAACAAAAACACTTTATTGATCAGATCATCTATAAACCTCTCTTGAGACTTTTCTTATTTACTTTGATGTTATTTTTTTACAAAAAGATTACAATCATAAAAATAGTAATAATGACCTTCAAGTGTAAAAAGAAACAAAATAAGACAACTTCATACCCCCAATACCCTTAACCCCCTTTTATTTGCTATCCCTGGAAACAAAAAAATAGAGGCGAAAGTTATTTGAAATCTGTGTAAAGGTAAAATGCAAATGTGATGCAACAAAGTAACCAACAACAATCTTCAGCGCGAAATAAAAGTTCTCCTACAAAATTTTACAAAAATGATTCATCAAAGGTCAATTTAAAAGAAAAGATAGATACATTTACAGGAGGAAAAAGTGTGTGTATGTGTGCGAGCTATTCGCTAACTAATTTTGCTATAAAACCACTTCGTAGATATAATTTATTTTTTACGTTAGTTATGTTTTTTAAGGCATTAGTTAGTTATATTTGTACAGAAGAAAACAAAGCAAATTTCGCCACAGATTTTAAGTCAATAATTAATAAACAGAACAAAACTTTTTAGCTGAAATAAAGTTTCAAAACTAAACCTTGTCTCTCTATATTTCTCTCTCTCTATTTTTATATACCTCTCCTTCGCTGTTGCGCGTGCGCAATATGTTTGTTAATGTAACAATTTGTGTGTGTGCAGGTTATCGCTGTGATATCCATACTATTTATAGTCCTGTCTACCATAGCCCTGACGTTGAACACCCTACCACAGTTACAACATTATGACGTTGATACGGGTACACCAACTGATAATCCACAATTGGCTATGGTTGAGGCCGTTTGCATATCGTGGTTTACACTAGAATATATACTTAGGTTTAGTGCGTCGCCAGATAAGTGGAAGTTTTTTAAAGGCGGCTTAAATATAATCGATCTATTGGCAATACTCCCCTATTTTGTTTCCCTGTTTCTGTTGGAGACAAATAAGAATGCTACGGACCAGTTCCAGGATGTGCGCCGGGTGGTGCAAGTTTTTCGCATCATGCGCATCCTGCGAATCCTTAAGCTGGCCCGTCACTCAACGGGCCTGCAGTCGTTAGGCTTTACCCTACGGAATTCATATAAGGAACTCGGTCTACTAATGCTGTTCCTGGCTATGGGCGTTCTCATATTTTCTTCGCTGGCATATTTTGCCGAAAAGGATGAAAAGGATACAAAATTCGTTTCAATACCGGAAACATTTTGGTGGGCGGGTATTACAATGACAACTGTTGGCTACGGGGACATCTATCCCACTACTGCACTGGGAAAAGTTATTGGTACTGTGTGTTGCATATGCGGTGTTCTGGTAATCGCTTTGCCTATTCCCATCATAGTTAACAATTTCGCTGAATTTTATAAGAATCAGATGAGACGCGAGAAGGCGCTCAAACGCCGCGAGGCGCTCGATCGTGCCAAACGTGAGGGTAGCATTGTTTCTTTCCATCATATCAATCTGAAAGATGCCTTTGCCAAATCCATGGATCTCATCGATGTGATAGTTGATACAGGTAAGTCTTACAATACTATTTCTTTTGAATAATGATATAAGAATTTAAAATTGACTTTGCCAAATTAATTTATTTTAAACTAAAATACACATTTCACTTATTACAAAAGCTAATTAATCACATTTTAATAGTGTGAATGTGTATTTTGCATTGTCCAAAAATTGCCCAGAGTGGAATATTTTTTACTAACAAATATTCTTATTGATTTGAAATCATTGCAAATAATTAATTTTATTTTTTAAATCTTAACATACAAATATCACATTAGTCGTACTAATCGTATATTAGCTTAATACTATATTTAATATAATTTAAATAAATATCAATATAATTACTTGTTTTTTTTTTTCTTAAAGCTTAGAGTTATACCTTTTAAATTTCCTAAAACATATTTTTAATTCAATCACAAATAAATAAAACCTGCCCAACTTGTCCTTTCTTTTCCATAGAAAAAACCCAATTGGTCAAAGATAATCGGTTGCTTTATTTCTTAATTTTTTTTAGATTTTCTTTCCTTGATAAAGAAAGCATGCCATTTCTATTGAGTTTTGCAGTGTTTTTAACACAATTAACGCTTTTACTCACGTTACATTACGTTACGATTATCATGGTAGAAAGAATATTTTATGCTTTATTTGCCTATTTATCTTCTTTAAAATAATTTACTTATATCTTTGCTTTTAACTACGTTTTCTTCTTCCTTAATTCATTTATTTTGCATATGATTTTGTGTAAATGAAAAATCACTTATTGATAGAAATTCTTATAATTATTTTTCTTTCTTCTTTCTTTCTGTCCTTATTTATGTATGTACAAATATATTTTGTAGTTAATATTAAGATTTAGTCAAGCTGTGTATAGCAATAAAGCGAGTAAATACAAGTTGTGAAGAATCGATTATTTAATTATCTAATTCGGGAATGCAATTTTTAAGCGGCTCACCCACTTGCAATGTAATTTTGCAATTTTTCGTATTGTGCAATAATATCGCCAATGTGTATATATATTCAAAGGTGGCGCAATATATTGGTAAATATGAAAAGACTTTTGATTTTTATTGTACAATCATGACAATTGTGTAATGTGGTGCAACATTGTTCGATGTTGTTTACTTTTTCACTGTCAGAAAAATGGGGCAATATTTTCTTTGAAAATATTGTGCCATTTATTGCATAGTATATATTAAAATGACAATAAAATGTACAAAAACATATGCAGAGATATTGTATAATGGATGGGCCGCTTTAGACTTGGGTCGAAATTCAGTTCAGTCAGTCGTTCATTTGAGACACAAACCTATGATCAAAGACCATTAAATTTAACTTGGATAGGACTCATGTAGTTGCTCGTTTCAAATATATGTATAACCTGAGTTTGATAATATGTTTGTGACTAAAAATTACTGTCTGAACAACTTAATTTTAGATACGAACAAATGAATGATCAAACTTATTGAAATTACATGGATTTGATCATTGGTTTGTGTCAAAAATGAACTGTAGTGAACGAAAATGAACCAACATTACTCTTAACCATTGGTTGGTTCTTTTAGTAGTTTGTGTCAGTCACAACCCTATAATCAGACCCTTTAAATTATATGACTTTAGTTAAACGTTTGTGTCTTAAATGAACTACTGAAAGAGTTTGATACAAAACTATTCAAGTTTACATGACTTTGGTGGAACTCGTTCTGTGTGTCATTTTAGACACAAAACTGTGATCCAACCCATTTAAATTACATGTTGTTTTTATGTATAAAATGATCGACTGAACGAGCTCAACCTAAGTCGGCAGTTTACCGGGGGCTACTGTGTAATTCGAAACGAGAGAAAAAGCTTTCGAATTTTTATGTTAATAACATGTGTAACGTGATGTCACAAATGATAAAACGTATAGTTATATAAGGTACAACATAATTGTTGGTTTACATTGTTCGTTAACGTTGAAGTTGATGAACGTACGTTGGAAGTCTCATACAATTGTGGAGTGGAACTTAGTAAATGCACAAACTACCGAATCTTTCGTGTATTATATTTAGTAAAGCATACGAACCTCCGAATCGTTCGTGTGTTAGTAGACATATTCAACCGACTACACGAACTTCCTAATTTTTCGTGTATTTGTAATCGTACTTTTTCGAATATTTCGTCTTTCCTCGTTTAGTTATTCACAGGAGGTAACAATATTTCCAAAATACTTTCACAATTAAAAGGGCAATGTATCCAGGATTCACCCAGACGGCACACGTGAATTGTATACATATATCTACATATTGAGTTTAAAGTAGCATAAGTTAAGTTAAGTTATTAAATACTGTGTTATCTGAATATTAAAATACAAACATCTTCGTGTTATTATTTGCAAAGGAAGCAGACCTTTGTTAAGAACCTGGACAGGCTGGACAGGCCTACCCCAGCTGGAAACAAAACTGCGTTACACATGTAAATTCGAAAGCATTTTTTTCGAATCGTATTACAGAGTAGGCCCTCTGATCTATGCTCTTACTCAGTCGTCATTCTTTGCGGTGGTGGAGGGGGAGAGTGCGTGTTCATTGATAAAATATTTTTTGAAATTTCAAAGTATCTACTTAGCTACAGATGCAATAACAAATATTGCGAGAAAAAGCAATAGAACGTAATGTGAACCTCCAAAATTTTGACCTCAGATCAACTATTAAAACAAATGGATCTTGCAACCCAAGCAATGTCAGCTTAGGACAGATTAAGTGGAGTGAAGCCATTCCCTTAATGTCATTAGCCAGGATGGACCATGTGAATTAAAAGCCTTTACAGATTATTCAAGCGTTGTACAATTTTCTTCACGTTGAGTTCACAGCCTTGGAGTTTACGAGGGATTGCCATTGATAAGCTTATAATGGATATCCAAAATTTCTTTCCTTGCTTTGGTTATATCTTTCATTATTTTATTTGTCAATCGTATTTATTTTTCTTGTAACTTATAAAGTACACTGTTAAACAAATTGGTGAAAAGAACTTCATTTTTTTGTAAAAAAAAATCTTTTGAAAGATTAAAATTTATATTAAAGATCCCAGCAAAAAATGTAATGGCAAAGCAACTAGTTTCATTTTTAATTAACAAATGAGTAGAACACTCCTTAAACTACTTTTACTTAGGCGTTTTTAATTTGGCGAGGTCATTGGAGGTAAGAACTTGCAATTCGGATTAGAAGTACATACTCGTAAAAACTTCGAAATGTCAATACTTGGAAGTCATTGAATACACAAAACGCAATAAAAATCAAACGACAGCAAGTATTGGACTCTTGCATACTGTGATTGAAGTCAAGCGTTTAACTCACTGGTATTTCCCACATTCTCAGCGGGAAAAAGAAGGGGTACAATTGCCTTCGAAAAGGCTTCTGTACTCATTCTTTTAGATATACAAGGCCTGCTCACTACATTCCATGCTCATATACTTTTACACACATTATCGCTTCTTTCCGCAGTTATTCTGGAAGGCCTTCAAATTAATGGCTCTAAAAGACCTTTCAGCGAGTGGCTGTCAAAATGCCTTAGCATAAAGGTTATATTGAAAGGGGTTTAGTATAGGTTTGATAAAAGGCCTTCAACTGCTGTTTGTCAAAATTTACAAGTATTGTAATACAAATAAAATAGATGTGGAAATATTTAATTTTCATATTAAAAACATATTTTCACAACCATTTTACTTCCCAGCAAAGATTTTTCAAGATTTTGTAATATGTAGTACTCTTTGAATGGCTTTGAAAGTAATGAGTGGTACATATTTATTTAAATATTTTATGTGTATAATAATGAATGCCCTGTCATGAATAAAATATCATTACTTGAAAGTACTTAGTATAGTTCTTTCTAGTTAATAATAAAATATATGTAGAGAAAAATTTAATGATCGTGAAAATAAGCTTCGAAAACAATAAAATAACAATATACATATTGACGTATTTTCTTGGTAAAACTACAATTTTTAACAATCACAAAAACAAGTAGAAGATTTATAATTTTGTTACAAAATATTTATTTATTTATTAGAAAAACTGCCGTTTAACTTTTGAATAATTCTAGGCAAAAAGTAATCTACAAAATTTGGCATATTAGTTATCAAAAAATAACCCACTAAGTTTTGAATACTTTTAGGCAATCAGTAATCAACTAACTTTCGGATATCTGTAGACAAAAGGTATTGAGTACCGCATATTTTTGAACTTCTCAAGCAAAAATATTGGGTTATTCAGTCAAATTGTAAGTACTTACGACTGGAGAGTACATACACTTTTTCGCATTCTTGTAAAGAAACTTTTTTGCTGGTTGTATAACAAGTTTTTAAAAACAGGACCCAGGTATTCAAAAAGGCCTACATATTCATACATATAGTAATTTGAGGCTTATATAGTGAACAGAAGCGGTCGAACATATTGAAAGAAAACTTCTAAATATAACCGGAACATAAATATTTACAAGTGTATGATCGAACAAACAACTCTCTTTTTCAACGTACAAAGCTCAACTAAAATGATTTAAGTTTTATTTTCTTTAATCGTTCTCTATTTGGTATTTTTATATGGAATCTTATTTTGATAACGGCATTTGAATTCTTCGGCTTTTGTCTTGGCAAAAAAAATATTTTACTTTTTTCTTTTGAAAGAAATGTGTATCTTATCTGAACAGGTATTTAATGAGGCCTGAAGTAAGAAAGTCTTCTTTCTGACTTTTATCGCTGAGCTTGCATTACGCATTAATACCTGCATGATAAGCACATGATCTACTGCTGCACTATGCAGAGAATAATTTACTTTGTTTTTACGAGTACTTTTCAGTCATTACATAAGTACTGTAAAGTAATGCTAGGAACACAATTGGGACGAACGACGAATTTCGCCCACGTCGACGAATTCGTTGATAAGCATTCGCTGCCTAAATTCGTCGTGTGAAGCACAATAACGACGAATTTGTGTGTACAAAATCAGAGAAAGAAGGAGAGAATTTTCTCTCAATTTTGTTTTTTCATTGTTCGTCGGCGTGCAAAATAGAAATAAATCTGTCTAAGATTTCGTCACGCACGACGAATTTCGTTGTACGGCGGTGTTGTGTTCATTTTCATATGTATAAATGTGTTTTATTTTTATGACGAAAGCTTGCACCGAAAAATTCGTCGTTCGTTCCAGTTGTGTTCCTAGAAAGAAATGAAAATGTAAATTGTGCTCTTAATATAAGTTATTAGTTCGTAATTTTATAGGATTAGTGAGTTGGACTGGCAGCAAGTTAGAACTGTTTTGTCAGTTTTTAATAAATTTTATATTCGCTTAGAAGCTTTAAGGCTGGAACAGAACACTAGCTGTAGTACAACGTAACGAGTAGCACTGCAAGCTTTCAAAAGTTAAAAACTGTTGTTTTAAAGGGAAGTAAACAGAATGCATAGTTGTGGTAGTCGTTGCAGTGGAAGTTGAAGCGATAAATTCGAAATTTTGAACTTTGTTGCGCGACAAAAAATAAATGTTTGTATATGTCAACAAGGATTACCATGCTTTTGAGTAAAATATCATGTAGGCAATTATTATTGGTAATTTCTTTAATACATTTAGTAATTTTTTGGCTAACTTGCGATTTTTTTCGCATTTTTTCCGAAAATTTTTTATGCCGTTATTGGCGATTTTTAATCAATTTTAGGGCTCGCTTCCGATTTTGCAACTTCTCGAGAATTTTTGCAAACTTCGCGGTATTAGTGACTTTTCGCCGATTTTTAAACAATATTAAACTTCGTTATCATCCCGCTGTTATTAAGTTTTTGCAAAATTTTTATCCTTTTCGTCATTTTTTCGCATTTTTTACAGTCTTAAAGATTTTTAATTAATATTATGGCTTATTTAAAATTTTGCAATTTTTCGCGAATTTTGTGAATTTTCGACTTTTTTACGATTTTTACCGAATGTTTTGCAATTCTTACAGTTTTAGGGTATTGTAATCAATATTATAACTTATTTAAGATTTTGAAACTTTTCGCGAATTATCGTTTTTTTCGCGACATGCGTAATTTTCCCAATTTTTTTTATATCTTATATTTTCAGGGAATTTTAATCAATATTGTTCTCTGCAATCGTAAAAATTTTAGCAAGTTTTTTGAAAATTTTCATAGTTTTCGCGACTTTTCTGGAATGCTTGCTTTACAGTTTTAGCGAGTTTTAATAAATTTTAGTATTTCTTTCCAATATTGCGATTTTTGCGAATTTACTGAAGTTTGTTCTTTGAGGAAAGGCACCTTAAGAAGAATTTGCATTCTGTTGTTAGTTATCAGATATTTAAAATATTTTATTGATTTTTTGGCAATAGATACGAAGTTAATCCGAGCTTGTGAATTAAACAAATTCACACATTATTCTTGTATAATCAAGGTTTTTAAGAAAATATTTACTTGGTAACCATGCAGAAAGCTTCAATATTCTGTTCACATTTTTTTCTTTCTGCGCTACTAGTTACGGCGTCAGCTTCAGCTTAAACATAAAAATAATTAAAAATAGAATCCAAAGTAGAATTACATATACCCTTTACCATTTTATTATATATACCCTTTTACCATTTATTGGGAAAGGGTATAATAATAAATGCAATGACTTTATAGGTTAAAAATAAATTAGTATCGTTCCACCATAAAGCGCCTCTATGCACTTTCTTTTTCACTAAGAAATTAACACATTATCTTAATGATGTTAATTATTTCCCTGAGTTCTCCTTAAAGGAAATCGAACTGACCTAAGTCTAGTCGCGTGACCGGTCCCGAAGTGATAGGAACCAGTTCTAACACTTCCTATGACGCGGATCATTCACTTTTACATGGGGGTGGCCTAGGATGGTACTAATTGATACTTTGTATACACCTTGTGACCTATCACTGAACTATCCCATAGGGACCTATTCGAATAGAATAATATAAAATATTTATAAAAAATGTCATTTTTGATTGATTTTTTTTATTGTTACAAATGCAATGACATTTAATTTTTAATCTGAACATTTTTTGAGATTCGAACCGACAACCTCATACATGACAGGCTTAGACACTGCCTACTCGACCACAGTGCCACTCATATTTGAAAAGTATAAATGCCAATTAAGCTCAGGTTAATATCCAAATATAGTTACGGGACTGCTTCCATAGTCACATTGGAGGGAGCAATTAACATTATATGTACACGATTTGATAGGTCCTGTATTCAACCACGTGCCGTTTACTACAATCCTATACCTAGTCCCAATTAAATTGGCTCAAGATCAAGAGGATACATCAGGAAATTGGTTAATATGTATCGATTTACACGATGTCGTTTTTTCAGCATACACTACTCCGTACTTTTGATAACACGCATATTTTCTCAAGTCATGGGACCAGTACATTTGGATCAATTGTTACCAAATTTTTTGCAGGGTTACTCTTATTCTTAAGAGTTAAGGTTATTCTTTCATGAGGAATATATAGAAATAATGAAAGTATGAAATACCTACTCAAATTAAATGCTTAACAAATTTGATTAAACTTTTGTTTGCTTTTAAAATTAAGTTTTTTTTAATCTTTCGTAACGTAAATGAAATGAATAAGACGATTATAAGCAGTTACGAAACTTTTACAATTAATTCTTTGATAAACATGTTATTAAAATATTATGTTGAATTTACATAATAAACACGTTTCATTGTAAGATACAAACAACAAACCTATATGTACATGTACATTTCCGGCAAAAAATTTCAAAAGCATTTCTGATGGAAGCTCTTTCTTGCTGTATTATCTTTATCGTTTGAACTAGACGTGAGACCGAAATAAGCAATTTTGGAGAACTACTTACTTGATTTATTTGCCAATATTTTCAAATAATCTGTTTAAAGAAAAATAATATTAGACAACTTGTATTGATAACAACAATAATATAAGAAAATTAGTTTTTGCTTTCAATATAATGCTGCAAATCTACTTATCAATCAACTGTTTAACTGTTTAACTATTTAATATTGTTTGTAATCGAGTGCCTAAATTTTACAATCATAAAGGTAAGTCATTACTGGGGAAATAGATCTGATGGTAATGACTAATTTTTTGCTGGGAAATCATATACATATATTTAATTTGTATATACATATTTTTTTAATACACTAATGCTAAGCTCTTTTGGTATTACGACAATTGTCTTTACACACTATTTGTTTATTATTTATTTAATTTTTTTCATTCACATTAACGTACAATGATAAGAGATACGAGTATAAAAGTATAAAGAATAGCAACACTTGTTTTGGGTTAGTTAAGTAGATAGATAAAAGAAAATAGCTCTAAACTGTTTTATTAAGCTGATTACATTTGTATATACATTTACCTTGTTTTTATTCACCTGCCAATTTTTCAGTTAAGCCAGCAACCAGAGGAAATAAAATTTTAATACTTTAGCAAATATATTGTAGTATTTATAACAGCTAAATGCAAATAAATAAACGATTAATGCAGACAACCAAACAATTTGCTTATACTTTTAGCTAAAAAAGAATTAAATAACTAGTGTTGATTTTAAGTCAAAATAAAATGCATAGATATGTGTCTGTGTCTCTTTTTCCCTCTTTCTATCTCTTTCTTTCGTGTGTTTACTTTTAGGCAGCAAACAGACAAATGTTGTCCATCCAAAATGTAAGGACAGACAGTCGGTGACAAATTTAAGCAAACAACCTCTAAGTACAATTTTGTCAGGTGATTACAAAAAATTTAAAAATCCAAAAAAAATCGAAAACTTGAACTCACTTGTACATACACATATACTTGTAAATTCATGGGCATCAACTAATCAAAAAAAAAAAACTATCTCGATTCACAAAACATAACATTTTACGAAAATGCAGTATCACAACACTTAATTACAATCTTACTTAAAGTAAGACAAATTAATTTTAGCCACCAGTTCATATACCATACCCAATTTTATATTTACGAATACATTAGAAAAATAGAAATAATAACACGTGACAAACTTTTGTAAATAAATGGACACAATATCCTTTGTACAATTTGCTTTTAAAACTTTAGTACAGAACATTGACTTTAAATCCAAAGCAAAACATTTCACAAATGCTGCTTCACTGCGATAGGAAATCTAGTGAAATAATGCCATTTTTAGAGCTTTGAAGTCTCAGTTATAATTCAACTGCCGTTACATAAAGCTTTGATATATTTTAGGAACATGTAATTACAACTACAAGAAAATGTAATTAAAACTAAACCTTTAAACCATAATTAGAATGAATTATATTTTATTGCTTAACATATTTTATAACAATCTTGCAAGGCAAATAATTGATATTTGTACATATTCAAAAAAAAAAACAAATTATTGTGATTAAAATTAAATAATTACAATTTTTAAATGTGTTAAATTTAGTCACAGGCAAAAAATAAATATTTATACATTTATTTAATGACATAAATAACCCACAGAATTGATTAAATCAACACATTGATTGAGCCAATAACAAATTTTTAAATTTTACCAAAATACACAGAAAAAATTATTCCCAAAAAAATTTCAAACAGAAGTTTGTTTGAAATAAAATTTTGATTCAGTCAATATTTTTTACTATTCCAGTAAATAGTTTGATCCAATTTTGTTTTACGCAAAACAAAAAATAGTATGGAGTGAAAAATTGTAGTTATACAATTAATATAAAGTAATACTTGTAACAAAATTGTTACAAGTTCTGTTCCAATATAGAAATTGCATACTGTACACAAAAGTTATTTATTTTATTTACTTTTTATTTTCATTAAAAAATTTTGTTGAATCAGACAATCTCTTGGTTTTTTTCCAAATTATTACAAAATTTTGAATTTGAATTTACAAATTTCTTTGTAGGACCTAAATTGAAAAAATTAGTATTTGATTCAGAGAATTTTGTGATTGAAATGGAAAGTTAGTTTTTTCTGTGTATATCGAACACCACAATTACATAAATTTTATTTTTTCAATTAAATGGAATTTTTGTTTTTATATAAAAAAAAATATTGAAAATATTTATTATTTCAGTTAAATTAGAAAAACCAAAAATTATTCGACTATAAATTCAAAATCAGTTAATCCAATGATTAAGTCAAACAATTCAATGATTGAAATTTGATCCAGAATAAACTTAAAATTGTATTGAAAAAATTAAGCAGGTTGATTGAAGCTGGTGCATTTAAAAAAAAACGAAAAAAAACATACATTCAAGGAAATATTAAAAAAACTAAGAAACTTAATACACTCGTATTCAAATAAAAACTCCAGGATTTACTAAATATTTTTAGTAAAAACAAGCAACTTTTCTTAGCCTTAACACAATCAAAATGTTTAAAAAAGAATATAATTTTGCATTTTAAAATTTGTTTAATTTAATAAATAAAACAAAAATACGGTAATCGATTTATGCTGCATATAATTATCGCCTCTATTAATTACTGTTCTCTAGTAAACTCAGTTTATTCGTGTGAGACTAAATCCAATATTCCCAAAGTCCAATTATTTATAATCAAAAAAACAAAGGTGTTATCAGTTAGTCTGTATTTTTAAACAGACTTCAAAAAAGGAGGAGGTTAACAATTCATCTCTATTAAGTTTTTTTGTGTTACTTCAAAACTCGGTAAATTTTCGACCGATTGTAAAAATTCTTTTTTTGCCTGAGAGGGTAGTTTACCATTGGTTCCATTGTTGAAAAAGTTTTATGATATTCTACTTATTTGATTGCTGCGAAACCTTTAAAACATCTTTGGTTGTTGAAGTTACGCTCATTAAAATTTATTATAATATTTCACGCAGTTCTACTTAATCGATTTTTACGAAACTGACCACACGCCTTGAGCTCTAAAACAGACACAATCCACCATTTAAAAAAATGGGCGGAGTGACGCCCATTAAATTTAATATTTAATTTTAATAAGTAAAAATAATTAATGTGATGCTCTCAAGAGATAAGCAAGAATTTTTAAACATACTTAGGTTGAGTAATATAACTTCGTGCTAACCTAAATAGATAAATAAAATAATGGAAAAACAGAAAATGAATAGTGATACTTATAAATGTGCTTACCAAAGGTAAATCAATTGTATACACAGCAATCATTTCTCGTATTCCGTTTCATTGAAAATTTAAGTTAAATAGCTGATGTAAATAACAATATCTACCCAAGTAGATAGACTAGGGTGCTGATGAAGTGCGTGGCTGCACAGAAAAATATCGATATTTCCGCCAGCTATAAAGTCTAGTTTAATTTTACTTCTTTTCTTTAGAAACTAACATTAATTAATAAAAATATTTCATTCGATAAGAATTGAAATTACTGAACTTAAGCCCGAACAGGAAATTATTTCTGATTAAAATTCACTACAGTTAAATTAAATCTAAAAATGTCTCATTTCATTTTAAGTGGTTCTACTTAACCAATTTTTAAAAGACTTACCATTGACCCTGAGCTCTGAAAAATACACAATCTTGCATTTAAAAAATGGACGGAGGCATGCCCATTAATATTCCGTTTTATATTTCACGTACATTGAAGTCGGTTTTTTTTTTGGCAGAAAAAAATTATTTTTGCATATTTTAATTCATAGCTCCTCCATTTGTACATCTATTTTATTATTTTAATTTTTCTGAAAGGATATACAAAGCTGTCTTTTGGTACTATTGCCATTGATTTTATCCACTTTTACCTTACCGCTGGTTACGAAATTAAAATTTGTTCTTGTTTTTTGCAAAGTCCCAGCAAAAACGACTGCTTCTTAGAAGCGATTTTGTAAGGGAGACATTGTTAGACAGAATCACTTGTTGCGCATGAATAAGGAATTTTTGTTTCGAGATGAGCTAGCTAGAAACAATACATTCAGCTTCTAAAAGAACATGAGTTTTGTGAAATCAGATGTAAAATTCACTTGCAAAATTCGTGATAAATTTCTAATTTGTTAGAGAGCCCACCTTACGTTTGTGCTTTTTAGAAGAATTTTTCGAAGATATTGCTATCAAGTAAGTAATATATTCCAAATCAGAATTTTTTTGCTAGGGTCAACAGCATGTCGGGTATATTATTATTATTTGAAAAAATCTACAGGCGTTATTTATGAATCCTTATTATATTAACGTCCCTTTTCACAATGTTTGGTTAAGAGTTAACGTGAACTTTAACTGACAGTTCTGCATACAAAACTTGCCGTTAAAGTCCTTATTAGTTTTTAACCATACATTGTGAAAAGGTACGTAAGTCAGTTAAATTTTGTTAAAAAATTTTTTTAGCTTTTAGTGCCAGAATTAAATTTTAAGGATACGGTTTAATATAATATAATAATAAATTCTAAGGATAGATGGTTCTGTCTACTTTTCTAAATTCCATATCGTGTCATTTTCAGAGCCAGAGGGTGTGTGGCAAGTTTTGTAAAAATCGGTACAGTAGAAACATGTAAAATATTATACTAATCTCAAATGCATTTTTGTTGAAAAGCTGATGTTAACAATGTCTAAATAAGTCGAAAGATATGGGTGCTGATGAAGAGCGTGGCTGTATGGAAAAATGTGGACATTTCCATCAGCTAATTTTTTTTGTCTTCTCTAAAAAATCAAATTAATTCATAAAAATATTTCATTCAATAAGAATTGAAAATACATATTAATGTTAAGTTTGATTAAGAAATTATTCTTTTCTGCCCTTGTCGAACATTGTCACATGCACATAGAAGATTACACATTTTAGTTTTACCTTAGAACTTAAATATTTTCTATAACGGCTGTAATCTTAACCCTAGAACCATAACGATAATAATTTTAATACTTTAACACTAACGATACGTAAAGTTATATATATATAAATGACAAAGCTGCGATAGAATTTCGTTTTAGTTGTTTATTTTAATTAATAAAATTTATTTATTTAAATTAGTTTCTTATTAAGATAATAGTAATATTCAAATAAGTATATATTAATCATATAATGATGATGATAGCATAGCTAGAAAAAATTACCGTTAGAAAGCCAAACAGTTCTTTTATATAAATTAAAAAAATTGCACGTACAATTTACGTTAATTATGGTTCTAGGGTTAAAAGTACCTTAAAGGGTTACATTCGGTTTTAAATCAGTTGAAATGTTTTGTTAAAGTTGTTAATAGAAAATAACTTTTGTAGCTCAGCACACAAATAGCCTATGGTATAGTTGTTAATTTTTTTTTCAAATACCAGACTTTGTTATTTTACTGAATTACATAGTTCTTTAATAAACATTGTAGCTGTTACAAAAAAAAATTAATTAAAATTTTGCTGGGAAAGCTGAGTATAATTAGGATAATGTATGAAATTATAATTATAAAAAATTATGTCTATTATAAGTATGTATTTGTATATAATATATATAAAGGATATTTTTAATATCACTTTTGTTTTTAATTTTGTAGAAGAGAACTATTTTGCAAATTTCAAGTGCTGATTATGAAATTATGTATGTATGTAAAATTAAATGAAGACAAGTCAAATCATTGAAAAATAAAAGCGCAAAAAATTAATTTAAAAAAAGTAGTTTAAGTAGCTTGCATGACAGTCACTTTCGATTTAATTTAAATTTATTTGAACAAAATAGCCAGTACAAACATATTTTTTAGAACAAAGAATAGAAAGAATAGCAGCTTACATTTTAAGCCAATTGCTTAAAGCAAAGCACACACATCCTTTAAGCAACTATTCAAGAGTCCTTTAGCAAACAATTGCTTTGTGTGATTTGTTATATTTTTGATTAAATGGAAATTAATTTAATTTAATGAGTTTTATTATCGTTTTCGTTTGAATTTTATTATTTTGTTTTAAGATTTTACATAAATGCGCAGCTTTTTAGCATATTTTTCATTTAAAAATGTTAAAAGTTTTATTGATTGAATATTTTATTTACCTTAGACATTTCTAGTTATGATTCCAATGATTAGCAATGTAAATGTAATTTATTTTGCTCTTACCAATATTATAAATTAAAAAAAAATATATCCTTGTATAATAGTTAAAAAATTATGAATATAATTTCATAAAAAATAAAGTTTTACAAGAAGTAAAATTATAATTATTTTCTTATCTCTTTCCCTTCCACAAAACCAAAACAAATTTCTACACTTTGTGCAAATTTTCCACACTATTAACCATATTATAAAAACAAACAATCACTTCACTTCAAAAACGAACTACAAATATTAATAACACTACCAACATTATCAATATCAACTTCATCTTTATCATCATCACTACCTCAACTATTATTGTTGCAAATACAATCACATGAATAATACACCAATTTGAAAAATTTTCTTAAACGTTAATGAAATTTTTGAAAACAATATTCGATAATCATGCCAATCATCATCTTTAATGTGTCATTATTATGATAAACTTTGTTTTGTTGTTGCTAAATGTGGATGGTGGAAATGTAGGCGAGAAGAATACATTGATAGAGCCGCCACCGATACCATCATTTGGTACGCCGCGGAGAAAAGCTTTATCTGCCCGCATACAAGAGCTAAATCGTAGTCTTCTAGAGGAACGAGAGTCTCAAAATCAAAACAGTTACAGTGATGCTGACGACAGTGGATAGAACATTAATTATTTCATTTTATAGAAGATTATTTATTATTTTTATATACGAGTAGTTTTAAGTTAAGTTCATTTACAGCCAGACATTCAACTTTATATGTAAAAAAAAATATTTTTTTTAAAGTTTCATATTGAGTCAAACTTTATTTGATGTTGGTTTAATTAGATAATTTTAAAATTTTACACATCGTATAAAACATAAAGGAACAATGAAAATATTTCTGTCAATTGTTTGAGCCCAGCCATCACTACACAAGATTTCAGATACAGTGCATTCAAGAGCATACGTCAGACGAGTGTGGGCCAGTGTTGCCAGAAAAGGATTATTGTAGGAAGCTAAATCGGTCCAAAAATATCTACAGAAAAAAATTAATAAATTAAACATAAAATAAAACTTTTAGCAGCTTTTTAAGAAATTTAAATTCTTTTTAAAAAGAATATGCTAATTTTAGCAGTGAAAGCTCTAAAATGGCAAACATTAATAATGGTGTAATAATCGTAGTCAAGAGTACTCCCACCAATTTTTCGTCTTACCTGGAAACAGTTTGGTAAGGAAGAAAAAATCAAAATCTCTATTGGTAGGTCTTCATGTTAGGGGTGGAAAACTATCGATACTATCGAAAGGTTAATTTGTTTTGCAACTGTCGATGTTTTAATTCTGCAATGGATTAATACTTGAAAACAATCGATATTTTTTAGTCACTATCGATAGTAAATGATACACTGCTATAACCAAAAATGTAAGTATGTTGCTTTTCATAAAGAAAAAACAACTGGATGACTTAAAATCTCCGCCACTAATTTCATATAATTATTCTAGTTTCGTTATTTATTGAACTGATAAATAAAGATCTAAGGTCGAATCGTCACATCCGTGAACGTACAAATCGTTATGTAAAAACATAATTTTCGGATTATGACATACGTGAACGTACTGAAATCCCATTCAGTTTATATGAGTGACGTATCATTTAATTGGTTTTCCTACGATTGTCGATACGATCACGTATGTGACAATTTGAGCCCTATTTTGTTTAATAAATATTTTGTTTTGAGTTTTTCGTATAAATAAATACGATTACATTACAAGATAACCACACAACTTTGATAATATCACGATAGTATCTTCGATATATAGATAGTTTTTTTAACTTTTGATAGTTTTGAATCGATAAATCGATAAAGGTTTTTAAACTATCGAAAACTATCGATAGTTTTCCACCTGTACTCTAGGTATGAGCTTCATCCTGCACATCCTAGATGCCTTTAACTCATGCATACTTTTATATGTTTAAACTAAAAATAGATTGTTCTTTATACAAGGATGAGGAGCCAATCAAATGATTTCCGCATGATAGACTAGAACACTACCCACTGACATAGTGAAGCACATATTTGTTTTCATACAATTAAATTAAACAATAAAATATTAAAGCACGAAGCAAAAATCTCATTAGCATCCAAATTTTTATAAATGTTACGAAAATTTCAGTATTTAATTTTGCCATCAGCTTACGATATTGCATTCTCGTGCTTCACACTTTCTTATGAAGCAGGTTTTTTTAATTATCTAATGTAGGCTTTAGTCTGTGCAAAATAGTACTAAAGATCTGCTTTCTTTGTAAATAAAAGATAAAGATGCACACGCGGTTTTTTATTACTCAATAAATAGTTTTTCTTTTTTATGAATATTATGTCAACGAATGGATCTTCCAATAAAAGAGTTTCTTAAGCGAAATCGTCAGATGTTTATTTAAATGCAAAAACAACAGGAGAAAAGGCCTTTAATAATGAAAAAAATACTAACTAAATGGTCGCCAAGGCTACTCTTGGCGAAATGTGAAATCTATTGTGGGATATATTTTTTACAACTAAAGTCTGCCATATACAACATATTATATATAACGTTACAAATACTTATACACTTATAGTTTTATTAATTAAAAAGTGCACATGCACGTGTCAAAACGAGGTACTGAATGAGTTCGATACAAATCTAATCCGTGACCCGATATAAAGTTACAAAATGCTTACACATATACACATTTACATCCCCATACACAGCCTTACATACATTCGTCCATTTGGTCATCATTACGAAAATATTTAATTCGAATAGACTCAAAGGACTTCAAAACGCCGAAATATGAAGAAAACTCGATTTTGGAAAATTGTAATTCCAGTAGCGGGAAGTTAACAATTAAGAGCCTTATGTTTAATGAAAAACTGGCATGAAGTTAGCATAAATGACGAGACTGAACTATGTGTTAATGAGTTCCTTCTTATAATTTGACATTTGAAAATAGGCACTCACAGTCAAATCCCTGTGTGATTAAAGATATTAATGCAAAGTAAATTTGCATAATATGGTGTTGCACAAGTATGGGCGGAGTAACGTAGACCATATGCTCAAGATGGTATTAACAGTATTTTAAAAGGTTTTGTGACTGACTGTACACGACCTATGCCTTCACATAGGAAGTAGGCAGCGTGGTTGTTAAAGAAATTCGTTAAGCAGCTCTGGGTCGGGAAACATCTCTCGCGTCATCGTAATTAATTCTTAAGTGTGGTCAGGCATGTGTGTGTTGTTTGGCCTTCGAGAGTTTTTCGTCTCGCTCGCACTGGTTGACTGATCCCTGTGTGATGTTTAATGTTAAATTTAAAGCAAAACTCATTGCGACTATGTTCAATTCTGCCACTTATGCTTACTTCATGCCAGGTTTTTGTTTTATATAAGGCTGTAAGTGTACATTGTCAAGAGTACAATGTTGTGTATAATTTTGTCGATTGGCTAGGTAATTCTTTATGGTTAACAAAAGACGGACAACAATTTATAAAAGCTTCATTTCCTTAAATTGATAGACTTATAAAGCTTGTTGAATAACATTTTTTGCAAAACTATTTAAGTTTAAATTCAAAATAATTAATAACTATTATATTCCGTTACGCACAAACGATTGTTAAAGTTAAAACGTTTTAATTTGCCATACAAAACTCGTTTGCTAAGCAACTTTAAGTTAAGCAATCGTTTTTGGAAAAAATGAAAAAAGCCTTTAATAATTGACTCTACAACACTCGTGCTGACATATTTGCAAAAATTGGGGAAATCAATGGCGGTATTCGGTGTTCGATGCAAATTGTCTTGCGTCACTGTAAATGCAAAATATCATAGGTTTTCTTTAAAATCCAACAACAAAATACACACACAATCCAAAGAAAAGCTATGATATTTTGCATTTGCACTTATGCAAGACCATTTGCATCAAACATCGAATAACGCCAATATGATTGCTTGTGCAACTAACTTCGGAATAAAATCACCAATGCCAATGAATTCTTTTGTAGTATTTTTAGTGAAGAGGAAACAAGACGATGACTTCCCTTCTTACAATTTTATGCAGATCATAACCTTAGTTATTTTATTTATATTCATTAAGCAGCAGATTTAAGACAGTAAGATATTTAATTTTTTATTGGATTATAGTTCGTATTTTTAGGATATTAAATTGCACTGAACAACAGTGTTTTTAATGTTTAAATAAAAATAACTGATCCTTATGTAATTTTGTCTCCTAATTATATAGTAAAAAGGTGGTGCAAATTATGCAAATTATAAATGTCACTATATCCTTAAAACTAGAGCTGATAGGGAAAACTACCGACGCCATAGTAATCAGGAGATAAAAATACTTGTACATAAGGACCGGCTATTTTTATTTAAACATCATAAAAACCTCCATGTTGTTGTGAATTGTTATATGTGATAACTTATGAGTAACCAATTACACCAAAGACAATATTATTTATTTGGAGACCTTTCTGCTTTCAAATAGGACTTAAGACTTTGTAAAGTGAAATATCTGCATACATATTATAAAGTTCATAGTTTTATGTGGAATATGGGACGTTCATTGGATTATGCAAATAAACGCCTTAAAACAATATATTCAAAATTTTTACGTCTTGAAAGAAAACAATCCAAATTCAAAATATACGCGATTGTAAATTAATGGTTTTTTTATCTTATTTGTTCACATTTATTTTCAAACGACAAAAATAGTGGATGTGCATATATATCAGTTAAAAAAAAGGTCGAATGTGCTCGCTCAAATACTTTAAGCTCAGAAGATAAATAGTTTAGTGAATTGTCAAACTTAATGTGTGAACTTTACTTTGCTTCTATATAAATGTAAATATTTACTCAGTCATCAACTATATAAATAAAATATGTATGAGTATCACATTAAAAAAACAAAACCATACACTGAAAAAGTTAACAAATATCTCATAAAATAATGATGATCCTCCAAATAAATTAAAATAAATGTTAGCCATGTAAGTTGAGTATGTATGTATGTATGTAGTTTATCTTAGTTTTAATTAGTCAAATTAAATTTTAAAACTAAAATTAAATTGTGATTAGTGTAAAATCTCTTATTAAGAAACAACTAAACTATACAAAATATTAGAGACATTAAAAAAAGAACAACAAAATTTATAAGGTTATAAATTACGTAGATAAAAATTAAAGTAGCAATAAATAAAACATGTATGTATATGAATTGCTAATGAGCTTAAAGAATAAATTGTTTTATAAAATTAGATAACGTTTTTTAAGTCTCATTTTTTGATATGAAAAAGTTAGAATTTAAATCTCATGTATTTTATAAAATTAGTTTGATTTTGCATATTTTTTATTTAGTTTAAATTTAATTTAAAAAATTGGCATTTGCAAAATCAATATATGTATATAATAATTGAATTAAAACGAGCAATCAGCACTTGAAAAATATTTCATCGCAATGAAAATCTGAAATTCGTAACAAATATCTTAAAAATAGTATTAACGAAAATAATTTTCTAGGAACTATTTTTGAGTTGTCTTTTCTCGCATATATATTTTCTAAAATATTTCTAATAAGTTCCTCATAGCTATTTAGTAAATGATGATTAAATTAGAAATGTATAACATTCATGAGTTAGGGCAAAAAAAAGGCCACCATCCATTTACACGAGTACTTTAATTTTTTTTGGGACACAACTGGCACGAATGACCAATTTTGCTCAAAAAATCATTTTTTGCTAAATATAGTACATATACGGTATACGGAAAATATGTAGGGAAAATATTTTTTCTTAGAGAGAAAAAAGGTAGTTTTTTCATGTGTAGGGAATTTCTAAAATTTTCACTGGCATCACTGATTCGGTACTGTTAAGGTACAGTCACACTTTGCAAACATTTGCCCAAAAAAGCATAACCACTAAATACTAATGAAAATCTTTTTGATTCAAATACGTGCTACACATTTTAATTCAAAACTAATAGACAGTGTCATAGAATCCAATATTGTTGTAATGAGTTAACTTAGTATACAATTGTCAGAATATGTAGGTTTTTCATTAGCATTTAGTTGTTACAATTTTTTTTAGAAACTGTGGCCGTACCTTAAGACGTTATTTATATACATATAAATAACAGTGATCTGTATGATTACGAATCAAAAGGCAGAATTTTGCATTGTCTAAAATGAATATTGAGCTAGCACATAACATTAAAATAATGAATGGTAATATTGCATGATTCATATCAATGAGACTGTTGTTAATAAATGCATTCCACTGCTTGCAGTGTCTATTCATTCATATGATTCACTAAAGCAATGAATCAGTATGATTGTTTGGAATACTTCTTAAAACCCCTTCTGACAAATACACTTTTCTGTAATATTAGTCAGTTGTTAGAGAGGTAACTCTGCGAGCAATATCATTTACATATTGATGTTAAAAAAACAAAAGCATTGTAAAAGTAAGTGGACAGCGAAAGTGAATCAACTCATACAGTTCTCTGATACATAATTCATAAAAATATGCATTCACATCCACATGAACTTAATTGCTACTGTTCATCCTATAGCAGTGCTGCCAGAATGGATGATTTTATCATATTTTTGACGACTTTTTCACCAAAATATGATTTCATGATTTTTTGTTCTGGAATAAAGTTTTAACTTGCAAATTAAATTTAAATTAAATTATGTCCGTGCCCATAGCAGCTTTGTTGAATGGCAACAGCACCTAGAATAGTGTCTGGCTGACCGTGTCACGTCAAGCACTAGCATTGATTTAACACTGGGAAGCCAATACTATTCTCCCAGCGATTTTGGTAGCAACCACAGCCACCACGTTAATTCTCCACGCTAAGGTGTTATGTATACACCCATAGCGAGCTCTCCAAGAGAATTCCTCAACCATTGCCAGCACAACTCAACCACTCATCCGAGATGAACGCATGCCTGTGTCGCGAAATATTCAGTGCCTACTCCACACATACCAAAATCATCCCTTTAACCCCGTGGGGTAGGACGAACTCGGCATTTTGGCAAAGTAACCTGACGACCGCTATTCACTCAAAACCTCAGAGCAGCTCGTCTTTCGGGCCACCGGCACCCGTGGAACCAGAAGTAGCCCCTGGTGAGACCTCGAAGGTCCACCACAAGGGCTTCACCCCTATCGTCTTTTTAACTCAGGGACAGTTCTAGGTGACGATGTACCTCGCTCTGTTTCCAGAGATCGGGTAGTAACACATAAGTTCTATGGGTAATGTACCAAAAGTACGTCAATAGAAAAAGCCACATCATCCCAGATGGGGCCCCGAGCTTGCCACACCCGTAGTCAAAAATAGACTCCCCTGGGGGGTCTGAGCATATACAATGAGAAATTTGCAAGTATAATATTGAAATTACGCAGTGTATTAATTCAGTTCGCCTGCAAAAATAAAGTGAACCACACCAAGGGAACTGTAAAAAAATTCACATAAAAAATATTATTCACGATAAGGGGAATCATAAAAAGTAATCAAATTTTCTAGGGAAAAATTATTCACGATTGCGATTGGGGCCCCGAGCTTGCCACACCCGTAGTCAAAAATAGACTCCCCTGTGGGGTCTGAGCATATACAATGAGAAATTTGCAACTATAATATTGAAATTACGCAGTGTATTAATTCAGTTCGCCTGCAAAAATAAAGTGAACCACACCAAGGGAACTGTGAAAAAATTCACATAAAAAATATTATTCACGATAAGGGGAATCATAAAAAGTAATCAAATTTTCTAGGGAAAAATTATTCACGATTGCAATTGGGGCCCCGAGCTTGCCACACCCGTAGTCAAAAATAGACTCCCCTGGGGGGTCTGAGCATATACAATGAGAAATTTGCAAGTATAATATTGAAATTACGCAGTGTATTAATTCAGTTCGCCTGCAAAAATAAAGTGAACCACACCAAGGGAACTGTGAAAAAATTCACATAAAAAATATTATTCACGATAAGGGGAATCACAAAAAGGTATCAAATTTTCTAGGGAAAAATTATTCACGATTGCTATTTGGGAAAAAGGGAAATTTTTCAAAAAGCTTCACGAAATATTGAGTAAATTTGAAATAAATTTTTATTAATCGAGAGTAATACAACTCTAAATTAAAATGTAGCATAAAATCAAACTATCATTTTCATTCCGACAAATTATGATTTTTTCGCAAAGCTTCTGGCAGCCCAGCTCCATAGCATATCAATGAGAATAAAATATGCACAGTCAATAACAAACATGAATTCATCCTTAAAACTATACGTTCACAAAAATAGCAAAATTTGTCTTTTCTTGGATTTTTAAATGTAAAGCAAAAACGAATGCATTAAGAGAGATCAGAAGTGTTACCGTTTTTTTTGGAACCATAATTTTCTGTATAATAAGTAGCGAATGCAACTTTTGGGTAATTGCTTTTTGATAAATTTTAAAACTACAAGTTGACTATGTGAAAATGAGTTATTTTATTATCTATTATCAATAAAATTAAACGGATAAATAATATTTTTAATACAAATAACATTGACAACTTACAGTGAAACTATTTTACATACACGGCAATGCTGGTAAATACATAAAACATAGCAGAGAAATGACATTGTTCGTGTATTGTGTTTTCATTCAATGCTGTTTTCATTCATTGTGGTCAGTGTTGCCAGAATTTCTAAGGCTAAAATCTGAAAAATTTAACAATTTTTCACGAAAAAATCTGCATTTTATTTTTAAAATCTTCAAATAATCTTCAAAGCTATTTTTAAAACAACTTTTTTATATTATTAAAAAAATTTACATAAATATGGACCCACGTGTGTAATATAAATATTTTTTCATCAACCCATATTTTTATTTAAATAACTCAATCACATTTTTTTATGAATAGAAGCCTTTAATGTTCGAAGAATGTGGATTTCGTTTCTGTTTAAGAAACTCATCAGCAGACTTCAACCAAAAAATTTTTGAAATAAGGCAAAAAACTTCATATGTTTATTAAGAATGTGTTATTAAGAATCACGTACACATATATAAAAGATAATATTCACAACAATTATTTTGGGTTAAAAAACGTTTAACAAACAAATTTCCATCCAAAGTTTGTTTTGTAAACCTTTTGTAAATCAAAACTATTTTTTATGAATACAGCAGAAGAAGCTTAAAAGCTTCAAGTGATTTAATTTGTTACATAAATATCCAAAGGACTTCGAAGTTTTGTGTTATACAAGTTCACTTGACTCAAATTTCTTTCGACTTTTGCAAATGAATGTGGTAAGGACATTTCATTTTAATTTAACTTAGGAATGCAAAATCATATTCAGAATAAGCTCGTTTTATATCAGATATTCTATTCCAGAAGTTACTTCTTCTTTTTCTTTAATGATGTCTTCTAAGTTCAAAAATTTTAACTCTCTAAACTGTGAGTATTTCACACATAAAAGAAACAAAAAGTAATAGCAGTAATAGCAAAAATGCAAAAAAAATCACTATCATTGGAGTTGAAAAATCTGCGTTTTTAGGCCAAAAATCTTCAAATCTGAATTTCGTAATTTTGGAGGGTAAAAATCTGCAAAATCCAGATAAATCTGCATTTCTGGCAACCGTGATTGTGGTGAGTGCGTATTTTTACATTAAATTAAAGTGCAGGCATAGGAAATGATTATCCAAATACACATGAAGATTGGAAAATTTTGCAAACTTTTGTACATTAAATATTATGAAATTTCTGGTAGACAAAATTCCTTTTTGAGAATGAATGCAAAATATGGCATTTTATTGCCATTCATGCAGTTCTCTAATGTATTTACGTTATTTATTATAACGAATACGTTTTGTTGTTTATTATAACGTAAACGTACTATGTCAAATAGCTAGTTGGAATAAAAGGAACTTTATTACACACTAGAAAGAATAGATAGACGGTATTACAGCAAATAATTAATTTTCTGAATTATTTAAAGCCTTATCTTTAAAGCGGCCCATACACTACAACAGCATGCATGCGCAATCAAGTGTTTGTGCCAGCGGTTGGGTCGTGTATGGGCATTTTGTATGATTGTACGTGTTGCTGTAGTGATGTCAAATAGAGTTTGATATTTTGCTGATGGTACAAGCTTGCTGGTGTAGTATATGGTGAAATTAGCTCAGATGAGCAAAGTTTTCATGGAGTAAACATGCATTTAAAAAATATAATTTATTGAAATATAATTTTTTTCAATGGAAAGGACAATTTTAGCTCTTTAGTTATACATAGCTGCTAATTTTAACAACATACCAATAGAAATTATAAGAATTTTTTGTCCATATACTGAAAAAGGTAAATAAATTGTAGCAAAAACTGTGTCACTATTCATAACCACCCTTACCGCAATTTTGTAAAAAATGAATATTGTACCAGCTTGTTGGTATAATGTGTGCTTCGAGCATGAATGCTCAATCGCTTGATTGTGCGTGCATGCTGTTGTACTGTATGGGCCGCTTAAGGAGAAACTGGCATGAAGTTATCATAAGTGGCAAAATTAAACACGCTCTTAACCCTTTATGACGCAGCAGCCAGACAATATGTATATTTATTTATTTATTTATTCATTTATTTATTGAACATATTCTACAAAGTAAATTTGATGAATATGGTTAAAATATGTACATATATATTCTTGGAGATTCTAGGAGCTAGCAGTACAAGTAAAAAATTTACCTCTGGGTTTTTTTTAGAAGTTTCATTTTAAGAGGAAAGAATTTTGCTGATAATATTCTAACTAACATTCACAAAATTTATTGAATCACAAGGCGTGAAAAAAGTTTTTAAAACATTTCATGATGGTAACATTCATTTAATGAATTTATAGGGTAACTTTAAACCTGTAATGATGTAACAAGTGAAATTTTTATTTAAGATATTATACCAAAGTTATTGCATTAAAATAAAATGAACAGTTGCCTGTACTTAATAGTTTTTATGACGATTGAAGGGTTGCAAAATGCAAATTACTTACAAATAGTATTAAAACTTTATACTCAGTGTGGCGACTTTGGTAAAAAATTTTGTTTTTGATATTGTACTGATTTATGCGCTCTAAAAAATGGTGTTGTCAGTTTTTGGCCAACAGCTCAATCAAACTTGGTGATAGCTATAAATTATAAGTATATCAAATTAATAAATTCTATTAACATTTAACACCCAAATATTTCTTCGTAAACTTTTTTTTTGGAAAAACAAATAAATTTTTTTTTAGATTTAGTCAGAGAACCAGTTGTACGGTCATGCGATAGCAGGCGCAAATAGGTTATATGTATGTATGTATATTGTTACGCTTGCAGTATTAAATGCCTTATTTGTATTAAGGATTATTGTTATAGTTTGTTATAGTGCTGTTACTATATAAAGTTATTATAAATTTTTTTTTTGCATGTAAATAACGATTGTAATTTGAAAATCAAACATTAGTAAATTATAAATAAATTTTCTTTGCCTTATCGAAAAGCTGATTGATTAATAAGCCTTATTTGAAATGCAACAACAAAGTTGTTATTATGTTATAATTGAACAAATTTTAAAAATATAAAAGATAAAACAATCGAGTTAAACAACAAAACTTGTTATAATTAGTTAGTACAAATAATTATAAATTTATATACAAATAAAAAATAGAATATATAAAATAAATATTTTTAGCATTAATTGACAACAAATACATAAGTATACCTACACAAACACATGCATACAACAAATATTTTTTTTAATGCTGACTTTTTTCCCAAGATTAACTGCTGCTTTATTCAAGTTTGAAAAATGATTTTATCTAAAAAAACTTTAATTAGACTTGACATACGAAATTGCCATAGCCATAGCTTAAACCGAAGTTCAATTGGTTGATTGGGTTATGGATATGGAGTCATTAGACTTGGGTCGAACTCGTTCACTAGTTCATTTTTCCACAAAGCAATGATCAAACCCATTTCAATTACATGGGAGTACTGAACGATTTCGACCCAAGTCTAGGCGTCATGGCAAGTCACCTATATTCAAAAACAGTGTTGCCCATTAGTTTGGATCGAACAGTTTTCTTGTATGGCTATAGTTATGGCCCGTCTAATTTAAGCTTACGACTTTAAATAGTAAACTTTGTGTGTGTAAAAGCCATCTGAGTATGTTCATACAAATTTACGCTTGGTAATATCAGATGAATTTACTAAGTTTTCAAGTTAGTTTTTCTTGCTGAAAAGAGTCTTATTATCCTGCAGTGAAATAAGTTTAAACACATTATTGTTTGTATGTACCTGCGTGCCTGTGTAGATGTGTACTTAGTTCGAATTAGCATAATTATCATTTATATAATATATAATAATAAAGACTCATGCTTTGTATTTATTGTATGAAAATCCATTATGTCTGTATCTATATATTTGATTTGTACAATAAAATAAATAACAAAGACAAGGTAGAACAACAATAAATTAAGAGAATTAAAATTTCATTTGATACTTTATTTGTAAGTTTTATTTTTTCACCATCTGAAAGTTAAAGTTAAAAAGAATTATTAACTTCTGCTATTAATATAATATAAGTCGTGGGTATAAACGTAGTAAATGATTCAAGAGTATCTTAAGTCTTAGATGCCGTCAGTTGAGCATTTGAACTTTATTAGACATCGTTGTGTAAACTGCGATAAATAGAAAACAAAATGTGAAAGACAGCAGTTGTAAGTAGCTTGGGCAGATACTTTTTCACGGTATCTCCCCGAAATATAACTTTCAAAATATTTATATACAAGCAACAAAAAACTATCGGCCAGGTTTTGAAAACCATTTCTTTTTGAACCGAATAATTTCAGGAAAAAAATTAACCAGAAAACTTACTTATTGCAGCTTCTTATTTGGTTTTAAGATTTCATGTGCTTAATTTTGAAAGCACTAAATTATGTGATAAAGAGAACACTGTTTTCCGTTTTTGAAACTTTGCGATTTCAAAACAAAATGGTTTTCAGAACCAGGCCGTATCTAAATCAAGAAAAAACATGCGCACACTGGTTTAATTTAAATCAATAAGAGCTATGAGCTTAAAACAACGTTTCAAATTTATTCAATACAATTTTTAATTTATAGTGGTCATTATCTCAGTTATTGAAATGTCTTAATCAATCGTTAGGTTAACTGATTTTGACTTTCTTTTCAATAAATTTTCATTGATTCCTGTGATTAACACGCTTTATTTGAATTCATATTCAAATAATTATTTGATGCTTAAAAAACCATTAAAGGCCATTATTTCAACTTAAAGTGAGTTAAAAATAGGATTTTGTCGGACGAACGCAAATTTTTTCATCCTCACCGACTAAGACAAATTTAAAAAATTGTAATAATAAAAAACAGTCATAAGTTTAACTTACTTTAATTGGTAATAAATAAATAAAGTTAAATGGTTTTTAATTTTGAAAAATAAAAATTTATAATTTTTTAGCCAACTCAAACTGTCTGAAGATTTAAACCATTTTAATTATTTTTTTAATTTTTTAGAAACTTATATCCAATTCAACTGAATTCATTTTTTTCGAATTTTTCCCATTGATTTTGATATATGAGTCTGTTTATTGTAAAAATGTAAAATCTTTCTTTACCATATAAAGAACTCGAATAGGGGTGGAAAACTATTGATGAGACTATCAATGCTATCGATAGTTAATTTTTTTTGTGACTATGGATGTTTTAATTGTGATTAATACCTGAAAACAATAGATATTTTTTTACTCACTACCGATATTAAATTATATACAACTAAATCTGAATATTTTGCTTTTCATAAATAAAATAAACTGGATGATGGAAAATTTCTTCAACTGAACTCACTTATTTTTCATACAATTATTTAAGTTTAGTTATTTATTTTAACTGATACATACAATTCTGTATTATTTTGTTTAAAAATATTTTGTTTTGAATGTTTAGTGTAAATAAATATGTACATTATGCGAGAACTATGCAACTTTGATACTATAACGATAGTATTCTCTTGAATCGATATATCGATAAAGTTTTTATACCATCGAAAACTTTCGATAGTGAGACTGTTCATAGTTTTCTCACTTTAATCTCTATTGTTTTTGATTTCTGATTCTTGGAGCAACTCTTTCATGCTAAGAACCAGTGATCTGCAATGAATAGTATTTTCGCTATTCATAGTGACTCATGAAATTTTAAATATAAATGCGTAAGCATCGTTTTAACTCAACAGCAATGATTTATGCATACTAACAATAGGATTGATTTATAAGTATAGATTGCAATAAATATGAATGCGACGTCGACATTCACCACACTCACGCTCATAAATCACCTCAGTTTGGTTTCGAATTTCAGAAAAATACTTATACTACTAACATTGATTCAGCTCATTCAACTCATCCATGTACAAATGTTTATTTAAAAGCGGTGTTTATGTAATTTATTCAACATAACAAAAATAACAAATAAAAAAGATAAAAAACAGAGCAAACATATAACTTCATAATGAGATCTTTAATGTTTGTATGCGAAGCTCGCATTGCGAGTCATACTTTTTTTGCATCGTCCATAGACATTGAGTTAAGGAGAGTTGAAATCAACAACATCATAAATGTTGCTAAGTATGAGTTCGATGCGCACTTCAAACTTTCGAGTGGATATGATTCAAAGACAACATTGCAATAATTATGAATGCGCATATATACAAGAAACTATAAGTAATGATTTAACTCTACTTACTTTTTCACTACTCACTGCTGATATCTGCTAAGAAAACAACTAGTACGTACAGAAAATTTCACCTACCATGGCAAAATCGTCAGTACAAATTTAATGAGTCATTTCGTCGTAGACAGTCCAAAAAAACAATAAAATTAGTCATTGGACAACGACGACAAAATTAGCATGGACAACAACCAGCAATCGTGCTGCTTTGTTTTCGTTAAAATAACGATTCCCATATAAACATGTGTGATTTATTTTTGACATATTTAAGTAGTAACCTAACACAGAACAAAATATTGCAAAAAAATTTCAAACATGCGTTTATTTGATATAAAATTTAGTTCCATAATTATTTTTTACTGTTACTGTTTTAAGCAAAAAAAAACTGTATACAGCAGAAAATTCAAATTTATACAATTATTATAAATTAACATTTGAACAAAATTATTTACAGAAGATTTCTGTTACAATATAGAAACTGCGTACGGTATATAACAGTTATTTATTTTATTTGCTTTTTAATTCAGACAATTTGTTTTTTTTTAAAAAATCAGTTTTTTTTCAAACAAATTATTAAAAATAAGACCTGATTTGAACAAATTAATGTTTAATTCAGAAAATTTTGTGTTTGAATTGAAAATTTAGTTTTTTTTTTGTGTACTGTGGACCACAGTACTGCCAGAAGTAGGGGATAGTCCCTACATGCAAGTATTTTTGATACTAAAATAGAAGCTTAGGGAAAATCGGACAGATTTTTTATTTTCTGCAAAATGTAGGGATTTTCCCACCATATCGCATTATTTATAAAACAAATGCAAGCATAACGTCTTTTTCAAAACGGTTAAAAATTTTCTTTAATAAACATATGGGCATTTCCCCCGAATCGTCAACCAGGATGAAAAAATAAAATGTTGATAATCATCGTGTTTTATTGTTTATAATTATAAAAAAGTCTATGTTTATATAACACAATGGTTTAACAGCATATCTCAGCTGTTTTACTTGACGAAATTGGGATGGAAGCTGTTTCTAAAGACGTTTTTATATACAACTATTTTACATGCAAAAAATGTGTTATGGTTGAACTCTTTCTTCAAAATCTCTCTATTACAATCAAGTAAGACGACAAAGGTGTAAGGAGAACAAAAAATAAATTTCGAAATTCGGAAAAGAAATTGATAATAATAATAAAAAAAAAACATGTGGAAAAATCGTACGTTCGCGACCTGTACGTTCGCAGCCGATAACTAAGCCAATTAAACAAAACCCAAACCAGGTATTTTATTGTGTAAATACTGGGTAGAGACCTACTTTAATACACTTTTAAAATAAATGTATCACTTTTCATTATTCTGTTCCATTTCGTAGATTTTTACATTTCACTACTGTCAGCCAAACTTGACTTCTATTATGCGCACGTTCGTTAACTCGATGAAATCCATCTTTTTCACTAAACATAGAGCTTCCAAAATACAAAATCGCCAAAAAAAAATCCTTGCAAAAGTTTTGGTTTCTATATTTTTTGTACATCAAAAGCGTACGAACGTACGTTCGTGACCCCAGGAAATTTTAATGACAAAAGTAATTAGGGATTTTTGTAGGGGAAATTTTTTCAACGCGCAGGGAAAAACCGGATTTTTTTAGCATGTGTAGGTATTTTTTCGAGAAATCTACTGGCAACACTGACTGTGGTGAATGTGTTTAATGTTTAAAACCAAATGTCGTCACATGGTAATGATGTGGTCGTCGTCCACCGACATACAAAATTTACTGTAAAAATAGTAGGTAAAAAAATTATTTCTAACTTAGCACCAATGTGTTTTAATAACACTGCAAAAGTTTTTAAATCCACCAGTTTAAAAGTTAAGCAAATTAAAGCACGATAGTGCAAGAATAGACTGCAAAGAAAGTTTTTCTTTAAATATGTGTGTAGATATGTACATATATATTTACTTTAATGAATCTTATGACAATTTCTCTTTTATTAATAAATATACAAATTAAATGTAATTAAGTTTAAATTCTAACAATGTATATCATAACTATACATACATATGTATGTATAAGTATATGTATAAACATATGAGCATGCACTTTACGAACTTCTCTTTCTTTCTACCATCCAAACGTAACATAATTTAATTTGACTAAACAAATAAATTGTCTTTGTCCTAATAAACTTTTTTACAATAATAATTTTGTCTTTGTCCACTAATCCTTTTTTCCTTACATAATAAGTCATTTATTTCCCAATTATATGATGTACTTCTAAAATGTTTGTGTGAGTGTGTGTGCGTATATATATTAAAATCACAAAAAGTATTAAATACTCGTATTATATGGTCGTACTTAATCGTTAGCTAGACAAATATTCTTTTAAAATATTCTTTTTTAATTATTTCCTAGTGTAAAAAGATTGTCTGAAATTTTTACTCTACTTGGCTGCAAATATTTTACAAAAATATATCTTATTTTCTTGCTAATTTCTTTGTAGAACTTTTACTCAATATTATAATAAGTGTGTTTGCTAGTTTACATATCTCATATACGTTTATCGCACACTAAATCACTAACAGTCACAACTCAAGAAAATTCAGATTCTGAGTAGTTGCAAATAACTGTTGATACTGTACTATAAAAACAAGCCTAACGGTATTTAATATTCGTTAAAAAGACTATATTGCAAAAGAAATTGAGTTCGTTAGAGATTTGTTCAATTAACTGGTTTATAAAAAAAAACTACTTTGATCATTTTGAGTTGTGACTGTTTATGGTTTAGTGCGCGATATGTTAAATGAAAAACAGGTTCTGTTCTTAAGCCTTTAAACCAATTTTTATGGGAACTATTTTTCGACTCTCAGCTTAAGTGAGCTGAATACAAGCAGCAATACACCAAACAGTAAAACAGAGCAACATTGTAATAAAAAAAAAAATTACATAATTTATGTAATTTATTTCACTTGAAAACAATCTTTTGATCCTCATCAAATTAAATCACTTTTCAATCATAATTACATAAATATATCTTATATGACATAAACTCGTCTGGGTGACAAACTGCATATATGCAACGTAAAAAGCCATTGCAGTTTAAAATACAAATGGTTATAACGCTAAAACAGCTATGTGATTTCTTTTGTTAGTCTGGATTCAGACACGGCCAACCAACTGCTAACTTAATGAAAGAAAGAGGAGAAGAATAATAAAAAGGGATCATATATCCCTCTAGTATAAATTAAAAAGTTGCTCAACTAAAATTGTCATGTGTGAGCAGAGTCTTAATAAAATCCAAACAATTATTCCCCTGCACTTACAAAGTGTCAAGGCAGTACCTACCACGAACTGTTCCGTCGAATTGTGAAATTATATCTGAGAATTTTAGAAAAAAAACTGCTTAAATCTAAAAAAAAGTTAAATTTAATTGAAATTTATATAAATCTTAAGAAATTGTATCAAAATTTGATCTGCTTTCATTTTATGTGTAGCTTATTCGCAGCGTCGAAGTTCAAATATATGAAAAGTCAACTAATGCAAGGCAGTTTTCAAACATTTACAAGCAACACATAAGCTTCGTATTAGATAGTCAGTGTATAGATCTTGAGGTTGCACATATTTAATAACGACTGACTTTCGTTAGTCCCGGGTCACAGGCGTCAACTTTTCTTGATCAAATTTTAATTCAGCTGTTAGAAAGGCAAAAGAAGTAAAGAAATATAACTCGTTTTTTCTACCAGCTGATCAACAAAAGTTGAGGCGTGTGAACCGAGGCCTACTATAACACTTCGTAAACTGAAGAATCATTATAAAAGTGATTCATAAAACAGTAACTAAAAAAAACAGTTTCTGAAGTTATTAAATTTTGTTACAGACACATATTCCGCATATTGAATTTTAAAAACATACATACATATGAATAAATGAAGTTCTACAAACCGTTTATAAGAAATAGAACATATTTTACAAAAATTCATCCTATTCCAATAAGTAAAAAAATCAGTTGATGGCCTGAAGATTAAGAAGAGGATGATAAAATTTGATTTAAAATTTTACGAAGTGCATCATCCCAAACCAAATTTTCTCAAATATACATGTAAAAAATTAATATAAAATAAATTTTCAATCAATCTTATCAAATTGTCAGATCTGGCAATGTACCGACAACGTTCTGGCAGTCAATGAATCTGTCATACGTTAAAACTCGCCTTTTTCAACTGACAGCTAAGTTTAAATACATGGTTTCTTATGAGATATTTTACATTCAGTACGTGCAAAAAGTACAAAAATTGGCAACTTTTAACTTTTTCCGTACGTTGAGTAGTTTGACAGATAATTGGAATATCGTACGTTGGCATAGCGAAATTTGACAGATAATATTGTGTGATGTGACGGCGGAGTATCAGTTAATTCATAGCATTCTCGTTTGCGTAAGCGCTTAAAATTAGAAATGATAGACATGTCTCATATATGTATGTATGTGTACGTAGATAATACTCACCATCACTTTTAACCTGAATAGCAATACTATAAAAAGAGATTGACTGATCAAGATCTTCAACTCCACCTAAGTCTTTGTTGTAGTTTTGGAGCAGCCGAGGAACTACCATGCCTGTCTTCTCTTAGCTTATAAGACACGAACGTTAGAGTACTTCACGATTTAGTGGTATATATACTGCTGTAGAAGAGCAGTTCACTCTTCTTATCGAACCTCTTTGTACTAGTGGATAGTCATTATTGTATTAAATTTTTTTACATATTTCCTGTAGCCCAATAAAGTAATAGATTATAGCTGGTGATAAAAAATCACTTCTTCTTTACACTTCTAAATATATCAGAAGTCGCCGTCTGTGATTATGCGGAATAGAAATCAAATAAAAAGATAGAAATCCCGTTAAGATAGATGTCATCTGCATCGGACTGGTTTTCTACAAATAGTATGTTTAGCGGACCGGCACCATTTTTATTTTATTACTGATTTGTGTACATTTGTGCTATCATGAAACATTCCGCATTGCAAACAAATCTGCATTCTTATTATTAAAAATTTATCATTAGTCAACGCAGCTGTGATGTTGTCAATAAGATAGAGGTTCTTCTTTAATCTCAAAATATATGTCTAAATAAAAAATTGTCAAATGCTAAAAGTAATGCTAAATGCTAAATATTATGCTATATAGAAAATTTGCGTTTGAATGAAAAAAATTCCAAAATGGTCACACTTAAAATTTGTTGAAAATTTTCAGCATTATATGAGTAAGAGTTCAAGAACATAAAAAATATTCTGCCCTCAAAGTATTATAAACAAGAAATACATTAAGATTAGGTTTGTATTCAACATTCCGAATAATTCGAAAAAATGTTTGTTTGTTATATTCAAGGTGAAATAGTTGGTAGGAAAGTTCTATGAATAAAGACTACAAGAACAGTTTAAGTTGTTTATAGTTGGCCAAACAAATATGAAATAATTATTTATTCTGAAAACCCTAAACATTTATGAAAATGCTATTGTTTGATAAAAAAAAATCTTTCCCAAGAACTGAATGTTTAGCCAACATTCAATATGAATTTTGTGGCAAAAGAGAAATAAGAGCTTGAGTCGGATAAAATGATTTGACTGAATTGCACCCGTGTAATCTTCATATTTAAAAGTACCCCTGGGCACAATGTGAATTATTTTGTATGATTTTTCAGTAAGTTATAACACAGTTAATTGTGGCTTATATTTTTTCGACTTATAATATCATATTGAATAAAAGCTCAATTTAGCATTTACTTTGGTATATTTAAAATTAATTGTATTTTTATAATGAAAGAAATTTATTATTCGACATAGTAACGAAAGTTTATTTTAAAATAAATAAATTTCAATAACTTATAATGGGTTGTATGAATAAACAAAAGTATTTGCTTTTTACTTAAAAATTTGTTTAAAAAAAAACAAAAAACACACAAATTTTTCGTTTTAAAACAAATTTTTCGTTTTAAAACAAATTTTTAAGTAAAAAGCAAATACTTTTTTTATAAATTTTTCATAAAACAATAAATTGAAGCCCGAAATTTGCCAATATTACAGTAAAATAAATAAACTTGTTAAAGACGAATTAAAACTTTAAAAGTGCTCTCTAACAAAACAGTTAAATATGACTTAAGTTCTTTTGCCTTAATGCCACAGAATTGTTAATGTATTTTTTCTTATTAAGTTATTGCATAATTTTTTTTTATTTCTATCCTTTGATATAACCGTGTTTTAACTTCATCCGTGAACTACTAATGTAAATTATATTAATATATTTTCCCCTTCAATAAATATCATTCTTGTCGTATTCGTAATTTAGTAAATGTATTCTTATCGTTTATAACAAAACAAATTTTGCAAACAAACGTACTAAATATATTTGTAACTTGATCTTAACCGTATTCCCCACCACTACCACTTCTATTTAATACTCGTAATACAGCTACCGTAACTAGCAAATATAATTATTAATCATAAATAAATAACATTTACTGTTGTAAGTTTGTTGTGCCCTGCGTGTGTAAAAATATTCAAATTTTGTGTCAACTAAAGCAAACCAATGGAATTCAAACCAAATTTCCTTTCTCTTTTCATCCCAACGCCAACAACATTATAACGTTTTCTCGCTATGATGCCGGTGTCAACAATCAATGAATTCCAATATCTCAATTAAATTAATGAATCAAATCAAAATGCTTCCAACTGCCAACAAATGCGCAATCTTATTTAAAAAAAAACTGGGCTCAAAAAATGCCACCAAACTAAATTGATGCTTACCAAATCTGTATGCTTAACCAACAACTACAACTACAACAACAAATACAAAAACTAAAACTATTGGCGCATCTCTACTTTCCTTTTTCAATTTCGTATAAACGCAATTAAAAACAAACAAAAAAACTAATTGAAATTAAATTGCAATTTATCATAAATATTGACTAAAACAATGCGAAATTGCATCTCGTATAATATAATTTTTGCGGCTTAATTGATGAATATTAAATAAATGAATGATTAAATGTATGAATGGTATGATTATGAAAACTTCAACTTCATGTAAATGAATTGAATGAATAATTGCAACAAAAACAAATTACTAACACTGATTATGGCAACAACAATAAAAATTAATTGCAATAATAATTTGAATAAACAATCGTATGCATGAACTTAATTTACATTTTATTACAAACATTAAAAATTCATCAAATTTCTTAACGTCCCAATCATCTTCATTGAAAACATCTACATAAATGAACCAAATATAATTTTACATAAAATAATACATACAAACACACACACACTCAAATACACACACATACGCACACATACCCACATACATTTTGAATTTCTGTGACACTAATGCATTAGAAAAGCGCGAAAGTCGCAATAGATCCATAAACAATTGGCAACGTTTAACAAAAGCCCTACGACGATCGTTACCCACAGGGCACAATCTCTCCCAGACGGATGGCAATAGTACTGAAGGCGATTCGACTAGTGGACGTAACCCGGCTACAACTGGAATTGGTTGCTATAAGAGCTATGATCATGTTTCGCATCTAAGAAACTCCAATGTTTCACATGTAAGTATGCCATCGGCTATACTTTCTTTTTCGTCTCTCTTTCTCCCCTTCCCATCAATCTCTCTCTCTCTATTTCACTTTATTTTATACTCTCTTTCTAACAATCTTTTAATATGAGTGTTTATTAATCTTTTTTACTAATAAACAAATTTCCATAAATTTAGGTTGCATTATTAACAGCATAACGAAAAAATAAACAAATAAAAAAGCTTTAAAATGTTGCACGTTCCACTCAACCGAGAGGGAACAAGAGTTTTCTTTCTTTTTTAATATTGTTTAATTAATGGTTTTTAATTTTTATCACAATTAGCATCGTTCATCATCCGTACCTGACCACCAAGATGCAGTCCCACCCTACTCTTTTGAAAATCCCAATGCTCGTCAAACCTCCATGATGGCTATGGAAAGTTACAAGCGCGAACAGCAGGCCTTGCAGCAGCAGCAGCAGCAGCAACAACAATTGCTGCAAACACCATCACCAGCATTGACATTGGCCCCTAGTGCTGCCACTGCAAATGCACCCAGCTCAGTATTAGTGCCGGTGCCTGCACCGCAAACATCTGCCATTGCTGCAGATGATGCTGCCGCCAATACCTCTCAGGCTGGTGATAACAATGGTCAGCCATCTATTATACCTGTCCAAATGATGATTAAGCCAGGGGTGAGTTTCCATGAATACCCAAAAAAGTGCACATCATATTAAGCTATTTTATGTTAATCATCAAAAAAAATCTGAAGATTAATGCTAAACATCACTTCACTTTTCATTTAATTTCTTCCATATCTGTTTATCTTTAAATTTTATTATATTGTTTTTTTTCAAATACTTGTTAAATGTAGTCAATTATAAAAAAATACCGACTACAACACAATTCGTTAAACACTTTGCTGTTTTTTGTTGTTATTATTATTTATATATATTTTTGATCATTCTCAAACTAAGAAGTAACAGCAGCAGCAACTTCTTAAATATTCAAACTGTGCATAAATCTTCTATATATCCAATAAATCGAAAAAAGTAATAATGTTTCCTCTTAAAGTTATTTCGGTGCACGGTAGGCCAAGTTTCAGCCTAATGTGCGTATATTACACGAAACCATTCGTATCAATCTCACATCTCTCGTAATTTTGTTTCCATTGATCATAAAAATATGAGACTTAAACCATAAGAACAAACATACAAAATATATTTTAATAGGGTTAATTTAACATTTGTCGGTGTTTCATGTTAATTCAACATTATTTCCATTAATATTCAAATAAAATTTTTTCTTTTGAAATAACTTTATTTCATGTTAGTTTAACATTCCTGTACCGTTAAATTATGAATCAAGTTGAATCGAAGTTATTTGTAGTAATCAGCGAACAAAAATACATAAGGATTAGTTATACTAGTATAAAAAATATTATAATAAAAAAATGTTAAGCACTAAACTAAAAAAGAACGATTTGTAACATCCTTACAATAATATTAAGATATTTTGATATGTTCATAAATATGACTGACTATATCTACATGAAATAAATTTTTGTGTAGATTAATAATCCATAGAGCTGGTAGGGAAAAACTTATGACACCATCGTAATCAAGAGATAAAAATACACAAGGATCGGTCATTTTTATTTAATCATCCCAACCACTATTTTACAGTGTTATTTATTTAACTTACGTGATTGCGTATATTAGGCACAGGCATAATTTAAATTAGTGTCTGTTATACGTGCATATGTATTTGGCTTCTACGCTCAAGATTTGAACTCGAACTCATCGCGTGGCAGTCAACTCAATTATCGCTGCAGCCACAACGACCTTAAATTTTCTTTAACCCTAGGATTATCGGTAACTTTTTTCCATTAAGTTGTCCTCTTGGTCTGGCCAGACTACAATGCAAAAATCTAAAAAACCCAATTAAATAAAAAGTAAATAAGAATATTTTTTATTAAGAAACTATTTATTTTTCAAACTATACGAATTGGTTATATAAATTTATTATATTTTTATATTATTCTATATGACAATCGTCGTAAATGTAGTTTTCATTTTCTTTACCATGCTGCAGCTACATTGCTTTTCCACATTTACCACAGCTAAAACGAGTTTTGCGTTTTGTTTGCGTTGTTATATTGCACTTAACGCATAATGGCCGGTAATTTTTTGAAGAGGTTGGAAAAGGCACTGTTTCTAACTGCGATAAGGTTGGCTCTTTAGAGGATTTTTGGCCCTGGAAAATTTATTTTTAATATTAGATCAGACGTTGTAATGCACGTGATAATCAATGTGTAAGCATTTTGTTTGATCAAATTATCCTCTCGCTTTGAAAAATTTTATATTATTTCTGCAATTATTTATGTTATCAATGACCACTTTTTCCACTGAGATAGTGTTGCCAATATACTATAAAGCAAGAACATGCCGAAATTCATGTAAAGGAATAAATTCATATATTTTTAGACTTTAACGTGATATAAGTACATTTTAAGAAAGTAATAGATAATGAAATATGTATTTTTACTTCAATATCTGATGCTTGTGATGTGCTTACCGCCTCCAAAAATTATTAAGTGTAGCAACAAGGCGGCATCCAGCGGCATTTGAGCCAAGATTTTTTAATTGATTTAATTTGTATCTTCGCCACTATACCGAAATATTTTTCACTTCCCGCTATCAAGTATAAAGGAAGTTATTGATTTCCCTGCGATTTACAAAAATTGGGATCATCTATTTGACAATTTTTGCGATGATTTCCCTATGATTGTACAGACGTAAGTATGTAAACCTCTCATACCTTAAGATTGGTTTCACTTCCTTAAGTCCTACACAAGCAATTTTTTTACAATTTTGTTGAATTCCAAAAGAAGGGGTTCCGTCAAAAAAAATTTTAAACTACTGGGGCGATTGAATTTGGTATTTAATAACTCAAAAATTTAAATTAAGACATATCGTAAATATTTGCGAACACTTCAAATGATTTCCAATTTTGCATAAGTGAAACGACTTCTTAACTAACTATCATGATATTTTTAATAATTAATTTATGATAAGTTAAAAATACACACTTATTGACATTTTGGAAATACAAAAAAAAAAACATTCCTAAATTTTTACTTCCAATTTTTTATTGGCTATCTGTCATAATTCAAAAAACAGCTGTTGAAAATTTTAACAGATCGATTGGAGAGTTTGGCGAACAGTGGCTCGATTTAAAAATACCAAATTCCTTTCAAATTATATTTTCGGTATTTGCTAACTCTTTTAGAGTTGAAAAGTGAATTGAATGGCAAAAATTTAATCACAATCGGTGAAGCGGTTTGAGAGGTAACGTTGTGGAAAAAAGGTTTAATATTTTTCTTAATTTCTCCAAAAATACATGTCATATTATTTTTTTGTTAATTTGGACTCAAAAAACTAAAGTAATAGAAAATCTAAAAATATTCGTCCAGTCTACAATGTCATCCATTTTCCCTATCTTTTTAAGTTCAGTATTTTTAAACAATGCTAGATGTAGCGTGCAAATATAAAACATAAAAATTTTCTAGAGAATTTTTTTTTGTCTATATGATTTGTCAGCTATCTATGTATATGTATGTATATAAAATGACAATATATACTAAAGCAAATTTTTATGTCGATTTATGGGCAGTTTGAATGTACAAAAACGTTAAACATTTCACACACATCCAAATATTATTTTAGATGTTCTTAACAAACAAATAAATTTAACGATATTTGTTTTTGTTGTTTATTTCATATTTCACCTTTAGACATTTCTTGTTGTAATTTATTTAAATGTTTTTGTTTAAAAAGTAAAAAAATCCTATAGTTACTTATTTCAAATATAAGAGTACATATTTATATGCGTTAAAATATTATTTTGGTTTCTTTATACCTTTTTTACATGTGTATTAATTAGTGTTTTATTATGACATCTGAGTTTATTCTCTCAAGCGTCCTGTATACGATCAAAATGGTTGGTCATGCTTAATGCTGTTGGAACTTGCAAATAAAAAAAACATGAAATAAACAAAAAAAATTGTCCTGATGTGCAGACAAAATTTCACTTAGAGTTCCTAAAGACATGATCGATCATATATTTTGACTGTTTATTTAGCGCTCAAGGATAAGTTTCCTTTTATTTTATTTGTGTATTTCGCTCTCATATAGTATTATATTTTTACTTTTATTTTTTAATTGCTCATAGTTTGAAATTTGCCTATAAATAATTTTTATAATTATTATAAAATTAATTAAGAAATTGTGAAAATTTAAACACACACCCTTTCAAATTATAGATTTTACGGGGACGGAGCAAGGAGGTATAACAAAATACCTTAAGATTGTTATTTTTTTTTTGAATTTACTTTATTTGCTCCTTTAAGTAACTACAATTTATTGTACTTTCGATTTAAACTCGATTTTATTTTTTAATTATTTTCTGTTCTATTTACTTTATTTTTTTTCATCCTGTCTTGCTGCTAGAAAAAATAAAACTTACTAGAGGCTGTTAAACAAAAAAGCTAAAAGGAAAGACTTTTATTTGACATTATTTGAAACAAGAACAAATATACAATTTCTATTGGCACCAGTTATGCTCCTTTCAAAATAAAATGAGTTTTTTTTACCGTTTGACTATTTTAACGTTATTTTTTGAATGATTTCTTTTATTTTTCGAAATTTGCAAAGCAAATATTTATCGCTTTATTTTACGTTTTCAGAAAACAGCATATAAAAAGTAATATCGCTTTTTTTTGTTAATAAAACTCAAAATGAAAAAACGTAAGTCATGAATTAAAACGATACTCTTTTAAATTTTTCTAAGTTCCAAAATTTTGGTTTTATTGTGGTGAAGAGGTGGCCTCGTATCTTGGGACTATTCCTTTTATTTCATTGACATAATAATAAAACTATTATTCAATATAATTAGGAATAATATTGGTTTCGTATTAGTTACAGAATTCGTAAAATTTGTTAACGAATAATGCAAGTTTGAAATAAAAATATGAATAAATTAAAAAAATGTAAAACACTGTGTTATGCGCTGCATTACTTGTTTTTTCTTTTTAGTTTTTTTTTTGAAGAAATTGGGTTGTTTCATCCTGTACATACATATACCTTAGGAGCTATTCACATATCGTAAAGGGATTCTATAGGTTGGGGGAGGGGGTATAAAAACTCAAAAAATAGCTTTGCGTTGTACGTGAATAATGCTTTATGTAATCGGGATTCTTATTTTTTATTTTTCTTAAATGCTCAAGCGAAATAAATATTGTAGAAGAGAAACCTAAAGATTTATTTCAAAAACTCGTTCGACCATACCGATTAAAATGGGCGACCAACTTTTATATATTTTTTATATCTTTCGAGACACTTGCAAGATTAAAATAAATCGATTAACATAAGAATCATTAAGATAGGCCAAAGCAGTTCTATACAGTAGCGCAAAGGAACACACAGATGCATACATATGAAGGCGGCTCAATAAGTACGTGATTTCTTGAATTTCCCGCCTCTAAACTGCTGATGTCCGCAAGCAACTATCTGTTGACTCCTGCCATAATTTGAAGAAGCTGCGTCATTTAGTCTTGTTATTAATTCCCACGAAATTTATAACTGGAAGGATAGAGTAGGTTAGATTAGCCAACCAACTCTATTACAAATTAAAATTATTTGGATTAGTTTATTTAATTCAATTAATTTAGCATAAAAAGCATACAAAAATAGAAAAATATTAAAAAAATTCAAGAAACATACCTTAAAACCTGTACCCCTGCACAGGTAAGATGGCATAATGGGTTTGCAAAGTATTACACCACATTGTTTATACATCCACCTGATTCTGTTATGACATTCACGGCGTCGTAAAGGATTTTTTAACTTTTTGGGAAAATGGTTTGCAGCAGTACTTGCAGTACACCAACAAAACTTGATACACTAGCAGCCACTGAGCGTTCGGAAGTAGACGATTTTTGTGTATATTTTCGAGGGTAGTACCGTATAATATTACTCTAAAAATTTAGCAATTCCATTTGGAATCTTCCATGCATTGGCCTATAACTATTGACAGCTTGATCGTGAAGGTCAACCCCGCCCCCTTCCCAAACTATCAAGTGGTATGTTATTTTCACTATCGCTGTATAAAAATTCTTCTTCTTCTCCTTGAACGTCATGTGGTATACGGCCAACATGAATATTCTCGGCATTACCTTTTTCCGGATCCATATTTTAAATCGTATCTGGTAGAATAATCGCCATTTAAAACTGGTGGTGATCTACTTCGCTTTCTATGAAATTTGCTGCGCTGTTCAACCTTTCGCAATACTTGCTGTAAAAATTGCAAGTTTTGATAGCTTGAAATTCCATTTTAGTGTGAGAAAAAATTCATAACTAATATGTAATTGCAACTATGTATGTCGAAATTGTTTCTCTTTTTGCGAATTTTTATAAAGCAACCACACAAGTACTCTGGAAACCTATAAAAACAATTATTCTTATGGAGCGATGTTTTACTCAATACAATATTCACAAAAGTTATATGGAGGTATAAAAACTAGACCTTTTGTAGCTCTTTGCTCCATACGACATAATATATATATATATATATATATATATATATATATATATATATATATATGTGCCGAGTGGGGCCCAAAGTTCCCCATATTATAAAAAAAACATCTATTCAATCAGATATTTATAGTTATATTGAATAATATGCTTTAAATATAAATTTAATTTATTAATGGTTTTTGGTATTGAATCTAATATTGCCAACCTTAATGAAAATATTAAACAGGCTACTTAACATGCTATTACCTCCCATTCGCAGACTGGTTTTAATAGAATTTATTCTATAGATATTGAACGTGTCGTATGTGAAAAAAGAAGATCCAGAAGGTAATGGCAACATAAAAACAGACTTAAAGAGTACTATAAACGGCTCCAAGAGTTGATTGTATCTGGAAAAACTGCATCTCTTAAAAATTGTCTGAAAAGAAAGAGTAATGAGAGAGAAAGAGTAATGAGATGCTAATGTGACACCCAGATTAGCATCTCATTACTCTTTGTGGCGCGCTGCTAGAAAGCTTAAAACAACATAACATATCTGCTGAACATTTAAAATCCGTATTTATGCCAAACACATGTACTGGTGTTGTTAATTTGCCGAGTGTAGTTGCTCACTCACTTGGTTTTAGAAGTCAGCATAGCAGCATTGAACAAGCTCATAGATTGGTTCAATTTATAAGAAGAGCTTTTGAAGAAAAGAAGTATTGCTCTGTACTGTTTATTGACGTTTCTCAGGTATTTGATAAATTGTGGCATGAAGGCCAATTTTAAAATTGAACACTTACCTACCAACAAAATTATAAATCTTTTGGAAAGTTACATTATTGCCCGGAAGTTCACTGTTGTGGAAGGCGAATTTATGAGTATGCCTCACGAGGTATCCCGATATCCTTAGGAACATATTACCCAGCTGGAACTTTGGTTAAACTTATGGAGAATGAAAGGTAAACGAACAGACGTGTGCTCAGATAACATTTACCCTACGAAAAGATAATTGTTTCCTCATTAGAATCAATAATGAAATTATTCCTCAACATTTATATGTGAAATATCTTGGTATACACCTTGATCAAAGACTGACATGAAAACAACATATTGAGTCAAACCTAACACAAATGAAACTAAAGTTAAGTCAAGTACATTGGCTGATTGGTAGAAATTCAACTCTCAGTCTAGATTGCAAATTATATATTATATATATATATATATATATATATATATATATATATATATGCTACGAAATTCAACTATGCGGCACTGCTTCAGCTTCCAATGTCGAGAGAATCCAACGAAGGCAAAACAAAATTATACGGTTAATAACATTGGCTCCAAGGTACATTAAAAATTCAAATATACATCGTGATTTAAATATGCCACTAGTGACTGAAGAAATTGCAAAGTACGCAGGCAAATATTTAATAAAACTCGAGTCACATCCTATTCCGCTTGCTCGTAATATTTTGAACTTTACTGAACACATCCGCCTAAAAAAGAGGGACACAAGAGCTCTAATACTCAACACTCCAGATGAAATTTCTTGAAAATACTTTTTTTCATTTTGTGATTATCAATACTTATGTATGTATTATTTATAACTATCACTAAGTTTATGTCCTACACTGGTCGGGCCTAATAATAATTTTTTAGATTTAAGACTTGAATATTTATTGTTAGTTCATATTTGAAGATACAATAAATAAATACATGTATTAAAAAAAATCTTGTGACATAGGAAGTTGAAATTTGGCGTACTTAAAGTACTTTCTCTGTGGAAGATTTTTGATTTTTGGTCTATGGGACCAGCTTTTCAACTAGTATAACTGTAAAGATCTGATTGAATAGATGTTTTTTATAATATGGGGAACTTTTGGCCCCACTAAGCACGACTAGACACCGTCGGATTGAACTGAAAAATTAGGACATGATTTCTTACACCAAACCTCATATTTAAGCAGCGCAATTAATCAAATTTCCAAAAAAAAAATAATTGTGACCAGTCTAATGTTCACATGCCATAGGTTAGACAGCGGCCGTACTAGCTACTGCTCCTAATATACAGACTCAAAATTCTAAGCCTCGCATATGATAACTCGCAGAGGCTGCTAAAGGATAATCTGCCGAGAAAGTGCAGTCGGTGTGTCTTCCGAATAAGACTTAGGCTAAAAAGTTGCATAATGATTTCTTCCAAAAGATTCTTTAAGTGCTTCTTTATAAAGTCATCCTCCCTAAAAAGGGGTTGTGCTTTGAAATAAAGCCTAAGGAAATAACGTCCAAGAAATGAAATACAGCCCCTATTGAAATACAGCCCCAAAAAATACATAACACCCAGAAGAAAATTTATGATAAGACAACCAATAAAAAAGAATAATAACCAAGTAAAATAACCAATCAACTTCAAGATTAAATAAAGCCCAAAAATATAGAAATAAACCTTAAACAAATTCAAGATGAATTAAAGCCCAAAAAAAATAAAACCCAACTAAAATTTCTTAAGTTTTATTGCGCCTCATATCATAGTGCCGCACAGTGGGGTCAAACCCCTTTTTTCACGGAATTATTCGAATATCCTCAGCTATAATAACAAGGCTCACTAAATTTGATGATAACTCTTAGAACAAAGTACATGTCTCTACACAATCTTGGAGGTATAGGAGCTGGAAAAGGAGAACCTCTATATACAGCAATTTTTATTTTTCCTTCATCTGCGGTGCAACAAGAGTGAGATGCAATAAATTTCATGTGGAACATCTTAGAACAAACTAAATGTTCCAACAAAATGTGGGCGGTATAGGTAAAAAGTAATTTTTAATTAATTATTTGTTAATGATTGTCTTTTATATAAGAAATACCAAAGCAGCAACAAAATTTCATATAAACGGTGCTTTACCAACAAAACAAGCAAAAATTCATTATTTATTTATTCACGCACGCTCCTGATAAATTGCTTGCCATTAGCTGACTTCCAATGCGAATTATACAAAAGTATATAAGTATATAATATTATTAAGCCTAAGAAAGTAATTTTTTAATCATTATTAAATATAAATAAAACCACGATCATGTGTGACTAATGTGGACTCATAAATCAGGACATTTGTGCATCTTTAATAAAAGATATATAAAATAATGACAACAACAACACCAATAACTGATAGAAGTCGCTGAGAGTTTATTGTTGGTAAATTCAATCCGTGAGTATATTATTTAGTCGTGCATCGGGCGCACCGATGCATAGCACACATTTTTCTAAAATAACGCAGATTCATTAAATCTTTAAAACAAAGCTAAAATCTTTGCACTGTTTATAAATCTATATGTCTTCTTCTGAAGGACATTTTAATACCGAATCCGAGATATGGGGTCAAGAAAAATAATAAAATAACTGGGCCAAATATACAAGTATAGAGAGATAATTTAATAATAATAATTTAAGCCTTATAGTCTTTAAATATAATAATATATAAAAATTAAATATTTACATACTTATATATGAGCCTTGCGAGCAAAACGCAGTTTTAATTAATATTTCACCAATTGAGCTTCAATTTTTTTCTTTTATTAAATTAATCAAAGTGCTTATTAAGAATTTAAATTGCTATTAAACAAGTTTAGTTGTTCAGAACTAATACATATCAATAACGGTATACATACTCTTATAGTTATCCCTAAACTGATTATATTTTTGAGCTTTTTGTATATTTCGATAAAAGAACATTTAATGTATCGAAAAATACAAAAATCTCGATTTCTATATTAAAGTAGCCATATGTACATACATACATACATGTGTAAGGAATAAAAAATCCAAATTTGTTTTAATAATTTATGAAGTAAATTAGTACTTATACTTGTTGGGGGAAGGATAGAGTAATTATTTAAACGGTAATGGAAACTTCACTGGTAAATATACCAAACCACTTGAAACGTTTTAGTATGGTAGTGCGTTTGTCATGCAATATTATTTATGTACACTATTTTATTTTTGAAGGTAAAGTACTCTGTTTCCATGTTGATAATTCCCACATAATTTAGTAAAGAACATTAATCAACTGCAAAGCGGAAGTTATAGTTTCCTAAGCATTTTTACGAAGTGGTAACTAATAGTAGTAACGCATGGTGTGACAAGTAATTAGATCAAGGTGCAGGTATGGGTGCTTAATTCAGTTTTAAGTCGTGGTTCATCTGTCAGAATTTAAAAAAATATATTGTATATAAAGGTGTCATTAGTAAAGATCTGCAGTGCTTATTCACTTGTTAGGCAGCAATCAAATTAACCAGCATTCATTCATATATTTAAAATTCGATGAGAGTTAAAGATGATCATGCTATCTCAAATAAAAAAAATAAATGAATATAAACTAAAAATGTGAATTTAGTCATAAGAAACAAGCAAATCTTGCTGCCCATATTGTGTTGGTAACGAAAGCAACAAACAACAGCAGCCACGCTGATTCCTACGGCTAATGTTCAAAACCTCAATTGCTTTGTACTCGGACAAAGTTGACAGTGTAGACCACTTCAAAACGTCACCGACAAGTACAAGTACCAACGAACAATCAACGCAATGGTTTCAAAGTTGATGCTCATAGATAAAAGTTTGACAACCTTGTATGTGACCATTATATAAGTACCGCATTACTTATGTATGTATATAGACTTCATGTTATTACGTTTTGCAAGTCAGTCTACATAAGCAGTTTTAGTATATTTGAGGTCATCACCGCAAAAGTGGTGTAAATAAAATTTTTTTTAGTTACTGTTCTGATGTTACATATATTCTTTACATTGCCAACTATCAATACAAAAGTAAAGTTAGCTACCTTTTGACATTCAAAAGAACATAATACAACCAAACAATAGAGCAGTTAAATAACTAAATACTCGTATTTTAGGGTAACACTACTTTTATGCTGATAGCATTGATAGTATTATTTAAACCAGCCTTCTCTCTTCTTCTTCCATTTTTTTTTTTGACAAACTCAACAAGGACCGCATGTGGGTTAGGTTCGGTTAAATTGACAAGAAGAATCCTATACGCCATTATATTTATGCCTAAGCTGACACATTGTGCGCTATATTCGATGATGCGCCTATGTACCTAACTTTCCTGAAAAACCTTTTCGATTAACCACTTACGCCAGTTGCATGAATTCTCTTAGATCTCTCCAACCAGAGTCCCTAGGACATTCGAAGTGTGGTACTTTTTTCATATTAAAAAAATTTGCCTTCAGTTTCATGCAAACTACATGACACCTCGTCTCCATGTAGCCGCTTATTGTGCTTACCCTCCTCCTTAATGTTGGCAGGCGCAATCCTAGAACATCTTTTAATTTCCATTGATTTATATTATTAAATAGGATTCTGGTAATTTTTCCAACAGTAGCATTTTGCAAGCTATTTCCCTTCTCCATTATCCCATGTTTTCTGTTCGGTTATGAATCTCTTAAAAGGTCTGATATTCAGCAGTGCGAAATTATTCAAAGATGTTACCATCTTGACAAGCCTATTATTATCTTATTTGTGTCCTGTTATATTCTAATGTCTCGGCATCCATATTATAAGTATGTTTGTACCGTGTGTGTATAAGTTCATCTTTTTTAACATTGAAGGACTTTCCAAGACTTAACTTCCTCCATCATTAAGACTTTGAAAACAGCTTCACTATCTGTAAAAATACGTACTAACAATCTGTTATAATTACATATATTTTAAGCGATTACTGCTTTTTATAAGGACCATGATCTTAGCCTTAGCCGGTGTTATGATCCGACAGAGGAAAGCATTTCCTTTACATTCCATCTCCTGTCATAGATCCCGCTGTTTTCTCAACTACTAGCTTTCGAACCGTCTTGAATTATTCTCCGCTTCGTTTCCTTAGTCCAATTCTAGTATTATGGTCAGGCAGTTAGTGTGTAATTATTTAGTTGAGATTATTTCACACAATCCTGTGGTGTAACATCATATTGATAAGTTTTCTTTTCTAGTAGCTGCATGAGATTCCTCATATTTAACCAGTGCAACGATCGGCGAAATCGATACAACGCTTTCCAACGGCTTTTGTAAATGTGATGGAGCACGGTTTTTGTATTTTTGGAAGTGACTTTATATCCGTTAGAATTTGCTATAACACGTGTTTGTAGAACCAGTGTAGATTCGTCAGGTTTTACACTATTTCAAACCAATTGTTCTTATTCAAAAGGCCAATTCGAAAGTGATGCAAATAAAAATGTACGTTGGTATATACAGCCAATCTTCTCCAACTGTCAACCTCACTCACTGTTCACCCGAGACTTGGTGTCCTCTGTCACGCTAATGAGGCTTTGACGACTAACCAGGGTCGGTATAGTCCTAAACGCAGCACAGAGTAAATACCTGCTCAACACGTCTTGGTGCATAGCTGGCAGCCCCAACACCAGGATCGGACGCTGTGGCCTTATCAGTCATTTGTCTTAAAGCAAACTGATTACTGAAATCGTTTAAAGAAAATGGGCCTATGCTCCTTGTAGGAGTTAAAAGGAACAAATATACATATCCAGCCCGATTTTCGATTTTAACGCAAGCGACAAAAATTAGATTTTTCAGGAGAAGGTTTTTTTAAAATATTCAAATTTGTTTTTGACGGTAAATTGTCGCTTACGATAAAATTTCACAACCTGTATCTTTAAAGTTATCAACAATTTTGGTATTTTGATAATTCTACACTATGGGTAGGCCCATATAATTTTAATTTCAATAAAAAAGTCTCTTTTCGATAACATGTCGCTATTGTGAAATCGAAAAATGGCTTGATATATGTACGAGTATATGTATGTACAAGTTGTCTGCTGGGAAGGTATACTACTTTGTTTTTCCACCATTTGGGTAAACATTAGTCTGGACAGTTCATATTTGGCAGTCGTAAAGTAGACACATGGCAAATTTATTATGGAAAAGTATTCGATAAACCAACGTCTTTTAATGATAATTAGTGACGAGGCACATTTTCGTTTGAATGGATGTGTGAATAAACAGAGTAGTCGCTTCTTTGCATCTATTAAAAGTGACAGTCTGGTGTGCAATTCATTGGATCTTACTTTTTTGAAAATTAAAATAGCGTAACGGTAGCTGTGAATGGGGAGCGATATCGTGATATGATTGAAAAGTTTTTAACCTCACAGCTGCATGCTTTGGGCTTGATTAAAATGTGGTATCAACAAGACGGTGTCACATCGCATACAGGCAGAGTTAGAATAGAATTACTGCGACTAGTATACCGTTCCGGCAGACACCCTGTGTATAAAATTGAGCTTTTCTTATTCTGTTCTCTAAGATAGTCTTCAATCAGGTTTAGCTCTTATTTGGAAAGATTGCGTATTTAAAATACAGGAATATTCCGCTTTCTTATGAACAAGCAAATGTCTTTTTCCAGGGTTGCCTTATCAAATTTTGTAGAGCAACGTAATCTGCATAACATATGAATATTTAGTCGGTTATGAATTAAGAGGATATTGGAAATAATAATTCGAAGAAATATGAATGAAAAATAAACGAAATTTTTAAACTTATTTGAAAAGCGTGCTTGTAGCAAATGATAATTAAATTGATAATAGATAAATAAGCTCTAGGCTGTATATGATCACACTATTCAACAATTGGTATACATCTTAACAGAAAAAAAAACGACTAAAACTAATCCAACCAAGAAAATAAGTTAAGTTAACATGAAGAAATTGAGAAGAGTAGTCCAATAATTCCGAAAATGGAATTTAAATGGAAATTTTAATATAAAAAAAACTACATGTGATGGAAAAAACCAACAGGCCCTAGTTTTTTAACGCTATTCATTATCAAAACAAGGTCACTTAAGCAATCGCCATCCAATCCATCCATATAAAAAAGGTCACACAAAATTGTTGAATTAAGATTTTTAACACAAATTTACGAGTAATATTGATATATACTACTCGTGTTGTAATAGTTAATTTTTTTTATATTTTCAACAACAATCTTAAGAGCATTAACTGCATATTAAAAAGAGAAAAATTTAAAAAGCAGCACATTGTTCGCTTTCTTAATAGTAACAATTAAAATTTGTTATATTAACCAACAAAAATAATTTATTCAACCGAGTGGCAATAACATTTGTTTATAATAAATTAACCACAAAAATATATATCATTCTGCATTAGTTTAGACTTGGGGCTTCAATTAGCTTTTGTTGTTAAATTAACCACGAAAATATGAAATTTCGAAAGAAGTAATTAAAAAAAATCAGGGCATTCTGTGCCAGCATATATGGCGCAATATGACCCACAGTAGCTAAACCGACGAAAAATATTCTATCAATCGTGCAAATTGATATATAAGTTAAATATGGAGCAATTGGCCGCCAAAAGACTAATGGCAATGATGGTAACCAATTGCCAAAGTAGAATACCCAAGTTCAACCTTACCATTTTCATGTGTTATAAAATCTCATTATTCTATGTAGAAAGTAACTAGATTATCATAACATCTGAAAGTTTTTAATGGAAGAAAGCGACAGTAAAAGGGAACAAAACTGGAAAGACGGGTCAAAAATTGGAAACCAATCGGTTAAATGATTTTGCGACAGTAGTCGAAAATGTGTAGATCCTTTCACCTGCTGGACCACAATATAGTCTTTTAAACAGAGATCATGGCTATTACGGATGGCATTAAATGCCCAAAGGAAATTGACAGCAAACTACTTATCCGTATCTTAACTGATAGTAGAAAACTTACTGAAGCCTTGAGAGATCATACAGTTCTATCTCATTCTTCATGCATACTTCAATACAAAAATGAGATAAACTTGTAGAGAAATTGTAGAGACATCGAAGTAATATGTATTACAGGACATCAGGTTGTAACTGGAAATAAAGATGCAAATAAATTTGCAAAGATGGAACCATTACTTAATAACATCACACTAAAAAAATTTAAAGAATTCAAAATCGAATCAAAATAATAGGCTATGAACGACCACATCAGAGACAGATAGACAGAAGACTATTCTTGCAAGAGTGACCGAAAATCTCTAGAGAGACCTAAAAACCTAAAAACACATAAGAGACGTTTAAAAAGACCAGGTGGCAAATTACGGCATTCGATACTATTCGAAATTTTAAAACATTTCCATATAAATTCTATTAAAATATTTCGTAATTTCGTTTGATAACGAGTGCCGTAATTTGCCCCCAGAACTTCAGAATTTCGTTAGCACAATAACAGGTCATATACATATAATTAAAAAATCAGCTATCTTACATGACTGCCAGGAAGATGACGAAACTCTCGAACACTACTTGTTTCACTGTAAAGCATTTAGTAAAATCAGAAGACAAATTTTCTATCTGGGAAATACTACCGATATGGACTTTTATAGGGACTCACAATGGAAAATTTTAAAAAATTTTAATGACCTGACTAACAGCCTGTTTTTAGAAAACATTATCCGTTTCGTTTTTATGTTTCATTTATAAACCATAACGTTTAAAATTTGCTTTTTATAAAACATTTTCAAAAGCTTTCGTTTAGTCATAAAAAGATCTTTTTAGGTATAACCCAAAAATCACACTCACAAAATTCAATGAAAAATTTTAAATAAAAATCATTTCAAATTCAATTTAAATTTTATGATCAAGGAGGTAAGCAATTTTATTTTTAATTGATTTAACTATTCATTTAGAAAATTATGCACAGCTTAATATAGATTTTTATTTGTATTTACTATTATTTTTTCCTATAACTCATACTTTATTGTGACTCAATGACAACAATTTTTTTGATTTGTTCGACAGCTAAATTATGAAATATAATAAAAATATTAACTTGTTAAACTGAATTTGGTAACAGAACTATTACAGAAACAACAGAGATTTTTTTCTTTATATGGAAATTTGAGATCAGTTACAAATAAAAAACTTTTTCTTAGAGTTTTAAGTTAGTTAACATTGCAACATTAAAAATTAAATAGGATTTTCGTTAAAGTCAAATGAAAAATATGTAGACCGAATCTTAATTAAATTTACATAAAAAAATTTATGAGTGTAGCAAACTGAAAGCTCTTTTGTTGTCAATCACATCAAAATAAATAAATGTTTTAAAATCGTAAACATAGTTCTGTAAGTTATTTTAAAGAACGTATACACTTAGAGTCTTATGCAAAAAAACTTAACAAAGCTTTGCAAGACAATAGTGGTATTCACACCGAACTTGTTAATTTGTTACTCGGTAGTATGTTAATTTGTTAAAGTTACCAACTGTGAACGAAACCCCTTTTTAAAACTTTGTTAGTCTGGTAACTTGTAACTCAGGTAAACATTTAAGTTTTTATGATTTATTAAAATAAATTCAAAAACCATTTTATTACCATACTTACTTTCAATGTGCACGAAAATAGCCAAAACACACATTTTTTTAAGAAATCTATCACAAATGACTTTTTTATTATATTTATTTAGAAACTAAACAGCTGCTTGTGGGTTACCAACTAACAGCTATTTTATCACGGGTGCCGTGTCGTTAATTTGTTAAATGTTAATCCGGTAGTGCGTTAAATATACAAAAACAAAATGCGTGTAAAAAAAGTAACGATTAACGACTAACAAACTAACAAGCTCGGTGTGAAAACCCCTAATGTTAAGTAAAGTTGTATTCTAACAAAATTATTATATCAAATTTCTAAAGTAGGTCCCCACGTTTGTTAAGACTACTTTAAGTTGATATTTTCGAAATGTGTATTTTGTACATCAAATATTCTTGTTAATATAACACATATAGATTCATGTTACATCTGAAAATGAAGCTAAAAGTGTTAGCTCTTAGCTTAGATTTACTATTTCTGTCATGTAATTGAAAACCTCATCAAATTATCCAACTGATTTAAAAGACATCGTAAAATCCAAAAAAATACTAAAATAAATACAATTGTACGAAAATGTTTTAGTGATGTACATATAATCAAAACAAATCGAAAAAAGCTGGGCATTCAAATACTCATTACATTCGAATAAAAGAAGTTGTGATAATTCTTCTTTGTTCCTTATATTTTTTTAATATACTTCATAGAAATGTTTATCTGTTTTCCTACCATGTCAGAAGCTCATACTGTTTAAATTAGGTTGCTTTACTTCAAGAAAATAAAAAATTTATTTAATAAAATAAAAAAATATTTGAATACCCGAATGAAATTTTATTCAACTTTGTACATCATAAGCGGTAAAGTGGTTGTTGAACACGGAGGTGTTACCAGTATTTATTATTAAATAACAATAATAAATTAATTAAAGTTGTGTTTTCCATACAATTTCTTATCAAAGCAATCTTAGCCTTAAAGTGCTTGGCAACTAATATGAACTTTAAAGCTATAGTAAAATATTTTTTTGCATAAGGGGGTATTCATTTTCGAAAAACAGGCTGTAAGTCTTAGTATATCACCCCCACCACCAAATTTCTCTCTTTAGAGGGCAATACCGGCTACAAAAGGAAAAGTATCCACAATGAATTGATTCTTGAGTTTTTTAAGTTAACCTAATTGAAAAATAATAACTATAACGATATTGAATGTTTTATTGAAACCAATAAAATTGAAAGGCAACGTCACAATAAGACGTTAAATTTTAAATTAGGATTTTATCGTTGTTTTTTTTTTGCTGCAGGAATTTATACTATCAATTCAGCAATCATCTTAATTTTACAACTAAACAAAGAAATATAGTGCACCTATTTAAATATCCACAACAATTTCCAAAAAAACAATATAACATATACCAATTAGTTATATTAAAGCCTTCGACAAAGTTAACCATGGATTATTACTTTACAAACTACATATCACTAATGGGATTTAGTACTACAGCCGTTAAATGGATGCTTTCTTATCTGTCGAATAGAACTCAACAAGTAAAGTTCAGGAATGTTACTTCAACAAACATTGACGTTTCTTCTGGTATTCCACAAGGAAGTCATCTTGGTCCCACACTGTTTACTTTATTCATAAATGACCTCCCTTCTGTTATTTTGCATTGGTCGCATTCATAAGACGTAACAGTTGCGCAACCGTTGAGTGTTTGTCTTAGAAACGCATAGTTGAGTATCTCCGCTTCACTCAACAGTTGAGTAATTTTCCATCATAAAATTTTTTTGCTACCTATAGTCAACACGTTGTGCTCAGTCTGAACAGCTGGTCAAATACAGCTATTTCTTTTATATGCTTTATTAGGTGGCAGCAACAAATATTTGTTAAGATTTACATTAAAAATGCGATGAAGTAACGAAATAAAGATATACAACTACATTATATACATCAAGCCGTTTCTAAGAAGTAGCTGTTGGGGCCAACAGTTGCCAGCAGTTTCACAACTGTTGAGCTCAACAGCTACGTCTTATGAATGCGCCCATTATAAAGTACTTATGCATGCAGATGATGTCAAAATGTTTAAGAGTTTTAATGATTCCAATCAACAGATTTTACTGCAGTCTTAAGTCGATAAACTCTCTCAATGGTGTACAATTAAATATTAAAAAATTTAAATATATGACATTTTACAGAATAAACCAATTACATTCTCAGTATTAAGTTAATAGAAGAACACTTGCAAAAGTGGACAGTATTACCGATCTGGGTTTTTTGTTAGATCACAGGCTTGATTTCCGTGATCACATTGCGTTAACTGTTAATAAAGCTAATAGTATTCTTGGTTTTATGAAACGATGGTCAAATTATGGCCATGAAACATTTTTATAATTCTTTAGTTCGTCCTATTCTTGAATATGGATGCATTATATGGGATCCTTACTACTCTATTCATATAAACAGCATTGAATCGGTGGAAAAGCAATTTTTAATTTTCTGTTTACGAGGCCTCAAATGGAATTCATATGTTCTACCACCGTTTGTTAAAAGACTTGCCCTTAAAAAGCCGTCGTGTAATGCTGAGTGTCTTATTTCTACTTGGATTGATTAGTGGTGAAGTTGATTCTTCGTTCGCGCTTGGTAAAATTAACTTTTGTGCTCTAATTAGGCCAACTGGTCACTTTCAGCTAATTCGTCTGAATTAGTGCAGATCTGTTTATGCTAACAATGACTCCTTTTGTCGCATTTGTGAAGACTTTAAAAAATTGTATCATATTATCTAGGCGCACAGCAGTGCGCTAGGCCAAGTTCCGGCCAATGCACGCAGTGTGTATATTTACAGGAAGCCATTCGAGCTGTTTTTACCCCCTCATAGCTTGTTCCCCGCAATCGTACAATTATAAAATTTAAACCATAATTAAAATAAATTCATGCAATTTCATATGCGAAGTGTGAAAGTTTTACAACGAAAGGTTCCGGATATATGGAGGTGCAAAAAGTGCATATTTTAAGACATACTGACTGACTCACTGAGCTACTGACTCACTTATCAATATTATGAAGCACTTCCTCTATAGATAGAGATCTGAAATTTGGTACACAAGTAGATCTGGGTGAGCGATGAACTAGAAAATCTGAAAACCGGAAAATTTTAACCAAGTGGGCGTTAATACGCCCGTAGAGTTTAACCTCCTATTTCGTGTACTTCCGGTCAGCACATTTACATGTACTATTTATGTAATTACCATTATCGTTTTTCAACGAAACTATACAGTACCTGTGTTCTGTAACTTGCGAGAAGTTTTCGCGTCGAGAAAAACCAAACTATTATATTGGTTGTCCTGTTTTTCACAGGCTGATTCATATACAACCTGAAATAAGCTTACAAGAAACATGAGCAAGGAACTAAGTTTTTTGTTAGTCATCCTGTGTTTCACAGAATGACAACAAACTTTTCGTTTAAAAAGTTCTCACCAAAGTTACAGAACATAGTCACAGGAAAGATAAATACTAGCCAATGAAAACACTGGATTAAGAAAAGTAGGCTTGAGCACGCCCATAAGAACAAAAAATAAAAATTTGAGCTAGTGATCTGAAATTTAATAAACGAGGAGTTATTGATTATAAAATTACTAGAAAAATCAAAAAACCCAAATATTTTAATCAGGAGTGGCAGAGGCTACGATAGTTTTGTACTGAAGCTTTTACCTGAAGCTTTAACTAAAAGCTATCATCTTAAAAAAGGTACAATGATAATTGAGCACTGCTCATAACAAAATCTTGAGTTTAAAAAAGTGACGGAGAGTGGGTGTAAAGGCCATAACATAGCTAGAATTTGCACTAGAAAGCTTAAATGCAATACACAAATAAATCTAAATTAGAGATCACCAAGGAAGATTTAAAATCCTGGAAGTTTCAATTGGGGGCACTTTAATCTCAAAATTAAGAATTTAAGTTAAAGGATTTACGAACAGGAAAAATCTGAAAGCACCGATTTTTAAATTAGAGAGGTAGGGCCACGTTTATGAAATTTTTATCGAAATATTATACGGTAGAGAACTGAAATTTTGCAAAAAAAAATAGACTTATTTAAGTTACCAACTAGATAAATTTAAAACACAAGCTACTGTACTGAAACCTTGGATGCACATTTCACTCATGCTAGCATTTAAATTTGCGTTTTCAAAAGTACTTCATCTGAGCAGACCTTAGAAAAATATGCGGGGTCACTCCCACTAAAGTTTACATACTTCTACTCAGATGACTCTTAAAAAATTTAGCAAATTACTCGGTCCTTATTGTGGCATAATGGTGCTCATATCACCCTATAACCCATTAGTTTATGTAACTCTGCCCTTTTGAACTGGAGAAGACATTACGAATAGAACTATGACAGACTAGAAATTTAAAGTTTAACTAGCTTAATTAAGAAAACCTTCCAAAAAGTAGTCAGATCCTCACAAAAACATAAATGTTAAAAAAGGCCAAGTTCCTTTCCAAAATTTCGGCCTTCAAAAGTAGTGAGATAAAATTTTTTACCAAGTTCGTGTTTGGTACAATACCTATCACTGCAATATGGTAACATCATATAAATTTGTAATCGTAAGGGTGTTATATAATTTCTAGATAATCTGCTTACTTAACAAAAATTTTTCCCGATATAAAGAAATGAAAAAATATATACATTATTTTCTCCTTTCTTAGAAGAGTAAAAATATTGCCAATTTAGCACATTATCTAGAAATTATATACCACACTTACGATTACAAATTTATATAATGTATACCATATTGCAGTGATAGGTATTGTTCCAAACACGAACTTGGTAAAAAATTTTATCTCACTACTTTTGATGGGCGAAATTTTGGAAAGGAACTTGGCCTTTTTGCACATACATATGTATATGTTTTTGTGAGGATAGATATTTCTGAAAGCAATGATATTATAAAAAGAAAAGTGATTTTGTTCTTTAATATATAATGTTATTCAACTGGTATTATATCTTTAGTCTGTAAGGATTTATAATCTATAGACCGAAATAAATAAATTAACCAGTCAAAATTTAGTAATTGGATTTCTTACAACAATTTATATGAACTGTAAACATGACAACTGAAACTTTGTTTGTTTTTGTTTACAAAAGAAGTTAAGTTTGCTTTAGATAGAATCTACAACAATAAATATGCAAACAACTTTAGCTCTTCGTCATAGAATTATATCAATTTGAAAATTAAAAAACTTTTAACAACACTTCCATCAGTACACAAGTCTTAGTTAAATCACAACTTAAACGCTTACAAATTATAGCCCAACGCACACATATATACATGTGAACATTGTATTTGATATTTATATATTTTATTTATTTAAATACTTAAGTAGTGCATTTCAACATACATACATACATACGTACTTTAATATGTTTTTCTTTCTCTGAATATGTAAATAAGACTTATTTTAATCAGTGAATTAAATTATACTTTATCTTTTTTATAGATATTTGCACACAAATACTTATTTTATACACACATGCAAACACATACATACATATACATATACACACGTATGCGTTTTTTAATCTTCTTGCTCTTTTATAATCTATTTCTCATTATGGTTGATGTGTATGTTTGTTATTATTCTGTATGTCTGTATGTTATTGTTTTCGTATTGCATTTTAAATGTCTTTTTTCTTCTTATTCTAATTAATTAAACCTATTTTTGTTTTTGACTTAATACAAATTAAAGACAATATACATATGAAAAGCATTAAAAATGACATACAAAAATGCATTTTGTAGGAAGTGGCGGAGTTGCGGCGCCAGGTGGCGCTTGAAAATTTGCAAAATCAACGCATGGATAATTATGATCAAGATGTACCTGTGGAATTTGAATGCTGTTTTTGCACATCAAAGGTATATAAAAACATAAAATTTCTTTAAAAAACACAAATTGCAATGCACAGTTGTGGGCACAGAAATAGCAGTCATATGAAACATAACAGCAGTCATATATTTTATGTTAAAATATAAAGGGAATTAGTGTATATTATCAACAAATGTGATTAAAGAATTATTTACATATTTAGAAATACAAAACCAAGAGAAATTTTAGGAAATGGAACACGGCGATATCATTATTGCAAGTTGTACATACAATATTATTTTTATCTAATGATTGTGAAATTTTTTTTATAAGAGATCAAATTATTGTATCCCTGCATATTTATACAGTGAAGACAATGAAGAAAATAATGATAAAAATAATTACAGAAAAAACATGCAGGAAACAGTGTTTGTAGTGGAACTAATAAAAAAAAATAGTGATAAAAAATAACTATAAAAGATTTCATGATTTTTTATGTTTTTAAGAGAATATAGTATATTTTCAACGCATGCCATTTCCAAGGCTATTAAACTGAAATACAGATATTTATCTACATTTCAGTATATTAAAAAAAATTAGATAAAGTGCGATTTTAACTCACTCGCACGTGATCGGTTGCTTCCAATTTTTTCAGTTATTTTCAATTGGTTTTGTGTTTTTTGTAGTTTTTTTTTTACAATACATATTTTAATTGTAGCGATTTTTTAATTTTAACGTTTTTTGTTGGTCTTAGCGATTTTTTCGTTTTTCGGCAATTTTCTTAGTTTTTTATGCGCCATTTTTACTTTTGGTGGTCTTTTTGCATTTTAGCGATTTATATTGTCTAGTGATATTTTCCATTTAAGCGTTTTTTTTCATGTTAGCGATTTTTCTTATTATCATTTTATTAATTTTTGAATCTTTATGTTTTAGTTTTATTGAAAAGTCAAAATTACATTGACCGATTTTGATTATTTGAAATTTCAGTTGTAATATCCATAAAAATATATATACATATAAATTGCCTTAAGATTTCACATTTTGTGTTGCTCGGTGTAGAACACCCTTTGATATTTTGCTATCATATATTTTTTTGCAGCGATTTTACATATTCTGTGAAAATTTCAGGTCCGCATCTCTTAAGGTTCTTGAGAAAACAGCCTGTGGCAGACTTACAGACGGACATCGTAGCAAAAAGAAATGGGGTTATTTTTCACCTTTGGTGTACGAAACCCTAAAAAGGGGGTAATACGGTATTTTTTGATGAAAGAGTAAATAAGACCACAGTATATCGTTTTGTTGCAAAAAGTGAAAATTTTAAAAATTTCGAGTGATTTAGAGGGAATTCACGTATTTCCAAAGATTGTTTTTTATTGAGTGACACAAGTTTAAATCATAATGAAACAAGGAAATTTATTTCTAAAAGGGGCTTTATTGGAAAGAAAATTTTAATTAATTAATGTTCAAATATGACTTATGCAATGTGGCCTGCGTGACCGTCTAACCGACTAGTGTGATAAAATGCCTTTTTTCGACTGCCTTGCCACTTTTTGTACCCCAATTTTTTTTAAGTCAATATATATATTATATTATGTATTATATATATTATATAATAATACATTAAAAATTAGAAATTATAGTGTAGTTGTCACATTTTTTTTAATGTTGCACCCTTTTTTATAAATACCCTATTTGGTGCAACTTTTTGAAAAATCTGCAATTGGCCGCACCGACTGGCGCTTGGAAGGCTCAATCTAGAACACTAATTTTCAACAACTTTTCGCAGCATTTTCGGCCGTATTTGGCTAATAACTCTTTAAATGTTGATTTCTAGGTGTTCAATTATTTGTGGTTTATCGCTGTAGACAAGTGACTTAACATAATAATAATAATAATAGTAAATCAATATATAATGAAATCGCAAAGCAAACTTAGCAAAAAGCAACTATCAGCTGTTAAACGGGTGCTTAAATAAAGCAGTGATGTCGACTCAAAGTTGTGACACTGTCAAAAAGACGCTTTATATACTTAAAACAAAAATGTTTTTTTTTTGTAGTAGATAAATTGCAACTGCATAAAATCTAGAAGATTTCAATTAAAATATTTATGAAAATATATACCGTCTATACATTTACCAAGAACGTTTATAAAAAAACCCATTAACTGAAATATTTTCAAAATTACAGCTGAACAGTTGCAATATATCCAATATAAACACCTTTTTGTGTATGTTAACAGACTGTCACATACGTGCTTCACTAAGTTCTACTAGATTTTAAGTAGATTTTGACAAAATTTAGTGAGGAAGCAGATTTAGCTTGGAATGGAAAATCTACTAGATTTTTCCTGAAATCTCGTAAGTACTAAATTTTGCTCAAATGAAAACGCGCTATAAAGTAAAATCATACATATATTAGTTGTACATATTTTTTTTTATTTTTTTGTAACGGGCTTAAGTTATTTTATTTGAAAAAAAATTACATCAAAAACTGAGTTTTAACATTTAAAAAAATCGGGTATATGTCCATCGCAGTTTTTCTCGGAAAAGAACACATTCTTGACGTCCAATTTTGGGACAGATTTTCTAGCACTACTATCTGTATATAAGCCAGTGACTTAATGTGGTTCCGGAGGAAATAATAGTAAGGGAATTTTCAAAACAGCAGTCTTTTAAAAATGTGCTAAAAGAAACTTTCGAAAAGTACTTTTTTAAAAATAGTACCGTGACACCGCAAAAATGTTTTTATACAATTTATTAATTTCTTCTTCGCTTCGGTGATTTTAGAGTTTTGTTAACATTTTTTATAGACTGTATTAGATTTTTATGTTTGGTGACTCTTTTTTCAATTCGAGCTTTTTTTTGGGGATTTTTTCCGTGCTAACAATTTTTGGAGTTGGTGTCATAATGCGTAGTACGTTTATTACTTAACTTAATACAATTATTCCATTTTCGCTTTTTTGTGCTTTATAATTTTTAGGTTATAATTTTTAGGTTTCCATTTTGATGTTTTTTCTTGTATACTAATTTTATGGGTTTGGTCATGTTTAAATTTACTTCCATTAATGTAAATAATAACGCGAATATTATTATGTATAAAGAAGAGCTAAAAGTTCATTTAAATTAAATATTAATTTTTTAATATGTATCTGTGCAATACATAAAAAAAATAAAAAATAACATTTATTTCTGCCCAAAAATATAAAAATTATAACAATTACTGTCCCTATCAGCGAAGCCAATATATCGCGTTTCTCGCTAGATTTAGCTATTCCGAACTCTCTTTTTTCATCTTAGCGCGTTTAATAAAAATTGCGCTAAATTAGCACGTTTTGAATGAAGTCAATAACATTATTTCAGTTTAACATTTTTTGCTTTTTTCTATAAATTTAAAAATTTTCTAGTATTTACCTGTCGCAAATAAAACTCACTTGACTGTGGTTAGAATTAAAAACATGTTTTAATACTGTGAATGGCAAAAGAGATAAAAGTTTACACTATATCTAGGTAACACGTATGATCAATTAGATAAAAAAATTAGCAAAACATACGTATTTTTGTACGAAATTACTAATTTTTTCTGTTACGTAACATTTTCAAAGACCCCCTGCCCCCTTCATAAAAATCGTAGCAAAACTCAAACCCCCTCCCCCTAGAGCGTTCAGTAATATATGGACAGAACTTAAGTGCAGTTTGATTGTATTACTATTTTGAAAATAGCTTTTAGTTTACTTCTTATTTAATTACATTAAAATTCTGATGCTGCAAAAAATCTTAACGTTCATAATAATTTTTTGAAGCTCTGAATGAATAAAAACTTTTTGAAAACATGTGAATATTTTCAATCAAAAATATCAATAATAAATGTATGCCATTGTAACGCAGTAGATTAGTTTGATCGATACAACATTATTATGAATTAATAAACAAATCTTTTGAAATTTGGTTGTTTTAAAAAAAAAATGTTAAATAAGATTTTTATCAAATTATGCCAAAAATGGCTCTTATTGATGATGCAATTTTATATGTGAACAAAAGTTGACAAATCTTTAAGCTTCTTTACTTTAAGAACTCACATCGTTAAAAAGAAATTTTTAAAATAAAGAGAAAGGAAAAATATTTTTATACAATTACAGATTTATTACTCCTTTTGTAACGATGACTTGCCGTCTTATAATATTACAATTTTAATTAAGTAAACAATATGCACATTTCATTAGCACGATTATGCACAAATACGCACAAAGAATCATATTCATTTATTAATTATAATTATAATTACTTTTATACATATTAAAACATTATAAACACATGCAACATTACAGCATACACATACTTTAGCATTTAATTATTGATAAACACAAGCGAACAATTGTTTTAATTTACGAGTCCTTTTGGCATAAATAGGTAGTACATGTAGCATTCTGGTTTTTCTATGCTGCACTAATAAACATATTTGTAAGTGTGTAAGTGTAAGTGTAAGTGTAAGTGTAAGTGTAAGTGTAAGTGTGCGCATATCACTCATTTACTAAAACAACGTAATAACTAAAAAAAAATACTTTACTAGAAAACGAGTTAAAGTTTTTATTTTGCATGCAACTTAATAGATAAATTAATTTTTTTCTCTCTAAAGAGTTGTGTGAAACTTTAACAAAATATGAAGAACGATATAAGGATAAAAGGCACAGTTAGCCAACTGTAGTATAATGTAACTGCAACAGCAGGAAACAGCTGATCTATATTGGCATGTGGAAAGTAATGAAAATTATTATAGAGACCTAACCGGAATGTAGGAAGCTGTGCATTACTTCTCACATAACAATATCGATCAGCTGCTTCCTACCGTTGTAATGGAGTGTAGCTGCAACAGTAGAAAACAGCTGATCGATACTGTTATGTGAAAAGTAATGAAAATGGTTATAGAGATGTAATGTAACGTAACATACTTTTAACATAAAAATATCGATAAGCTGTTTCCTACGTTGCAGTTAAATTCCATTACAGTCGTGTAAGTGAGCCTTTAATTTTCTATCAAAAAATTTTATTTTTGAGTTATGATGTTGTTGTACTAATATAACACACATACACATCCATGAACATAAATTGCAATGCATGCATTTGCATGTATGTTCGAGTATACGAATTTTACACACATGTCTCCAGTTGTTTATGGTTTTGACAAGCTTGTGCTTTTGTTTTATACTCGTAACTTGAGGTCCTGTGTTTGATGTATAAGTGTTTTTTAATAATAAAATATAATTAAATGCTCATAAGTTTATATCAAGCACCAGGGGATAATTAAACATTTAAAATTATATTAAACTAATTGTACATAATAAGAAATAATTATTACAGGATCGCGTATGCATGTTTCATGGAAAACACTATACCATGACACAATTGGCAAGACCACCACCTTCGCCAGAAAATTATAGGCTCCTCAAACGTATGATTGAAACTGGTGCCGTAGATGTCTTTTATTTATAAAGGGTAAAAATGTGATTCTATAATTACACTTGGAAACAATTTTTACAGGCTAAAGTAATTTTTAGTTTAGTATTGGCTAATACCTTTTCCCTGTACTCGTAAAGCTCTTCTCCCACTTATGTAGATGCTTAGTTGATTTTTACCAAATATATTTTGAAAAGTAATGTGTTAATAGGGCTTTGCCACATAATAAAAAAAAATATTTGAATGCATTGTGGTACTTCATCTTTAAGAATAGTTAAAATTTTAGTTTCAAATGTCAAGTTTTTTATGTAAAATTTAGATTTTATGGAACATTTACCACGTTGTTATTAACTCAGGCTAAATAAAATGTCCCTAAAAATGTAAAGGTGAAGAATACATAAGCAGGATGATATGAATTTAGATGAAACAAAAGATAATATTCATTATTTTACAGCTCTTATTTGCTGATTTGTAACACGTTATTGCAACACATATTGTGTTAAATGGGCGCGATATTTTTGAACTGTTTAACTACTTTTCTAGCTGCAAAAAGGAGAAAATGTGTTCTTTTTTATGTTTTTCAGCAACCTTTTTAGCAAATCTACCACGAAATAATGCCAAATGAACAACGTAATATTACGTCACAAAAACATACAAATAACCAGATGTTGTTGAATCCAGAACAAAATCTTTCACATCAAAATAAGACTGTTCAAATAATTAAAACACCCTGTTCTCAACTAAACAAAAGAAATCAAAACAAAAACGATAGTTGATAAAATAAAAACTAATGAAAACATTGTATTCTCAGAATAAGAAAAATGATTGTGAACAGAAGACCCAGTGCCTGAATTCAGTAATATTTTCAAACCGAATATCGTAATATATATCGATATAATACACAAAACTTAATTAATTTTTTTAGATATTAGTTTATCGATGCATCTAATCCTTTGCGATGACGATAAAGTGATTCGCTAATTTTTTTACGATAGTCTACATATGTGTTTCACTCTCCATTAGATTGTCTATATCTTTTTTGGAATCTCTGCATACTTCTGTATGTAACAGTAATAGGGCATTTACACCTGCACAAAATCTAGCAGATTTTAATTAAAATCTTTATGAAAATCTATACCGTTTATCAAGAAATTCTTATCGAAAACAAAACCCATAAACTGTAAAATTTCCAAAACTACAATCAAACAACTACACTGTAGCAAATTCACACACCTTTTTAAGCAGACCGTAGCTAATTCAATCATATTTTATATAAATATTTTGTACAGGGTAGTAAAACTAAAATAAAAATATTAGATTTTTAGTAGATTTCCTACAAATCTGCTAACAATCTAAATTTTGTTTTGTATGGGAAATATAGTAAAAAGCAGCTTGATTTACCTCGAAATCTTATAAGTAAAATATTTTGAGATAATGTAAATGCCCTATAAGCGAAAAGCACAAAGATGAATTAAAGAAAAACTTAATGAATTTGAGTTTGAGATTTTACTTTTTTTTATGTCAACCAACCATATCGTTAAAATATGTTAATGGATAGCAAATTCGATCAATTTTCGTTATCGTAATTGAAGTTAAAGAATCCAAAAATCATTATATTTATTGACATATTTATTAGCTTGCGTTAACGTGAATACTGTGATTCCGTAACTTCTTTTTACGATAGTCTCCAGATTTATCTTATTCACAATTTAATTAAAAATTGTGTGATACTCTGAATAGAAAAAGTTAAAATAAGGGAAAAACACAAAGAATAATAAAGAGAAAGTCAATGAATTTGATCTTGTGGTTTAATTTTATTTCTCCCACCGACAGCGAATATCGTTAAAATATGTTACTGAAAAACAAAATTTATACAATTTCTTTATATTAATTATAGCGACACAATTATAGTAATGAAAGTTACTGTATTAAGGTACAGGTGCCGGTTGTCACATTGAGAACAAACGTGTTGAATTTACTTTTGACCTTAAACGAGCATTTTTTTTTGCTCAGAATATAGTAATTAACCAACTGCAAAGAAAAAATATTATAGCTCTAATAAATCTTGACACAAAGTTATAAAATGATATTAAATCTTTGCTAATTATATGTTATTTTTTAACAAATTTTAAACCTTATTAATTCTCGGAACTAAATATATAAAGACATGAAAATTTTTATATACAAGTTTAAGCATAGGTTTTTAATTTCTTTTTTAGCATTTTACAAATGGAAACAACAAAAACAAAACCTAAATTAAATCAAGAATTTCCAATTTAACCCCTTGTGACGCAACATCGAGAAAGTATTTTTTTTTTCTACAAATTGTAGGGGCTCCTAATACATACAAGTAAAAACAATAATTGGCTTGCACATTCTCAAAAATTAACAGCCGAAAACGCTGGAAAAATATTTTTTTTTAAATTGCACTACGGTAACATTGTTCGATCTTTCAAATGAATCGAAGTTTCTCAAAAAAGTGTTCCAGCACGAAGAGATCAATTTCGGCAACCTTAAGATCAGTGCGTCGACTGTGCGTTATAGAATTGCTAAAGTAGCAAAAGTTTAATGTTTACATAAGCCCCAGTAATCAAAATTAAAAATAGATTCTTAAAAATATATTTTAAAAGCACTAAAAGATTTTAGCTGATGTTTTTGTATGGATCTCATTTTAAAAAATTTGCAGATTATTCATTTTCCAACAAACTTTGCTAAAATTTAGCTTGACATTTGGATTTAATTAAGTTTTAAGTTTTAAGTTTTAAGTTTTGCGATTACAGTACCATAATGCTAGGCTTGGGTACAACTAATTCAGTCGGTCGTTTTTGACACAAAACTTTGATCGAAACCATTTCATGGGTTTGATAATAGGTTTGTTGTGTCCAAAACGACTGACTGAATTAGTTAAAAAATATTGACGAATTGTTAACCTCCTCCATTTTTTGAAGTCAGTTAAAAAAAAGAAGGCAGGGATTGTTTTTCACTGTTGCATTGTGGAATTTTTGGTTCATACATGCATATGTATTTTATAAATATTGTACATTTGAAATTTTTTTAATTCTACATTTAATTTGTTTCTTATAAATTATTAAATATTTTTTATTTTTTATAATATGAAATTATATACCGCAGAGACAATGTTAAAGTTCATTCATATATAAACCGCTGAAGGAAAATCTACTGCCCCCCACTGCGATCAAAGTACGGTATTATTATTGTTTGTTCTGCTACAATATCATCAGTAATACAATATGATCAGTAATTATTTGCCTCCAGCTACTGGTGAGTGACCAATATTATGCCTTCGTCACTTAAACAGTTCAACAAAAATTAACCCAGTGGCAGACTGATGTTTTCTTTTCATTTTAATCAAAAATATTAATAGTTTCGCTAAATTTTTATTATAAAATTGAAATTTATAAAATGTTCTTTTATTTTGTTAATTTTGTCTTCGCATTGTTTACTTATACACTGACGATTTCAACACATATCAGACCTAAAACAATATGGCAAGTCGCAAGCAAAACGCATGAGTTACAGAATATAGAAACAAGTTTGGCGATTTGCAACTCGCATGCGATTTGAAAACGATGCTAGTGTGAGAACACACCTGTTAAAATGTTTCCATTGATATGTATGAAGCGAAAGAAACTATATAAAATGTTTATTAGTTCGGTTCTTAAAAATTTTGCCGTCCCTTACACCATGCCGCTCTAGGCCTGGGCCTCACGGGCTTGTACGTAAATCCATCACTGTTTGTAGGTCACCAAAAAAGTGCTATTCATGACAAAATATCGAAAAAGTTTCTGGAAAGTTGGCTGAGACTACAGACTAGGGTTGTCTGCGCGTTTGGTTTATATAGCGCCGCAAAGAAACAATATGTTATTAACATTATTTTAAAAAGTTTTGTGACTGACTGTACACGGCCTATTCTTTCACATAGGAAGTACAAACGTAGTTGTTAAAGTAATTGTACAAAAGAACCGCGCAATATTATATGTTTATCCGTGGCAGATCAGTCAACCAGTGCGAGCGAGACGAAAAACTCTCGAAGGCCAAACAACATACAAAAGCTGGACCGCACTTAAAAATAATTACGATGGCGCGAGAGGTGTTTTTCAACACAGAGCTGCTTAACAGCGTTGTCAAGTTGGTGCGTTTGGCACCATTTTGGGTGCTTTTTTAAAATTTTTTGTGCGAAAGATTCCTTAGTTGGTGCGTGGTAGGCTTTTTTTAAATTTTGGTGCGTTTTTAAATTTTTGGTGGCACCAACGCAAATTGAACACGACAGTGGGTTAAAACGGGAAAATTCTTGCTGTGAAACTTTTACCAACTTCCTGATAGTGTTAATTACAATTTGAAATGAAATCTTTTTTCTGGCTCTATGATAACAATAACTTGGAATAATTAATTTTTGATCTCTTTTTTAAAAGAATTTAGAATTTAGAATTTATAAAATTAATACACAAAAATGTATAATTTTTCACAAATTAATGTGTGTGCCCTTAATTATGAAACTTGTATAAGTCATATATTTCTTTGTTCGAGATATTCAATATATTACATATGAACAAATCCAAAAATATCTCTTAATTATCCGACAGTTCAATTTATTTTAAAAAAATTTATCATTTAGAAAATAAATAATATTATGCTTTTTATGCAAAATTATTAATGCAGTACACATTTTAAAGTAAAAAAAAAGAAATTCTAGGCTTGGTGCGTTTTTTTGTAAATGACGCACTTTTTTCCCCCATTTTGGTGCGTTTTGAAATTTGAAAGTTGACAACTCTGCTGCTTAACGACTGAACTTTAACATTGTATGTGGCTATTTTAGATTTAGTGATATACTCGTATGTACGAGTATCTTTATTTTAAATTATTTATAATTATTTTGTATATCTTGTGAATATTATGTAATTATTGTAAAATATTTTTCGTTATATCGTTTAGCACACAGCTAATGTGCACATATAAATTTATAAGAATAATATGTACGTAGAAATTTATAAGAATTTGGATTTATTTACTTGTGTTTACCAAACAATGATTTTTATTTTATTTGTTTATTTATTTATTTTTTTATTTTACTTTTCTTAAAGGGATATCAAAGATGCCAAGGCGAATGTATTCCATTACGAGCGAGTAGTATTTAACAAACATTTTCTTAGGAAATTGGTTGACACGATTCATAAGGCGGGAATTGAAAGAGTTGTGGCTAAATTGCAAACGAAACTTAATTTAAAAAGAGATTTAACTAGTTTATTAAACAAAAATATTAACAAAACATATTTCCTTTAAATAATTAGTTAACAAAAGGTTCCATACTTGTATATATTTGAAATAATATGAAATACCATAATTTATTTATTAAAACATCATTTTGTAAGTTTTGTAACACTGTGAGACATCGACACAAAAATATTAAAATATTTTTCATAAATTTACATACACACAAAATACAATACATTCAATTAAATTAATTAAAATTAAAATGTGTAGTTAGTTTGCAATATAAAAATTTATTTTAATTTTAATCACTTTTTTTCATTTATTTTATTAATATTTTTTATGTGTTTTTCTTTTGATTTATAGTAGACTTATGCAAAGTGTTTAATTTTTTTGATTTATTTTATATATGTAGTTCTATTTACTAATTAAATAAAAAGTAGTAAGAAAATTTTTGGAAAAAAATCTTAACTTATATAAATGCATAAAAGACAAGCAACGATTTAAATGATTTTTTTGCTAAATCTTTTCTACTACAATGAAAACAAAAAATAAAATATTTACAAACATTAAAATAAAAATGTTAATAAAATTAATTAATTTTAATTTATTTACAAGGAAATTAAATGCTTTAATTTATTTATATATCTGTAGTTATTTCAAGTTAAAACTATTTTATAAATTAAAAAAAAAATATATATATTTTTTATTTTAGATAAATTTTATTTTAAACAACTTTTCTTTTAATTTTATTTAATATAAATATAAATGACCTTTATAACTGCAATTGATTATTGAAAATAAAATAAAACCAAAAGCTTTATACAATAAATCAAGCTTTCTTGTGCTTTAAAAGCATGGGCATTTTTAAGCGGCTAAGTACAAGAAACATACGAAATACGAATCCAGTTGCGAAATATGTGTCTAGTTAGGGCGGGTTAACATCTGTGTGCCATGTGCCACACAAGCATAAAAAAAAACGTAACCCCTAATTACTAATGAAAAACTGTTTGATTTACGTAGCTTTTCACAATGTATGGTTTAAATATAACAGGGACTTTAACGGCAAGTTTTGTATGAAGAACTGTCAGTTAAAGTTCTTAACCATACATTGTGAAAAGGAACGTTAGACATGTATTTATTAAGTTAAATCGTTCCATACATAACTAATAGACAATATTATAGAATCCAATATGATTGCAAACTGTTTAAATAAATAAATACATGTCTGAATCAAACAGTTTTTCATTAATAATTAGTTGGTTATGGTTTTTTGGGCAAATGACACACCAGAAATGCCAGGTGTAAACTCAGCCTTAGAACAACACAAGGTAGTTTATATGCAATGACAAATTCAGGCTCATATGTCAAGACTCTTACAACATTAAATACCACAAGATGGTTGCTACCGCAAACCACATTTCTGTTGTTTAATAGATACTACTTTAATATTCAAATTATATTTTTTTGCGAATTTTACTTTGCTTTGTAATTTCTTCAATACGCTTAGCAATTTTTCGCCGACTTGGGATTTTTCGCGTTTTTCCCAAACTTTTTATATATATATATATGACTTAAAAGTATAAAAATTAACCAATTTATGCTTTACAACAGCTACGTCCAGCCCATATGCACAATATGCAAACTTTTATCAAGAGCTTTTTGTGCTTTCACACCGACGAGAGTACAACATCCACAACAAAAACACAACAGAATACAATGCTTGCTCTTACTTTGCAAAGAAACAAGAACAAATTTAAGAGCTTTCAAACCTGTTTACCTCAAATGGACGTAGCTGCTTTACATCAATTTTTGGATTTTGTTTCTGTTAAATAATGTGAAATAATTGTGCAATATCATTCATTCAATATTTTTTATTGTACTGGCAACACTGAATTTTCTCATTGCATCCAAAGAAATACAAATTAGTTTAATTAGGGTTATTATCCGTCCTCTTTTTCCCCGACAATGTCCTCTTTTAAGGATCTCTGTCCTAGAAAAAAATTTGCGTCTGGGAAAGTCCTACTTTTTAAGGAAACTTTTTCGCTTTTACATTGCTTTACAAGCAAGCTAAAGACAAGTTGTATTGGATGTCAAGCTTGTCTCACAAACAACACTGTCCATGAGGATTATGGTATGTTATTTAAAGACATTAAATTATTCAGATGTATTTAAAATATCGATGGAATTACGTAAAAAACGCCAGAATAATATAGCACATACATAGCTTTAAGCAGTAATTCAAATCTTTATTTTATGAACAAATACAACATTTTACAATTTATTGCCAGACGGTAGTATGGCAAAAAATTCATCTGACAAAATCATCAGTCGAAAAATTGTCAGTTCACACGGTTGTCATATGGCCAAATTATCAGATCTGTTTTCATGCGCTGCCAGACTCAAAACATTTTTTAGAAATTGTTAAATATCAATCGTTTGTGTTTGTGTTAAATGTAAAAAGTGAATGTATAAATTATTATGTACCATAAAGAAGCAATTGCAATGATTTTGTGTGCATATATTTTATTATAAATCTTTTATTTAAAATCAAGCGTGAGCTGTGTTGCCCATAGAAATAATTCTCTTACAATGACGCCATTGTCAGATGCATAAACTTTGCACATCTGACAATATTAAAATGTCTGACAAATATCTGGCAATAATTTCACAGTGTGTTCACACGATTGTAAGATGTCTGACAATTTGTTGTCAGCTGCTAATCCTTCAATGGACTGACAATGCTTTTTCTGGCAACGACGTCTGACAAAATTTGTCAGTTCACACGGTTGTAAGAAATTTTGAGCACATTTTACTGGCAATATTGTAAGATCTGACAACCGTCTGTACATAGCTTTAGCTCTTAGCTTAGATTTATTATTTCTGTCATGTAATGGAAAACCTCATCAAATTATTTAACTGATTCAAAATACATCGTAAAATCCATAGAAAAATATTAAAATAAATACAATTGTACGAAAATGTTTTAGTGATGTACATACATACAATCAATACAATGAACTTTAAAGCTAAAGTAAAATATTTTTAGCATAAGGGGGTTAGAAATTAAAATTATATCCGAGATTCTTTCCTAAAAATCAGTCGATGGAGAATCACTTGACTTGCAGCTAATGTCAGGCACATCATTTGAAAGTTTTACTTGCATACGAAAACACTTAACAGTTATCAAGCAAGGTAAGCCAAAAATTTTTTCCTACAAACATACCTACATACATAAATACATACATTTATATATTCATATATTTTAATTTTTTTAACTGCATCAACTTACATTTCAGATACATTTGTATAAACAATTTCATAGTTATTAATAAAATATGTGATTTTTATCAGTGTTGCTTGTTGTACTTTTTTTAATGTTTTCACGTTATTCCACATGTATTTTAGTTTTAAGTCATGACGTATCATATAAAAGTTAATAAAATAATTGAGTAAAAAGAATTGGAAGAAGTTATTGAGGAACGATTTTTCCTCTACTTTCAACGTATCAATACGCGTGTATTTTTGTATTTTATTAAGTAAATATTAATAATAACCAAATGATTAATTAAGAAAATATTTGTTGAAATTTTTTTTTGGCAAACTAAATCCATGTCATAAATTATTATACGGATCAAAACTGTTTCATTATTGTTTGTTGGTTACGCTGTTTTGGGCAAATGTTTGCCAAGTGTGACCGTAGCTTTAGTTTATATGTACATATATATGATGGTAGTTTTATATCAAATTATATTGATATACATAAGTTGCTTTATTTTATTTTTCTCATCCAATGAGACAACAGCTTTTTATAATACGAATAGCAGGGAGTATTTCTTTTTGGTCAAAATTTAGATATATATTCTCAGATTGCATTTTTTGTGAATATGCATGAATGAATATGAATAAGCATCCTCAGAAGATACTTTGTTTAAAAAAATTGTGTTTGCTTAAAATTACCCAGAAATGTATCTATCACAGGCACCTCAGGAAATGGAAAATGATTTAATAATGAAAAAAATTACTTACAACTATCTAATTTAAATCTTAATAATATCCATGAGTGGAGAAATCCCTAACGTTCGCAGCTCTATCTGCCTGGCTCACGATGTCGACAAGAAATTTTCGTTCGCTTATTTATATTGAAAACAAAAACAAATGTTTTTATTTTGTTTTTGTTTTCAATACAAATAAGCGAACGAAAATTTCTTGTCGACATCGTGAGCCAGGCAGTATGTTTAATATGTATAATAAGGTAGTTGTTGAAAAAACTGTAGAAATTTAAGCATTAATTTCGAGTACACAAGAAGTCACTTTACATAATTTAATACAAAAGAAATAAATATATTAAGTTTAAAGTAACCTGCTTGAGCTGCAATAAAATAATAAATGGTTTTAGTTATGTTTCTTTCAATTAAAATTTCTAAAATTTTTCGCAGATATTTTTCTAAAAATATACTGGCAACACTGATACAATTTTTTAAGACAAAAAACCAAACCTAGAATCATAAAAAAAATCATCGCATGAATGTAAAATGTTTTAGGAAGCAGCTTTTATAGAAATTTTAAAATAAGAGTCCAACTTCAATTAGAGTGTCAAGCGTTGCGTTAGCATCAGTGTTCATATTTTTAGCACATTTAGGGCCATTATTATAACTTGACGATAGCTAAAATTAGGATGTTATTGCATGGATAAACACTTTTTCATTATTACAACTTCATTTTAACAAAAAGTGAGCGATAAACTAAAGACAAGTTGATCCTACCTGTAACTTTTATTGCGAGGTATATTCATTTGAACTTGCCACATTTTCGCCACTTGCCACACTTTCTACTTTATAAAACAAAGTCAAATATATTTGGTCAAAATATGGCATAAAACAAAAACAATACAATACAAAACACATAAGAATAATAAAAAAAAGGAAAAGAATTGACAAAAATATTTTCATTATGTTTGTAATTTGACAAATAAACAAAAGCAAGGTGCCACTAGTCATTTTTAACAAACAATATCCACAATATCCACAGAAATGTTGCCACCAACCAAACATTTTTTTATTTATTTTATCGGACAGTTGTAATAATGGAAAATTTTAAAGGTTACTTTATTGTTAAGTTTTGCTAAACTTAGGAATAACTATCCGAAACTTTATCGTTAAGTCATAATAATGGCCCTTAAACTTAGGAAATAATATATGTTGGACTATAAAACAAGATTTGTATTTCCTAATTGAAATTAAAGCGTTAAACACATTCACCACATCAAGCTACCGGCTACAAAATGTGAAAGATAGAACACAAATGTTTATATGAGAATGATTATTTAGATGGCAACAGGCTACAGGTTGATGTCCGTGCTACATTTTTCGTTGTAGTAAAACTAAAATAATTTATATTTTTTATGGCTGCAAACCAAAAACAGTGTTGACAATATAGCAAAATATGTTAAACAAATTATTGCCAAGAAATATTTTTTATTGTAAAATAAAAAAGAAGTTTACAAAATTTTATGGTTTGATCAAAAATTGCCAAAACTGTGAGGAATGCAAAAAATCGCGAAAATGGCGGAAATTCGCAAAAATTTATTAACAGCGGGATGACAATAAAAGTCTAATATTGTTTAAAAATTGTCAAAACTCTTAGGAAACTAAAAACATGCAAAAAGTCGCTTTTATTGCGAACTTTGCAGAAAATCGCGAAAACTTGCAAAATCAGAAGCAACTGTCAAAATTTATTAAAAATCGCGAAAGCCATTAAAAATATAAAAAGTTTGGAAAAAAACGCAAAAAAAATTCCAAGTTAACGAAAAATGGCTAAATGTATTGAAAAAATTACAAAGGTTACACAGAGAAAACAGATTCTACAGAACTACATAGAATTCTTGTATAACAACTGCAATTTTCTTGTGGTACCACCATATTTTAATTATCACCCTTAACCAAACAGTAGCAGCAACAGAAAAAATTGAATTTGAAATAAAAGTTATTCTTGCTATTGAAAATATGGTTAATATAACTAAAACAATATCATAATTGGTTCCTGTGAAAGAAAAATTGGGCTTCCTTACTGAAATAAAAATAAACAATACGCGCAAATAAAAATACACAATTTAAGAAATTTATTATTTGACATACTGTCATAAGTTTATTTTAATTAAAATTTATTTCCTGGTGGTGAAGCATTTCTTAAACCACATATTTTAAACAGCCACAAACATGTTATCTTATGCCCATACTTTCAAAAAGCATTTGAGAATTCATAAATCATAATATCTTTGAAAGTCGCACAAGTTAATTTTTAATTTTCTGGTATAAACAATGATAGTAAATTCAACCTCGTAGGCAGTTGCAGCAACTGATAGAAAGTGTTTATTTTTACGTTAATATAGAACGACAATTTTTTTGTTGCCAATACCAAAAGTTGGTCATAAAATCTTATTCATGATATTTTATTCGGTTGTGTTAACCAATAAGTTAATTAGTCATAACCAGGGAAACCAGAAATATGCTCCAAAAAAAGCGTTTTATGCGCATTCAATATGCACTAAAAACTCAAAAAATATGCTCTTAAAAATAACATAAATTGGATTATTTGGAAATGAAAATTTAATTTTAATTCAGCAATTCAATAAAATTTGCATATAAAACAAGACAAAAATAACTTAAACAGAGGAAGGAAACAGTAAAAAAAAAGTAATTAAGAACAAAAATTTAACTTTTACTTCAAAAGCGATCACGATATCAGAATTAAAACTTTAGGACTGTATTTTGAAAATAAGACAAGATTTTTATTTATAATTGTTACTGCAATAAACAAAAGCTATTCACTTTGCTTTTTAAATAAAAATCGCCTCCGGTCACATCTAAATAAACTTTTATAAATTGAAAGTATTCTCTTTCAACCGCAACTGATGTAAGCGGGGCAGCGCGTTCGTCACAATTACCAAACCAAGTTTTTATCGAAATTAGCATCCACTGAGGATGTTAAAGCACATGCTACACCTGTTTAAGTAGAAATTTGGAATATAAAAATCAATAGTATTTGTTCCAGCATTAAAATTTAGCAAAAAAAAAATTGGATATGAACGAGTGAAAATTAAAAAATTTTAAATCATTGATTTAAAATTTTTTGTTCTAAATTTGGATGTTAGAACATATACTAATAATTAGTATATTCTAAATTTCAACTTAAACACGTGTTTGTGCATGTGTTTTAACATCAGAACTCACAAGAAAACGTGTGAAATCGATTCGGAAACCAGAACATACACAATGGCCTTTTTTAAAGTCTAACTTCATAATGGTAGCAAAATATTGCTTCCCCATACTACTGTTTCTTTCACTACAATATGAAATTTTGACGGAAAAAAGTAGAAATTTTTATCAAAAAAATTTTTTTTAAATATCAAAATAATTTTTTTTTAAAAAGTACCAAAATATGCACTAAAAACGCCAAATGTGTTCTAAAAATTCGAAAAATGCTCAAAATATGCGTGTTAGACTGAAGTATGCAAAAACATGCTTTAAAGGGTAAAATATGCACTAACAAATCGATGCCAGAATTCATAAATATCTCAATTCCGCATTGATATATCAGACAAGAAAAATCATGCAATTGCATATTTGTGGTTTCCCTGGTCATGACAAAAGCATACGCTCGGTTCGTGCAATCAATTTAAGAATTGTCTGAATCATATATTTGTTACAATTTTTTTGTTTGTTTTTTGGATTGTTTTTTGGATTAATAGAAAATTTATAGCGTGAATTGAAATAAAGTTTATGCAAATGTTATTTTATTGGTCTTACCATTTTTCAACCAATCTTTTTTCTGGGTGTATATAGAAAAATTCTCAAAAAAATATAAAGAACTAAACCAGTGATGGGAAATGAGATTTGCATTTCGGTACAAAAAAAATTTAATTAAATTCCATCACTTTGCAAACCAGGTTTGATTTTAGACCCATGGTTTCTTCACGAAATTTGCTAAGGAAATTAAGATTTCGTTTTTGCTATACGATTTTTTTTATCATTTTATAATTCGTCCAAATCGACCCAGCCTAATAAATGTATGTCTGTACATATGTAGGTAAAAATTGTAAAGTTACAACAAGAAGGGTTTTTAGACTTTAATAAATCTTTGGCCTGGATACGACTTGATGCTGTTGGAATATAAAGCTTGTTTCTTTGTTTTGTTTTCATGAGATTTTAGTAAGCGAAAATCCTTTCGACACTTACAGCGGAGTGAGGTATGGACAAAATCCTGTAAGCTGCTCTTGATTTATCAGGAAACATGTATTCATCTAATGAGTTTTTAGTTTTAGCCATATCAGCCAATGCTCTATATTGGTTGTGAATATTTTCTAAATTTTGCTTTTTTGCTGGGAAACTTTTTAATTAAATTACCAGATAAAACATTTTCAGGGGGAAAAATACTAACCCAAACTAACATTTCATTATCAAAATCCACTTTTGCCCTCAGAACTTGACAGAATTAATTGCAAACTTTTCACAATTTTCTTTAAACTGATTTAAAAAAGTTATTTCAACATGATTTATTAGATCAACTCCTGCGCTACAAAAAATATCATTGATTCAAATATGGGTTTCGTTTATGTTTAATTGTGAAGGGTTAAGGCAGAATTAGCCGAACGTCCCCGTAAGCTAACGAAACAGCTGATAGTTTTTGTTGATTGAAAACAATGCAAACGCTTACCGAAATTTGCTGTAACGTTGACGGAACCTGTATAAAATAGAATTTCCTAACGTTGTTAAGTGACGTTTGTAAACCAGTGATGGTAATATTGTATGTTAAATCAAATACGGGTATTTTGGCTTTTTTTCGGAACTTTTTTTAATAATAACATATGTGCATAAAAAATACGACTTGAAATAATACATACATAAATATATGCATGTGTATATACATATTATATTAATATATTTATTTATTTATAATAATATATCTTAAAAATTTTTTAAAATTTTTCGGCCAAAGAACCCAGTTCCCTGAACCGATTATAGTTTGGGGGATGAACCCCGTTCATGGCGTAAAACTTGCACTATAGCTTGTATTTGTGAAAAGACGCACCCAGAAAATAACTTACTTGACCGAATTTATATATAAAAGATTTTATTTTCTTTGCTTTCTTACAGCGATTTAAAGTACCAAAAAGACCGACGAAAAGAAAGAATAACACACAATATCAGAGCAAACACGATATTAATGCGGCGAATGCAAGACAGCGATGATTTTTGTTATTTTGCTTATAGATATTATATTTTTAAAAATTTAAAAATTTTAATTCAAGAGACAAGCAAAATAATTTTCAACTGACTTTTACGACTAATTTGTGTCGACTGTATATAAATATATATTTATATATGAATATACATATATACCTACACTCAAAAAAAAATTAACTAAGACTTTGGAAAATTTTCTAAATTTGAATAAAAAAAAGTTGTCGTATGGCGCCAAGGCTGTTTTTTACTTGAAACCAGTAAAATATTTACTAAATTTCTAGTTTATTAATGAACTAGTTTATAGTAATTATAATTTCATATTTAAGTAAAATTGTCCTAAAATTAAGTAAAATTTTCCCATAAAATTCGGAGCTTTGCAAAAATTTTTTTCATCATTGATTTCAAATGTAGTAAGTTTTCCAATTTTTTTTTTGTCTTTAATTCTGGTACTTATTTTTATTTTTAATTAAGTTCTACACCTAATGATATGTTATTCATTATATCTTTATATTATATCTTTATATTATATTCTTAATTATAATTCACCATTCAGCATACATACATATAAATTCCTTGAGAGGAGACAAGTATTGAACCCAAAACCTTCTGATTGATAGGCAACCAATTGTCTAACAAGGCAGCCTGAATAAGCATTGAAATTATTGAGTTTTTAAATTTTATTTTATTTACAGAAAAATAAATTTCAAGTTCAAATATTCCTCGAAAATATCAAAAATTTACTGAGATTTTTTGCTTAATGCAATCAAAGTATATATTCTATAATTTAAAGAAAAAAAAACTTAAAACTGGTAAATATTTTCATAAAATTTAGTATACCCCTTAACATCTTTTAAGTAAGTCAAATTTCATGAACTAATCAGGAGTAATTCATTTCCTAAAGTTTATTTTTTTGATTTAAGACGAAATTGACTAGTCTTTAATATAAAATTTCCTTCAGTTTATAACCATTTTCCTACTCTTAGTAAATATTTTCTGTAAGTCAGTAAGCATTTCCTGAAATGTTAGAAATTTATTGTGTATTTTTATAAACTATTTTTGAGGATGTGAACTTTTTATTTTTTACTCATTTTAAGTAATTTTTACTAGATTTTTTTACAAATTTAGTTAAACTTAGAAATAATTACTAAGACTTAGAAATTTTTTTACTTGGATTTAGGAAAAAAATTTCTTAATAATAGTACATGTCTTTTTTTTGAGTGTACACATGTGTATAAAAAAATATATATACCGATGTATATCGAAATATGTATGGGTGAGATCTATAAAAAATGTAAATGGTATCAAAACCTCTTATTGTGTACGCACATATGTACATACATTTGTATGTAAAAATATTTTTTTTGTAACATACATAACGTAAATAATTGTAATTTTACAGGAGAAGGTAAAACATAATAATAAACAGTAGAACGGCTTTGTAAAACTGCTTGTAAAATCGTTATTTTTTACACTGTTGCAATAATATAATAATATTGTGACGAGGTGTATTTTTGTGAAATGTATTGGAAGCACTGAAAATCTCAACTTCATGAAAATACGAGTTGGGGCATTTCTACTTCTGACCATCGATTTGTATGTATGCATATATGAACATGTTTATTTATTATATATGTATAATATACACACATACATATATATATTTTTATGTGTGTACATGGTCCGATACAGTCTTAGTAGCATTTCCATATTTGAGGTATTTTTTCTTCGCTGCATTCACCATTTGAACTTTTTTAATTCCCATCACTGTTTTATGAACAGCTGTTCCTTTTTCATATTAAAACAACAAAACAAAGTGCTGCCGACGAACGTTTTTAAATGTTCTATAAGTACACAAACGTGCTAACAGTACGGTAAGGTACGGTACAGCAACAGCAACTTTCAGCTAACCCAGCCTTTACACTTTTCTAAAATATCTTTACTAATAAAGTTTCGTGCATTTGTCGAAAACGAAGTTTAATTCATGGCAAAAATGTATGCATACGCTCGTCTTCTGACTGCATTTCTAAGTTGGCCGTGAGAGTGTCAAATGTGTTGCCGGAGTACTACGGTACTTTTTCATGTCAAATAGTACCAAAAAAAAATACGATCGTACCAACTTTCCCATCGCTGAACTAAACTGATTTGTTTTTAAATTTTTCAATAAACTATTTTATTTTAATAAGTCTGAAATATTTCAAAGCGGCACAACTGAAATATATATTTCTGGTGTGCTGCCGTCTTCTAAATAATTAAGTAGCTCGCTGCCAGGCAACATTTGTGTCCAGCGGCACTTGTAGTCGTTTAGCCATGTAGCCTGCTGTTGTCTATGTGTTTGTATGAAGGATCCGAAATTTAAAAAGGTGTAGCACGTACAGATTTTGAGTTATACGAGTGTAAAAAAAATTCGCAAAATTCTTAAACTTAATAAATAACATAATTATTTTGTGAATTCTTTAAAATTTTACCCCAGAATCATAAAGTATTCTTGCAGATTCCTAACCTAGGAAACAATTTCCGTGTTTCGTAGTGTACTTATTTTTATATATAGGCGTCTTTTTGGGAATAATTTCCAAGTTGATCTAAAGAATAAAGTTTACGTTGCAATTTGTAAATAAGATGCTTTAAACGTTCACAACAAAAAATTTTTTTATAACTTCGCTCTCTCTCTCTCTCTCTATCATACTTATGGTGTTATATAACGCACTTTAAGATATGTTATTTGCATTGCATTAAATAAAGCGGTGTCAAGAATATATAAAAATCATAGTTTAAACCTTATCATTTTTATTATGACGTTGTTCAAATAAATGAGCATATGCAGATACACATATACAGACATACATGTGTCCATACATACATATGCACAAACATCCATTAATATACACATACATATGCACAATACACAAATATATAAATACATTCTAATATGCATACACATACACAGAAATAGTCTTACAAATAAAGGCCCAACTATAATATGAATAAGCTGGCTTAAGCTAATGCCAGAATTTGACGATAAGTCTGTCAAATACTTAAGCAATTCAAATGTGACTTTTAGGTGGCCACAATGTACTTACATGCACTTAAGTATTCTTTAGCCACAGCTGCACATATAGGTATTGTTCAAAATTTTTTATTAATTTGGTTTCTTCTTATAACTTCTAAATGAATGCAATTCAATCAAATTAACTTGTTGGAATATCCTAATCCATTAAAAATTACAATTATATCCACCAATTTATTACTTGTTTTATTTGTTTTGCCTACTAAAAAGTACAACAATGAACATACATATATAAACTCATGTGTATGCGTGTATGTATATTTGTATTGTAAAACAAAGAATGAAAATAAATGTTTTGCTTTCTTTTCTGAGTTTAAAATAAGAAACAATAAAAAATATTTAAAATCACCATTCAATTTTCTGATGCTGTTTGCTTGAGTTTAAAAAATGCACAAACAGTGTTTTCCGTACGGAATGTGCGTTCAGTTTGGCACTTAGCTTAAGCAAATGACATTTGACGAAACTTGACGAAAAGTTCCATAAGTACATTAAAGTTTGCCACATAAGTTTTATATGTAACCGCACAGTTCACTTATTCATATTATAGTTGGGCCTTAAGTTGTATAAAATAGATCCCTATAACCCTATCCTCTGTTGCTGACCAATACACATGCAAAAGATTTCTTCTCATTTGCATAATGTTAAAAAGATACAAATATAGTGTGCCTATTAAATTTTTAGCACAATAATTAACACAAACAACAGAAAATATATACTTAGTGAAATATACAAGTGAGTTTTACAAAATTAATAGAAATAATTTGTGGTATTGAACTAAAAAACAGATTGTGAAAAAGATTATTAGAATTATAAAAGTGATTATAATTGGTTTAAAGCTGATTACGGATTTCATTTTAAAAATTTCTAAAATATTAATTTTTATCTGTTACTTACTAAAAGCACACAACAAATAAAACTACAAAGCACACGTGAAAATACGTCTAAAGGGCCACTCAGACTATTATACATGTATCTTTATACTTTCATCATACTTTACGAGAAAAAAAGACATTTATTTCGACTGTCAAAAAATCTAACGTAAAGTGACATTTTTTATTCACACCATCATACCTCAAATAACACTAAAAGCAGAAGTAGAAAGCAAACCATTGAAAATAACTTTTGTTTTCGTTATTTAAAAAATACTTAATTTCATCGGCATCGGCGTCGAAACAGGCGACTTATTAGTTTGGATGTTGTAATAATGCAACTCTGATCAGGTGAAAAGTATTATCGTTTAGAAAATTTTCAAAAAATGGTCAAGTATTATGGGATGTCAAAATTTTATCGTATTATTTACCATTCGTTATGACATTTTGTATTCACAATATCGTACTTGCACGTATTACTTGAGTTTTTGACATGTATTAATACAAAGTATAATAGTCTGAGTGGCACTTAAGCAATGCACATTTTTACTCAATTAAAAGAAATAATTTGCTGTGTTGAATATAGATTAGTATTAAAAAAGTGATTAAAGTTTGTTTTCAAGTGATCAAACTTCATTTTAAGCATTTTCAATCAAAAATTTTTAATTAAACAAGGTCACTAAGAATGAAATGAAATTACTTTAGAATATTAACACACGAATAAAACATTGAAGAGGATTCAATGACTGTGTAATCTCTGTTCTATTGTTCATTGAACAACTGACCGAAAGGAAGAACTGAACGAAAAGCATGAACTAGTTCTTTTTGTTGTTGGAACAAAAAGGAACAATCCGCAAAAGGAACAACTATGCCCAACTCTACTCTGTAGTGCGATTCACTAACATTTTTTTTAACGATAATCGCATCGTGGAAATTATTATAGCGAAAATGTATGTAGTTGCGCACTATCGTGAAAAAGAAGTTACAGAATCACGAAATTGTTATTGCAAGCCACAAAATGTATAGACAAAAATTAGGATTTTCGGATCGTTAAAAGTTACTTAATCTCACTACTGATATCGCTTAAAGACTCGACTTTCGAAAATCATGATAGAGCTTATAAATCTGTATATATGTATCTAATTTTTAATAAAAATTAAATATTTTTAACTACTTTTCATAATTTTGTATATATTTTATCTTCGTTCTAAAACATTCTACATAACTTGATATGAATAGTCTTTCATTAACTGCCTCATTCATAAAAATATTTCAAGTTTATTAAACGCTTATTTGACTTAATTCTATGGGAAATTTGTTAAATAAACCTGAAATAAACCTAAAATATTTTTTATGAATTAGAGTGTAAATATTTACTTTCTTTAAATTTAAATAAAACATATTATGTAGTCACTTTAAAGACCTATTGATGCCATTATATATCAAATATATCATCGTAAAAATTGCTGCAGCGTCATCGTCGAGTGGTGTAAATCCGAGACGTGAAGCATTTCTCTCTCTCTCTCTCGTGCAGAATGATATTCTATGTCATACTTTCAAAACTATCTACTCTTTTCACGGACGACAGCAGCATTGTCAGCATGTCATTCTTTCTCATTTAGCAATGTACCAAACCTGCTTGAGATTGAGGGTATGTGACAAACAATCAATGAGACTTTGAACTATGATTTAGCAAAAATTTCGGAATGGTATCATGCGACTAGGGTCGATTTTAACCCCCGTAAGACCCAATTTTGTATGATTACTCTACAGGGGTATAAATATTAAGAAATCTGAAGCTCTTGATGTTCTTGGCATGAAAATTCAGTGTGATGTTCGATGGACTGAACACATTTTTCAAATCTCAAAAAAAGCATTCAAATGCTTCGGATTTGTAAAAAAGTCCAAGCGATATTTCACCCCATCTAATCTCCTTACTATTTACACCACTTATATCCAACCGAAAATGAAATACAACTCTTATGTATGGGCCGACAACTCAAGGTATATTTTGAGATTGCTTGACCGTGAACAGGAGATGGCAAAGAAGCTCATTGGTGACAGAAGGCTATCCAACTCTATTGATTCATTGCAGGATCGACTCAATGGGTAAAGTGAATAAAAAATAAGCATTTGCTTTTAACTTAAAAATTTGTTTTAAAACCTAAAATATGTATGTGTTTTTTGTTTTTTTTTTAAAGAAATTTTCAAGTAAAAAGTAAACGCTTATTTTTTATTCACTTTACCCAATGTGGAGTACATTTCCTTGTCCTATCGTTATTACAATGGAATGTGTTCTAATGAAATTAAGAAACTTGTTCCTAAAAACCGAACATTTTTATGCACAAGGTGCAATTCATTCAGGGCACATCCTTTTGCGGTCGATTGGCCAATAAATCGCGCTACGTAAATAGTGAGATTTCCTTTTTTTAACCGTACTGTTCGTCTGAGGAATAAACTACCTGCGGCAGTCTTTCATCTCCTTTGCAACTTGGAAAGGTTTAAATCAAATGTTCACAGACACTACTACCTCTATCTTCCTCTCCATAATCTATTTTCCTAGTTCTAGCACAATGCATTGCATGAGGAGGGGTTATCCCCTAAATGCTGGTCTTACTACAAAAAAAAATATTAAGATAACGATATATAACTTTAACAATGTGAACGATATCAACTGGCAAAGTTTATATATCTTAAGCCCTTTGCAATCAAAAATTTTTTATCACCTGGAAAAACAATTTTGCGGGGTCTCATAACAAGATCTGCCTTCCACTGTCACTTTTTGAATATCGTCGGGGTTATTTTTTACAAGTGTCTTTCGCTATTATCAAGCATCAAGTTAAAATTCCAGCCTGTAGGATATCATTGCAGGATTTGTTGGACGTGCTCAAATAGAAGTTCTTCTCAACAAAAAAAACTAAAATATTGTATTTCTTATTAACTTAAGGACCTTTTATAATTTTCACCGTGTTACTATGAAAAGTAAGCCTATGTCATGACACTTGCAGCACTTTACTCCACTGTTTCCCTACTGTGGTCTGTTAAGATGTCTCCCAGTTGCTTTGTTCAAGTAAATTCTTATTTGTCTGACCATATAGCAGCATCATGGTAAGAAATTATTGCCTGGCCCTAAATTTCTTAAAAAAGTAAAATACATATTTTAGTGGCGAGTTGTTTGGTAATGAAATTTATAATATTTTACAAGCGCTAATATTCAGAAAAATATGATGTATATTTAAGTTTATTAGTTATGTGTTTGCTCAGTTATTGCTACAGAAGTTCCATAAATTCTTATTTTACAACTTAACCTAACTAATTCTCTATGTGTGTTGCTAAACTAAAATTGTTTATACTAAATATTGTGCGCTTAACTTGGTATAAATGTGCTAAATATATACATACATATGTAAACACATATTGCTAAACGTCATTGCGATTGAGCTTAAATTTTTATGTCTCTCATATATTAAAATATGCAATGACAATATAATTTTTCTTATAGGACTTCAAGGAGTTCACAGATGCCGAAGGTGTTATCTCACTTCCAACATCGGACTTCCATAAACCGATTTGTTATGAAATGCGGCAAGCAGCAAATCGTGATCTGCAAGAAAGCCTTCCATACGGTCTGTTGACAACAATAGCAGCGACAGCGCCACTGCCATCCATGAACAATATGCCGAACGCTCTTCAGGGGTCCAGCCAAATGCAACAGCAGCAACTTTTGGGTTGCACATTTTCAGCCACGACCGGTACCACACAAACTGAACTGTTTTATTCAGCTGGCATCGTAGGTGCCCTACGAGCTCCAATTCCACTCACTGCCAATGGCGCTGCGCCGATCTCACAATCATCATCGACCTCATCGTCGTACGGTACCACAACATCGACTATAGCGCTGCCATTAGAAACGCCTCTGAGATATCCACCGTACATAACCAGCAGCACTATCGGCTCTGCCGTCAATAATTTCAACCACAACTACAACAACAATTTCAACACAACATCTCTGGGAACTTGCCATCCGCTGTCAATGAGCACAAGCCAACACGGTGTACTACCTACACTGGGGAACAATTACAGCAACAATAATTTGAACAATTTGAATATAAATAACAATAATGCCGACCTTGTCAGCGTAGACAGTTCAGATACGTATGCAAGTTGTCAAACCCACCCCTTTCTGTCACAAGGCGATCTAACATCCGACTTTAATGATGAGGTGTGTGCCTTAGACATCGACATGGACAATTTGTATATTAATCCGTTGGAAAAGGATGCGGCCGGTAACACGACAACTGGATATATGGTTGGCCTGCCACCCACCCCCTCACCAAGCCAAATACGAGCTCATGTGAAGAAAAGCGCCTCTGGTGATACGGCTTTGCGAAATTTGGCAGCCGGCGGTCTAAGTCCCATGGATGATGTATATGCAAGTGCATTTGATGCCCACGATCGCGGTAGTCACATAAGTCTTAACGAGAATCCAGTGCCAAAGCACCGTAAAACACGATTCCAACAAAGTTTTACTGTAGCACTACCACCTCATTCCATGAGCGCAATTGGTCAGTTAGCAGCAAAACCACGAACCCGTTTTGAAGATTCAAGTCAAACGCACGAAAACTTGGGGAGCGAAAGCAGTCCGGCTAGTAGTACGGGCAAAAAGAAACGTTCGTCATTCATGCCGGGTAAAAGTTTAGCCACTGCCACAAAATTAATAAATCAGCATCTGTTTGGTATACAAAATGTTGGTCCCAAAGGTAAAGAAAGCTTATCAAGAGAAACGTATTTATCGTTTGAATGGTTTAAAGTTAAGTTGTGCTCTTTTGTATACGCATACGTTTTTTTAATTATATTTTCTTTAAGTGTTTTGTCTTAAAATTAGAATTATTGTTATCCCATTTTATAATGGCAAATACTGCAGCTCTAAGAGGTCCAAAAGCAATTTCTTCTATATATTTCGAGTAATATACATATGTGCCCTTAATAATGAAAGTGTTCTAAGTCATATGCATTTTTGCTTCGAAATATTAAATAAATCTTAAAAAACTTTGATAATTATTTAATGTATATTAATGGAGACTAATATCACTCTAAATTAAAAGTTTGCATAATAAATAAAATGTATTTTAGATTTGTTCAAATGTAATATACTAAATATCTTGACCAAAGGAATATATGACTAAGACCACTTTCATAATTAAGGGCATATACATATGTATATCACATTTTCCCAATGTGTTAAAAATTCGCTAAGAGTAAATATTATTTTTTATTTGTGACAAGTTCCTATTGGAATAAATGAAATGATTATTTTATTATTTATTTTCTTTCCCGACTGCTATTAGCGATTCCAATTACTCTATTTCGCCTCTGAGTGGAGGTTTGTTCCAACAACATCATACCTGAGCTATTTGACATTCTATAAAATATCGAATATGTTTGTACTATATGTATATCATATATCATAAAATATAGAAAGCAGACGGGAGAAATATGAGGCCTTGAGTCTGAAATAAAAGACAGATACATAATGGTAATTGCCATGAGTTTGGATTTATACGAAAAATTAATGCCTTTCTATTTTTATTTGAATATGACTTATGACATATGGTTACCCCGGCTGTATATATGGATTTATGTATTTGTCCAAGATTTAAGTGAGGATATGATGCCCTTACTGCACGGTGCATTTTAATTGTATAAACTTAAAGGCTCGCAAGGTACAAATATCTCTAATATTAACATACATATGTAAATACCTGCGTTTGCGGCTTAACTTCACCGTGCTCAGAGGAGTATTTGAGCAAAAAAGCTGGCCAAAAAGACAAAACGAATTTTAAAAAATCTTAAGAACTAAGTACGCAGTTCGTTGTTTTGTTTGTTTAAGTTATGATTTGTACCTCCGAGATACTGCTAAAGTCAGGAAAGTGAAGATATGATATTTTTTTGTGACTAAACGAATAAAAGAATTACGCTTATTTTTTTGTTGAACGATTTGATCAAAAACTTTTTTTGATATTAAAAGAAAAAAATTATCTTGAATATTAATTTTGAAAGCATTCGAAAATCAAGAATAAAACAATTATACACTTCTTTGGCAAACTGAAAACAAGAAGTTGATTTCTTAAACTGAAGGACCTTACATTTAGAATCACCAATTAAATTTAAAATCTCTTATATTAGACGAAAGAAAAAAGTTTGCTCCATTTTATTTGGTGATTTTTTGAAAATTTAACATTACATAGCTAAATATGACTAAGAGACCTTTTTGTCAGTCATAAAATGTTTTATATTGTGTGGAGGGATACTTCCCCTATCCATAAAAGTCTAGTTTTTATGATATTAAGGCATGAGTAGTACATTTTTAGGGTTCCGTACAGCAAAGGTGAAAAAAGGAACCCAATTGTTTTCGCTACGCTGTCCGTCACACGGTATTTTCTCAGGAACCGTAAGAGCTACGGACCTGAAATTTGGCCACTACAACAACAAATACATGAGAATTAAAAATTAAAAGATGTTCCAACACGAGCAACGAAAAATATTAAAATCCCATGTAATATACAAACAATTGTATGTACATACATATGTATATTGACACTTGAAATTTGTAAAATTAGTGTATTTTTATATAGACTACAACAATTAACATTAAAATTTTAAAAAATTTAAATTGAAGGGTGGTCCATCAATTAATGCAATTTTGACTATGTAATTTTGACAACTTGCAATATCTTGGAAACCGTAAGAGGTAAACTCTTGAAATTTTCAAAAACGGTAAAACTAAAAAAACCGAAAATTATAAAATCGTCAAATCGAAAAAAATTGCCAAAACCTGAATAAATCGCCAAAAATGTAAAAAAAAATGCCAAAACGAAAAAAAATCGACAAAATTAAAAAAAAATTCTAGCACTAAAATAAATCGCCAAATTCGAAAAAATCGCCTGAATGAAAAAAATCGTCAAAACGCGAAAAATGCGCCAAAACCAAAAAAATTGTTTATATGAAAAAAAAATCGCAAAAAAAAAAATAGCCAAAATTAAAAAAACGCCAAAAACCGAAAAAAATCCTCAAAACCAGAAAAAAAATACCAAAACTGTAAAATCGCCAAAACCAAAAAAAAAATCCGCTATATGAAAAAAACGCCAAAATAAAAAAGTCGCCAAAATAAAAAAACGCCAAAATAAAAAAAATCGCCAAAATTAAAAAAACTTCAAAAACCAAACAAAAAATTAAAAAACCCCAAAACTAAAAAATGCTTAAAACCGAAAAAAAACCCAAAAACGAAAGAATTGCCAAAACTATATTTTATATTGGCTAAAGTTCGTATTGAATTACATATCTCGTGTCCGTACGGAACCCTTCGTGCGCGGGTCAAAGTCGCACTTCACTGAATTTATTTAATATTTAGATTATTTTTGCAAATAATATTTTTCTCACCACCCATAAAAAGAAGCAGGGACAAAAATGTAATCTTACGGTCTCCTGGGACCAAGTTTAGGGTTTTGAACTTTCGCGGAAGTTAAAAGTTGCACTTGCTAAGCAAAAGTATAAGAAAAGTTAAGAAAAAAACTCCTCTGAGGGTGACTTTTTTCTCCTTTGCCCGATTTGTTTATTTTCATGGTTTAAGAGCCTTGAACTATTAAGTATATTGCTATCAATTTTCGTTGATCTAGGGGTACTCAAGAACTTTTCACAAGCAATTTAAACTTAAAAAACAGTATTGGCCAGCATTTTAGCTCAAATACTACCCTATTCGGTGGTTCTAACACCAAGTGTACCAAGCGCCCACCACCGCTCATATTTATACAAAAGAAAGTAAAATATGTCTTGCAAAAAACGCATAGATTGCAATCTTTCAATATAGTTATTCCTGACTATAAGCAATTACTTTGCTGAGGTAATTTGAGTTAATTAATCACGTCGCGACGTGCCTAAGAAGCGTCACCATCTGAAGGAGCATCTGTTAAATAGCAAGAGCAATTAAAATTGTATCACTGAGCATGCCAGACCAACCAAAATCATTGATTTGACACTAAACATCAGTGGTTTTAGTGATAAACGTAACCAGTACTAAAATTTCTCTATGAAAAAAAACTTACCAATCAACCCTTAAGGGTTGGACAAAGTATATTATCGGTCTTTGGTCAAGGAATGATACCTCCACATCATCATGCATCAAACACAAAAAAAGTAGGCTGTTGGGCCATCAATGCCAGTAGTACCAGAATTGGGTCATTGGTTACACCTTGAATTTCCACCCCGAAATGTTTTCCTTCCATCGTCTTTAAAAAACTTACATCCGGGTATATTCAGCTTAGATTCTTAGCTGAATTAAAAAATCTCTTTTAAAAATTCAGTGAGCATAGTTATTTATTTGTTCATTTAGACATTAGAACATTATAATTTTCCTTAGTATTTTGAAGAAACTGTATACATATTCTTTCATACTTTATATATGTGGTGTAGGTATATAAATTTACATATATTTTGTATATTTTTTTCCAATATAAATGTATTCTTATTCGTGAAAATAATCATTTGTACATATGTATATAAGTGTATACATACGTTGATGTTGTTGCTTGTTTGTTTGATTAATTTAAGCCAAATTTGAAAGTAAACATTCCTCATCGATAGACTCAATAGACGCATCACCAAACCTGGATCATCATCGACGTTCTAAGTCGATATTGAAAAATAAATCAGATATTTCACGTATAATGACAGATCCCGAGAGCGAACGTCTTCTAGCCGACAATATGTCCGGCTCTGGAGTATCAGATAATGGCACTGTTATGGTAAATTTTTTCTTAATTTAGTATGTTTTATAAAATCAAATCTAATCAATTTCATATTTAAACAGGGCGAATCTGGCAGTGATTACTCGCCGAATAAATTACCTCATTCAGTTTTAGCTAAGTCAATATCCCCACCACCCCTTAGGCATCGAAACCTAATACAACAACGCTCAGGACCGGCCACACTACAAACGAAACCGACCAAATTTCAAACACCGCGCTATCCGGAAGAACAAGCCTTACGACAGGTCAAACCTGTATTGGGTCGAACCACCGCAGCGTCTCATATAACTGGTGATAGCAGTCGATACGATTCTGCAAATAGAGACAGTAGTTTAGGTAAGTAATTGTATGGTCTTTATTTAAGAGCCTGCGATTAATTAAAAAAAAAACTTCACTTTAATTAAATAATTTTATTTGTCTTTTGTTTCCTGTCTTTAATTTATAATCAGTAATTTTTGATGCTACATTCTAATCCAGATCATCTTTAAAGTCCCCAAAAAATACAAATGCCTGTACTTATCTAATGTAACATATCAAATCATCAAATCATCCATTAATCTTATGTTTTCTAATGGATACCTCTAACTTTTGGTAGTACTTATTTTTATTCTGCAGATGCAAAAACTAAGCTTTTTTTTCTTGAATTGGCAGCATTGAAATTTATAATTTTATACCGTTTGATTTGAAATATGCACATGTGCTTATGAAAATACTTTAGGATATCCGGAGGCAAATTAAAGCATTCGCTACATATTGAAATTTCAATGCAATTTCAGTGGAAGCAAATATAATTTAATGTAATTTGCTTTCAGCTATGCAGCCTGCTCCTAGATATCATCAGAGAGTTTAATTTGAAACGGGATTTAAATAGGATTTATTCACAAAGACATTATTGAAGTGATTTGTATATGTGTTCTTGTTATACAAAATTGTGCAACTAAAAAAGTTAAAAATGTAGTTTTCTCTCAAAATTTTATCAGAATTTAAAAATTTCAGCTTAAAAACTACTGTAATACATTACTAGTGATGAGTAAAGCTCTTGTGTCTACATACACCGTAATCGCAGCCGTAAACGAAAAATTAAGGCTCACTTACCCGACAGTAAGGAAATGTAATTGTAACAGTATGAAATTGTTGGATATTGTTATGTGAAAAGTAACGAAAGTGGTTATAAAATGATGTAATGTAAAGTAACCTCCTTTTTACATAAAAATATCGATCAACTTTTTCCTACGTTGCAGTTACATTCCATTATAGTCGGTTAACTGACCCTTTAAACTGGAACACATTAATGTTTGTTAGTCCTAATTTTATAATTTTAAGCTGATTAGTTTGTGGGAAATAGATATGAGGGGAACAGAATCGTTACTTTTCCCCTCGTCTCTCTCACCTAAAAAACTAATCAGCTTAGCAATAAGACTTGCATAGTGTAAATTTGAACTTACTGTTTTTTTTAATGAGATTTCATTATATTTAACAAAATCAATTGAAGGTTCGCTGCATATAAGTAACAATAATTGTTCAGGAGAGCAAAAAAATTACTTTTGAGAAAAACATAATTTTTTTAAGCTTCACAAAAAGAATTGTAATTAATATTAACTTTTCTTTTTGTACCTCTGTTACATTTGTCAATTACTTTTGCCAATTGAAAGAGAAAATTTGTCTTTGACTGACTCTTTGTAAAATTGTATTTTGACGAATATAGCTTGCATAACTTTTAATGGTTAAATGTTTGAACAATGCAAGAGAGTAAAGTTAAAGGGTAGTCTCTGAAAAAATAGGTATTAAAAATGTTGTCTTTTACAACCTTATTCGCGGATTTGATCCAATTATTCTCTTTCGTCGGACAAAGAAAGAAATCTGCGAAATTTGGGTTAATTCTACATTTTCAGCAATGATTTGGTTTCATATGTGTTTCATATTAATTCAACACAATTTACAATAATCTTAAAAAGAAATTTTTCCATCTGAAGTAACTGTATTTCATGTTGAGCTAACATTCCATGTTGAATATTTCACCTGAAGTAGACATTATTTTCCGATTTAAATATCTGGTATACTTTTTCCGGTTTTTGAGTTTTTTTCGTTTTGGGCAATTTTTTCGATTTTCGGTGATTTAATTTAGTTTTGTTTCATTAAGTTTTTGTTTTGAAAATTTTATATCTTGGGATTTTTTAGTTTTTGAAAATATCAAGAGTTTTCCTCTTAAGGTTTTCAAAATACAGCAAGTATTAAGATAAATTTGCATAAAAGTACATTAACTTTAAAATTTAAAATGTTTTTATATAATATCTCTGTATAACATTTTTCCTTGCTAGCTTTAGAAAATTCTTAAAATGTTAACTTTCATAAATTTGTTGTTATAGCAACCAAAGTTTTACATATTCACCGAAAGTTTAAGGTTGTCGACAAAACAGACTGTGACAGAAGGACAGATATAGTAGTGAAAATAATAGGGTTACTTTTTACTTTATGCGTACCCAACCTTAAAAAGCAAAAAAAAATATACAAAATTCATACCATTTCTGTTGATATCTATTTTCCATTTTTTGCTTCTTTGATTATGCAACTGAGAAAATTTTTATACAAAGTTTACTTGTTCATAATGTTTTTCCAATGAATTTTTACATGAGAAACGTATTTACTACTTGTAAAAAAATAATACGTGTGTTACAAAAAATGAGTTCAAATTAAATTCAGGGGTACCGCAAGGTTCCGTTATTTCACCAACTCTATCCCTTATCTTTATAAACGACCTTCTCTGTAAAACTTCCATTATTTCTATTATTTCGCGGACGACATCCGCATTTGCCATTCTTTCTCATTCAGCAATAGACCTAGCTTGCCACAGGTTGAGGCTATGTGACAAACAATGAATCAGGGTCCACTTAGACACCCACTTTGAATACCCAATGTTACATGGTTACACATAGACGCATGACCGAAAATATTGCTGCCTCTGTAACGATGGGGGGTATAAATATTAAGGAATCTGTAATGAAAATGGAACACAACTCTCATGTATGGGTCGACGCTTCAAAGTATATTTTGAGGTTGCTCGACCGCGAATAGGAGAGGGCGAAGAAGCTCATAGGTGATAGAAGGCTATCCAACTCTATTGATTCATTGAAGGATCGACTCAATGTGAAGTGGATTTCCTTGTCCTATCGTTATTACACTGGAATGTTTGCTAATAAAATTAGGGAACTTGTTCCTAAAAACCGAATATTTTTAAGCACAAGACGTGATTCATTCAGAGCACATACCTTTGTGGTCGATTGGCCAATTAATCGCACTACGCATTACAGTGAGAATTTTCCTTTTTTAGCCGTATTGTTCGTACGTGGAACCAACTACCTCAGAGGTCTCTCCTGTCACTAACAGCGTGGGAAAGTTTAAATGAAATGTCTACATACACTACTCCCTCTATTCTCCTTTCCTATAAAATATTTTCCTAGTTCAATCATAATGAATTGCATGACTAGTGGTTATCCCCTGACCGCTGGCCCTATGGAAATTGGGATTATAAGGATTAATTTCTTTATTAATGGGCTTTATAAATTCATCATAATAATAAGATTCTATGAGCCGGCTGTATAGTTTGATATAAATTAATTTCAAAACGCAGAATATTTTCAATTACCAAATTATGCTTCGCACAATGGCACTCTGCACATACATATGTATGTAGACTAGGCAAACAATTTAACTTTATTAAAAATATTTGTTACATTTTAATGGTGGTATTCAGTGTTTGACATAAACTATCTAACGTAAGTGTAAAAGTCAAAATTTGATAGTTTTTTGTTTTTACCTACCAGGTAGAACGAACTCGACTTTAATTTACCGTTCTGCTTAGGTAAAAGTAAAATTTTAATAATGAAAAATATTTTATACGACCTATAAAGTCCTACCTTTCTAATAATGACCCTCATTTTTGTAATATTTTATTTAAAAGCGCTCATAATATTGTGCAATAGTGAAAACTCCACAAAGTTGTAACGGTAAAGGTTCGATAGTACTATCAAAGGGTAGTAAATTTGACGATTTTGGTAAAGAAAATTTGTAAGCCAAAAAGTGGGCTTAATGAAGTATTCATGATGCCTAGACACGTTCAGATTATTGTGATATGCTCACAAAAGTTATTTAATTTTACGCTAGTTACAAATACAAAAAATTCCGGATGTTATAGATTTTGGCGTCTTGAGAAATATCCATAGGGATTTAATTCACGTAGAGTCCTCTCTAGATCTCTCCTCCGATCACTCTCCCACAATAAATACAATTTTCAACCCACTAAGGAGTGATTTAAATAACTCATATGTGAAAATGATTAATGGGGTCAACTGGCTAGGATTCTAAAAATATCTTAGTAGTCACATCAGTGAAAACATTCAGCTAAAATCACCTGATGATATTGAATTCAACATTGCCGAAATTAACCAAAAAAATATATTCAACAGGCTGCTGAACATGCCACAAACTCCCGTGTGCAGACTGCCTTTAATAGAATTTATTCTACGAAAATTGAACGCCTGGTATGTGAAAAAATGAGAGCTAGAAGAGAATGGCAACAACACAGATCACCCCTGAATAAAATCAGACTTAAAGAATGCACTAAACGATTCAAAGAGATGCTATCGTCGGAAAAAGCTGCATTACGGGAAAAATATTTAGAAGGTCTCGATGTCACCTCAGCATCTAATTACTCTTTATGGCTCGCTACTAGAAATCTTAAAAGACCAGTTGATCTTAAATCACCACTGCGCACTTCGACCGGAAGCTGGGCAAGAAGCGATAGTGAGAAAGTTAACTTATTTGCTGAGCATTTAAAATCTGTATTCTCTTCCAATTCATGTACGGGTGCTGCTTATTTACCAAGTGTAATTTCTCTATCCCTCGCCCCTTAAAGTTTAAGATGCGTGAAGTACAAAAAGTAATTGCTGAACTCAACCCGAAGAAAGCACCAGGTATTGATGGCATTAGTAACAAAATGCTGATGAACTTGCCTCATATTGCAATAAGAATCCGTCTATTTATTTTTAATGCTATTTTAAGAAAGCAGTATTTTCCTCATAACTGGAAACTTGGCAAGATAAAAATGATTCCAAAGCCGGGCAAAGATCTTACCAAGACTGAGTCATATAGGCCTATAAGCTTACTATCTACAGGGTGGCCCAGAAAGACCGAAGTGGTGTGAATTCCTTATAACTTTTTATTTAAGACATATTTTTTTATTTTTTTGTTTTTTAAATACAGTAAATTTATAGGGAATATTTTTAGATTAGTTATTAAAAATTGTATCCCGCAAGTGGTGGCCATTTTCTGCTTCGCACAAATGTGCTCTTTCCATTTCCATTATTCATAACTTATTTATGAGTGACGAAGCCCATTTCCAATTAAATGGGTTTGTTAACAAGCAAAACTTTAGGATATGGGCTAAGGAAAACCCGAGAGTACTTCATCAACGACAATTACACCCAGTTAAGTGTACTGTTTGGTGCGGTGTTTCTTCAGAAAGGATCATTGGTCCATATTTTTTGGAAAATGAAAGAGATGTCGCCATTTCCATCAATGGTGATCGATATCGGGCCATGTTGGAAAATTTTGTAAGGCCAGCCGTGGAATACCATCCGCAAATATGGTTCCAACAGGATGGAGCCACAGCGCACACTCCGAGGGCCACAATGGCTATTTTACGCGACATCTTTGGGGAAAGAATAAATTCGCGTAGAAGCAATTTTAATTGGCCTCCGCGTTCCCCGGATTTAACCGCTCCAGACTGTTTCCTTTGGAGTTATTTAAAAGGGAAAGTTTATGTTAATAAGCCTAGGACTATTGAGGAATTAAAAACCAATATTCCAGACGAAATTAACAACATAACACCGGAAGTTTTGCGAAAGGTCATGGAAAATGTGTTGAAAAGAGATCATTTGTGCGATGCAGAAAATGGCCTCCACTTGCGGGATATCATTTTTAACAACTAATCTAAAAATATTCCCTATAAATTTACTGTATTTAAAAAACAAAAAATTAAAAAAATATGTCTTAAATAAAAAGTTATAAGGAATTTACACCACTTCGGTCTTTCTGGGCCACCCTTTACAATCTCAAAGCTTTTCGAAAGGCAGCTCATGACTAAATTGTCCAAAATTTTAGCTGATAAAGGGTGCATCCCGGACTATCAGTTTGGTTTTAAAAGTCAGCATAGCACTATTGAACAATCGTATAGACTAGTCCAAGTTGTAAGAAGAACATTGGAAGAAAAGTATTGTTCTGCTCTCTTTATTGATGTTTCTCAGGCGTTTGATAAAGTATGGCACGAAGGCCTATATCTATATGACATATCTGCCAATAAATATATAAATAGAAAGTTCACTGTTGCAGAAGGAGAGTTCACGAGTGTGCCCGAATCTATATGTTCTAGTGTGCCACAGGGTGGCATTTTGGATCCTGTCTTGTATTTAATATATACTTGTGATATGCCTGTGAGCAATAATGTCCACACCTCTACATTTGCCGATCATACAGCCTGTGTGAGTGTGCACGAAAACCCTTATGAGGCATCTGGCAATCTTCAGGAACATATTACCCAGCTGGAAATATGGTAGAACTTAGGGAGAATTAAAGTCAATGAACAAAAGTGTTTCCATATAACGTTTACCCTAAGAAGAGATACTTGCTCCCCTATTCGAATCAATAATCAAAATATTCCTCAATATTCCCACGTGAAATACCTTGGTGTACACCTTGGTGGAAGGCTTATATGGATCATATTGGATCATATTGACTCTAAGTTAACTCAGATGAAACTTAACTTAACTCAAATATATTGGTTGATTGGCAGAAATTCAAGACTCAGCCTAGACTGCAAACTTTTACTATACAAGTCGCTTTGGAAGCCAATATGGTGCTACGGAATTCAGTTATGGGGTACTGGTTCAGCTTCCAATGTCGAGAGAATCCAACGAAGGCAAACACAATGTTACGGTTAATAACATCGGCTCCATGGTACATCAAAAATACATCGTGATTTAAATATTCCACTAGTGATTGAAGAAATTGCAAAATACGCAGGCAAATATTTAACAAAACTCGGATCACATCCTAATCCGCTTGCTCGTAATATTTTGAGCTTTACTGGACACATCCGCCTAAAACCCTTTACTGGACACATCCGCCTAAAAAAGAGGGACACACGGGCTCTTATACTCAACACTCCAGATGAGACTACTTGAAAATACTTTTTTCCCCCTTTTTTGACTATCACTACTTATGTATGTATTATTAATAACTATTATGGTGATCGGGCCTAATAATTATGTTTTATATTCAAAATTTTAATACTTATTGTTAGTTCATATTTTTGAAGATACAATAAATAAATACATGTATTAACAAAAAAAAGGGGTACAAATTTTCCATATATTGTTCGCAAAAATTTAAGAGCCCATTTAATTTTTTATGAAAAAATTGTTTTTTTAATTTTTGCACAAAATAAGTGTACGAAGCAATACTTTTTTTTGGCATAAGATTTTAACGATATTAGATGTTATATAGCTAAACGCTATCACTAAGTCCAAATTATCTGGTGGTTAAAACTAATGACGCCATTTTTTGAGGGTGCAGGAAGCCAATAAAAAAAAATTTATCACCATAATCGCCAAACTGAGTATAGTATTTTACTCGACTTTAGTATTACTATCAAACCTATACTGTCCGATCCGTTAGTTTTCCCAAAATTCTCAATTTCTTGCATAGTGTAATCATTGACAAAACAGTTGCAATACCTGAATACCGCTTATGCTTATTTGCTTATACAAGTGGTGCTAAATAATAGACATATTTGTTATTTAAGAAAGTTATTATTCAACATATTGTCATAAGGTTTTTTAATTTTAAACTTATTTGCTGCTGTAGAAGAAAAAAGAATAGATTTATATCGAATATAGATTATTTTCTGGGATTTTGTATAAGTTCCTAAACTTAATACGCTTATTATTATTATTATTATAATTTTTTTTTTTTTGATTTTCATACATATTATTATTTGTGAATTCTCAAATAGTTTTTGAAAGTCTGTGAATAAGATAAAAGGCTTAAGACTATTAAAAATGCATGGTTGAAGTCTACTGACGTCTTTTTTTGCAGCAACAATGAAATGCATATAGACAAATGCTGAACCACCAGCAAATAAATTTGAAATTAAAACAAACATATTTGTTTATATTTTTTGTGCTTTAATTAAGTCGTGATGTTTTACATTTGAGTACAAGTGCTCTGCTTACTAAGCCGTTGTTGGTTTGTTATTTTAAGTGCTGAAAATTTGCACATATCCCTGCAAAAACTTCTTTACAAAACTATGTATTAGTTTAAAACTATTTCACTTAGATGTTTCATTCAGGTGTCATGTTAAAGAACAAAAAGTTGCCTTTAAATTAGTATTTATTATGAGTTGGCCTTACGATCTTGGGCTTACTGACTTTAATGACCTTATGTTCCTGGGTAATTTTCTCGAAAAAATATATTTTTACAATTCTAAATATAATATACATATGTTGATTAATAACTTCTTATCTTTACTGTGAGTAATCCCTGATTTACATTATATATTTTTTTCATGAAATTTCATGAATTTTGTTGCACGCAACTTTTTTTATTTGCTAATTGCAGCGATATAAAAGAGAATGCTATATAAAAAAGGACGTAGAATGAATTTCTGATGCGTTTTTGGCAACTCTTTTAATATAAGTTTCTCTTCCAAGCCTCCTATCGAAAACAAAAAAAATTATTAAAAATTATTATTAAAAAATGCTTAATGTAAATCAGGTATTAGTCACAGATCAGGTGTTAGTCACAGCAAAGATAAGAAGTTATTAATCAACATAAAGCTTAAACTCGCAACAGTTCATAATATATACATATTTCTTTTCTAAAATTTCTAAATATAACTTGTTTTTAAATATTTCTGATATTAGCATATTAATACCAAAAGAAAATCTTAAATTTTTTTGTTGTTAATATCAAATTTTGCCGTTCACAGATTCCGAAACAACATTTACATCTAATGTTAATTTGCGCGGTGATGCAGCAGACAGTGGTAATGATGCCAGTGGCGATGCCGGCGGTTCAAGCGATGAAAACCGATCTCTATTACAACGTGATAATTCCAATGAACGCTCAGAAGAGCCACCTGATAAAACTGATGCGAAAACGTAGCAATTAAAGAAAGACAAGACTAAAAGTGAATAAGCGAAAATATCATTTGGTGTAGAATATATATTAAGCGCAATCTCATCCACCCATATCGACATAATTTCTAACTCTAATAACAGACAACCGTAAAATAGCCAATAAAATTGTTTAAATTTATAACCAATTCAGCCGAAAAATATACAAACTTCCCACATAAAAAGATGCATACTTTATCGAACAGAATGTGAATATGAAAAAGCAATGAACAGTATTTTAGTCTGATTAATAAATTTAAAACCAAATTTAAATATTTATTGTAAAAAATCAACACTTGCAACATAAATTGAATTAAATTGAACTTGTAAAAAAAAATAATTTTAACTTAGTTAAGCTTCAAACTTAAAATTATTTAGATTAAAAATCAATAACTCTCAATATTGTACAGCTTCACTGTTTTTTATACATGTATGTAATTAAAGTTATAGTATTGAATATTAAATTATTTCTAGCGTATTTATTATACTTATATTTACACTTTAAACCAACAAAATCTAGAACGGAATTCAAAATAACAAAAAAATAAAAATAAAAAAAGAATACGAAACTCGCAAAAGAACAACACAATTAATTTATCACCACAAAAGCCTATTAAAACTTAAACAAACAAAAACAAAAAGTAAATTAAAACAAAAAAATCCAAAAATATATTTTATATTTAGTAAACTGAATACAAAAATTTGAATATATTAATTTAAAGTAACTAAAGATAACTGAACACTTTATACAACAAACAACTACTCGAACATAAATTAAAGCATCGATTCTTTATACACTCAAAAATAAAATCCAACAAATTAACAAACAACTAAATCTCTATAAAACAACATATTTACAAAACCAACAACAAAAGCATTATTAATAAAATTTAAACTTATTAAAATAAACTATTCCTAGAATATAAAATAATAACGAGTTAGTAATAAATACTCTGGCATATATAAATATTTATCGCTTCAGGTCAAAATGATGTTTAAAGTACGAGTCCTTAAAAAAAGCACAAAGTTGTTTATTGTAATAATTTGTTTTTTTCCGATTACATACTTATTTTATGGAATCATAGGTAGAACATATGTACAATGGCTCACAGTTAATTTCGACCAGCCTCTTTTAAATAAACAAATCCCATATAATTTCGAAACAAAGCAAAATATTAAAAGGATTTGTATAAAAGCTTACAAAATAATTCCCAAATATAAAACATTAGTTTCATGCAGTCTCAAATTTACACTTTTAAAAATTTACAAACTAAAAACCAAAAAAAAAAAAAATTGATTCATAACTTATTTCAACCAGTAGTTCTAAGCAAACATTCAAACAATTGGATTAATAATTTTTTTGGTTTTAAAACTTAGTATGACCTCCGTTTTGGTCAACTACTTCCAACCGGGATGGATTTCTCTAATTTTCTTGTGCTTTGGGGAGTTATTTTTCCCATCCCTTCTGTAGCACTGCTCTGAGGTCATTCCTATTCGAGATCTGGTGTTGGCGTACTTTATGATCTAAAATTACCCATAAATTTTCAATTATATTTATTTAGATCAGATACTTGTGTCATCGGTTGCACCAAGTGGGACAGTTCCAAATAAGCCATGTAGCCAGCTATACAATACCTGATTTATGTTTTGAGCCGTTGTCCTGATAGAACCGAGACTGCTTTCTTTTCGGCACTTTGAATTAAATTGGATTTTAGAAGCTTTATGGGTTGTACTCTCAATAAACCAAGGTTGGAAACCGAAAAAAATAACGGTATCGGTATTGATACCGGTACAACTATTTTTAAAATTTCGGTATCGGTAACGGTATCGGTATTTTTTTTATTTCGGTATCGGTATTACCGGTACATACCGTTAGCGCGTTTATAATACCGGTATACCGATATTTACTGATAAATTTGTTAGTTCAGATAGTGGACATAGCAAAAAATCTCTTTTTTTAATGAAATTATTTCGAAAAGGGAGTATTTTTACATTAACATATAAAAACATTTAAACTTATATGTTTCTATATACGTTTTTATACTTCTATTAACAAATAATTTATTAAAAAATAAAATAATCAAACTGCAGTTGAAACCTTGAATATATAAAGTATACATTTTGGTTAATTTAACAAAATGATGAAAATAAATACATTACATTGTATGTATATTGTATATGAAATTCATGTAGAATTGTATATTCGTATTCAAATTCTAGAATATTCAGCCGTTTTTAGATATTCGTATTCGTACTCACCAAATTCAGACGAAACGAATATTTAAATATTTTAATTCAAACAATAAACGATATTCTTGTAGCCAACTTACAAACAAAACGAATTTCTTGTACAATTAATATTAAAAAAGTTAAAAAAAGTAATTTTATTCACCTCAAGACAGCGGTCTTTACCTTCAGATATAAAAGTTTAGAAAAATTGTCTCCATCATCCTTATCATCGCATTAACCATATATTTGAATTAGACCTATTTTTAAGTTAATTTTAATTATTATTTTTCGAACTTAATTTGTTTCTATATTTATGATTTTAACGGCCTAAAGTTCGTATCGCTTTTTAAGCGAAATTACTTATTTTTGTTCTAATTATCAAATTCCAAAATTTATTACGCCACCTTAAGACAAGATATGTTTTTAAATATTTCCAAATATGAGACATTTTTTAAATTTCAGTTGAACTATATTGAATTTTAATCAGAAATAGTTTCTAAATAGGGCTTAAGTTCAGTAATTTCAATTCTTATTGAATGAAATATTTTTTTATTAATTAATGTGAGTTTCTAAAGAAGAGAACAAAAAAAATATTTTCAAAAATCTAATCTGCGCCCAGCGAAAATTAAGAAGAATATTGCAAAAATACTGAAAGGTCCCATTTTTAGGATTTTTTTTTTGGGAATTGCCGAGAACTCAAAAGCAAATTCTATTTGTTATTACTTTCTGTGTATTGATTGCATCATTTTCTAGCTAGGAGAGACTTTTCATCCGAAAATATTGATTGGCAAAATACTTTTATAATACCAAAATAATTAACCTACTTTTTTCTTCAAAAAAAAAAACGGCGGAAATAAACTTTTTTTCAAAATTTTAATGTTACAAATTTTGTCCCTTATTCATAATGAGTTTCATTTCCTAAATATAACAAGATTGACTTCTCCATTAGAATTAATGGACCAAGTTTTTTTCTCGAACATTTTCTTAATTGTAAACGAAATTTCAGAAATGTAGCAGACTTGTTTTAGCTCTTGGATAGAATAAAAATCTACTTGCAAACAATATTTTTTATCTGATCAGAAATATTAGCTTGGTATCGATTTTAATTTTTCATTACTTCTGACTTGAGCTCTATGACACCTCTTCAAATGCTGTAAAAAATTTCATAACAATCGGACATATAGTTTAGAAACTGCAGAGTTATTTAATTTTTTTTTTACAAAATGACCACTGTGTATCGGGTACTTTAGGCCCAAATAGGCAGCAGAACGTACCGTCGAATCGAGCTAAAAAATTAAGACCGCATTAATGGCAGCAAACATCATATTTTAGACAGCGCTCATATGTGCCCTTAATTATGAAATTGGTCTAAGTCATTATTTCTCTGGTCTAGATATTTAGTAGATTACATTTGAACAAATTAAAAAGTATTTTTATATTATGCACATTTTAATTTAGAGTTGTACTAGTCTCGATTTATATAAATTTATTTAATATTTTTTATATATTTATTCAAGTTTTTCAAAGATTTTTTTGATATTTCGAAGCAAAAATGCACATGACTTAGACCAGAGCTATTCAACCTTTTTGGTTCGCGTACCACAAAACTCACAACTAACAATTCGCGTACCACCAAAAAAAATTGTATGTGTACAAACAAGTGTGGGCTCAATAAATAACCAAACAATTTTAAAATATTTAATCCATTTCATTTATTAATAATAAAAAACAACAAAATTAAAAAGAAATTTTATATCTGGTTCAATGTTTGTTAACTTTAACAAATATAAGATTTGGCTCAAAATTCAATGTTGTACGGTATTTATTTTTGATTGCCACTATTGATGAAAACCCTATTTCACATAAATATGTGGAGGCGAAGATTTGGCGTACCACCTGGGAAAGTTTCACGTACCCCAAATGGTACGCGTACCACAGGTTGAATAGCCCTGACTTAGACCACTTTCATAATTAAGGGCACATATATAGTAAATCAATTAAAGAAAAAAATCTTTGTGTATATACTACACATTAAAAAGCACTCTTCCAAAGTTTAAATCTCCACATTAGTTTGTGTATCTGGAACAGCCAATATACTAACTTTCTCGATTTCATATACATAACTGTGGGTTAACATGGCTTTGCTCTTTTCACAAATTTAAAACATTTACTTATATGTCTAGAGTGATGATTATGATATGATTGCAATTTCCGGTTGATTAATAAAAACAGTACAGCATAAGAATGTGTAAAGGCGAACAAAAACGTGTTTATACAGGGTGGCCCAGAAAGACCGAAGTGGTGTAAATTCCTTATAACTTTTTATTTAAGACATATTTTTTTAATTTTTTGTTTTTTAAATACAGTAAATTTATAGGGAATATTTTTAGATTAGTTGTTAAAAATGATATCCCGCAAGTGGAGGCCATTTTCTGCTTCGCACAAATGATCTCTTTTCAACACATTTTCCATGACCTTTCGCAAAACTTCCGGTGTTATGTTGTTAATTTCGTCTGGAATATTGGTTTTTAATTCCTCAATAGTCCTAGGCTTATTAACATAAACTTTCCCTTTTAAATAACTCCAAAGGAAACAGTCTGGAGCGGTTAAATCCGGGGAACGCGGAGGCCAATTAAAATTGCTTCTACGCGAATTTATTCTTTCCCCAAAGATGTCGCGTAAAATAGCCATTGTGGCCCTCGGAGTGTGCGCTGTGGCTCCATCCTGTTGGAACCATATTTGCGGATGGTATTCCACGGCTGGCCTTACAAAATTTTCCAACATGGCCCGATATCGATCACCATTGATGGAAATGGCGACATCTCTTTCATTTTCCAAAAAATATGGACCAATGATCCTTTCTGAAGAAACACCGCACCAAACAGTACACTTAACTGGGTGTAATTGTCGTTGATGAAGTACTCTCGGGTTTTCCTTAGCCCATATCCTAAAGTTTTGCTTGTTAACAAACCCATTTAATTGGAAATGGGCTTCGTCACTCATAAATAAGTTATGAATAATGGAAATGGAAAGAGCACATTTGTGCGAAGCAGAAAATGGCCACCACTTGCGGGATACAATTTTTAATAACTAATCTAAAAATATTCCCTATAAATTTACTGTATTTAAAAAACAAAAAATTAAAAATATATGTCTTAAATAAAAAGTTATAAGGAATTCACACCACTTCGGTCTTTCTGGGCCACCCTGTATAAGAAAGTTAACTGAAATGTATTTTTGAAATTTATTTTTGGTGGGAATCGGTATAACGGTACATACCGGTATAGACCTAAACGGTATTCCTGATACCGGTATTCCTGATACCTTTATTTTCTAACCGAAATGGATTTCGGTATCGGTATCGATACCGGTATCTAATTTTAGCGGTATTTGAATCGGTATCGGTATTTTTACGATACCGTTTGCCAACCTTGCAATAAACTGCAAGTTTTTTACCCCAACTGATGAAATATGTACCCACACCATCATCATGTTTAACTGCGAGTACAAGTATGCCAAAATAACAGTTGGAACTAGTGGCAACGTTTGTCATTTCCGATATTTTACCTTTTGTGGCATTACCACCCAAACTGTTTACGCATCTGATGTAAACAGCTTTGAGATTTACTTGGATGCATTGCAAACACAAATATAAAATGTCAGCGTGTTGACAACATGTGAAATGCCAGATGTAAGCTCGGCACTAGACTCATTTTTATTATTTATTGTTAACAGCGGGTTTTTTACGCGATACTCTACGATTAAAAGTATAGTTTTGAACTACACGGCGAATAATTATTGCACTACATGTTTTGTTAAGGTAATTTTTAGATTCTATAGCCTATTTTTGAGCGGAAACCTTCGGGTTTTCCCTTATTTGTCTGGCACTGTATCGCTCATCAGTTATATTTAAAAGTTTATTACTAGCTTTTCTGCCTTTCTCATGTAAATATCCTCTTTTCATGAGCAAATCAAGATATTATATTTTGCACTGTCCAATGGCTGACGCACACCATTTGTGAAATTTTTCGACGCCAATGGCGTTTGTAAAATTTCTAATAACCAGTTCTCTCTGTTTTATGATAGTGCGCCGCACCATTTTAGAAGAAATGAGCTTTTGGTTCACTTAACTGACGAAATAACAATGAACGCTAATTCAAATAATTGTAAATATTCATAAATACGAAACAACGTTTGAAAATTTACCGCTAATCGAGGAGTGATACAAATATTATAGATCTCAGAAACCAGTGGATTAAATAAGCTGTGACTAATTATACACCTACGTATTTGGTTTTTAGTTTGTAAATTTTTAAGAGTGTAATGCTATAAACACAACTGGGAACGAACGAACGACAATTTTTCGGTTTTTTATAAAAAAAAAATTACCATTGTAGTGATATGGTTTTGTTATGACATTAAAATTAAATAGAAACGTTCACTAGAGATTATAATTTCAGCGATGTTAGCAATTTTTTTGCGATTTACCCAATTTTCTGAGATTTTGCTATTTTTGCAGTGTAAGCGATTTCTTCAATGCGCTTAAAATTTTTACCGAGACTGCGATTTTTTCGTGGTTTTTCGAATTTATTTTTGCGATTTTGCAACATTTTGCGAATTTTTGCAATGTTCGCGATGAAAGCGAGTTTTTGCAAATATTCTGCTTCGTAACAGTCTTCACGAATTTTAAACAATATTGTTAGTTTAAATTTTATTAAACGTGTGAGTTCTTTTGATTGCTCAAAAACAAAAATAAATAACAACACGATTTTCTTATTTGTAACTGAACTTGCTTTTATTCTTGACTAACACATTACAACTTGTCTTTTCTTATGTACTTCTGAACGTTATTAACCAGGGCACGATGTCTTTTACTTTCAGCGATGTTCACTCCACTAAATTCCAATTAATACTGACTGACTTCTCACATACGGCAGCTCTTTTTGTACTACCAAACCGGATCTAGAATATTCGCAAATAGATGGCGTAGCAACATGCATGTACGATATGGCTGTTTATGCGTGTTTGTTTATTGGTAGCCAGATGTTCAAACAATCTTCTAGCACAATCGGGAAAATTCATGTCGCCGTTTCTAGATGTTTGTAGGTGATTCGATTGGCCGTTAGTTTTTGAATTTTCTAAGTAGCGATTTGTATGTTGGTAGTGCAGTGTGCTATTTTTAGTACAGGGTGGTTACCATAAGTGCTCGCACTTTTATTTGTAAACGTGTATGTCTGTAGCTTTGTAGAAAATTGTTGTTGCTGTAGTGCTTGCACGTGAATTTGAGTGCTTTAGTTAAATACTTCTAGATAGTTCTTTGCATTAACCCTGTAAGAATATTTTTACGTAACAATATTAAACTTTGTTATTATGCTGCTGTTAGCAAGTTTTTGCAAATTGTTGTAATTTTCGCCATTTTTAATAAATTTTTAGCATTTCTTAGAGTTTTAGCAAATGTTAATAAAAGTTATGATTTATTTAAAATTTTGCATTTTTTCACGAATTTCTCTAATTTTTGCGAAATATGTATTTTTTGATTTCCTTATCTATTTTTATTTAGGGACTTACGGCCCTATGTATAAGCGAAAATTGACATGAAGATAGCATAAGTAAATTATGAATTATGAATTAGGTGTTAACGAGGTCCTTCATACAATTTGACTTTAAAAATGGTCGCATTATCTAATTTTAACACACCCCTAGAGGTCCTGGCATGATTTTTAATGTGAATTTTCATGGTCCATGTTCAATTTTGCCACTTGTGCTAACTTCATGCCAGTTTTTTCTAATACATAAGGCTGTTGATATTTAAAAGTTTTTCAAGCGTTGGCGAATTTTCCTAATGTTTTGCATTTTTTCCAGATGTAATGCCCTATTTACTGTTTTAGCGAGGTAAATAAAGTTTAGTTTAGTGCTTGTTTCCAATGTTGCGAATTCTAAAAATGTTGGTGATAGGTGTGATTTATTAAACTTTTAATTATGACAATATGTCGAATAATAGCTTCTTAAATATTAAACTTTTAATAAATTTCATTTTTGCATTTATTTTTATTACAAGTATGTAATCACAATATTTTTTGTATGGATATACATACATATGTATAAATACATACATATGAAAGTGACTTTTGCCGCAGTGAATATTTACATAATTTGGCATCCATGCGATACAAATATATCCACAGCAAGGTAGATATTTTGAGTCGTCGTTTACTTCATCATTGTATTTCAAAATACGAATTTACGCAACGAATTCCTGAAGGCAAGTTCGTTGAACTATGCGAAGTTCGTCGTTTGTCCCAATTGTGTTTATAGCATAAGTTTGAGACTGAATGAAACTTATTTTTTATGTTTGGGAAGTATTCTATAAGCCACCATTTACATACATATTTTCAATATTTTGTTTCGTTTCGAAATTATATTGGATTTATTTTTTTTTTAAATAGGCTTCGAAGTAAAAAAACATACCAGATTATCCATATTTCAAACATTTTCGGATTGCTGCTCTGAACGATATTTGTTTAATACCAACAGTTTCAAGTTGAGCTTATACAAAGTGGAAAATTTAAAGCCGACTACAACGTGTCAAAAAATAGCGCACATACATACATACATACATATGTGCCCTTAATTATGAAAGTGGTATAAGTCATATATTTCTGTTGTCGAGTTATTTAGTAGATTACATTTGAACAAATTAAAAAATATTTTTATATTGTTCAACATTTAAATTCAGATAAGTATTAGTCTCGATTTATATAAGTTTATTTAATATTTTTTAAATATTTTTAAAGTTTTCTTAAGATATTTTTGATATTTTGATGCAAAAATCCCCATGATTTAGACCACTTCCATAATTAAGGGAACATATGTGTGTATGAAATAGATTATTTTCAGCACTTAGCGACTATACACCATGATTGTAGATGTCACCAATTAGACTTATTTCTGTTTTTCTTAGAGGTAATAAGCAAAGATAGTGCTGCCAGTTTGTATATTATTTAATAGAAAAGACATGTAAAAATTCATATAAAGAAATAAATTTCAGAAATTTATTTCTTGTACAGTCGAATTGGGGAATTCGGTATTTATTACACCTTTTACCACAAATTGTAAAGGGTATATATAGGTTTGTCATTCCGTGTTTAATTTCCACAATTTGAATATCCCACCCATAAAGTATATTGTTACGTAAAAATATTCATACAGGGTTAATGCAAAGAACTATCTAGAAGTATTTAACTAAAGCACTAAAATTCACGTGCAAGCACTATAGCAACAACAATTGTGTACAAGGCTACAGAAATACACGTATACAAATAAAAGTGCAAGCACTTATGGTAACCACCCTGTACTGAAAATAGCACACTGCACTACCAACATACAAATCGTTATTTTGAAAATTTAAAAACTAACGGCCAATCGAATCACCTACAAACATCTAGAAACGGCGACATGAATTTTCCCGATTATGCTAGAAGATTGTTTGAACATCTGTCTACCAATAAGCAAACACGCCTAAACAGCGATATCATTTAAGCGGAAATAGTTTCTTCCAGTTGGTCTTTACTAAGTACATACATTCATGCATGTTGCTACGCCATCTATTTGCGAACATTCTAGATCCGGTTTTGTAGTATAAAAAGAGTTGCCGTATGTGAGACTGACTGACTCAGTATTAATTGGTATTTATCGGAGTGAACATCGTTGAAAGTAAAAGACATCGTGCCCTGGTTAATAACGTTCAGAAGTAAATAAGAAAAGACAAGTTGTAATTTGCTTAGTCAAGAATAAAAGCAAGTTCAGTTGAAAATAAGAACATCGTGTTGTTATTTTTTTTATTTTTGAGCAATCAAAAGAACTCACACGTTTAATAAAATTTAAACGCAACAATATATGTATGTATATTCTGGGTCCTTATGAATAGGGAAGACGAATAAGCGATGTCCGTCTGTCCGTCCGTCTGATATAGGTGAAATCGGTTTTCCGAAGCTCCCAGAAAATTTTGAGACTTCGGTCTTGGACTGGTGTATCAGAAATGGTCCAAAATAGATCGGTATTAAAAATCAACAAAATCATATGGTTTCAGAGCTGGAAAACTTAAACTTTATTTTTCCATACAAAAGAAACTAGCTAAAACTAACTTTTATTTTTTTGTTCAATAAACTTATTTTATATTTCAGTACGAATAAAAGTGGTATTGAGAATACAAAAAAAAATTAAAAATTATAAAAACGTTACCAGGGTTGAAAAACTTTAGCTTTTTTTGTTATCTGAAAGTAACCTACTAAAAATAATATTTTCTTTTTCTATAAGGTATAAATTAAACATATCTTATATTCCTAAAATAAATATATTGGTGTAAGAAATGAGAAAAATATAAAATGATGATTCCATGGTTGTTGTATGGAAATAGGAAGTAGTCACTAGGGGCTAAATCCAGAGAATTTGGCGGATGTTGTACCAATTCGTATCCCAATTCATAGAGTTTTGCTATTGAGACTGCACACGTGTGCATTCGTGCATTATATTGATGGAAAAGAACTATTTTCTTGGCCATATGGGGTCGTTTTCTTTTTAAATTTCCATTAAATTGGTCTAATAAGTAAGCATAATTTTCGCGTTTATTGCTTTTCCCTTTTGAATGTAATCGATGTGGATTATCCCGCGTGCATTAAAAAAAACTGTTGCCATAACCTTATTGGCCAACAACTTCTCTTTGGCCTTCTTCGGAGCAGGTTTAGACTGCTGCTGGGTCTCCGGAGTACAGTAGTGGATCCATATTTCATCCACAAATATAAAACGCCAGTAAAAAATCCTTCGGATTGTGGTTAAACAACACCAAACAATCCTTTGAAAATGTCACACGTTTACGTTTATGATCAATTGAGAGCAAACGCGGCACCCATTTTGCAGAATACGTTCTTAAAACCAGCTGAAAATTTAAAATCGAAACAACACTTCTGCTCTTTGATCGGCCAACAACGTGGATTTTTTAAATATTTTCCGGTGTACTGTTCTCAATTGGCCGTCCAGAACGTTCAAGCGTCATCTGTACTTCTGCGACCACATCGAAAGTCAGTAAAGCATTTTTTTAACATTAAAATCGATGGTGCAGAGTACCCATAGTGGTTTAATTGACGGTTTTTCCCAAAAAATTATGTTTAATGAGCACACGAAACTCCATTTTTTTTAAATTTATTCTCAAAAGGCGAGGTAGTAGGCTGCCAAAAACAAACTAAATGACACAGCTTGTTGAAATGTAGACAGGAGTCAACTGACAGTTGCCTCTTGACATTAACAGTGTTGCCATTTCAATTAAGAAGCGGGAAATTCAAAAAGACACTGAGTTAATGATCCACTCTCGTGCAATGATTTGCAGTATATAAAAGAACTATTTTTCAGGTAACTGTTATTTAATAAATTCAGTCGCAGTAGTTAATTGTGAATCAATATGATTAGCACCCTGTTTGTGTAAGACAAACAGGCTGTAAGTAACATGTATAGAAGTATCACTCTTATATGTATATCGCTCACTATGTTATAATTCTTACGGTCTAATTCATAAAAAATATTTAAGGTTTATTACAGGTTTATTTGACAAATTTCCCATAGAAATACGTCAAATAAGCGCTTAATAAACCTTAAATATTTTTTATGAATAAGGCAGTTAATATCAGAGATGCACTAATATTAACTTTGAGCGTTTTTTTTGTGCTTGCAAAATAGATATAGTTGCATAGAATTAATGCATTCATCATTTTTGTTATAGTTACGCTTGTCACATCTTGGCATTGTTATAATTACATTTTTCCACTTCATTTCAAATTTTTTTTAATTAGCTTCTCTTGGATATGATTAGAATAACTAAGGACTGCTCGTGTTCCACTGAAAATCTGTGAATAGTTTATTAATAACTTAAATATATTTGTAGTTCTTACAATATCTTCTTTAATGAATTTGATCACTTAATTTTGTTCAGTGCATTAAGATATTTTGTGTATAAAATAATATTTCATAAAAATTCTGTTATTACATTAAATTATGATGGCTTGATGAAAATGTACAAAGAAGGCTGATAAATTGATTTGTTAATTAATTAAGTGTTATTGATTTTAAAATTAAAATATGCGATAAGAAAGTGTTTGAAATTAATGTGCTAAAAACTTATTTTCTATTAAATTTTTAGTTTATATAGTTAAAAAAAAAAACAAAAATTAAAAACCAATTCAAAAATAAAACTTTTAATAGATTTTGTATTAAAATAAATTATAAGAGGTTGTTTTAAATTCGAAATAACATTGTCTTAGATGATATTGATAATGAAATTAAAGTTTTTTTTCGTTTCTCTTAAACTTCTTCGTGCATTAGGAAATTTTAGCGTTTTGCAAAATTTAAAAATATATATAATTACATACATACGTACATGTGGGCATTTCCAACGAAAGTTCTACCGAAACCAAACAACTAAAAGTTCTTGAAAATACTTTGTTTTATCCTATTTTCATATAGAAACAAAGAATTATAGTAAAATTAAAATAAAATGCAAATGCAAAGTCACAAAAGCGCAACTTCTTCAAATTGGATATCTCTCTTACACGGCTTGTTTTGATAAACGTTCTCAAAGAGACGCGTTGTCCATTGATTTGTTCCCTCCAAAAGTTTTTCTGTCAGTACATAAGAAACTGTACAAATAGCTGTTTATTATCAAAATTGCATAATTTGATGTCACGTGCGACATTAAAAAAACATTTATATGCGTCGAAAAAACATTCAGAAACTCGTCAAATATTCAGTACAAATAGTTATACTTATTTAGTACCATTAAAATAAAAGCAAATCTTATTATAAAATATAAAGAATTGCATTTGGACCATAAAGTTGATGATCACGTGCTACATTGTTAGTATAAAATTAAAAATAAAATACACAAAAAATTATGCACACTTTTACATATGTACTTGTAACTTATTTAAATTTAGATGAGCAAAAATTGTAAAAAAAATAAATAAAGAGAATTAAAAACGGCGAAAAGAAAAACAAAGGAGATGAAATATTATTACAAAAGCATTGCCACGTTGAAATATTGCTCCAGGTTTCGCTGAAATCAGCGTTTTAATCGTTGGCCCCAACAACAATTTCTGTGTTTGACACATGCAATGCCTTGATTTTTTGCAATTATCTTGAAAAAATTGCTCAAAATCAAAGTTCGTACTAATTATAGGACTAATTTAGAGTAATAACTAAAGCTTATTGGCAAAATAAAAAATAAAAATTGACGGTAACTTCTGTCATCATGTAAATGCCCATATGTAATTAAGCAATAATTATTTCTAACAGTAAAACTCGTTGAAATTTATTTTTTTGTTGAAGGACGATGACTAATATTTTTATTTAAATACAATATAATTAAAAAAATATAAAAAATTAACACAAACGGCTGATCATATGGTTTTTAATTTATTTTTTAACAAAATTTTTTTTATTTTAAGATGCGTATTTTGTTAAATGAGATACAAATATATATGTGAATACATATTCTATTTAGAAAATTTATTCCATATTGCTGTCCGTTAAACTAATGAATTGTATAGGTTCAGAGAAATCGGTTAGTAATTAGAGAGAAGAAGAACATAAACTTTCTTTCTCAGAGAGTGTTGTCAATGCCTTTAAAATCAAACACCACCGAAAACCGTCCAACAGGAAAAAAAGTTGTAAATTCAATCTTGTTATAATTAAATTTTGTACCAGTTCCAAATTCAATAGAATTGGTCAAATTAGCAACATGAGTTTAAAGTAAAGTAAAACAACAAAAGCTTATAGACACTATACGACACTAGGTTGATTCCTCTTATCCACTTGCAGATCTTAAATTTCCCTTTAGGCAATAGAGACTATGAAAATAAATGTAAAATAATATAATATCTGACATAAGTACGTAAATAAATATGTAGTCGATCATCATAACGATAAAAAATATTTTCAAGAAGTAATTTGTTAAGATGAATAGTTTTAAGGACATTTTTAAAAGTTTCAATTGCAGGATAGATTTATTTTGTAGTTAGATTTTTGGGAGCTTTTTGGTCTTTTATGAAAGTAAACTTTATTACTTTTTGGTTTAGGACTAGAGTAAATAATAGAAGAAAAGTAAATTCAAGTTACGATTGTTAAAATAAATGTTGGTTTGACCTTCGAATTTCGTAGGAGAAGCCCATTTTAAAGCAAGCTTTAACGTTAAATATTCAACATTTACGTAGGTGTAATCAATTATTTACGCAAGAAAAATTCACTTTTATTCACTTATCTCCCAAACGGCTGCATGGATATTCACAATTAAGGTATCGTTGTATACACAAAAAACGCGGAAAAAAATAACCATTCTTGGCAGTCGGGCAATACGAAGGAAATTGTCGGATCCCTTCACAAGCAAGATTTTTTAATGAGTTGAATAAATGCATGTATGTATGTTAGCTAATGTGTGTATATACGTTCGTATGACACGTATGGATGTGTGAATATAAATAAAAAGTGCTAAAACAAAGCACGAAAGCGCAGTGTAAACGGCATGATTCACAAATATGATTATGAAAGCGAAGCGTGTGATTGATTCAACTCGTAGTGGAAACATAGCATTATTTCATTACAAATATTATTTAATTTTTTGAATTGAAAAATGCAATCGAATTCGAAGTCTTATCAGCTCTAAGGTCAAATAGGGCGAGATATAAAGTTGTCGATTTTGATATTTAAAAAAAACTCTGTAGATTTGCCAGCGCTCTGAGCTTGAAATAAGAAGGAAGTTCCATAGATAGCCTTTAAGGTCATCTGTAATGCATATGTTTTAATAATATTAATTTTTATTCCAGTGAAGTTGCTCCATTAAATTTAGTGTGAAGCTCGATATAAGTACAAGCATATAGGAAAAATGTTTCAACATATAAAAATTCACAGCAAAACGCATCTTATTTGGTTTTTTTATATTTTTAGTTTTTTATCTAAGAAACAGGTATACAAAAAAAAATTATAAAATTAAAAAAAAACACATTAGGGAATTTAAATCTTTTGTATCTAACCTTAACACAGAACAGAAAAAGTATATACCACACCAAAACCCACTTCAAACAGATAATCGTTTAAATATTTTTATTAAAAGAAATATAATAGTAATAATTGTACATTATATGCTGTACCTTGAAATCTTAAAAATATAATCAATTAAAACAATACTTGCAAATATATTAAACACTTATTTATCATGACAATTTCCTTACTGCAAAACCAAGCAATAACAAAAACCATGCTTGCAAATAATTCAATTGAATTAATTAAACTAAACAGAGTAATTTAAAACACTTAACAAACAAATAAAGCTTATTTACAATTTAATGTTTATTAGTAATACATTTAATGCAATATACAAAGCCATATAAAATAAGAACAAAAGCCAAACTTAGAACTATCTTAAATTAAATATGTTGCAAATGTGGCATTTTTTATATGCTAAATTTGCAAATTCCACAAAAACGTAATAAGTTTGATTATATGTACAACAAAAATAAATAAAAACCCTAATAATGACTTAAAGCTCAAAATACACAAGACAGGCATTTATTATTATTTTCAGTGTATTCTAGCTAAAAGCAAATCAAAAAAGGAAGAAAGCAAAATAAAAATAAAAAATCATCTTACTTACATACATTGAATTGAAAAATAATTACATACAATAAAGTTTGCCCCAAGGACAGCAAGTGTAGGTGGCAAGAAAACTAAATTTAACTTTTAATTATAAAAATTAACTTTTTATGCAGGTGATTTTGATTAAAAATACACTTTTATAATATGTCATGGAAAATCTTAGGCTCGTTAGAAACATATCAGAGAATTCACATAAATAAACAAAAGAAATACACCCAAACGCTAAGCAAATATCTTTTTAGAAGGACGTAATCCATATAACACGACAACGAAAACTTACATTTTTATTTTCCATTTCTTTTATTGATTTAATGTTTCTATAAACCTCATTAATTTTTCATTTTTTAAACCTTTTTTTTGAACTAACAACTTTATTCAAAGATTATTATCATATAGAGTAGCAATTATTGTGACCATTCTCATGCTTAAGTGCGTTCCAAAGTTTAAGCAACTTAAATTAACAGCCTGTTTTTTTGAAAATGAATAAGTTAAATTAATTTTCTGTTGGTTAAGCATGTGTATATGCATCTCACTGGTGCTTTGTCAAATAATTAGTAGACTTCAGCTACGCATTTTGAACAGTCACAACGCTCTTATAAACCATTTGAGAACTCACAAATAATAATATTTTTGAAAATCATAAAAGAATAACCGCAGAATTGGCATTTCTTGTATTGCCATTTTTTGCTGTCATTTTGTGGTTTAATTTTCAAAATGTGTGCAATACCGTTTAAACTTTGCCAATAGAACACGTTATTGCGATTTAAAAATGCCAGTGTATGCTCGGCATTGTACAAATTATTTGCTGGGTATAATTTGTATTGGATATGAATCTCTTTTTGTAGGTTAGGTTAAGTTAGGTAGGGGTAGCAGTCAGAAACCTGGACTCACTTACACCGTTTTTGTCCATTGTGATACCACGGAGACTGTGCTTATACGGATTCCCCACCGTCGAACCAACCAGAGCTCAATATAAAGCTACTAATACGTTGAAGTTTAACACCAGCAACGTCAGAAAGTTCCCTGAACTCAAAAGCGCCCACTGTGGCCATTCTCTTTTTTTTTTGAAGTCCAGGACAGTGACACAGAGAATATTCTGCTCTTTTCTCTTCATCGATATCCTGGCAGCTACGGCGAAAATCATTCTGTTAAATCTTTAACCTTTGTGCATGCATACTTAAAAAACAATGTCCGTTTAGCACGGACACTATAATCGGGATTTGTTTTCTATTCTTCAATATTAAAGAAGCTGTATTTTTCGTATTTAGATGAGTCCATAACTGCCTTGTGACCACGCAATCAATTCTTGTGATCCACTTTCTATTTGCTTCATCCTCCCGAGGGCTGTTGTTGTTCTTAGAAGCTGGGATACGAAGGCCGTAATAGCTGTTCGACTATCGGAGTATTTCAATGTTAATCAAAGTCATTCACTGTTAATCAAAGACACTAACTTTCAACCAATTGGATTGGTCAATCATCTATTGCCAAGCTTCATCATCGAGTATTCTTCAGTGGCTGGTACCATTTCCATTTCACAGAGAGGTACAATGAAGAAGCGCGAATAGGGATGATCCCATACATGAGAATTTTACATATTATTGCAGTATATAGATCCAATGAACGATTTTTGTAGCAAGACTCCAATTTTTTCAAATGGATTTTTTGCATAGATAGAGTGATATTATTGCTTTTTTCTCTAATATATAAGTTTTGAAACTCAGCTTTGAATCAAAAATCACACTGAGATATTTTGCAGTGTTGGACACCTTTAACTCCGTATTATTAAGAGTGATAAGTTGGAAAACAGGTATCTTGTTCTTTCTGGAGAAGAGGACTAGTTCCGTTTTATTAGGATTAGTGGCTTCTCTGTCTCGCTTCTCTGCCCCATCTGGTAAAATGTGAAAGACCATCCTGTAGGATGTCCCTTAGAGAGGTGAGGAATTTTCCTCTTACAGATATTGCCACATCATCAGCATAAGCCAGGCTTTTGCCCCCTCCCCCTCCCCTATCTCTTTTATTAATAAAAGTTCAATTTTAACATCTCTAAATTTACAACAGTGTTGCCAGTTAGTGGGGTTTGTTATGAATACAAAATTTTGACAAATGCCAAACAAAACTTGGTGTAAACGGTATAGATTTTCATAAACATTTTAGTTAAAGTCTAAAAGCTTTACTCATAAAAATTAATGGGCCTTTATAAAGACTTTTTAAAAAAATTTTGTGTGAAAATTTCTTTTAAAAAACCTTTTTAAAGCCTTAATAGATTTTTGTGCAGGTATAAATGCCCTTTTTATAAATATTAAACACATTTTTTATTTTTGTTTCTTGCCAGTGTAAGAATTTTGTGAGTGCATATTTTTCGGTTGTACTAAAAAGGTATTTTTATGTTAAAATGATATAAAGAAAAGCTTTAGAATATACCAATAAGCAATTTAGATTGAAATGAAGTGTAAAACAATTGAATTGGTTGAATTATGCTTGATTTGCACTTTATTTCAATAGCATTCTCCAAAGAAATGGGAAGTTGAATTTAATTCGATCAATTTGATTGTATTACGGTTGAATTCAAGCCTTAAATTATACTGTAATTCCTCAAAAACAATGCTTTTCAAATAGAAAGGAAAATGTAATTTATTTCTTTTCTAATAATGTATTTCTGCATTGTTTTTACGATTTTATTACCTTTTTTCTAAAAATTCACTTTTTCATTTACTCTGACATTTTTCACCACAATTTCAATTTTATTGGTGAATAAATTTTGTATTTGATAAGGTTTGAACATTGTATGTTGTTTGATTTTTGATTTCAAAATATTTTCAAACTTGAAAATTACTTGAAAAAATGCTTGAATTCATCTTTGTTTCTAATTAAATTTCTAGTGCTTGAATTTTAAATTTTTGAGTGCTTAAAAATCAAATTTTAAACATCATAAAAATGAAAAGACTTACATGTAGTTTTGAAAAACCGGCTGTAAAAAAGGCTTAATATTTTAAATACACCTAATCCTGACTTTTGACGGCCTTTGGTTGCACGATTTTTTTATAACACGTCTTAAGCTGCGGTCACACTTGTCAAACATTTGCCCAAGAAAGCGTAACCACTAAATGCTAATGAATTATAAAAACTCACTTTTCTTCTGGCTAAATGGAATGAAAAATGGTTAATTTTAACCAGAAAATGGCTAAATTGGCATCACTGGTTACACCACTTCTGCACTGATAGCCTCATATTACATATATATATATATATATATGTTTGTATATAAACGTGCCTATTAGTGACCTGCGTAGGCAGTCTTGAAATATAAATACGTAATGTTTTTTTAAATGTATTCTCCTGGCATGCACTATACTAAGCCAATAATAAGTGCTGTCGTACTATAAACGAAGCACGACGGATGTATTGGTGTACGTGTATATGACTGTTAACAAGCGATGTCGCCAAGACGTCTTGTTTATAACAAACAATGAACAGAAGTACTGTTGATACATATATGTTTGTTATTTTGCATATTGTACCTTTGGGTGTATGTGTAAGATTTGGATCGTAAGCTATTATATTTGTGTTTAAGGCAGGGCCAACCATTTCATTCAACAATTGTGCAGAGAGCACTTCACACATATTCTTATGCTCATTAATTTAGTCGTCAATGAACAAGCGACGATTACACATGCGCGGATGCTTACAGTTTTTGTTGATGCTTTTGTTGTTGTGGTTTTATTTATTTAGGTAACCAGCAAACATTTTGTATAAATAATGGCATGCGAAAAATATTTCGCTATTCAAAGTGCATTTGGTAACGTGCAATGTATATTATGTTATAAAACATTTACGAACGACACTGAATATGTTATTAAAAGACATTATGAGACGTTTCATAGCGAAATGAATGTTTTTGAAAGTACAGAAAAAGAAATGCTTTTTAATAAAAACAAAGGCATTTACATTAAAAAAATTAAAGAATGGTTGCTTGCAGTGGAGCAAAATGCAGCACATTTTGAAAATAAAAAACTCCTCGTGGAGATATCGAGCTTAATAAGCTTGGACATTGTCAAACATGGAAGGCCATTTTCTGATGGTATATTTGTAAAAAATATGTTTGATAAAGTTTTACAAAGACTTAATTACAAAACTACGTTAATACACTCTCTTCCCTTGTCTCCTCAGACGGTGGTACGGCGTATTTCCGAAATAGGAGATTCATTAGAATGTATTATTAGGGAAAAATTAATGAATTGCGAATTCATGTCCTTTTGTCTGGATGAAAGCACAGACATAAATGACCTTTGTCAGCTCGTTATATGTATTCGTTGTGTAAGTCGCAACTACGAAGTTTTTGAAACTATGTTTTCCTTGGAAACATTTCACGGAAACGTAACTGGCAAACTTTTATTCGATGTAGTTAGCGATAAGCTTTTTTCTGTTACAGATACAAAAAAAATTGTTGGTGTCTGTACAGATGGAGCAAATGTAATGGCAGGCAAATGTGAAGGTTTCATTGGGCAAATGAATAAAAATGGAATTTCAATTCATAGCTTTCATTGCATCATTCATCAGGCCGTTCTTGCATCCAAATTTATCACTAATTATCCTGCCATGAAAACTGCGGAACGCATTATTAATAAAATACGAGGAGGTCATCACGCCCTCACACATAGAAAGTTTGTAAACTTTTTGAAAAACAAAAACGCAGCATATAATGATCTAAAAATGTTCACGGAAGTTCGTTGGCTAAGCCGTGGTGATTGCTTAAATAGATTGTTTGATTTAAAAGAAGAAGTGCTACAGTTTTTAGAAAAGGAAAAGATAGATGATTGTGGAGTGCAGGCCTTACAAGACAAAGAATTTATTTTGGATCTAGCTTTTTTGGCCGATACCACTAGTTTTTTAAATGAATTCAATTTAGAGCTGCAAGGTAAGGAAAAGAATTTGTGCGATTTGTATCGAATTCTTTTTAACTTTAAGACAAAGATATTTTTACTCCTTTCCGAAATTCAATCAAATGATTTTTCTAGTTTTCCAAAAACTTATCTCATATATGACAAACAGAAGAACGTAACTAAATTTGAATACATAACACTATTTTAAACACTTTTATATAACTTTCAAGACAGGTTTAAAGACTTCGAAAAAATACAACCATTGCTTGATATTTTTGAAAGTCCATTCACTTGTGACGTAACCAACTACAATTTTGATATACAAAGCGAACTGATTATACTTCCAAGTGAATTAAATGCGGCAGAGAAAACGAATGTTACAGACTTCTGGAAAAATTTGGATACATTGGTATATCCTGAACTCAAAAAAAATGCTATGAAATGTTTATCGTTTTTTCCATCTACTTACTTGTGTGAGCAAATTTTTTCTGACCTCAAACTAATTTGTTCAAAGCAACGCAATAGCCTAAGTTCTTCGCATTTGAAGCATATTTTAATGATAAGGAATTGCCACAAGAGTATTAACACCGAAAATCTTACTGCAAAACTTTAAAATGTGATCAGTTCCGTATTCGTAGTTACGATTTACACAGTGAATACAAAAATCATGAGTTCGCAATTCATTAATTATTCCCTAATAATGCATAATGTTTGTTGGGTTGCAGGGTGTTTTCTCACTAACACAACCTCATTTTATGTCGTGGCTGGCTCTGGTTTAAGGGAGGTTTTTTAAAGCAAGCACACACAACTCAAGTAAATGCATGTGTGCGTTTGTGTGTGCGCAGAAAAATAAGAGAGCATACACAAATTATGAAGGTATATACCCTTTACCCTTCATACATTAATTTTTAACTTCAAAAATGTTGCACACATAGGAAAAAGGTATAAAAACAGATTAGAGGAATTTTTTTAATTTTTCTAAATTTGTGTCAGCTAAATTGGACTAGTGGTTCTCGAGTTATGTCAAACAAAAGAGCTTAAAACGTGAAAAGTTCCCCTATACGATAGTTACTAACTTCAAATCGATATTAAAAATATTTTAGCATGTAAGAAGATAAAACGAATGATGCACAAGTTTTTCATTTTGGACCTACTTTTACGTGAAATTGTCAGAGTTGAGTCCCAAAATTAATATGTTGTACTGTGTAAGTTAAACAAATGTATTGCCGACAACGTTGGTTAGCGTTTGTTTCAGATGATTTCCCTATAGTAAAGCATTTGAAATTGCCCTCATGTCTTAAAAGTTCTTATAAGACGTCTTGTGCAGGTCTTTAGTGCCTATAATTATGAAAACGGTCTAAGTCTTGTTTCGGGATAATTAGTATATTTCACTCGTACAAATCAAAAATATTTTTATATTATGCAACATTTTAATTTATAGTTATACTAGTGTGCATTAGTATACATTTATTTTATATTTATTAAATACTTATCGAAGTTTTTTTTTGATCATTTCTTTAATATTTCGAAACATAAATGTACTTACTTGGTCTATTTAATTATTTAATTGCTCTATTATTATATCATATTGGCGTTATTCGAAGTTTGATGCAAATGGTCTTGCGTAAGTGCAAATGCAAAATATGGTAGCTTTTCTTTTGATTGTGTGTGTATTTTGCTGTTGAATTTTAAGGCTACGATATTTTGCATTTACAACGACGCAAGACAATTTGCATCGAACACTGAATACCGCCACTATGTTCTGTGCAAAAACGATTTTTCAGCTTCATCCTCTCTTGAATAGCAAAAGATGTCCTACTTTTCTTTTGTATTTATAATTGGTAATGTAAATAAAACATTTATCATCAGAATAGCAACCAAAAAAAATTTAAGTTACACCTTTTTTGCGCTGACGGCCCCTTATGTATGTTTACATTTGTACATATGTGCCCGGTTGACCAACTTCTCGCAGAGGACACTTTCATCAATTATATTTGTCGATTACAATTTCTTTAAAGACAATCTAACAAAAACCATACTCAAAGACTGGATACAAAAATACCCAACAGGCCATGCATTAAAATAGTGAGTGAAGGAACACTACAAACAGCTGTATGCATTAGATTCCGGAAAGTTTCACAAAATTATTTTCAAAAAATTTTATGTATCAAGCAAGGCAAAGAATTAATTGTGAAATAAATTCTGTCTTATAAACGTGTAAACAAAAAAAATAGCTCATGAATAATCGCTCTAATAAGAGTATCCGTTTGGTATAAACTTGGGTCGAACTCGATCACTAGTTAATTTTTGCCACAAACCTATAATCAAACCTATGTAATTTAAATGGATTTGATCATTGGTTTATGGCACTACTACATCACTGAACTGGTGAAGGACTTCGACCCAAGTCTCGTTTAATATCTACAGGATCAATAAAAAGTGAGAGCAAGTGTCGCTCTTGTTGTCATATTTGAACTTAGCAGCCTTTTTTTTGGTCAAAAATTTTCTCAATGATTCGTTTGAGCTGTCCCCAACAGATCATACACGATGTCCTCAAGACATGTCCAACTGGATACTTACAAATACATACACATATATGTATATGTAACATATATGTGTGTGCATATGTATGTAACATACACAAACAAAGAAAAACTATTGTACAAGTATTAATTTTCAAAAAGAATAAGTTAATTTCATTATATTTTGTGAATAGCAGAACAAGAAAATACTTAAATTTGTAAAATATGTAAATTTATTTATTTAAAAATTTATACATAATTATTTAAAACAAAAACATAAAATTTCAACACAAAGACTTGAATAAATTACTTAAAACAAATACCTAGAAAAATTAAACAAAACAAGATAAAAAAAATAACAGCAATATTCATATTTTATATGTACGAGAAAATTTAAAAAAGTCAGTTATTTTTTGAAAATAATTAACGAAAAAATAAAAAAAAGCAACAGACAACAAGTTTTATTCTCTAAGAAATATCTTGTTTAAAATTCATTTTATTGTAACATGAATCATTTTTAAATTCTCAAAAAATTTATGTTCTTTATTACATTGATCTTAAAGCACTTAAATAAAATAAAATAAAAATTTTATTAACAAATACATATGTATATCTATATTTTGTAATTTACGTTTGATTTTATTTTCATTTATAATTTGTTTTTTTTTAATTTTCGATAATAGTAAGCAGAAATAAAATATTTTATGAAATAAAAATAAACAAAATATTTATATTATTTAATTGCATCCGATGTACTTAATGAAAGAAATTGTTTAAAAATAAAGAAAAATTATTAAAATTATATTCTCATGAACTGATTTAATGACTTGCAAAAGAAAATAGTAAGTAATTGACATAATTGTACATACAATTAGTTTTTTTTTTGTTATACAATTAAATAATTAATTGATTTTGAACCTACAATGAGTTTTGTAAATACAATTAACGAAATTATAAGTTAAAGGAAAATCAGAAAAATATTTTCAATTAAACATATAAACAAGCAGTTTGTTGAAATTTATTTATTTTTCAACATTTTTTCTTTTGTTTGATTTCAAAATAATTTCAATTAAAGTTATTGCTAAATGCATCAATTAAATTACTCAACAAAATTATTTGTTAAATTCTATCATAACGGAATACGCACATGTAGGAGAAACAAGAAGTCATGTTTTGTATGTGTTCCTTATTTGCATATCTAATTATATGTTGCTTTTTAGCTGAGAGGTAAGTAAGTTAGTTTACTATTTCATGAAATCATCGCAAAATTTCTTGCTATCGAAATTAATTTCTATTCGAATACAATTTCAATCACGAGTCAGGAACTAGGCCCCTGATACGAAAAACTTTACGTAGTGAAAAGATGTGTTTTCTGAAACAAACACCTACCTGGTTATTGTTATTTTAAATATTAATTTCGTTACGATAAACAAAGTAATGTTTGCATTTAATAATTTCATTATTATATTGATAAAAAGCGTGATATAGTTAGAATTTAACACTATCCCAGCAAAAATTACTGCATCCCAGAAATGTTTTTCTAAGGGAGACAATGTTAGAGAACCACTTACTGTTGCACATGAATAAGGAATTTTTTTTTCTTTCGAGATGAGCCAGATACAAGCAATACATTTAGCTTCCAAAAAGCCATGAATTTTTTTCCCTGCATAAAGTGATTCACAAAAGTAATAATATATAGGCGGTATTCGATGTTTAATGCAAAATGGTCTTGCGTAAGTGTAAATGCAAAATATCGTAGCTTTTCTTTTTTTCTTTCTTTTCTTTCTTTCTTAGGTACTATCTAAACTAATTACACTTTACCATTGTTATTGAAAAACTCAAAAAGTAGTAGAGTTGAGCGATAGTTTTACGACAAAAGTGGTACAGTTGCCACCGTTGGCCTGAGCATTAAAAAGAAATGCATATAAAACAGTGCACTATGAGCTGTTTTCGCAAATTGGGCAGCTAAAAACGTTAAGAGCAATCTCTAAATGCAGAGAATGTGACAAACACATGCATGTGTGTTCTTATTTAACACATGCATGTGTTTTATTTATTTATAATTTAAGCGGAAAATATTTTAAGCAACAGTATGTATACACATTTCATTGTGTTTCGTGTCAGTGACGTTAGTAAAATGATAGTGCTTTCAAAATGTTGAACTTATATATACATATGTGCATTAGAGCGAGTCAATTTTGATTTTCAACGTGCGTCTAGCAAAAATGAAATCTACACAAACATTTTAAGAATGTTACCGTGAAAAATAAAGGATGTAACTGAAAAAGATATATCGCCGATACTTTTACGCATATTGAAATTAAACTAAAGTTAAAATTAACAAAATTTAAGTATAATAATTCTTTTATTTTACAAAATTACAGTGTAAAATATTATTAAAATTTAATATTGATATTTTAGTTCATTCTGAAATTTATGAATTTAATTTGATTTTTATGACAATATGTCGAATAATAAATTTCCTAAATTGTAATGTTAAAATGGAAGGATCGCCATGTAATGTTAAAATAGAAGGATCGCCATGTAAAGTTAATATTGTATGTTTGGTAGTGTGTTGTGTATGTAAAGCCCTATAGCCCAATTATTGTTTTTATACAGCTGTACAGGGGGTCCAGCTTATAAATAGGCGTTCAAAGGAACTGCCAAAAAGGTTTGAAAATTCAATTAAAAAACAAGGCAAGTTATTGCCGGATTACGTTTAGAAATTAAATTCTGTTTTATTTAACATTTTGCTGTGCTTATATACTATTTTACATTCTTCAATTTTTGTGTTTCTTTATGTCTTTAATTTTGCTATAATAACACAAATTGTTAATAAAAATAAAAGTGTGCCATTTAAATTTTATAATGTAAGCGTTTTGTTAATTATTACAATGAACTGTGTTGCAATTCAATTAAACTATGCTACAGTGATTTACAGTAATTGAGGTACACTACACCCTCACCCTTAAGAGAAAAATTATGTAAATAATTTTTTTTATAATTATCAATGCAATTTAAAAATATTATCATGAAATATAATTTTTTTATGTTAAAAATTTCTTAAATATTAAATAAATTCTTATAATGTTACCGATTTTTTTTTTTTGGATTTTTAGTTTAGAAAGATTTATATGGTTTTAAATTGTTATTATGAACTTCTTTTATTGTTAAATTATATTATTTTATACTCTTATGTGAACATTATTTTTTTTTTATTTATGTTCTACCTTAAATAATACTAAGCCTTGATATAGCAGTAATATTTAATTTATTGCAATAATAATTGTTTATATATAGTTAGTTCATTATCTCTGTTCAGTGGAAATTGTAACGTGAGTCATGGTTGTTGTCTAAAATGATGGATGGCAGTTTTTCATATAATAATTCATATGGCGAATGGCCTGTGTCTACATGTAGCTATCGTCCGTTAGTTTGTATTGAAATATGTCAAAGGTTATCTTTGTTGGGGCATTTTATATCAGTATTTTTAGTTAAGAACGTTTATTATCTATCTTATATAATGGCATATGCTTCTTTTATTTATTTATTTTTTTTGTATATACTTTAAATATTTCATTCTTATTTGATTGCGCTAATTCTCTTGTATTTTCTTTATTAATTTTAGATATCAGTTTCCTCAGAATCGAATCTAGTTTCGCTGATTTATCGCTGAATCTTGCTAGCTTATTAATTCTTTCATTCATATTTTGGGTATGTAACTTCTTCATAATCGAATCTGGATTCGATGAATTATCATTACATCCTATATTCATATTTTTGGTACGCAATTTCTTCATATTCGAATCGGGTTTCGATGAATTATCATTACGTCCAATGTGCACAATGTTATTTTCAATATTTATGTCGGCCTCTTTTATATTTTCAATTTTATTAAATTGTAATTTCTTCATATTTTTGATGTCATTAATGGATATGCATTCCCATATTTGAAGTTGATCAGGCTTCTGAGAATTACATTTTTCCATATTATTTTCTTCTACACGTGTATTATTATCTATATCATTTTTCTCTTCATTTTGCTCATTATCTATTATTTTATTTGCCTCATTGTTTAACTTATTTTGCATACCCCTTGTCGTTATTAATACTTTTTTTTCTTTTTCGTCATTTTCTTGTGGTATCATTTCTTTTAATATGTCTGAATCTAGTTCTATCCTAGAAAGTGCATCAGCATTTGTATTCATTTTTCCTTTTTTATAAACGATTGTGAAGTCATAGTCACTTAAATCCAGTCTTATTCTTGTCATCTTTGATGAGGGATTCTTGTGTGCAAATAGTGAAATTAATGGTCTGTGGTCTGTGACTACAATAAATTTTCTGCCATATAAGTAAGGTTTAAAGAAATTTATGCTCCAATGAATTGCTAGAAGTTCTTTTTCAATTACTGGTTTGTTAATATCATGTTTTTGTAATGATTTACTAGCGTATGAGATTGGTAAATCATGACCTATTTCGCCTTGAGATAATACTGCTCCTAACGCATAGTTTGATGCGTCAGTTGTTAAAATAAATGGTTTATCAAAATCCGGATATTGCAATACTGGTGGGTTCATTAGTTTTTCTTTTAATTCTTCAAAAGCATGTTGGCATTGTTCCGTCCAAATAAATTTAGTTGATTTCTTTAATAGTGAGTTCAAATGTTTTGCAATGTCGGCAAAGTTTGGTATGAATTTTCTGTAGTAGTTGCAAAATGCAACGAATCGTCTTACTTCGTCCGCGTTTTTCGGTATTGGATAGTTTTTGATTACTTCGTATTTGGATGGGTCTGTTTTTACTCCGTCTTTTGTTATTAAATGTCCTAAGTAAACTACTTCTGGTCTTAAAAAACAACATTTCTTTGGATTTAGTTTTAGATTGTATTTTTGTAGTCTGTCCAGTACTTTTATTAAATTTTGGTTGTGATGTTTTAAACTACATCCATATACTATTATGTCGTCTACATAAAGAAATGCTTCGGATTCTAGTCCGGAAAGTGCAATTGTTAGCATTCGTTGAAAACTATTTGAAGAAATTTTTAGTCCGAAAGGGAGTCTTTTGAATTGATAGTGGCCTTGTGGCGTAGAAAATGCTGTAAGTGGTCTAGATTCCTCATTTAGTTCAATCTGGTGAAATGAGCTTGTCATGTCTAGTGTAGAAAACCATTTGGCTCTACCAAGTTTGTCCAAGATATCTTCTAATCTAGTTAGTGGAAATTTGTCGCTTACAATTTTGTCGTTCAGTTTTCTAAAGTCTACTACTAGTCTCCATTTCTTTTTGTCTTCCGTGTTCTTCTTGGGTACTAAGAGGAGTGGAGCATTATATGGGCTAATTGATGGTTCTATTATATCATCATTAAGCATTGTTTGTACTTGTTCGTTTATTATTTCAGTATGTGCATGAGGTAATCTGTAGTTTTTTATGTACACTGGTGTATTGTCCGAGGTCATGATTTTCTGTGTGTAAAAATTGTTGACGCTTAATTTTTCGTCTTCGAGGTGAAAAACATTTTGATATTTCCTAAAAATTTTTATTAATTCTGTTTTTGCATAATTGTCATTATTATTTATTTGCAAGTCATTTAGTATTTGTTCGAAACGTTGGGGGTTATTAACATTATTGTAATTTAATATTTCATAGTTTTTAAGTTGGTCAGTTTGGAGTTTAATGCCTTTTAAAATTATTTTATCATTTGTTGTGTTTAATATTTTTAAATGAGTCATGCCGTTTTTTGGTGCTATTGAATTACTTAGAAATACGCCTGGCTTTAATTCATTGTTAAAAATTACGCTATCTTCAGTTAAGTTTAATTTTAATGCTTGTATTATTTCTGTTCTTGGAGGTATTTTTATTTGTAGTGACGTAAATGATTTTGTATGCATTGGTAGTGTTATAGTTGTATTATTTGTAAATATTGAAATTGTGAATGTTTCGTAATCTATTTTGCAAAGATATTTCTTAAGAAAGTCTCTGCCTATTATTCCGTCTGTTTCTATAGGAAAGTCTGAATCTACTATATGAAATGGGTGTAAGCATATTTCATTTGATAAATTAAGTTCTATTTCTATTGTGCCTAGTGAATGGATTTCTTCTGTGGTAATGCCTGTTAATTTGCATCTTTCTTCTTCATTTAAAAATTCATATTGGAATTCATTTTGCATTCGACAAAGTGATATGTCGGCTCCTGTGTCAATAAGAAATGTGAAAGTTTTATTTTTGTATTTAGTAGTTATAAAATTTGTGTTATTATCAGATACTTTGTGTATTTTTAAATTTGGCTGTCCGGAATACCGATGTATTCCGAGCCTGATGCGTTTCCCGAATCTTGTATGGTGTGTACATGTCTGTTGTTGTTATTTCTGTAAGTGTTATTTTGTCTACCTCTATTAAAATTGTTTCCATTTCTATTATTGAATGTGTTATTTCTAGTGTTGGGATTATTGTTTCTATTAAAATTTGTATTGTTTCTATTGTTATTAAAATTGTTTCCCCTACTAAAATTGTTATTTCTGAAGTTAACAAAATTATTATTTCTGTTATTACTATTGTTATTCATGCGATTTGTGTTGTTAAAATTTCTATTCTGTGATCTATTATTATTATTAAATCTAATTCTCTGATGCATAATATGTGCTTGGGCATTTGAATTGTTGGATTCTTCTGCAATTTCTAAGGCTTCTGCAAATGTTTTTACTCTGCTTGCTTCTATTGTTTTGACTATTTCTCTATTGGCTAATCCATTTTTAAATGCGTTAAATGCAATGATACCATTTGATTGTATTATTGCATTTCTGCTTTCTTCACCTATGCTTGATATTTGTAATTCGTTTAATTCTGAAATTAAACTTTCAATTTTGTCCGCAAATTTTCGTATGTCACCTTGTTGTTTTATTTTATTTAAGTCATTTAGGATGTTATTTGGTGTTTGTTTTGTCTTATAATTTTTCTTTAGTTCACTGATTAATTCTTCCAAATTGTTTGGAATCCTAGTTTGCTTGATTCTGTTTTGTACTTTTTGATCTAACCTGGTTTTAAAAATGAATTGGAAGAAATTGTGTTTCTTTGTATCATCTAGGGTCTCTTGAATTAATTCCAAATTGGCTATGAATGGGTTAAGTTCTTCCTTTCTACCAGAGTATATGGGGATTAATTTTGCAATTGATGCAAGTTCTGAAGCGTTCATTGTCATTGTTGCAGTTGATTGTGAAGTGTTGTTTGTCATATCTGAGTTTTTTGAAATTTTTCTAATTATTTGTTGATGTAGAGAGCTAGGTATTTCTAATTCTAATCTTTTTCTTGTTGCTATTTTTGAAAGTTTGTCTCTTATGTCTAGGAAAAATGCGTCGGCTGCGACTTTGTGTGAAGTTGTCAGTCGATTATAGTTTACGTTTAATATAACTCTTATTTCTTCAAATTTGGTTATTAAATTCTGTATGTGTTTTTCAATTGTCTCGTCTTTTGTTGTTCTATCAGTGTTTAAACATTTATAGGACTTATCAAAATTTTCTTTTATCAATCTAACTTTACAAACAATATTTTGCCATTCCATTGATTTAAAAATGTTCGTTTATTTAATTTTGTTTTCTTTTAAAATTAAATTTTATCTAAATTGTCACTACGGATAGTATACTTTTTTCTCAGGGATCTTTTGTGTAAGATATATAATTTAATTAATATATTTAATGCGTTTAATATAACTAATATTAACATAAGTATAAATACTGAATCTATTTGTTTAGTGTGGTCTATGATTTCTACATTATTTACTACATTGGCATTTGGATTATCTATTTTGGACGTTTTGCCTCCCATTTTAGTAATTTTCTATTTTTTTTTTAAATGTATCTTTTTTACGTGTTTTTTACTAACGAATAAGTTATTCTAATATATGTATTAAGATTTTAATAATAATTGCTAAAAAAGTAGTTTTTATATTCATCAATGTATTGGTAATTCATTAGAGTGCTGACAATCTTGAACTAATTTTCTTTCGGCAATTACAAAGTGTGATTTAATTACATTGGTATTTAAAAAAAAGATTTCAAATGTAAATTTTTGTATTTATTGAAGACATCTTGCTGCTTCTTGTTGAAAAGTTTTTGCAAGTTTTTTGTAGGTATATTGTATAACTTCCTCGACTATTTCTTCGGGCATTTGTTAAAAGTCACGGGATACATTCCAGTTTGTAGAAATGTTAACGAATATTTTTAGTGTACGCTGATTTCAGGACATTATTTGATTGTTTATCAAAAGTCCACTTCAGATATTAACTTTTTGTCACAAGGCTCTTTTTGGTCCGCAGGATCGTAGTTGCAGTGGTCTCAGGATCACGGTTGAAGTCTTAGGTTTTTGTCCACAGGATCGTGGTCGCAGGATCGTGGTCGCAGGATCGCCATGTAATGTTAAAATGGAAGGATCGCCATGTAATGTTAAAATAGAAGGATCGCCATGTAAAGTTAATATTGTATGTTTGGTAGTGTGTTGTGTATGTAAAGCCCTATAGCCCAATTATTGCTTTTATACAGCTGTACAGGGGGTCCAGCTTATAAATAGGCGTTCAAAGGAACTGCCAAAAAGGTTTGAAAATTCAATTAAAAAACAAGGCAAGTTATTGCCGGATTACGTTTAGAAATTAAATTCTGTTTTATTTAACATTTTGCTGTGCTTATATACTATTTTACATTCTTCAATTTTTGTGTTTCTTTATGTCTTTAATTTTGCTATAATAACACAAATTGTTAATAAAAATAAAAGTGTGCCATTTAAATTTTATAATGTAAGCGTTTTGTTAATTATTACAATGAACTGTGTTGCAATTCAATTAAACTATGCTACAGTGATTTACAGTAATTGAGGTACACTACAAAATGTTAAATTTTTAGATTTTATTTTTCATTTCGCCATGTATCTACTTTTATTGTTATCCGATGGATTTCTAATTGTATAAAGGTGTAGAAAAATAAAATAGATTCATGTCGAATATAACCCTATAGGAACTCAAACTAATTTTTAAGTACCTTCAAACTGGTTATTTAATAATACCAACTGGTTGATTAAGTGACTTTTTTCCATGTCGCCGACTCATTATATTAATATAGGCATGTCTTAGGCAGTAGTCAATTGGCCATCTCTGCATGACTTTTAAATTGACTACTAACTACTTATTTTTCAACCACTCTGAAGTCACTTAAAATCTATTAGTTAAATAATATCTATTAGTTAAATAAATATTTATGTAAATCTTCATACACATATGTATATCATAAACATACATACATGGATATGTATGTATATACTATATATAACGAATATATGTATATTGATATATAGAAATAATTAGTATTTTTATATTTAAAACAAAAATACATACATTTATACGAAAGTTTTTAGTGCTCATAGAAAATATTATAGATATTAAGTATTGAAATTAATATTTTTTTTCCAACACAAACATTTGGCATTTGATTTCATGGCATGCTTCTTCTGATTTTTTTTATTTTCTTTTCATTTACTTATTTTGCTTTTAATTATTTCTTACGTGTGCTTCTGTTCAATATGTTTGGTTGATATCTGCATGAGATTTAAACCAATTTGTAGTCACTTGCAAAATAATTAATTTATAGCTAGTGTTTTTTGTCAATCGACTATTTTATTTACTACAGGGAAACTATTTGCTGGGTTTGTATTAGTTTCTAAGCCTACTATGCTTGTTATACCCTTTACCAAAAAATGGTAAAAGGGTATATATAGGTTTGTCATTCTGTTTGTAATTTCTAGAATATTAATAAGCGACACATAAAGTATATATATTCTGGATCCTTAAGCTGAAGGTCCATACCATCCGTTCTATGCATATGCGTTGTATGCGTTTCTGTACGTTCTCTTCGATTATAAGTTCAAGTTACATGCAATACGTTTTATGCGCCAAATATTTTTGTTGTGATCAGCTGTAGTGTGAATATTTTTAAAAATAAAAACAGTTCTTGCAAAAATGGAAAGTGAAATTGTGATTTTAAATGAATTCACTCAATTCATTGAGTTTATCTATATAATATTTTGTAGAGGAGTAGGCTTTTATTATACAAAATTTCTCCTCCATTGCACTTGCTTAAATAATAATAAACACAACAGAGATGACACTCAGTACACAAAAGCAATCGATAACTAGAATGCAAATTTTGTTTTTGAAATATTTATGTTAAAAACTGATTTTAATATATTTTATTCTTGAAAATAGTTATAATCTTTATTACAAAATATTTTTCATTTATTATAAACTTTTTTATAACAAAAAAACTTAAAATTTAAATCCACCACACTAACGTTTTTATCGATATCATTGAAAATATAATATAATTTGCCATCTTTCGCTTTCAAAAACAGCTGACCTTTTTTCATGGTGCATGAGACGGATACAAAAGTAGAAAGTAGATCTACTTTATCCGTCCTATGCGTCTATACGTTCTTTGCGTTTTGTTCTGTAACTTGCCACATAAAATTACTTTGATTATACTTTTTTGACACATGCATAAAACGCAACTACGCATTGAACGGATGGTATGGACCTTCGGCTTTATGCATAGGGAAGACGAACAAGCGATGTCCGTCTGTCCGTCTGTCTGTACGTGAAATCGGTTTTCCCAAGCTCCCAGAAAAGCTAGAGACTTCGTTTTTAGACTGGTGTGTCAGAAATTTTCCGAAAAATTTTGCTATTGAAAATCAGCAAAATCGAGCAGACGGTTTCAGAGATGGAAAACTTATAATCAATATTCCCATAGAAAATAACTACCGAAAACTAGTTTTCATTACTTTTTTATTAAATTAACTTATTTTATACTTCGGTATGAAAAAAATTGGTATTTATAATTAGAAAAAAAAATTTAAAAATTTAACAAATTAAAAAAACGTTTCCAGTGTTGGAAAACTTTAACTTTTTTTCTAATAATTAAACATATTTCATGTTTTAGGAAGAATACAATTGTATGTATGTGTGTACATATGTATATTGACACTTGAAATTTGTAAAATTAGTGTATTTTTATATAGGCTACAACATTAACACTAAAATTAAAAAAATTTAAATTAAAGGGTGGTCCATCAGTTAATGCAATTTTGACGATGTAATTTTAACAAATTGCTATATCTTGGAAACCGTAAGAGCTAAACTGTTCAAATTTTCAAAAACGGTAAAACTAAAAAATCCAAAAATTATAAAATCGCCAAAAATTTAAAAAAAATCGGCAAAATGAAAAAAATCGACAAAACACAAAAAAATTTCCTATATGAAAAAAATCGCCAAAAATTAAAAAAATCGCTTATATGAAAAAAAATCGGCAAAAACAAAAAAATCGTTAGAACGAAAAAGAGTCGCCAAAAACCGAAAAAATCGCCAAAACGAGAAAAAAGTGTCAAAACAAAAAAAATTCCCACAATGACAAAAATCCGCAAAAATCGCCGAAACAAAAAAAATGCTTATATGAACAAAAATCGCCAAAAATTAAAAAAAAATCGCCGAATGAAAAAAAAATCGCCAAAATTAAAAAAAAACGCCAAACACTGAAAAAAATCGCCAAAACAAAAAAAAATTGTGTATATGAAAAAAATCGCCAAAATTAAAAAAACGCCAAAACGAGAAAAAAGTGTCAAAACTAAAAAATTTGCCAAAAAGAAAAGAACGCCAAAACCGAAAAAATCGCCATAACAAAAAAAAAATTCCGTGTATGAAAAAAAATCGCCAAAAAATAAAAAAATCGCTTACATGAAAAAAAATCGGCAAAATCAAAAAAATCGCCACAACGAAAAAAATCGCCGAAATTAAAAAAACGCCAAAAACAGAAAAAAATCGCCAAAACGACAAAAAAGTGTCAAAACTCAAAACATTGCCATAAAGAAATAAAAACGCCAAAATCCGAAAAAATCGCCAAAAATTAAAAAAAATCGCCTAAATGAAAAAAAAATCGTCAAAATCAAAAAAATCGTCAGAACGAATAAATCGCCAAAATTAAAAAAAACGCCAAAATTAAAAAAAAACACCAAAAACCGAAAACCAAAAACAAAAAAATTGCCTATATGAAAAAAAATCGCAAAAAAGCACCAAATTAAACATAATGCCTAAAACCTAAAAATTGCACAAAAAGTATGAATTTTTTCACAAAATTAATATGTACCTACATATCTCTGTGCTTATGTATGTATCTCTATACTACATAAACGCACTTTGGTAAAGGGTATATAAGATTCGTCACAGCCGAATATAGCACTCTTACTTGTTTTTCTTTTGTGATTTTGAAAAATATTATTATTTGTGAATTCTCAAATAGTTCTTGAAAGAGAAGAGGTTTATGACTATTCAAAATGTGTGGTTGAAGTCTACTGATGATTACTGATGGGAATAGGGGAAATTTTACCAATTTTACCAATTAATATTACAAATATTTTAATTGATATTACAAAATTATTCATATTACTTTTTTCTGTAAACGAAAATCTATATTGATGTTTCTAGGCGGGAGCTAGATTTGATTTTATAATCAAAAACTGGCATGAAGTTAGCATAAGTGACAAATTTTAACTATATATTGACGAGTACGCCGCATAATGTAGTTTTAACACACGATTACACCATACCATTATTTTTAATGAAAAATTTTATGGCAAAAATCGCCGCTAATTTCTTAGGGTAATGTTCTTAGAATTTTGTGTAGATTTAATTTTTGCTAGACGAATTTTGCTTTTTTTCTAACTCGAACAAATCGACCAACAAAAAATGTACGTATGTGCATTCAAGCTGCTTTAGATGTGAATTAATACATTTTTCAATTTACTGAGGTCTAAAAACAGCAGCATGAGGTCTATGCAGTGAGTAACCTCAGCAATTTACTATGTTACATTTAAATTGATGTAAAGCTTGGGTATGCTCCATAATTTAGGCAACCATATAATTTTTAGATTGTATAAACAGAAAAAAATATTTTGATATTTGAATACGAATATCGCTGATTCAATAAAAAAATATTTTGAATTTTCTGTGATGACAATTTATGCATTATTGATAAATAAAATTGTATGTACTTTTATTGAAAATATTTTTTTTGTCAGTCAATAAAGAAATTGAATGAATCAAAAAAAAAAGTTGTTGACTGAAATAAGGTTTTCAGTAATAATTATTATTGTATTTGTGAATGAATGTTACGCTTTTCAGCTCCATTTTGTTTATTATACAGCTTAATGGCTGCTTGCAATTTTGATAAGCAATGTGTTGGATTAAAATACATAATTTTGTTGATTTTTTATATTCAACAATAAAGGTTTTTGAAAATATTTTTGGAATATTTTTTTCTGTGTATAAAAAAATATAAACTTACATCTTATAGGTTATCGGAAGGAATGCAAGTTTGAAGTTCCGTATGTATTATGGCCAGAAATTATAATATAAACTCTTAAAAAAACTATTGCTTTCGTCAGAAAAATGTTGTCCATAATATGTTAGCATGATATTTGGTAGTGAAAAGTATACAAGCCTTATAGCTAATAAACCACTGAATGTTTAAACATAGTTTAAGTTAATTTTCACAAAAAATTAAAATTGATTTAAATGCACTTTCATTTTTTCAGTGGCTAATTAAAGTTAATATCAAATTACGTTGAAAGTATGGTAGCACTACAATATTTCCAAATATTATGGAAAGCTTTCCATAGAACAGCTGTTCAATATAATTAAATATGAAAGTTGATTTATAAATTTGCAGAAAAGTGAAATAGCCAAGAACACATTTTATGATACAAAAGAGCATCAGAATGCATATTATTTATTTATATATTTCATTATATGAAAATATGTGTTACATTTGTTGTATATTTTCGAAAATTAAACGAAATTTATTTTAATACGACCACATGATGTTCATGTACATGCATTCAAAAAACACACACATGCACAAAACATATGGTATGTTTGTAAAACTTAAACAACGCTTAAATGCACAATGTTGGCTATTTAAGATTCATTTAATTTTGTGGTGAAAAACAAAATTTTGTGTTTAAATCAAGTTTAAAAATAAAATACATATAATCATTGACTGATTTATTTGCCCTTAATGTATAACTCATTTTAACATAATTCATAAACAAATTATGAAACGAAAGAGTTAAAAAATTCATTTCATGAATGAACGCCTCTTTTCCCAGAGAACATGTACAAATACTTACATATGTGCATATTTAATTATGTATTAAAACACAGCGTACACCCTAACTGCCAGTTTATAGAAGCCATGTAAAAATTTTCGTCTGCCTGTTTATATTGAAAACAAAAACAAATCACTCAAATTTGTTTTTGCTTTCAATATAAATAAACAGACGATATTTTATACATGGCTTCTATAAACTGGCAGTAAATAAATAAATAATAAATTCTCACTCATCAGCTGGAATGAAAAATTTATAATTATTTAATAATGTTAACATCAAGTACTTTGCAATATACATACATACATACTCGTATGTGCATAAGCTTTATGGCTCGTCCAACGAGAGAATTAATAGTTTAATAATTTTTCACAACTTGTCGCTACACCATAATGTTTGCTGAAGCTTATATAAACGAGATATCAGAAAATGTTGAACTATTTAATATATTGAATACGTAACGTGTAAACTTATTCCAAAATGTTTTCGGATAGCGAACTTAAAGTATTAAAAAATAGAAATAAATATAAAATCAGAGAATTAATTAGAATTTCCTTTACCTTGGGCGTTAATTTGACATCTCCGTCTTTGTTTAAAACATCACTTAAGCTGTAAGTATTAAATCTGTTACTACGTTTATGCACGCACTATTTGCAAATAAAAATATTTGCAAATAAATTAACTCACTGTTTATACGGCATTTTAAATTTATAAAAACTTGGTAGCACTTACATGGAAATGTTACTTATGTTTGCAAAAAAATTGTGCAAATGTGTAAAATAAAAAATTATAATTTGTTTTTATGGTAATTTTTTCTTCTATCAATGTTTTTGTGCATTATTTTATCAATTTATAGTTTTTTATTAGCAAAAATTTGCAAATGTGGCAAATTCAAGCATTTTATTTGCAAATAGTGCGTTAAACGTGAATAGTTTTCTGAATAAGTAAGTCGCAATAAAAACGATAATATGGCAACAATTTACAGTTTTAGTTGCAAATAAGCCCTGCGTATAAACGCAGTATGTAGCAATAAGGAATGAATTCAGTAAAGTGCAACTTTGACTCGCGCACGAGGCACTAGATATGTAATACAATACGAACTTTAGCCTGCATAATATATACATAGTTTTGGCATTTATTTAGTTTTTTGGTTTTTTGCGTTTTTTAGTCTTGGCGTTTTTTCGGTCTTGGCAATTTTTCTAGGTTTTGTATATTTTAGTTTAAACGTTTTTGAAAATTTCAAGAATTAGGATCTTGCGGTTTCCACGATACAGCAATTTGTCAAAATTACATAGTCAAAATTACATTAACTGATAGAACACCCTTGAATTAAATTTTTTTAAGACTACAACAGTCTGCATAAAAATATACTAACTTTAAAAATTACAAGTGTATTTGTGGGCATTTCCACAGAAAAGTCCACCTTTTGTCACGTTACGTCACCATGCAATTTAGCTTGTATTTTAGAGCCATGCTTTTCGATTGCTTTCTAGTTTTTACTGAATGTAGACCCAATTGCGCTCTAGTTTTTGTCGGACGTAAACTTAGTGATAGTTATAAATAAAATATAAGAAGAGAAAATCAAAAAAGGAAATAATAAATGTATTTTCTAGCAGTACCATCTGGAGTGTTGAAAATAAGAGCCCTTGTGTCCCTCTTTTTTAGGCGGATGTGTTTAGTAAATTTCAAAATATTACGAGCCAGTGGATTAGGATGTGACTCGAGTATTGTTAAGTATTTGCCTGGGTATTTTGCGATTTCTTCAATCACTAGTGGAATATTTAAATCATGATGTAAACTGGAATTTATGTACCATGGAGCCGATGTTATCAAATGTAAAATTTTGTTTTGCCTTCGTCGAATTCTCTCGACATTAGAAGCTGAACCAGTGCCCCATAACTGAATTCCGTAGCATCATATTATCTTCAAAAGCGACTTGTATAGTAAAAGTGTGCAGTCTAGGCTGAGAGCGTGTGACAAACGGTAGAAAAGTACTATGGTAAAAAAATATTTGCCTGTGGGGAAAAATTCAATTTTTCTGCTGTGTCAAATGATATCTTTTTTGATAACCCAGCTAAAAAAATATGTATGGAGCATATATGATATTCCATATATGGTTCGGATCCGAAAAATGAGGGTATATGGGCATATATGATTATATATATTCATACATTTTCATACATGTATGTGTAAATTCCCCCCACAGTATGCAAAGTTCATATTCATACACTCTTGATTCACAAAAGCGCACTGCTGTGCAATAAATTAAATTACTAAAATTAAATTTTTTAGACTTGAGAGAGAGGTTGCATTTAATGAAACATTTGTTTGGACAAATAATTCAAAACGAACTGAGTCATTTCATTCATCAAAGGGTGAATCAATTATTTAAAAAACACATAAATCATATTCGTACATAACATTTAGTTTAAGAAATCAGGTTAAAAACTAATGCAATTAATTATAAAAGAAAAAATAATCTGTCTAACAATAGTTTTCAATACAGTAATATGAACTTTGTTTCTTATCTAGATAATTTTGTTATTTTCTATAAAATTAATGACTGGACTATCCTTTTGATTATTTGATACACTAAATGGGGCTACAATGTATAAAATTATACAAGAATGGTTTTTTGTAACAAAAAGTTTTTCTTTTTGAAACGTTGAGGGTACGCATATAAACTTTGCATACCGTATGTATTTTCTAATGGATTTCCAATTCAGCAGTGATAGAATTCCAAGCTTTTTTGATTGCAAAAACGATCTTATGTGAGATATCATGTATGCATACATTCTTATATGGCTCCATATATAAAATCTTATATTTATATATGGATCCACATAGAAGAGCTTCATAATTAAATTTTCATATATGAGCTCATATGTTATAATAAATTTCATATATTAGTCCATATATTAGTTGATATATAATAGTTTTGCCATGTATAATCCCATATATTTCCATACATGAATTCATACATATTCATATATAGTTATATACATTCATATATTAAAAATATATCGACCATATATAATTTTTTTAGCTGGGAATGTAAAATTTTGACAAATTTGCTTTAGCATAGAAAAAACCTGATGAAAAAATTGCTGCCGCGGCGAAGCAAAAAATTTTACTACAATCCGCTGGCTACCAGCAATTTGTTAAAAGAAGATTTTGATATAAAACAATATTATTGTAGCAGAAGATTATATAATTTTACATATATGATGCAACATTTTTCGCAAATTAATATAAACAATGCATTTTTCACAGTCTAACTACATTTAAGAGACGTAAAAATGTATGTGATGGGCGACGGCTCGAAGCGACGGCGGTGGTTTTACCTTTTTTTGTTACCATGCTTCTTATTTCCTGCTTGTCAAAAATTTATCTGTTGTGTCAAAAATTCTACTAGCCCCTGGGGCTAGTAAAATTATATTCCCCTCAAAAGTGTCAAAAATTTACTTACACTTGTAATTTGCTACCGTTTGGCACAGGCCCTGAGTGTTGAATTTCTACCAATCAGCCAATATATCTGAGTTAATTTAAGTTTCATTTGTTTTAGCTATGAGTCAATATGATGTTTACATGTAAGTCATCGATCACGGTGTATACCAAGGTATTTTACATGTGAATGTTGAAGAACAACTTGATTGTTGATTCGAATTGGGGAACAAGTATCTCTTCGCAGAGTAAATGTTACCCAAACACTCTTTTGTTCGTTTACTTTAATTCTCCATAAATTTAACCATAGTTCCACTTGTGTAATATCTTCTTGTAGATATCGAGAAGCCTCGTGAGGGTTTTCGTGCATACTTAGGCAGGCTGTATCATCGGCGAACGTAGATGTATGGATATTACTGCTCAAAAGGCATATCACAAGTAAAAATCAAATACAAAACTGGCCCCAGTATGCTCCCCTGTGGCACACCGGATCCCTCAGGGGAGTCTTTTTTTGACTACGGGTGTGGCAAGCCCGGGGCCCCAGCTGGGGTGATGTGGCTTTTTCCATTGACGTACTTTTGGTACATTACCCATACAACTTATGTGTTACTACCCGATCTCTGAAATAACAGAGCAAAGGATGTGCACATATTTATAAAAGGAAGACAGGTCCTGTTGATGTCAGTTAGGTGACGCGTCACCTAGAGCTGCCACTGAGTTCAAAAGACGATACACGTGATGCCTTTGTGGTCTTCGAGGTCTAACCAGAGGCTACTTCTGGTTCCACGGGTGCCGGTGGCCCGACAGCCGAGCTGCTTTCAAGTTTTGAGTGTATGTAGCGGTCGTCAGTGTTTTTTGCTAAAATGCCGAGTTAGTCTTACCCCACGGGGTTTAAGGGATGATTTTGGTATGTGTGGAGTAGGCACTGGATATTTGGCGACACAGGCATGCGTTCATTTCGGATGAGTGGTTGAGCTGTACCGGCAATGGTTGAGGAATTCTCTTGGGGACCTCGCTATTGGTGTATACACAAGACCTTATAAGATTTTTGCCCGGCTTTGGAATCATTTTAATTTCGGCAAGCTTCCAGCTGTGTGAATAATACTCTAGTCGTAAAATGGCATTAAAAATGAATAACATGATTCTGATTGCAATACGAGGCATCTTTAATAACATCTGGTTACTAATTCCATAAATACCCGGAGCTTTCTTTGGGTTGAGCTCAGCAATTAGTTTTTTTACATCACACATATTAAATTTTATGGGTCGAAGGAGTAGCGGAACTACACTCGGAAAATCCAAAACACCAACACATGTGTTTGGGGTAAATACGGATTTTAAATGCTTTGCTAACAACTAGTTCCCTTTTTCAGTATCGCTTCTAGCTTAACCGCCGGTAGATGTGCGCAGAGGTGGCTTAAGCTCAACAAGTGTTTTAAGCTTTCTAGCAGCGTGCCACAAAGAGTAATTAGATGCTGGTGTGACATCAAGGCCTTCCAGATAATTTTTAAAAGATGCAGTTTTTTCAGATGCAAGCAACTCTTGGAGTCGTTTAGTGCACTCTTTAAATCTGATTTTGTGTTGAGGTGATCTGTGCTGTTGCCATTCCCTTCTAGCTCTTCTTTTTTCACGTACGAGATGTTCAACGTCTGTAGAATAAATTTTATTAAACCCAGTCTGCGAATGGGAGGAAGTGGCATCTTCAGCAGTGGCATCTTCAGCAGCAGCAGCAATAGGGTTCCTTTTCACCTTTTGTGTACGAAACCCTAAAAATTAATTTGATCTAATTCAGCAGTTTCTATGAGAGTACTTTAAAATTTTTTATAGTTTTTTTAACAATTCCCATATTAATTGAAGAGTTTCAAAAATTAGTTTATTGTTCCAAAAGAAATCACATGTTGAAATAAAATAAGCAAAAAGTAATTTTCATCCGGTCCGGATCGCCATGTAATATTTAAAGGATGATGTTGTCTCAGTAACAGTGTGTTGTGTAAGACTTGTTTTTCCTAGAGCCAAATTATTTTTTCTATCCGGCAGTTCAGGAATTACAGCTTACAAGTAGGCGTTCAAAGGAACTGCCAAAAATATGAGAATTTAATTTAAAACAAGGCAGAGTTGTTGCCGGTTTTTGTTTTTCAATCAAAGTCTGATTTATTTAATATTTTATTCTACGTATATACTTTTTTACGTTTTATGTGTTAACTTTTGCTGGCCACCTATAATAACATAATGTTAAAGAAAATAGATAAACAATATAAATTATATTATTTTATAAAAAAATATATATTTTTAGTATAAATATTGCACATTGCCAGATATTTGCTTTTTCACTTTAAAAATAAATTTGTCAGGTTTTTTTAAAATTGTTTAAAAAAAATTAAATTTTTAATAATAGATGCTCCAAATTATTAAAAAATTTAGGGCCTAATTTGGCAAGACGCAGCGCCTAGCGTTGACAAATTTTATATGGAAAATTTTAAATTAGAAAAAAAATACACAAAAATTTTTCAACGCTAAGCGTTCGGTTTTACAAGATTAGGGCCTTAATAAATGACCAATTAAGCATTAAAAACATTGACCACAGCAGGCTATATGACTTCACGACCAAAAGTAGGGTTCCAACCCTTTTCTTCTTGCAATTAAAGAGCATTGGTTAATAAAGGTTAAGAAAAACAAGTAAGAGTGCTATATTCGGCTGTGCCGAATCTTATATAACCTTTACCAAAGTGCGTTTATGTAGTATAGAGATACATACATAAGCACAGAGATATGTAGGTACATATTCATTTTGTAAAAAATTCATACTTTTTTTCTAGTGCAATTTTTAGGTTTTCGGCATTATGTTTAGTTTGGTGCTTTTTAATTTTTTGGCGATTTTTTTTTCATATAGGCAATTTTTTTTGGTTTTTACTATTTTTTCCGGTTTATGGCGTTTTATTTTTTAATTTTGGCGATTTATTTTCGTTTTGGCGATTTTTTTTCATTTTGGCGATTTTTTTCATTTAGGCGATTTTTTTATTTTTTGGCGATTTTTTTCATATAGGCAATTTTTTTTTGTTTTGGCGACTTTTTCCGGTTTTTGGCATTTTATTTCTTAATTTTGGCGATTTATTTTCGTTTTGGCGATTTTTTTTCGTTTTGGCGATTTTTTGGATTTTGTCGATTTTTTCATTTAAGCGATTTTTTTTAATATTTGGCGATTTTTGTTCACATAAGCATTTTTTTTTTGTTTTGGCGACTTTTTTCGGTTTTTGGCGATTTTTTTCGGTTTATGGCGTTTTTTTTTAATTTTGGCGATTTATTTTCGTTTTGGCGATTTTTTTTCATTTAGGCGATTTTTTTTTTAATATTTGGCGATTTTTGTTCACATAAGCATTTTTTTTTTGTTTTGGCGACTTTTTCGGTTTTTGGCGTTTTTTTAATTTTAGCGTTTTTTTTTCATTTTGGCAATTTTTTTCATTTAGGCGATTTTTTTATTTTTTGGCGATTTTATTTCATATAGGCAATTTTTTTTTGATTTGACGATTTAATTTCGGTTTATGGCGTTTTTTTTTAATTTTGGCGATTTATTTTCGTTTTGGCGATTTTTTTTGATTTTGGCGATTTTTTTCATTTAGGCGATATTTTTTTAATATTTGGCGATTTTTGTTCACATAAGCATTTTTTTGTTTGTTTTGGCGACTTTTTTCGGTTTTTGACGTTTTTTTAAATTTTAGCGTTTTTTTATTTTGGCGATTTTTTTAAATTTTTAGCGATTTTGTAATTTTCGGATTTTTTAGTTTGACTGTTTTTGAAAATTTCAAGAGTTTAACTCTTACAGTTTCCAAGATATAGCAATTTGTCAAAATTACATAGTCAAAATTGCTTTAACTGATGGACCACCCTTTACTTAAAATTTTTTTAATTTCAGTGTTAATTGTTGTAGCCTATATAAAAATACACTAATTTTACAAATTTCAAGTGTCAATATACATATGTAATGTACATACAATTGTATGTATATTACATGGGATTTTAAAAGTTTTCGTCACTCATTTTGGAACACCCTTTAATTTTTAGATTTTATATATTTGTTGTTGTAGCGACCAAAATTCTACATATACTGTCCAAATTTCAGACCCGTAGCTCTTACCGTTCCTGAGAAAATAGCCTTCTTCCTAAAACATGAAATATGTTTAATTATTATGAAAAAAGTTAAAGTTTTCCAACCCTGGAAACGTTTTTTTAATTTTTTAAATTATTAAATTTTTTTTTTAATTATAAATACCAATTTTATTCATACCGAAGTATAAAATAAGTTAATTTAAGAAAAAAGTAATAAAAACTTGTTTTCGGTAGTTATTTTCTATGGGTAAGTTGAGTTTGAGTATTCCAGCTCTGAAACCGTCTGCTCGATTTTGCTGATTTTCAATAGCAAAATTTTTCGGAATATTTCTGACACACCTGTCCAAGAACGAAGTCGCTAGCTCTTCTGGGAGCTTGGGAAAACCGATTTCACGTACAGACAGACGGGCAGACGGACATCGCTTCTTTGTCTTCCCTATGCATAAGGATCCAGAATATATATACTTTATGTGTCTCTTATTAATATTGTAGAAATTACAAACGGAATGACAAACCTATATATACCCTTTTACCATTTTTTGGTAAAGGGTATAAAAAGTAAACAGTATTAAAATCTTGTTCTCTTTACTGTTATATACTCCCGACCAAAAAAGGAGTGTTATAACCAGGGTGACCGATAACATTTTTCAAAAAGTAGCACCAAAAAGGGGATTTATCAAGAAAAAAGGGGCAAAATTAAAAAAAAAAACGAGAAAACTACATTAAACTTTTTATTTTTAATCTATTTTTATATAATCCACCCTAAAAAAAGGGAGACAAAAAGTGGCAAAAGCACTCGAAAAAGTGGCAAGGCATTCGAAAAATTCGCAATTTGCCACTTTAGTCGGTCAAACGGTCACGCTGGTTATAACGTTATAGTGTGTGGCTGTGTATCGGTGTTTCTGTGTGTCTGTCCGAGTGCACGTACAGACCAAACGACTAAACTGATTTTGATTTAGTTTTTTCTGTTTGAAAGGTGACTTGATCCAGAGAGTTCTTAGCTGTGTTTTAAGAAACACGGGCTAGCCGTTTAGAATATATCACATCTTTTCTAGATATATCCGAGGTTTTTAAAATTTTTAATTTTTCTTTCCTTCTAATGCTAACGAGGCAGGAACAGAAAGTAAAAAATTAAATAAATTTGTGTCCTAATTTAAACTATGCAAGTCTTATTGCCAAGCTGATATTTTTGGCATTCGTAATGTTAAAAAAACACACATACAAACATGCACTAATATAAGCATAAATAATATGAGGTGAAAAATAAGACTTGCATTGTGTGAACATTACATTGATGAAAGTTCAAAGAAGAAAAAGTGATAAGCTTAGCAATAAGACTTGACTTGTGTTATCCAGGGTTGTCAGATTTTTTCTGAACTATTTCGCCAACAAAATTTCAAAAATTGCCAAAAGTCGTCAAAATCATTTTCATGTAATTTTTCTTAATATATTTTTTTTTTTTTAATACATATATTTATTTATTGTATCTTCAAATATGAACTAACAATAAGTGATCAAATCTTAAAGCTAAAATATAATTGTTTAGCCCGACCAGTGTCGGCCAAAACTTAGTGATAATTTAAATAATACAAAGTAGTGATAATCAAAAAGGAAAATTAAATGTATTTTCAAGCATTCCCATCTAGAGTGTTGAGTATAAGAGCCCTTGTGTCCCTCTTTTTTAGGCGGATGTGACCATTAAAATTCAAAATATTACGAGCAAGCGGATTAGGATGTGACTCGAGTTTTGTTAAGTATTTGCCTGCGTATCTTGCAATTTCTTCAGTCACTAGTGGCATTCTTAAATCACGATGCAAATTTGAATTCTTAATATACCATGGAGCAGATGTTATTAACCTTAAAATTTTGTTTTGCCTTCGTTGGTTTCTCTCTACATTGGACGCTGAAGCAGTGCCCCATAACTGGATACCGTAACACCATATTGGCTTTAAAAGCGACTTGTATAATAAAAGTTTACAGTCCAGGCTAAGTGTTGAATTTCTGCCAATCAACCAGTGTATTTGAGATAACTTAAGTTTCATCTGAGTTAGCTTAAAGTCAATATGATGTTTCCATGTAAGCCTTCGATCAAGTTGTATACCAAGGTATTTCACTTGGGAATGTTGAGGAATATTTTGATTGTTGATTCGAATGGGGGAACAAGTATCTCTTCTTAGGGTAAACGTTGTATGGACACACTTTTGTTCATTGACTTTAATTCTCTATCTATATTTGATAATAAATTTGTTTTTATATACAAATTTTCTATAATAAAATAATATAAATTTTTATAAAATAATCGTCACGACTTTTTACAGAAAATCGACAAAAGCAGAAATAAAATTGCCAAAAATGAGTTCATGTAAATTTTTTATATCCAAATTCGAAACGCATTAATTACTATAATTATATATTATAATAAAAAATCAAATAAATAAAATAATTATAATAAAAAATCACAAAAACCCAATTGTTTTAATTTCTTGCAGGCGTGATTTGGAAGGATTTATATAGTATAGAAAAGAATAGAATAAGGAGGAAGATCTGGTCCAAAGACTGGCACTGCGACACCTGATGGATCTTCTGTACCATAGATCTATAAGTTAAATTAATTAAATCTCTGTATGACTTTCCTTATGAAGGAAAGTACAGATATTGAAGAAGCCCGCCTAGTATCATCTGAACACAAAAACTCAGAATGAAAAACACGCCTTCTAACGTCACACAATATGATACACCCACCAAGAATGTGTGTCGTCGTCTCGTCATCTTTCAAGCACAAGCAACATAAAGGTGAACGAACTTGCTTACTTTTCCACAGAGGACAGTTCAGTTCAAAGTAACCAAACAGAAAGTGACCAGCCGTAACTTATTCCTGTTGAAATTCAGGTTGTCATTATATGTAAATGGCTGCATCAAAGCTTTGACCTGCCTTAAGCCAGAAGAAGACAGCCAAATCTCCTTAGGCCCTCTTTGCCAATTCATCCGCTTCCTCATTCCCTGGATGACTGCATTGGCCAGGTAGCCAATAAATGGAAACCTTGTTTCGTATGAATAGCTTCTGTAATGAGTCAAATCACTCTAAAACTACGGAATTCCCATGAAAGGAGAGACTTAAGAGCTGCTTGACTATCGGAAAAGATAACTATATGCGCACCTCTAATTCCCTTATTCAAATTAATGTCAACACATTTGGTGATGGCCTGTATTTCCGCCTGAAATACCGTAGGCCATTTGCCCATGGGCAAAGAGGTTTTTCCAGCACAAACTCCATCCTCCATTTTAGATCCATCCGTAAACCAACATAAGCTTCTGGAATCCACAACAGGAGCGTTTTCGTCCCATACTGCCCTGGGTGGAATTGTGATATTAAATCTCCTGTCGAACCTCAGTTCACAGTTTATCCTATCACCGATTTTCCTATGCCTATGCCGATTTTTAAACAAAATTATTCTTTGTTACTCGTATCATTCCGCTGTTACCAAGCTTTTGCTAATATTCGTAATTTTCCCTATTTTTGCCCAATTTTTGCAGTCCTTAAGGTTTAAGAAATTTTTAATCAATATTAAAGCTTGTTCAACATTTTGCAAATTCTCGATAACAGTGGCTTTTTGTGTGACTTTTATCTTCCTAACAGTTTTGAAGATTTTTAAACGTTATAATGTTTTAGTTAATTTTCATTATTATTGTTCGAACTTCATTTGTTCCTACATTTATGATATGATCAGGCTAAAGTTTGTATCGCTTTAAAAACCAAAGTACATGTGATAATTATTAATGAACAAATAACACCAAAGTTAATTGTAAATATTCTGACAAGCACGCAGTATAAGGGAACAACTACCAGTTTTCGAAGGCCACTACCTTCATCATCAGCATTCTTTGTGTTACACTAAATTTAATTACACTAAAGTCTAAACTAATACAATGCTATAGTTGGCATTGGAGTTTTCTTTATCTGTTTTACTATTCATTGCTATGTCCTTTTTTTGTTGTATGCTTAAGCCTTCCAAAGTATAACGTTTATTGTGCCTTCTTTCTTTGTGAAGTATTTTGAAGTTTTCTAGGTCAGGTGTATCCAAGTTGTCAATGAAGTGTTGATATATGTCTCGTGTTCTCCAGTTCACACACCCAAATTCCTTTTTGTTGTCCTGATGTACACTTGTTAACATCTGATTTGTTCCTTTTTGTTTATTATTGATTTAAGGTTAGTGAATAGTGTATTTTTGGGTTTTCTTGATTTACGTGCAACTATAATTCCTTCTTCTTTTATAATTTATTTTATATTGGTTGTTATAGTTAATTTTTTTCCAGTTCTATGGTTTATTGACCTGTATATCAGATTATTTATCAAATTTTGGGATGTTTGTTGTTTTTCATTAATTCTTTAATTATTTTAATATTTTTACTTTTGAATTTGTCTGAAGCGTTATTAATAAAATTACAAACTGTATTTGTCTTTTGCTTAAGTGGTTGCGTCGAATTATAATTTATTATTCTGCAGTATGCTATCGGTTTCATATAATAACCTGCTATAATTTTATCTTTTTGTCTAATTAATTTCATGTCCAGATATGGCAACGAACTATATACTTCCATTTCAATTTTAAATTCAAGATTGTTTTGGTAATTGTTAAACATCTGCAAAATCAAAGTAATCAAAATCTGTCGTCAAAGTAATCATTCCCATATAAACCTGTGTATTCTACTTTTAACAAATTGAAGTTGGTTGGTAGCTTGCTGTGGTGAATATGTTTAATGCTTTAGTATTAACAATGTGGTTAGTCAGTCAGTTATACATTTTAATATCAAGACTGAAAACCAAAAATTTGGTGTGTATTATATTAAGTATTCACTTAATGATATATACTATATTATTTTTTGAATTTAAAATGATATATAAAAAAACGTTTACCTCCAATTTAGTAATATTTTTTCGGTGTATGAACGAACATCTTGATGTTATTATCTTTTATTTTTCAGAATAAACGTATTTTTAACAGTTAGCTGTATTTTTGCATTGTACGGACACTGGAGCTACACAAAGCGCTATATTAAGGATATTACAAAAATATCAGAGGTAATCTATAAATCAGAAATAAGTTATCACATAAATATATGTATGCTAACTTTAATTCCGAATCCAAAATTTGATTTGGAGTTATTAAAAAGAAGTTATTTCTCAAAACTTGTAGTTAAAAACCTCTCTCGGATGACCCAATCGATTATATTAACATTTGTTTCACACAATGTTGTTGACATGACCAAATTTTTGATTCCATCGGATTTAAGTTAAAAATGTATTTAAAAAATAAATATTCTTCAAAAATTTTACTTCTATAATTTATACGAAATTGAACAGGCCTGAACATGTTTGAAGCAAACAGTTTTTCATTAGTAACCACTATTACGCTTTTTTTTGGCACAGGTATGCCGGATGTAAACTCGACCTTAGTTATTAAGCAAAAAAATTTGCCAAATAATTATTAAAAGTTTCTTCCACTTGTTCCTTATAAGTGTCAAGGCTGGGTTAGCCGCACGTTGCTGTTGCCGTACACTACCGTACTGTACTGTTAGGACGTTTGTGCACATATAGAACATTTAAAAACGTGCGTAGGTCCGCGTCCAGACTTACAATTTTTGTTGCAGCAATTCTCTAGTTTATTGGTGAGAGGGGTGAAAAGATTGGGAAGGGGTAGACAGTTTCATGTGCTCGGCAATTCTCTTTTGATTTAAAATTCGTAATTGTTTATTTCAAGTTGTTAGTTGTATTTGACGTTTTTTATTATTTTATTTATTCAGTTGTATGAAAAATAAAAAATATAACAAAAAATAAATAGAATTGTTAGTTTTTCAAGGAAATTTGTGGTGTAGTAGATATTTGTTAATGCATAATTGCAATATTATGCAAATTAAAAGCAGAATTTTAAGAAATTACAGCAACAAAAATTTCAAGTCTGGACGAGGACTAGGCTTTACTTTGTTTTGTTGTTTTAATATGAAAGAGGAACAGCTGTTGACAAAACAGTGATGGGAATTAAAAAGTTCAAATGGTGACTGCAGCGAAGAAAAAGTACCTAAAATATGTAAATGCTACTAAAGCTGTATCGGACCAGCTGTACATGTATAAAAATATATGTATGCATGCATATTATACATTTATAATAAATAAAACATGTTCATATATACATACAAATCGATGGTCACAAGTAGAAAGGCCCTAACTCGTATTTTCATGAAATTGATCTTTTCAGTATTTCCAATTCATTTCACACAAATCTCCTCGTCACAATAATATTATTACATTATTGCAATAGTGTAAAAATAACACTTTTCAAGCTTTTTTACAAAGCAATTGCACAACCAGTTGTACTGTTTATTATTATAGGTCTGTCTGCGTACACATATTTTGCATAATTTTGTGCAAAATGTTACAAAATCTTGCAAAATGTTGTCTGCGTACTCCAATTCTCTTGCAGCGAGAGAGCCAAAAAGAGAATTTGTTGACAGTTGGAAGTTAGAGAACTTGCAAAATGTTGCTGGAGAAATTTCCGCATGCAAGATTTTGCAACTAGTTTGAACAGCAGTTCTTATTACTTTTTGAATGAAATAATTTTTGTGAAATGAAAATAAAAATTTAAATTTATCAATGCCAGAGGTAAATAGTTAGAACTGTGTTGATTTTTAACGTTTATAATAAATTATAATAAACAAAACATTTTATTTCATGCTAGAAACGTTTGAATATACAGTGCGACTGTGGCATAAAAGCAAAACCAATGATTCCAATAATGCTACTTTGCTGGCCAACTCATTGATTTTGTCGATCGTATGAAATGTCTTGGTGTTTTACTAGACAATACTCTTAGTTTTGGACACCATATTAATGGACTATTTTCTAAAATAAACTTCACCTTACGAAGACTTTATGCAATGAGTTTATACCTGCCCTTACATATTAGAAAGAGCATAGCTCATTCCTTATTAATGTCTAATTTATTATATTGTATTGAGGTATACTCTGGCTGTAGCGCTGAAAATTTAAATAGGTGTGCCTTAGGCTGAGTTTACATCTGATATTTCTTGTGTCATTTGCCCAAAAAATGTAACGTAACTAATTACTAATGAAAAACTTTTTGATTCAGACATACATATATTTAATGATTTAAATAGTTTGCAATCATTTTGGATTCTATAAAATTGTCTATTAATTATGTAGTAAACTGTTTAACTTAATAATTAAATGTCTGAATCAAACAGTTTTTCATTAGTAATTAGTTGGTTACGCTTTTTTACGCTTGTGTGGCATTTGGCACACAGATGTAAACCCGGCCTTACTCTTTAACAGAATAATACGCTTTATATACCAACTACGAATTAACGATCATGTTTCTATGCATGTTATTGATTTTTTGGGCTGTAGTTTTAAAAACTTCATACAGATTAGATCACTACTTTTCTTTTATAATGTCATGCTCACAGACTGTCCAGACTATATGATGAAACAGAATTAAGTCTGCAACTTCAGGCAAATCGCTGACAAATTAATAAAGCCCATAATAAAATCGACGGCAGTAACTTCAAATACTCTCTGATTTTTATTTTATTTTCTTTTGTGCTTATTTTTCTTAGTAGTTTTGTTTACAAAATGTATGAAATTGATCAAAAGTATGGTAACATTTTTGTGAGAATCAGTATTGATATGTGAGAGAATAAGAAAAAACGTTCTCAAAATAAAATAGATTCTATCTCACGACTGCTTTCTGCGGCTGGTTTTTTGTGTCAAATTGTATGGGAAATGTGTTTAGGCCGGAATTCTGTTTAATCATTATCTCCGTAGACATTTTACGTTTTTGCAAAGTGATAGAAACTCACCGCTTCTATTCTCCATTCGAAATCGTCTTATTTATGAAAGATCATTTACTGTACGAGTCGCCAAATGTTGGAATTCACTGCCACGATCCTTAAGAGCATTCCATCTTACTCGTAATTCATTCAAAGGTAAGCTTGCTGAACATTTCTCACAATTGAACTGATCTAGATTCTGAATACATATAGTTAACTTCGTGCGCAATATATCTTCCAATATATAAGTAATATTCTCATCTAATAATTTTATAACTACATATTATATTTTTTTCATGAATATTGTGTCTAGTTTATTTGTTGCCCACATGTTTAATTATTATGGTATTCTTGTAGTCCACCAACTATATATGGCCCTATGGGCTCGGTTGGTTATTGTTATAAATAAATAAAATAAAAATAAAATTCTTTTGCTTTGTTATTTCAATTGTTTACACACCGATCAGCTGTTTTCTTGCAAGATTTTACTGGATACTGTCTGCTTACTTTTTGAGATATTTTCAGCCGACAGAGTAAAATTGGTCTTACTCTCCCAAAAAAGATTACTGAGTATTTGCTACTGGAAAAGTATGCACACATACCTTATGTTTTTACCTTCTCCAGTAAAATTACAATTATTTGAGTTAAGGCCTTTCTACTTCTGACCAATCAAATGTATGTTACAAACAAATAATTTTACATATGCATGTATGTACATATGTATGTATGTGCGTACAAAATAAGAGGTTTTGATACCTTTTAAATTTTTTTATACATCTCATTTTTATACATATGTACATCAATATTTCTTATGTAGCTATAAACATATAAATATAAATATATATTTATATATGTATATTGGTATGTATATACCCAGGCAGAAAAAGACAATCAGCACGACGTTGCTACGATTGTCTGTGGGTACAACTAACATCACTACAATATTCGTTTACCAAGACTTTAGTGTACCCATAACATTAAAATGATAACGCCAAATGACTGTCCTCCGACTCTTGTTTTCAATGTTGCCACAATATTCTAAATACAAATTTATAAGGTCGTCACAATGGAAATTTCCCAACTTAAGTAAAATTTTTGTATTTACGGTGTTGCAGTGGTAAATAATTATTGTAAACGGGGTATTTGGGGAACTAAAGTCAAATTTTTGTACTTACGGTGTTGTAGCGGTATAGAAATATTGTAAACGGGGTATTGAGAAACTAACGTCGAATTTTTGTATATACGGTGTTGTAGTGGTATAGCATTACTAAGAACGCGGTATTTGTAAAAATTAAGTCATATTTTTGTGTTTACAGCAGTGTGGTGGTACAAAAATATAGGAAGAGTCTTAATTTTGTATTTGCAGTGTTGTGGTGGTACATATTTTTTGGGCAAAGTCACAATTTCTGCCTGGGTACAGATGCACAGATATTATTATTAATAAAAGTACCGAAAAACAGATCCCAAATACCCCCATTCGATTTAACATACAATTTTACCATCACGGGTTTACAAACGTCACTTAGCAACGTTAGGAAATTCTATTTTATACAAGTTGAGACGTGCCGTCAACTTTACAGCAAATTTCGGTAAGCATTTGCATTCCCAGGCAGAAATTGTGACTTTGCCCAAAAAATATGTACCACCACAACACTGTAAATGCAAAATTACGACTCTTCCAAAATTTTGTGCCACCTCAGTACTGTAAACACAAAAATATGACTTAACGTTTACAAATGCCGCGTCCTTAGTAATGATATACCACTACAACACTGTATTTACAAAAATCCGACGTTAGTTTCCCAATACCCCGTTTACAATAATTCTATACCGCTACAACACCGTAAATACAAAACTTTTACTTTAGTTCCCCAAATACCCCGTTTACAATAGGTGTGTTTTTTACTTTTGCAGTGAAATGCAATAAATGAGTAGTTACTGCGAAAATTTTAAAATTTTCTCTCAAAAGGAGCTGTTACTATAAAAAGTGTGCGAACGGAAAAATAGTAAAAATTAGTAAGATTAAAGAAACAGCTGAGTTCTACTCCACATAGTGTTGAAAAATATATAAACTTTTGACTATTCAACTCTTTTTCTTATTGGTACTCGTGGCAATATTTTTTATAACACGTATAATCTAAAAAAAATTTTTGTAATTTATTTCATGTTATATTTGTAATTAATTTCTATTTGATTTCCTTGTTTTGTTTTTGGTTAAATTAATAAAAATTACATGAATATCTCTGAATGTTACTGATTACCTTAAAAGCAAGTGCAATACTAAGTAAACAGATACCTTACAGTTTTACAACTCTGAGTAATTTGAATAATTTGCAAAACAAAAGGATTACAAAAGTAAATTACAATTTATGTAATTTTTAATTATTATTTTTCGAATTTAATTTGTTTCTATATTTATAATTTTAACGGGCTAAAGTTCGTATCGCTTTTTAAGCCAAATTACATTTGATAATTATTAATGAACAAATAACATCAAAGTTAACTTTAGCTCGTTCAAATTATAAATAATATACAGCTTCAACACCGTAAATACAAAAATTTTACTTAAGTTGGGAAATTTACATTTTGATGACCTTTTAAATTTGTATTAATAGTATTGTGACAACATTGAAAACAAGAGTCGGAGGACGGTCATTCGGCGTTATCATTTTAATGTTATGAGTACATTAAAATTTTGGTAAACGAATGTTGTACTAATGTTAGTTATACCCGCAGACAATCGTAGCAACGTCGTGCTGATTGTCTTTTTCTGCCTGGGTTGTTTTCAATCAATAAAAACGATCAGCTGTTTCGTTAGCTTACGTGGACATTCGGCCAATTCTGTCTTTAGAGTCTCCAAATATTTTTGTTTTAAATGGGTAGGATGGATAAAAAAAGAATTTTCTTTTTATTTACGAGGACTTAAAAATTTGTTTTAAAACTCAAAATTCGTTGTTTTATAGTCTATAATCTTGTGTTTTTAAACCAATTTTGAAGAAAAAATCAAATGGTTTTTTATACTATCCTATATCTTTTCGTAATGTAGGCTTTACTTAATTGATATAGGAATAATTTTTTTATATAAATATATATGTATAAACAAATTTAATTGCTCTTATACTCATACGTATTTATACAAATACTCATAGCATATTTGTTTGATCGAACTTGCAACTATCGATATGTGCATTTATTTATATTGATACCCATTGCTATGAATGCTTGTAAATAATAGTGATTGTTGTACCTTTTCACAATGTATGGTTAAGAGTTAACGTGAACTTTAACTGGCAGTTATTCATACAAAACTTGCCGTTAAAGTCCCTGTTATATTTTAACCATACATTGTGAAAAGGTACGTTAATCGTAAGCGACAAATATCAAAGTTTTTATGAGAAGGGTTTTTTTAATATTCATATGTATTTTTGTACGTAATTGTTACTTACGATAAAATTTTACAGCATGTTTCTTAAAATTTATCAAAAATTTTATAATTTTGATAGTTCTAAAATATTTTAATTTCAATTAAAAAGTATATTTTCGATTACAGGTCGCTTACGATTAAAGCACGATATGCTTAATGTTCCTACTCCATTTCTTGTGTTGTTAAACCATAGTTTTATTTTCTTATATCCATAAACTTTTTTTAATAATGCAGTGCTGCAGCACCTCTGGTGTCAATGAGGCGCGTTAAATTTTCAAGGCTGTGTTTAGTTAGTAGCCATTATATTGGTTATTTCACTTTGCCGATAATTTTGCTAAACAATACCGACGAAGGAGGACCCTCTGACTTTACATTGTGATTAGTATCCACTTAAACCGGTGTAGTCTCGCCACCAGTGTCTATGCCTTCATCACTTGAACTTTCCTACTATACAAAAACTAATAAAAGGGAACACTAATGCACATCACAAAAATGCTTGGTGTTGTTTTAATAACTGTCGGATACCGGGTTCAAACCCAGGAACTTCGGTTTTGTTGTCAACGTGCTAACTACTTTGGCTAACGTCAACCTCAACCTTGATTTGATTCAATGCCAAATGTTTTTTTATCTTGTTGATTACTTAAAAAAAATTTTTTAAAGTTAAAATAAACTAATTAAAGAAAACCAACTGTCAGGATTAAAAATTAAATTAAACTTATTGAAATAAAATAAAAACCAACTAGACAGGTTTGTTTCTACAACCTGGATGATTCAATTGAGGGGAATATTGTATTCATAAAAACTATCTAGAATTAGGTGGTTAGATATCAATTGAAAATAATATTTCGTACAGAATATTATCGACTGTTTACTCAATGAGGATGGTTGAAGTGAGAGATACCAGGTATGGGAAGTTCTGTATGAAGATAGGGGAAATTGTGTATATTAATTCACTTCAGATTTGTAAAAGAAAAGATATAGCAAGTAATTATAATTAATAAAAACCAAACTTTTTTTCCCACCCAGAGTATCGGTACTGCCCTCCAAACCATTGTTTCAATTGTTAAGCTGATCTTTTATCTCTTCTTTCAACGAAAACTATACATTCTACTTAGCCAGGCTCAAAGTCATGAGATCATTACAAGAGCAGAAATATTTCAAAAAGGTATGTAAAAGTAAACTTTTTATTTAAAAAAATAATAATAATATACATATATATAACACTACACTAGTTTTAAAGATAAAGTGACATTTAGCATTTGCATAATGTACACCACTTTTTTTAATATTCCGCTAATATTGCACGAATGTTCCTCCAAACTTAAAAATACTTTCTATATTCTTAATCTGTATCTCTTTTATGTAGATAAAGTCATAATGTTTAACACATCAGGATATCTTACTGTTATTGTAAGGATGTTAAAAACCGTGTGCTTTCATATTAGTATTTAAAATTTTTTTAATTATAATTTTTTTTTAACCTAGTATAACTAATCCTTATGTATTTACGATTACGAAAACATGGTTATTACTTTTCTAGCTATACTATGTATGCGTATAAAGTACAAATCTACATAAACTGATACCACACAGTATACCAAACACAAAGACCGCTGATGATGAAGGTGCAGTGACCTTCGAAAACAGCTAGTTGTTACGTTCTACTAGCGTTTTTCAAAACATTTACAATCAACTTTGGTATTATTTGTTCATTAATAATTATCACATGTTATTTGTCTTACAGAACGATACAAACTTTACCCTAATAAAATCATATATACAAAATATTTATAACTTTTGCTTGCAGATTTACTCATTGGGAAAAAATTAAAAAATGTAATACATGAAATTATGGAAAAGAGCTGGAAGGATATTCGTGTACAAATAATATTTTATATATGTGCTTGTACCGCGATAATAAGTAATTATTTCTTTACTGCACTTTTTGTTAATATGTATCACGATATAAAGAAGACACCAAACTACCATCCCCAATTTCGTAAGTAAATTGAATGAATATCTTTATCTATAGAACATATACTGTCTGCATAATTTTAAAATTTTATTCCTACAAATCTTAAATAATATACATATTAAATAATTTTAAAGCGCTTTACTTAAATTTATACCCAAGAGTTGGCAAATTATTTTTGTAGTTGAATTAATTAAAAAGGGTTATCGAAATTTCACTAAAATATTGTGCATTTTGTGAGTAATAGCGAGGTCCACATATTAAAATGAATTAAAATTTTCATCCAAATCAGATACTTGTATGTGTTTTATTTAACTTTACATTTGAAACCAAAAAATGGATAAACCGTTATATTTAACATTAAAATTTATCTGCTGGTTTATCTAAATGTAAAAAAAACCTTCTTTCGAGTATTAACACAAAACAAGAAAACAGATTTTACTGTTTTTACAACATTTTTATTTGTACTCAGTCAAACAGATAGTAAGAAAAACACATCTGATGTGAACAACTCTTGGGTATTAGTTAGAGCTAGATACAACTCGTTCAGTCGGTCGTTAACCCCATTTAAATTGCACGACTTTGATCATACTCGTGCGTTTGTTTATGTCTAAAACAACCAACTGAACGAGTTGGCTCTAGTTGACTAGAGCTGTAGTTATTAGCTTGGATAAAACCGCTTTAACACCAATAAAATGCTAATGGCTGGAATATTAGTATTAGTCCTTATATTACAGAAAAGAAAATAAGTTAAGCATTTTTTGCAAATGGTGTTGCCGAATTGCAAATAACAAGATTTCATAGTTAGCCGTTCAAAACATAAACAAATAAATATAATGTTCTCCTTAATTTTAATTTAATTTTTACAGGGTTAACCTTCTGCACAACTTGGGTCAATTTGACCCAACTTTGGGTTTCAGATGCAAAATTTTTCCCTTTTATTATAAGATATGAATGTGAAACTTGAATTTATCCATTATAGGGACAAAAATTATGATTTTAAAAGAAAATAATAAAATTTAGTTTTTTCCTTCCCCGTCTACATTTCAAAACACGATTTACAAACATTTGATATCCTTTGGGTCAATATGACCCAACAAGCGATATTGGGAGTTTAATTCTACTTTACCATTTTTTTCCTATTGAATATAATTGAACTGGTTTCATGTTCATTTAGAATCATCGTTCAATTATTTTTTTCGTAAAATAATCACTAAAATCGCTTTCATGAATACTTTTTTATCCAAAATTGTATTATTCTCAAACTGTGAGTAGGATTTGGAGAATCCCGTAAAAGTATATATTGAAATTTGTTTTATGATGATATGGTAACGCATTGACACTTGTAAATAAAAGAGTTCATTCAAATTGCAATTCGGTGATTCCCCGGTTTGTGTGTGAAAAAACTATGAGTTTGCTAGTACTTTTGTGTCATTTGAGTATTTTCTTTCAATGAGTTTTGATTCATTTTTAGTGATAAGCGTGCATACTTATTTTTTTTGTAATTCATCATAATTGAGTATTTTTACATAATGGCACAAATAAAAACAGCTAGTATTGTAAAATAAAATTTTTAATGTACAATTGTTCCATAATGAAATTGCTTTGTACTTTTACTGATCTTCAATTGCAACAAATAATAAATGAATGTCGAATCATATTCATCATCAAATAGAAGGTGCAGTACAAATAAATATATCACAGAATTTCAGCTATATATTTATCTAAGGACAAAAGTATAGTTTGGAAAGTAGACAGACACCACTTCCAACAAGCGCGTTGAAACAAAATCAAATTTTATTAAATAAGCCTGTACCTATCAAAAGAGCAACATCTATGGTTACAGATATTGTCTTCATTCGATTTTGCTTATATCACCACATACGAGTATAAAAATAATTGTTATTCAACTGACAAATAAAAAGGTGTCGATATGATAGAGCTTGATGCACACTTTGGATTAGAAGTAATGGTAGGAGTTTATAAATCTCATGGAGAAAATCTCACAAGGTTGTGAAATTAAAAAACGGAAGACCTATTTTTTGAGAAACGATGAGTCTCAAGCAATTTGCGAGCATTTCAATGTGCCTACGATTTGACAGCTCTGAAGATAGAAAAAAACAAGTCAGAGTGCTATATTCGGCTGTGCCGAATCTTATATACCCTTTACCAAAGTGCGTTTATGTAGTATAGAGATACAAACATAAGCACAGAGATATGTAGCTGCATATTCATTTCGTGAAAAAATTCATACTTTTTTTCTAGTGCAATTTTTAATTTTTTGGCATTATGTTTAATTTGGTGCTTTTTAAATTTTGGCGATTTGTTTCATATAGGCAATTTTTTTTTGGTTTTGGCGATTTTTTTCGGTCTTTGGCTTTTTTTTAATTTTGGCGATTTTTTTCGTGCTGGCGATTTTTTTGATTTTGACGATTTTTTCATTTAGGCGATTTTTTTATTTTTTATATATTTAATTTTTTTAGTTTTGACAGTTTTTTTCTCGTTTTGGCGATTTTTTTCGGTTTTTGGCGTTTTTTAATTTTGGCGATTTTTTTCGTTTTGGCGATTTTTTTTTCATTTAGGCGATTTTTTTAATTTTTGACGATTTTTGTTCATATAAAAATGTTTTTTTTTTGGCGATTTTTGCGGATTTTTGTCATTGTGGGATTTTTTTTTGTTTTGACACTTTTTTCTCGTTTTGGCGATTTTTTTCGGTTTTTGGCGTTTTTTTAATTTTGGCGATTTTTTTTCGTTTTGGCGATTTTTTTTTATTTAAGCTATTTTTTTTTAATTTTTGGCGATTTTTTTCATATAGGAAATTTTTTTTTGATTTGGCGATTTTATTTCGGTTTATGGCGTTTTTTTAATTTTAGCGATTTATTTTCGTTTTGGCGATTTTTTTTTGATTTTTGCGATTCTTTTTCATTTAGGCGATTTTTTTTTTAATTTTTGGCGATTTTTGTTCACATAATCATTTATTTTTGTTTCGGCGATTTTTTTCGGTTTTTGGCTTTTTTTTTAATTTTAGCGTTTTTTTTCATTCTGGCGATTTTTTTTGTTCTGGCGATTTTTTTAAATTTTTGGCGATTTTATAATTTTCGGATTTTTTAGTTTGACCGTTTTTGAAAATTTCAAGAGTTTAACTCTTACAGTTTCCAAGATATAGCAATTTGTCAAAATTACATAGTCAAAATTTCATTAACTGATGGGCCACCCTTTAATTTAAATTTTTTTAATTTTAGTGTTAATTGTTGTAGCCTATATAAAAATACACTAATTTTACAAATTTCAAGTGTCAATATACATATGTACACACATACATACAATTGTATGTATATTACATGTGATTTTAAAAGTTTTCGTTACTCATTTTGGAACACCCTTTAATTTTTAGCTTTTATATATTTGTTGTAGCGACCAAAGTTCTACATACACTGTCCAAATTTCAGACCCATAGCTCTTACCGTTCCTGAGAAAATATCCTTCTTCCTAAAACATGAAATATGTTTAATTATTAGGAAAAAAGTTAAAGTTTTCCAACCCTGGAAACGTTTTTTAATCTGTTAAGTTTTAAAAATTTTTTTTTAATTATAAATACCAATTTTATTCATACCGAAGTATAAAATAAGTTAATTTAATAAAAAAGTAATAAAAACTTGTTTTCGGTAGTTATTTTCTATGGGTAAATTGAGTTTGAGTTTTCCAGCTCTGAAACCGTCTGCTCGATTTTGCTGAATTTCAATAGCAAAATTTTTCGGAAAATTTCTGACACACCAGTCCAAGAACGAAGTCGCTAGCTCTTCTGGGAGCTTGGGAAAACCGATTTCACGTACAGACAGACGGACAGACGGACAGACGGACAGACGGACAGACGGACAGACGGACAGACGGACATCGCTTGTTCGTCTTCCCTATGCATAAGGATCCAGAATATATATACTTTATGTGTCGCTTATTAATATTGTAGAAATTACAAACGGAATGACAAACCTATATATACCCTTTTACCATTTTTTGGTAAAGGGTATAAGAAGAATACTTCGTGACAAACTAGCACCGATAAGAAACGTTTGGAGTAATCAGCTCAAAGTTTATAATCCACATGAAAATGTTAATGTAGCTGTACAATTAGTTCATATTGAGGTTGGTGCAGTTTGAGGCAATATATTCCATCATCATTATATAAGTTTTAATTTTTTAACCCCAGATCTATGTATGTATTCTTTTTTGTTTGAAAGGCGACTTAATCGAGAGTGTTCTTAGCTATGTCTGAAAAAAATTGGTCCAGCCGCTTAGAAGATATCTTATCTTTTCTGGATATATCGGGGGTTTTTAAAATTTTTAATTTTTTTTATTATTATACTAAATAAAAAATAACAAAACAGAAAAATTTCCTATATTTTATATGATATATTATATATCACTAAAACCTTATATTATATGCAGGCGACATTGCCATTATTATAACTGGCAAGTTCCTCGACACAACTAGCTCCATAATGGAGTCCTCCTTAAAAGAAATTCATAGATGGGCAGCCAGGGTAGGTCTAAGCTTGAACCCTGAAAAAACATACCTCGTACTTCTTACCAGAAGGAAAGTTACGGAATGGAGAACACCAAAATTAGGTTATATATCACTCTCGCCCAAAACACATACAAAGTATGTGGGAGTTATTTTGGATAGCAAACTAACGTTGAAACCCAATATAGAGGATAGAGTAAAAAAGGCTAACACTGCTCTATACGCAAGTAAAAAGATGCTGGGTAAGACATGGGGACTTTCGCCTAATCTTACATATTGGACCTACACAGCGGTAGCTAGACCAATTCTACTCTGCGGAATACTTCTATGGTGGAGGGCGACTGAGACGAAAGCATATATCAAAAAGTTAGAAAACATCCAGAGACTGGCAGAACTCTGTATCACTGGAGCTCTGAAAAGTACACCTACTGCAGCTTTAGATGTTATGTTGGATCTTAAACCAATAAAATTAACTGCTCTGAACGCGGCATGCAAGTCCGTGATCCGACTCAGGTCAACAGGACAGATGACGTATAAACCATTTGGTCACAATAAATTGCTGGAAGACATGGAATGCAAAACCACAGATCACTATAAAAGAAGAAGGCTTCGAGATAGCCTGTAGTGATTATAGTTTCAATTTTTTCACTGATGGCTCAAAGATGGATGAACGGAAAGGAGCTGCGGTTTACTACCCGAACATCAGTATAGAGGAATCTTATAAACTTCCGAATTACTGTAGCATATTCCAGGTAGAAATCTATGCAGCCAAAATGGCTGCAGAACTACCTTTCACCCCTCAAACCATGAATGCGCGTGGAAATATATATATATATATATATATATATATAGACAGTCAAGCAGCAATTCAGGCAATTTCAGCAGACTGTAACTACTCCTCGGTTGTGCTCATGTCTAGGAATGCCCTAAATAGATTATATGCTGGCAGACAAGTACATGTTTTTTGGGTACGAGGACACATAGGGATTGAGGAAAACTAAATGGTGGATACACTAGACAAAAGGGGAATCCAATTACCTGTGGGAGAAACAGTGTATGTCCGGAAACGAGTTCGACACCTGATATCGATCATAGACTCTAAGATGAGGGAAGAAGCGGAGGAGGGTTGGCGTGTGACGAAAACTTGCAAAACTTCTAAAATCATGCGGACTTCCTATGATCCTAAATGGACTAAATTCCTTTTATCACTAACCAGAAGCGACTTTAAACTTCTAGTGGGAGTATTAACTGCTTCCCGGAACCCGGAGAAATGGAAACAATGGAACATCTTTTGTGTCACTGCCTGGCTTTAAGCCGTACTAGATATAACTACCTTGGTGCTTACACTTTTCGTAGTCTTGGAATTGTATCGAGAGTAGAAATGCGTAGGTTGCTAAAATTTGTTAAATCTGTGTGGGAGTCATTCGATACAGGCACCACGAACTAGGCTGCCATACTAACAGGTTCTCATTTCATCTGCTGGTATCGCTAAGGATCAATCGCGGTCTATGAGAGGTCTTGGACCAACCAGATAAACCTAACCTAACCTAACCATAATTTTAAATAATTCTTTTCTACTTATTGTTAGGTGTTTGACGTTTAAAATACATTAAAGTGGCTACTAGACGATCATGCTCTGTATAAGAGCATGACAGACTTTTGTACATTTCAATAAACACATTTAAAAATGCGCGCTCTAACCAAGTCATCTTTACCATCCAGACCTGATGATTTTGTAACATAACTCCTAATTAATATACTGCCGGTAGTGCAACTACCATTTTATTTAATACCAGAATTTGTTGATATGTTGTTTTATTAATATCAATATTTGGAAAATGTTTGCAAAAATGTCTAATTTGCGTGTTGTTTAATTTTTTGGTCACGCGTATTTAAACGAAAATTGTTTAATAAATAAATGTTAAATGCACAGTAATATATGAAATGACATTTGATGTCAAGGTGAATTTATCAGGTCGTAAGTTCTGATGATTACATCATAACGCTGCCATAATATTAATAAATTGAGTCTATACGTTATGAATTTTCATCATGACATCAATTTAACATTCATCATGATATAAAATCATCAGTTGTAGACACTATGTTACGAAAATACAAATGAAATTTGCATCAAATTTTACAGAAACTAGTTGAAGAATGATGACAAATACAAAAATTAAAAATTTTTTGAAAACCAAACCAAGCTGAAAAACAAGAATTTTCCAATATCACACTATTCTCAAATACCAGGTACTACAACCTAATAACCGCATAAGACGTCTTTTGCTGTCTACATGGTTTCCATCATCATAAATTTGTATAAAAATTACAAAATACAATGAATAACATTAATTGACAGAGCTTTTTACTTATATAAATTGAAAAGAATATATGCAATTTATAAAATTAAAAATGCTAAATAATGCCAAAAATATTAATACAAAAATGCTGAAAAAATGCTAAATACAAAATAAAAAAGTCACTGCTAAATCAAACTTAAACTTAGCAGTGAAAATGCTAAAACGGTCACGCTGGTCATGTGCAAAATAAGCGTAACAACTAATTACTTATGAAAAACTGTTTCATTCAAACACGTATTTATTAAGTCAAACAGTTTCATACACACAGAAAAAAGTAAAAACAAGATTCAATTAAAAAAAACAAAGATTCAGTTAAAAAATTAATTAGTTTTCAACCAATCACGGAAATTGTAGTATTAACTCATCCATTTTAATTGAAATTTTTTTTGGTTTTTTCAATTAAAAAAATTTTACATTAACTAAAAATTTTTGATGGTTTTCTAAAGATTCAATTAAAATTTAATTGAAATATATTTGAAGATTCAATTAAAAAATTAATTGAAATACATTTTAGGATTCAATTAAATAACTTATTAACATTTTTTAAAGATTCAGTTAAAATATTAATTGAAATATAAAAAATCTAAGAGTATAAAAATATAAAAAATTGTAAAAATATAAAAAATGTTATGTACATACATATGTATGTATGTATATATGTATCTCCATATAAAAAATTTACAAAAATGGCAACATTTATGTATTGTACCAAAAACCTAACTGATGCATCGCATGGCTTTTGAAGTTTGAATGGAGGAAAAAAGTACAATGGCCGTATCCGGTCTTGCGTATGTGTAAATGCAGAATATTTTATGATTGGATTTTAAAGAAAGGCTTCGATGATTTCCATATCTACTTACGCAAAACGTTTTGCATCGAACCTCTTATACCGCCAATGTACTAACTTTACCATCCACATTTGGTCTATAAGCTTGCATTTTTTATCATAATTGTCTTGTTATTTCTCAACAAAAGGGAACAAAATGAATTTCTGTTTTTTTTATTTTCATATTTAATTTTTTATTCAACTTATGTCAAAATTACTAAGAATCAAAAAAAAAATTAAGCTGAGTAGTTTTTTCTCCCATATAAAATATCAAAACCAATTAAAAGATTAATTGAGTATTTTAATTGAAAATATTTTTTCAAAACAATGTGGCATACTACAAAAAACAGCTCGATTTTCATACATAAACACAAAAGTTACATTATTTACATACAATTAACATGTAAAAATTGTTACCCATTTCAGAGTATTCTGAGTTAAGCTCTGTTGATAGCACTTTTTTGTTAGAGCAGCAAAGTCAATTAAAATAAACATATACTCAATTAAAATTTTAATCAAAAGTATTATTTTTTAATCAGAAATAATTCATAGTTAGGCTCAAGTTCAGTAATTTCAATTCTTATTGAATGAAATATTTTTATTAATTAATGTGAGTTTCTTCTCTTCTTTAGAAACTCACATTAATTAATAAAAATATTTCATTCAATAAGAATTGAAATTACTGAACTTGAGCCTAACTATGAATTATTTCTGATTAAAATTCACTACAGCTCAATTAAAATATCTAAAAATTTCTCACTTAATACATCATGGGCACGTGACAAAAATATGTTCACTTGGCAATCACTGTTCACTTGGCCATCACAGTTTCAGAATGCTGGAAATCCAAGTAAAAACTGTAGAATGCAACAACAAGTAACATAGACCACTACAATAATACTTACATGCATGTACCGATGGTACATCGAATAAGTAAAAATAATTAATGTGATGATCGTAAAAAGATAAGTAAGAATAGTTAAACATACTGAGGTAGAGTAAAATAATTTCGTGCTAACCTAAATAGAAAAATGAAAAATTGGAAAAAACAGAAAATTAATAGTGATACTTATAAATGTGTTTACCAAAGGTAAATCAATTGTATACACAACAATCGTTTCTCATATTCCGTTCATTGTACATTTAAGTTAAATAGCTGATATTAATAAGAATCTCTACCCAAGTAGATAGACTAGGGTGCTGATGAAGTGCGTGGCTGCACAGAAAAGTATCGGTATTTCCCCCAGCTTAAAATCTAAGTTTAATTTTTCTTCTCTTCTTTAGAAACTCACATTAATTAATAAAAATATTTCATTCAATAAGAATTGAAATTACTGAACTTGAGCCTAACTATGAATTATTTGTGATTAAAATTCACTACAGCTCAATTAAAATATCTAAAAAGTATTATTTTTTCTAAGCAATCACTTAATTAAATACTAATTAACTAACTAATAGAATTTTTTAATATGGCAAAACGATCTACTCAACTACAACTACAAGCCACAATCAGTCGTTTTTCACGAATAAAATATTTCCTATGATAAAAGTGAATTATTAGTAAAAACTTACTGGTTACTGAAAACATCCAGTAAAAATTTAGTGCTTACTAAAATGTTTCCACTATTCAGTAAATTTTTACTGGTTACTAACTTTTTTCCAGTATTCAGTAAACGTTTACGGATTACTGCAATTTTTTTCAGTAACCAGTAAAATTTTACTAGATACTTAAATTTTTTCCAGTAACCAGGAAATTTTTACTGGATACTGAAATTTTTTTTTCAGTTAGCAGTAAAAATTTACTGAATAATGGAATTTGTAATGCAATAAATATATAATGCAGTATGTTCATGTATTCTAATAGAAAATTTTTTAGAATCCCACATGATTGGAAACTGTTTAAAAAATCAATAAATACATGTGTGAATCAATCACTTTTTATTAGTGATTAGTGTTTACGCTTTCTTTGGAACATGGCACACAGATGTTAATCCGGCCTGAGATCTTAAGAGGACTTTTAACAAAAAGTTTTAAGATGCGATTATTGGTGGTTAATCAAATTTAGGGGTAAATGTAGGAATAATCAAGTACATTTATTTTACTTATTTGCCGTAGTATGACTTTGGTTCGGAAAGCTTTTAGTTTTACCTGCTTTGTAAATACAAGAAGAAGCTCTCTGCTTATATTGATGATGTGACAATAGCTTATCGCTAAAAACAATCAATATGGACGGACAATTGAAGTTTGGTTGTTAATCTCAATAAAACATATTTAGATCTCTTATAGAGGAAATATAGGAAACCTGATTTAAAACCCATTCCCCGTAACAACCACCGAGATAAAAGTGTACCTATTTTGAAGGGATTTGAGAGTTAAGTTTTAATATAAATAAAAGTGTATCTATTTTGAAGGGATTTAAGAGTTAAGTATTATCATAAATAGTCTACAAAGAGTGAAGAAAGCAACAATTACACTCAATTGGAAAAAGTTTGGGTCTGAGACAAAATTTATTTCACTGAATCTATTTGGCCATAGTACGACTAATTCTGATCTATAGTCATCATGTGGAGGCACTTTGTGAACAAGAATACGTATCAATATGTGTTTCAAAGGATTGCAGTACTTCTACGGATACAGTGGATATGTTTATGGACGTATTTCCATTGAATTTAGTAGGCAACGTTTTTTTTCAACTAGTGCTTATTTCGTGAATGGTAACACATGTCTGATTTGACAGATAATTAGTTTTATCCTTCCCCTAAACGAGCCAACTGACCATCCAATGCGTTTTCGATTCGCTAAGTGGGCCTGCGATCGATTTACAGAAGATGCCGATTTTGCCAAAAAAAATCATCTTTTCAGATGAAGCTCATTTTGATCTTGGCGGGTATGTAAAAAAGCATTTGGGGCACAGAAAACCCGCACGCATACATTGAAAAGCCGACGCACCCAAAACGAGTTGGTGCGGATTTTGGTCCAGAGGCATAAATTCGAAAATGGACGTTACAGTCAATGGCGATCGTTATCGGGCCATGTTGAACGAATTTTCGTTCACAAAAATTGAAGAGGAGGATATTGGCAACATTTGGTTTCAACAGGATGGTGCTACGTGCCACACAGCCGAAGCTTCAGTAGTTTTTTATTGCATTTTCAAAAACAAAAAAGTTATCTGGTAGACCCTTTACTAATCTTTGTAATGTGTCTTCGTTGCATTTTTCAGTGGAGCAGAATGGCATCGGATATAAAAGAATGGTGTACAACTTTTATGTTTGTTTACAAAAAAATACAGAGCTGCTTAACTTTTATGGCTTGTCTGTAGCAACACCTAGAGTTTTCGACAGGAATTAAACCTGCGCCGATCCGACCAATGGGTTACATATTTATAAATGTAATATGTACATACATAAATACAAGACCTAGGTGCCATCTTAAGAAGCAGTAACGAATGGTACTGCATGTAGAACAGGTCTTGTGTGTTATACGGCTAGCTTCAGAACTCAAGTAGGTGAGGGTAACGTTGGGTAGACAGTTACATTATGTCCTCGTATTTCATTCCAAACTCTGCATTAGAGGGATGTTTATCAGTCAGAGTTCCTTGCTATCGAGAAAGTTGTGGTTTTGGTTGAAAGTCATATATATAATTAATATATACAATAAAGGATTTGCCACTAAAAATTAAATTAATTAAAATTCCCACTTCCCCACAGTCCTCGACTGCCATTCATCTCTAAATGAGATGGCAGAGTAGTTCAACCTTACCTGAATTATGGTACATATAAGCTTTTAGTGAAACTATATTGCTTTTGAACTTGCAAGAACTGGGACAAGCTTTAAGTTTCCACTAGATATGAAATGTGAAGGCACATCCTTACTCTCGTGCAAGCTCAGATTTATGTGTAGTTTTCACAGTGCAAGCAAGCAACTTGTGTATGAAAAATATTTGAAAAACATTCAAATTTAAGTGATTGCGACAAAAATTTTCTAAACAAGTCACTTGCTTGCATTGTGGAAACTACACATTAAACTGATTTCAGGAAATTTTCTGACATTGCCAGAATTGAGCTACAATGACCTAGTAGATTTATTTTTATTCTTGATTGGTTCAACGTTGGGGATTCTGCTTAAACACAATCTCCGTGTTATCACAATGAACCAGAACCAGCCAACCTAACGACTTTAAGAACATATACAGATCAAAACAATATTTTAAGTTTAAAAGACATTTGTCTTTTATTTGCATTTAAATCAATTTGAATGACCTTGGAAGCCTGCATAGAGTAATTCTATAAGAAAACGCATTAAACATTTGGTTTTGTTCGTTAAAGGCACATACATATAACACGGTTGTATCTTAATAGTATGTCGACTCATTATCCCAGTTATATTTTTTAGGTAACTGGTTCTACTACCAGTAATATTGTAATGTATAAGAAGTGCTTCTAGTAGTGATTTGTTTGCTACATCAGCTTAAAGTTGCTACCATGATTGCAACGATGCTTTGCATTCGCAATTTTTCAATACCATTTGCACCAAACTCTCACAGCACTTCTTTTATCTAATTAAATTGCTATAAATACTAGGATATTCAATCTGTTAACCGTTAACCGGTTAATTACTAGCCGATTAACTGATCGGTTAATTTAAAATTGCCTTTTTCGGTTAAAGGTTAAAAAGGTTCATTTCAGTCGATTAACCGATTACCGACGTAACAAATTTTTTCATATTTTTTAGTGTTACAACTTATTTTTTGTGTGAATAATTATTTGCAAATGAGATTAAACTCATTTGCAAAAGGTGAGTGTTTAGAAATTATTTTTCATACAAACAAAGAAGTATGTTCAGTGATCCTTACTTAAGTAAAACTTCAAAATCTTTGGACATGACCATAAAATGTTTAACTAGAGATTCTGGTACTCTAACCGGAGGGAATTATTAAGTTTTTATTTAATAATTTAATAAAAGCCAATAGTTAGTTAGATTTAATGAGAGACAGCACAAAAACGAAAGCCAAGAAATTCAAAATTAACTTTTTTGCAGAATATTCATCGCAGAACACTGTCATTATGACTCAGATGATGACCCCCCAGACACAAGTAACTATCGATAAGATTACAAGAAATGTTCTAAAAAAATTAACCGAATTATTTTAAGAATTATTATGTGTGTTTTTGGTTTTACTAATAAACTCAAATTAATAAATAATTTATGCACTTTTATTTGTTGAAAAACTTGATTTATGGAAAAACTTTATTAATCGGTTAACCGGTTAATACCAAAATTAACCAATTAAGCTAAAACCTCGATTAATTAATCGAACGATTAACCGTTTAAAGCAAAAACCCGATTAAATTAATACCCTAATAAATACTATAGATTTCAACTTCTTAATTATTATTCTAGCATTTCCTTCGGTTTTTCCCATGTGGGAAGATAAAGGAATGTCATTTCCATACTATCCAATACAAATGTGTCTTGGCGCTGGTACAGCTTATATGGCCGGCATGGGTAAGTTAAAACTTTCATTTGCTGTGATTGTATCCACTGAAAAAAAGAGACTACTTCTTATTTCAATATTCATAGCTTTAACTATAAAACCAGTCAGAAAGAGAGGACTTCTTAAATAGTGAAATTAGTCGGCAAAATAGACTAATAAATATTTCAAGCAATTATTTGCAATTTACATTTTATTCCTCAACTGAAGATGTGAAAACATAAATAAGATAAAAAAAGTTTCCAAAATACTTCATAGTTTCATGCTACTGCAGTTTTTTTCTTTCGTAAAAGTTTCCTGCAATAAATTTCATTAAACCATTAGACCAGGCTGCAAAGATATTTTGTGTTTGTAATTTCATAACACCATTTGTATTGAACGCTGTACTTCCCTAATGCAACGAATTAGATTGTCATGAATACCGTCGCTGTTTTATCTAACTGATATGAGTTCATTAGATTTCCTATAATTTTAGCATGTCCTTCTGTTTTTCCCATGTGGGAAGATAAAGGAATGTCCTTTCCATACTATCACATACAAATGTATTTTGGCGGCTGTACAACTTATGTGTCTGGCTTGTGTAAGTAATAATTTTATTTTGCAATTGATAAAAAATATTTATAAATCTCTGAATGTTTCCACCAAAAAAATAACACTTTTTATTCTACACCTTTTTAAGTTGAAATTGAGAAAATATAAATTGACATAAAGGAATAAAAATTGATATTGATAAAGTACAAACTAAAAATGGAAAATTGTTCCAGAAATTTCATTAATAGAAAATTATAGCAAATATAACGTCTAAGCTTTATTGCAATTGGATACATACATACTAACATATCTCTACTTTGTTAAAATTTTCGTCTATAAAATGTGTATTTAAGAATTTGTTTCATATGCAGGTGCTGTTAGTTTCGATGGTGTCTTCATAGTTTTGTGTGTACATGGAGTTGCCTTGATTCGAGTACTGAATATCATGATTGAAAACTCAACTTCACCCGAAGTACCAAAGGACAGACGCGTCGAGTATTTGCGTTATTGCATTTTTACATATCAACGCATTTACAAGTGAATTTGCTGCATTTGGTTTTTTTTCTTAATTATCTATCGAAACTAATAAATGCTTTTAATTTTTTTTTTTCAATTTTTCAGGTACGTGCTGACTGTAGATGAACTTTTCAAGCATGTCAGCTTATCTCAGTTTCTTTTGAGCTTGATCATATGGGGCATTGTGATATTTGAAATGAGTCTTAGTTTGGTAAGATCTAATAATTGAAACATATTATAATGTTACTCACATATAGTTTTTTCACTCTGAAAGCTAAAACCTGATTTTAACGTTAAAACATAAACAGCTGATTTTGCATTCACACTGCAAGTTTGTTAAAATAAGGTTTTAACTCAGAGAGTGGGTAATAACTTTGCCCAAAACAGAACAAATCTCCTGCGTGTATGCATTAGGGATGCCAAACGGGATTTCTTTTTCGGGATTTCATTGCAATTCTTATAAAAAATTATTTATAAATTAAAATTTTCGTTAATTTTATGGTATTTTTTATAATATTTAAAAGACCCATACAATTTTATAAGTACAGTTTTAACAATTTAATGACTATTCGTAACATATTTCTTATAAATTAACAACATAAGCAAAATAATTTAACTACTTTCTCGCGGTTATTTTCATCAAAGGTGCTAAAATATACAACTAAGAATTGTTTTGAAAACAAAAAGAATAATATGAGCTTTGAAGGGAAATAACATTTGGAAAATTCATAAATTTGACAAATTTATTCCGTCTTACTCTATATTATGAGAGCAATTATGAATAAAATTCCACGAGAAATTTTTGCCGGGGAATAATTTCAAATAGAAGCAAATAATAGGGAAAACAAAAAAATCTAATTGGAGAAGGGAGAAATTTATTGCGGAAATTTATTCATAATTGCATTGTATAGCTAGCTGAATGTCGACTCCTCAACGCTATAAAAAAATTAGCACTTATCTACTTTTCGGTAACAATTCAGTACCATTGACAGCTCCTTACAATTGAATACAAGGCAATTGCAAACTTTTTGTTGTCGGGTTAACGTAAACGTAAGAAATATTTACCGGATAATGCGTTTCGTCTTTCAAAAGTCCATAGATATGTAAGTATGTTCGTGTTGGTTAAGATTATATAAAAAATGTACATATGTATATTGAAAACAAAAACAAAATTTCATATTTAGTTATGGTTTTCGGTATAAATTCTCTAACATCAAATGTGATTAATCAACTTAAAAATAGATGAGAAAAATTCTTTTGATTTTTATTTTATTCTCCTATTAGAAAATTGTTAACTTTAAAGACAATTGTATTATGATATATTATCAATATAAAAACTTTTAAAATGCATAAAATTTGTTATTAAAGTAATATTTATTAAAAAAAACTAATTTATTTTACCAACAAATTGTAGATCCCGAAATCTCAAAAATCCCGAAATCCCAAAAAATCCCGGGATCCCGAAAATCCCGGGATTTTCGGGATCGGGACTTACAAGTCCCGAATCCTGAGATTTCCAAAAATCAATCCCGATTGGCATCCCTAGTATGCATGTATTTGTTGCTGTAGTTCTTTCTGCTTTTTATAACACTTATTTGTCTAACTGTACAACAGCTGTTTTAGTTTGTATGAAAAACTCAGATATTTCACATTGCGCTCTAAAATGGAAACTATTTTATATACTTTAAATAAAACTGAAGAAGTGCTTGGAAATCAAGTTGTTGTAAAAAAATGCACAAACAAATTACAAAATAAAACTTTTTAATCGGCAGATCGATGTCGGTCATATCGTATATTTTCACTGCGCAGAGGTCAATACAAATATTTCTGTTGTTTTCCGTCCATAATATTCTTCATCCCAAAAATTTTTGATTGTTATTGCGGTTGCATCCATTTTTAAGTTGAAAATGTATAAATTCGTATATATTTTTATTCACTGGCATAAACATTACCAGCTAGTTCCGGTCATTTTAACTTGGCAGTACTGAATTTCGTACAGCGAAAACAAGGTTGTATTTCATAAAACCAACTTAAAACCAATTCAAAAATGGTTTTAAGTTGGTTGTAACAGAAACAGTTTGTATAGTAAAACCAGGTTTTAACGTAAAAACCAACTTTTATTAAAACCATGTCAGTGTGAAAACACTAATAAATATTTTACCTATGAAAAACTAAAAATATGATTTTCAAATTGTTTATATATATGTATTATTTTCAATACAAAATTATACAAAAGGCTAGAAAACTGGCTTCTTTTCTATCAGGGGCCCGTTTCTCAGAACTACAAACTATAATTACAATGGTGCAGTTTGCGGAACTCTGATTTCATTCTGCTAGAGGCATATCGTTGATGTTCTTTCAATGTTGTTCCAAACTAAGTGGCAAAATGGTTCCACCTTCTCTGTAGCGAGAATTCTCATGCCTATTTGGCTTCTTGCCTAACCAGCTTCCCGGAAGCGTTTTTGTAAGGCAGGCAATTCTTCAGAATCACTTGCTGTTGCGCATGGATAAGGCATTTTTTTAGATGAGCCAACTAGAAGCAATACAATGAGCTGCCAAAAAGCCATGAATTTGTTTGCCTTTCAAAAGTGCTTAACAGAAGCAATGTTATATATTTTTTGTTTACTCAGATACAAAAGTTAATGGTTTGCAAAAATGTGTTGTTTTTAAGTAAACAATATATTAAGTCCCTCAGTTGTTAATGCTTCCAAATCAGATTTTTCTGCTGGGTAATTTTGCGTAAATGTTTTTTGCCTCCAGCAAAGTTTATGATCCAGTTCCTGATGTTTTCTTCAATGTCAGCATGCCGGAGAACATTTCGCATGACTGTCGACTTCTATCTCTAGGAAGGCAGCCAAAGTGTATTGTTTGTGCTTGAACCTTGCGACTTCACGTAGTGCTATTTCTATAGAGCATCCCTTTGGGCATACTGGCTAGTTTAGACTCTAAAAATTCTAAATTTTTAATTCTGTGAATGAGGGTGTGACACCTCGAATTGTATTAAGAGTGAGCTCTGAAGCTTCTATAGCAGGGAATTAATAAGCTGTAAATTTGGATGAAAAGGTGAAACTGTAGAACTGAAATCCAAAATTTGTCATTGCCCTATCGAAATGTCAATATTTTTAATATGTTTCCCATCTTCCATGCCGATAAATATCAAAGCTTATTATGTTTGATACATCCAACCGCATATTTTTATTTGGTGAATTTTCACCTTTTTGCTCCACCAAGCAACGATTCTTTTATTTTTTTTTATTGAATAGAAAACATGATGAATTATTGTCCTATCTTTTTTAATTTTTTTATTTCACTGTTTACTTAGAAAAAGATTTATTTTTAATTAATAATTTTACTTAATCAACGTTTTCTCTCAAGATAAAAAATATGTCTTTTTATGTATAAATATATAATGCACCATTATCTTTCAAACGCTTGGCTTTGTGTTTGGTGGGTAGCTCGCAACCTCAACACATAAAAAATTTACCACTACATTGACAGTGCCCACCATTGGTTTAGAGGTTTGACGATACTACCCAAGAATGATAAAATAAAGATTGCAACAGCGCGCAAGAATAAAAAATTATTTCTGCGCATGATGGAATTCTGATGTCACACACCCTGTGTTCTCATTGGCTAGTAAAATTCAGATGTAGAACTATTACGCACACAAACACTCACATTCCATATTTGCTTCTCTCTTCGCTTTATTTTTTTTTATTTTTCTTAGTTTTGCAGCTTTTAAAAAACAACATTTAATATTTTTTTTGGAAATCACTCTGAGTAAATTAATTACAGGGCTGCCAACTACAACAAAATACATAAATTTTTTGCAAGAAATTATAAATTTCACATCTCATACAGACTTGGTAACCTTTGCGAGGGGACTACTACGTCATCAAACTGTAAATTATGCGCAAGGCGTAATCTTTATTTTGTCATTCTTGATACTACCAGCCTTTGCCTAGTTTAACTTATATTGAAAAGAGGCGCAATCAGGATTGACCAAGTCCGTTTCGGTTTAAGCTTATGCTTTTATAGCGTAATATAGCACTCTGGAAAGAGATATTGGTAAAATTTTCAATATAAACAATAATAACCTATCAAATTCAGGTTAGAAAACTAGTTTCCTCAATAAACTTTCTTAGCTTTTTACCAGTCTGAATCTCTAAGATATTTGATAAATTTTCCAGGTGGAAGATGTATCTTCTGACTTTACTGCATCCTGCACACGCGTACTGTTTGAGAGTTTCTTCATCTTCCTAAGAAGCTCCACATGTTGTATCGTCATCAACACGAATGTTAGCCAGATAATTTATAAACTATTTATGTTCTGTTATTATGGCTTGCCTTTAACTAATATGACTATCTATTAGGGCTAGTTTTTTACTAGTTAGTTAAACTTAGTTTAACATACGTTTGAGTTAACCAAGAAACAAAGTTAAACGGGTTTTACCCGTTCACGGTGTTTTTCAGTGATGGATTAACAGTTGTCAACTTAGCTAGAAATGCCATACTTCGTCTTCAATATAGATATGGCATTCTTGAAAATATTTCATATAAATAGGGCAACACTTAAAACGCGATATGACAATTCTTTAAGTTTATATTAAATAACTTAAATAAGTGTTTTCTGAAATTTTAAAGAATTATAAAAAAATAATAATATGGACTTAAAGATATTGACGCTCCAAGAATAAACTACAAAAGAACATCAAATTTTAAATCCAACGAAATATTTTAAAGAATTCCAATTCATTACACATATAAAAATGATCTGGGCGTGTTCTGCTCTCCTTTATTTTTCCAACAATTATCCTATCCAAGTTGTTATAGGTTTCTTAATCACTAAAATCTTCTTCGTCATAAGAAACACCCATTTTATTTATGTATGAATGTATTTACGTATTAAAATGTTCAGTAAAACTGTTTTGTTTTTCAATTGCGTAATATTTATTTTATACATACATATATGTATGTACATTTGTATGTATGTATATTTATCATTTGACAGTTCTAACTTAAGTTTAACTGGGCAATGTTGCCATATTTAATATTTTAAGTTTAAACTACAGTTAACGGACAAGTAGAGTTTATCTTTATGTTAAAAACTAGAACTTACGTACCTTTTCACAATGTATGGTTAAAAGATAACAGGGACTTTAACGGAAAGTTTTGTATGAAGAACTGTCAGTTAAAGTTCACGTTAAATCTTAACCATACATTGTGAAAAGGGACGTTAGTCTCACTTTGTATCTTAAACGGCAAGAAACTGTCATGTCATGCGATTCTTTCTAGGGTTAGGACTCGTATCTCATCATTGATAGCATAAAGTTGTTCCCACTGAGCGTGTCCTTACAGCCAGTAAAGTTAAAAAGGGTTATTCATAGCCAGAATCCTAGCAAGCTTTGCAGAATAAAAATAACGTATACAAAATTAAATCAAAATTCATTTAATTCTACTGTAAGTAGAAAAATAGCTTAAGTTAATAAATAATTTAAGTGACAATATAAATACGTTTGTAAAAGGCATACTTTTTTTTGGAGCTTTTGTAAGCAGTTAGGGCTGAATGCTGACGTTAATTTTTTAATACATCCAGTTTAGATAACGAACGATTTCTGGCGATAATTTTTTTATGCTTTCAAGTTGCATTTGTTCACACGAAGAAAGTTTTGTTTCAGAAATGTCTTATATACACAAACATATGTATCTGTAGATAACTTCATTCATTCAAAACGAACTTTAATTGCGTGAATATTTCGCTCATTTACTTCCAGAGTGTCATAATTAAAACAAATAGTTTTTTTAGTTAATAATGTTTTTTTTATAGTATTTTATAGAATGCAATTAAAAAGCATTTACTTTGCTTTTGAATCAAATATTGTTTTAAACTACAACCACTTATAATTATATGTTTGTCCCTATACTTATGTTAGTTTTTAAAAATATTTATAAACACACATACGAATGTATATCGTTGGTCACAAGTAGAAAGACCCTAACTCAAATAACTGTAACCTTGCATTAGAAGGTAAAAACATAATAATGAAGAGTACAAAATGCTTGTAAAAGCGTTATTTTTACACTATTGCAATAAATTTTTGTGACGAGGTGTTTTTGTAAAATATATTGGAATCATTGAAAGATTCGATTTCATGAAAGTACGAGTCAGGACCTTTCTACTTGTGACCATCGATATATACGGGTAAAAAAGCTCATTTCTGTTCTGCATTTGCAATAATTTGCATTATATTCTAGGGTTCAAATAAAATCAGGCTGGTGCGTATGCTTTTATACATTTTAGCAGCTGGCTTTGAAATCGTTCTTTACTGTTACAACAGCCAACGTCTAACTAATGAGGTTTGTTCGTGTTCAAACCATCACATTGAGCAAATATTTTTCAATGTTTTTCTTTCTTTAATTAACAGTGTGAGAAAATACCGTATGCTTTTTACAATTGTGAATGGTACAACGAGTCTGACCAATTTAAGCAGCTGATATGGATGATGATTCTTCGAACAAATCGTATATCCAATTTAAATGTATCATGGTTTACAACAATGTCGCTGCCAACACTACTAGCGGTAAGATAATATTTTTATATGATACATATATACATATGATATTTCAAACACATCCCAGCAAAATAAAGTCGAGATTTTGGCAGCTGTAAATATTTTTAATGTCATCTTAATACATATGTACATATGTATTTAACTCATTATAATGACGAGTAAACACTATGGAATTTTGTGACATCACAATAGTTATTTACTAGTGGCAGCGTTTGGCATTTCCGATAATTTTCGTTGTGAACAGCGTTGCACACATTTTGAAAATGGCAAGACAAGAATTGCCAGATATGTACTCAGCATAAGTGATATGTGCAGTGTTGCCGGTAGATTTCTCGAAAAAATACCTACACTCAGTGTTGCCAGAATTTCTAAGGCTAAAATCTGCAAAATTTAAAAAATTTCCACCAAAAAATCTTCAAAATCTACATTTTATTTTTAAAATCTTCAAAAAATCTTCAAAGCAATTTTTAAAACAACTTTTCTTATATTTTATTAAAAAAATTTGCATAGATAGAGATGTACATTTTTCATTACCCCATATTTATAAGATTTAAACTCGGCTTAAAATGTATTTTATTTAAATTTTTTGGAAAAAATTCTCTTAAAATAACGTTCAATCACATTTTATTTTTTATGAATATAAGCCTTTAATGCTCGAAGAAAGTGAATTTCGTTTCTGCTTAAAAAACTCATCAGCAGTCTTCAACCAGAATTTTTTTTAAATATGGTAAAAAATTTCATGTTTATAGAACGACTATCAATATGTTATTAAGAATTACGTACACAAACATAAAAGGTAATATTCATAAAATTTATTTTGGGTTACAAAATGGTTAACAAACAAATTTCCATACAAAGTTTGTTTTATAAGCCTTTTGTAAAAGAATCAAGCAAAAATCTTTACAGGCTAACATATTCGATTTTGAATCCACTATTATTTTCTCATTACGTTTTACAATGAGATGCCAAATTATTTGAAGTCTGCTGATGAGTTTAGTGGCTTTTCCACACGCAAAGTTTTCTTTGCAAAGAATATAGAATAAGATATATTTTTTCTTCTCTCCTACAAACTCAAGCCTTTGCGTGTGGAAAAGCCGTCTTTCTTTAGGAGAAACGAAATGCATACAACAAAGAAACAAATATAAATGATTTATAGTTATGTGCAAAATATATAAAATTAATGAGAAAAGAAATCGGATATAAAAAATTATACAAAAAATGCATTTAATTTGTTGCATAAATATCAAAAAGGAGTTCGAAGTTTTGTTTTATTCAAGTTAACTTGATTGAAAATCCTTTTCACATTCGCAAATGAATGTGGTAAGGACATTACATTTTGACCAAACTTAGGGCTGCAAAATCGTAATCTCTACGTATTGTTTTATATCAGATATTCTATTCCAGAAGCTTGCCAAAGTTACTTCTTCTTTTTCTTTAATGATGTCTTCTAAGTTAAAAAATTGTAACTCTCTAAATTATGAGTTGTTCACACATAATAGAAACAAAAAGTAGTAGCAGTAATAGCAAAAATTAAAATTCAATATAATTGGAGTTGAAAAATATGCGTTTTTAGGCCAAAAATCTTCAAATCTGGATTTCGTCTTTTTGAAAGGTAAAAATCTGCAAAATCCAGACAAATCTGCAAAAAATCTAAAAAAAACCGATTTTTCCCGACACGTTGAAGAAATTTCCCCTACAAGAATCCCTACGCATTTTTGTCATTAAAATAGAAAAAAACTATTGGTTATAAAAAATATATACATATGTTTATTAAAAAATAAGTAAAAAACTAAACAAAATGATACATACATATGTAAGTATATACAGGGTGTTTTTTTGAGAGGTATAGAACTTCGAATTGAAATAAAACACAAGAAAATCGTTTTAATGTCCATCAATTTGGCTTTATTGGAAGGATAGTTTTATGCCATTAATGTTTAAATATGATTTCGTGCATGTGGCCGCCGCGGCTGGCTCGAATAAAGCCAATTCTACAGGTCCAATTTTCAACCACTTTTTCGAGCATATGGGGCCGTATGTTGGCAATAACGCCACGAATGTTGGCTTCCAAGTCCCCTAACATTTCTGATTTGTTGGCGTAGACGAGCGACTTCACATATCGCCAAAGAAAATAATCCAATGGTGTCAAATCACACGATCTTGGTGGCCAATTGACAGGTCCATTCCGCGAAATTATGCGCTCATCGAATGTTTCCTTCAATAAATCGATTGTGACGTGCGCTGTGTGGCATGTAGCGCCGTCTTGTTGGAACCACAACTCATCCACATTCATGCCATCCAATTCGGGAACAAAATAGTCGGTTATCATGGCTCTATACCGGTCTCCGGTGGCGAATCGATTCATTAGGGTCCTCTTCAACACTTTGCTCTACAGCGGCAATTGTTTCTTCGGTGCGCACTGTTCGACGTCTCTGCGGATGCGTATTATCACATAGAGTAAACGTAGTGCGAAAACGATCCATGGTTAACCGAATTAATTGCTCTGATGGACGATTATGTCGACCATAAAATGGACGGAGCTTGCGGTGAACTTCGCGAACTGAACCATTATTTTCGAAATAAATTTGCACGATTTGCAAGCGTAGTTCTTTTGTCAACCTGTTCATGATGAAATGGCAAACCAAACTTAATATTAATCACTTGACAGCTGACAAAATGGCCGCCAGTTAAAAAAGTGATGCCAACTTAAAGTTCTATACCTCAATAAAAAACACCTAATACTTTTAATTAAATTCAATGCAAGAACCATAAACGGCCTGAACCACGATGTCGACAAGAAATGTCCCATCGGTTAATTATATTGAAAACAAAAACAAAATAAGAAAATTTGTGTTTATTCTCAATATAATGAAGCCATAGAAAATTTATTTTCGACCTCATGGGGGCCAGGCCAAAAGTTTTTTTTAAAGTAATATTAAAGTTCTTTTGAAATAAAATTTCAAAGGATAAATTCAATTCAGGTACAAACACAGGTTATTTAAAAATTAATTTCCATATCGCACTTAATCAACAAGAGTGTATTAACTGGAAATTTTTAAAATTTAAATTTTTGCAAGAAATCAACTTATAACATCTACTGTAGACGATATTGACGTTGTAATTATTCAGCGTATTCCGATTACTCTTTTATCTCGAAAACCACATTTGAGACCATTTTTGTGATAGTGTGGTGACTACCTTCATATTACCAAAAGGGTATTATTTTGAGTTAATACAAAGGTGGACATAGAAATGTATCGTATATTTTCATAAAAAGGTATTATTTTCATTTGAACCTTTATTCAAATTAAAAACAATCCAATTTTTTTTAATTAAATTTTGTTGTATATTGATTTCATACAGTGCTGTTGATAAAATTTGTTTTATTGTGATTTTAATTCAAAATGTTTTTATGATAAAAATGCTCAAATTTTATTTTGGTTGTGACTCTTTTTAAGACATACATAGGTATATATTTTCCCCCAATAATTGCAAGATTTTAAAATAAAATCAATGTAAATATACTTTCAAATGGAATTTGCTTACTATTATGGATTCGGATTTTCAAATTCTCTCAAATTTGTGTAACCACAAACAGTTTTTCGTCTCTACTGAACATTGAGTTAATACCCTCTTGTTGATCAAGTGCGATATGTAATTCCATTCAACTAATTTAAATATCAGAACTTTCATTTAATTAAAGTATATATTAGAAAATGCATATACCAAGGCAATCTCATGTACCAGGTGGTGGCAAGTTAACAGCTGTTTTTTTTAGGAAGTTTGGCTAGTCAAATTTCATTGCAATAAAATTTGTAGTAAGTTTGATTTGTAAATTTTCATTGCAAGAAAGCTCAAGGCAGATGTTGTTGGTGCAGGCTTGACACCACCTGGTATATGAATTCGTGTTGGCATATACATACATACATATTAGTCTGGCCAAATTTTTAAACCACAAACAACTCTGGAAATATATTTTTAAGCGATTTTAGGGAAAAGAAAATTTTTAAACCAGTTTTGAAGAATAAACTATTACCAAAAAACGTTATGTTTGCATTTATTTCATAAATAATGCGATATGACGAAAAAATTCCTACATTTTGGAGAACATAAAAAAACTGTCCGATTTTTCCTACGCTTCTACTCTGTATCAAAAATACCTACATGTAGGGATTTTGCAATACTTCTGGCAACACTGGATATTTGTAACAAATTTAATAAGGAATTTTGATACTTTTTTTTAATTTTCTGAAAAAGGAAATTTTTGAGGAAGCCGTATTGTTGATCGCAATTAGGGAGTTCACAATAGCGTGTCTTAAAATTGAAACGTTTACATTTTAATTTCTTAATATATGTAGGTTGGCAAGTTTGTTTTTTTTCTGTAAGTCAAATTGAATACCAAGTGTCAAGATTACATTGTCAGTCGCATTGTGTGTAGTTCTCTTTATACCCTTTACCAAAAAATGGTAAAAGGGTATAGTATATAGGTTTGTCATTCTATGTGTAATTTGCACAATATTAATAAGCGACACATAAAGTATATATATTCTGGATCCTTATGCATAGAGAAGACGAAGAAGCGATGTCCATCTGTCAGTCTGTCTTTACGTGAAATCGGTTTTCCGAAGCCCCCAGAACAGCTATAGACTTCGTTCTTGGACTGGTGTGTCAGAAGTTTTCCGAAAAATTTTGCTATTGAAAATCAGCAAAATCAAGCAGACGAAAACTAGTTTTTATTACTTTTTTATTAAATTAACCTATTTTATACTTCAGTATGAATAAAATTGGTGTTTCTAATTTAAAAAAAAATAAAAAAATATATAAAAACACTAAAAAGACGTTTCCAGGGTTGGTTATAATTAAACATATTTTATGGTTTAGGAAAAAGGTTATTTTCTCAGGATATGAAAGTTAAAAATTAAAGGGTGTTCCGAAACGAGCATCCAAAAATATTAAAATCCCATGTAATATACATATATACAATTGTATGTACATAGACACTTGAAATTTGTAAAATTACTGTATTTTTATACAGACTACAGCAATTAATACTAAAACTTATAAAAATTAAAAATACAGGGTGTTCTATCACCTTATGTAATTTTGACTATATAGTTTTGACAATTTGCTGTATCTTGGTAACTGCCAAAACCCGAAAAAATCACCTAAACGAAAAAAGAACTAAATCAAAAAAATTCTAGCACTAAATTAAATTGGAAAAATTAAAAAAATCGCTAAAATGAAAAATATCTCCAAAATGAAAAAACAGACATAAAAAACAATAAAATGCCAAAAACCTTAAAAAGTCGCTAAAACGAGAAAAAACACCAAAACTAAAAAAGCACCAAATAAAAAATCGCCAAAAACGCAGAAAAAACGCCGAAGCTAAAAAAAACCCTATTAAAAAACGCTTAAAACCGAAAAATGAAAAAAAAAAATGCTAAAACTATATTTTATATAGGCTAAAGCTCATATAGTACGGCACGCTTTTAGTAAATGCAAATAAAATTTATCGCTAAAGTACAGTCCTAACTATAAAATTAATTAAAGAACATGTTCCGTTTCATTTCCTGTTCCTTTGTGCTGAACAAATTCGAAAACATTCTTTAAGAATAAACGTTTACATAATACCGCGCTATATACCTTTTTCAATGGGATGTTTAAATTAATACACTTAACAATTTTATAAAATTAAGGATTATTGAATAAAACAATATGGTATGGAGGTACAATACTAAAATAATTGTATAAGGTTATTAAAAAGTTTGAAGTTCGAAGCTTTAGTGAACATTTCGATTTTTTTTTTAGATTTGATCAATTTTGTTTCGAAATTCCTTCGCTTTAGTGAGCATTCGTTTTTATCGTTTTTCAGGTCAAGTGAAATACTAAATCCTCACATAAATATAAATGTGAAAAAGGCCAAGTTCCTTTCCAAAATTTCGGCCATTAAAAGTAGTGAGATAAAAATGTTGACCAGGTTCTTGTTTGGCACAATACCTATCACTGTAATATGCTATGCATTATGTAAATTTGTAACCGTAAGAGTATCATACAATTTCTAGATAATATGCTAACTTGACAATATTTTTCCCAAAATAAAGAAATAAAAAAGTATGCATTATTCTCTTCTTTTTTAGAAAGGTAAAAATATTGCCAAGTTAGCATATTATCTAGAAATTATATGACACTCTTACGGTTACAAATTTATATAATGCATAGCATATTACATATTATATAATGCATAGCAAATTACAGTGATTTTTATCTCACTACTTTTAATGGCCGAAAGTTTGGAAAGGAACTTGTACTTTTTTCACATTTATGTTTTTGTAAGGATCTGACTACTTTTTGAAAGGCTTTCTTAATAATGCTTATTAAACTTTAAATTTCTAGTATGTTATACGTCAATTCATAATGACTGCGTCAGTTTAAAACGGCAGACCTACATCATAGTAGAAATATGTAAAATATAGTGTACATTTTATTATTATTTTTCTAAAGTCTGCTCAGACGTAGTACTTTTGAAAATGCAAAATTAAAGGCTAGCATAAGTGAAATGTGCATGTAAAGTTTCAATAGAGAAGCTTGTGTTTTAAATATTTTCTAGTTGGCAACTTACCTAAGTAAATTTTTTTTCAAAATTTCAGTTCTCTGCCGTATAACATTGGTCTAAGTTTTTATAAACATGGCCCTACATCACTAATGTAACAACCAGTGCTTTCTTATTTTTCCTGTACGCAACTCACCCCTTAACTTAAGGGGTAGCGAATTTAAACTCTCTAGTTCAAATTCTAGTTTTAAATATTATGGCTGTTGCCCCCACTCTCCGTCACTCTCTTAAACTCAAGTTATTATCGTTCTGTTTTTAAAATGATAGTTTTAAGTTAAATTTTCAGTTAAAAGCTTCAGTACAACATTAGCGTGGCAGCTGCCACTTCTGGTTTAAATATTTGCCTTTTTAGTTTTTTCTATTTGGTTTCTCAGTTTGACCTACTGGTGTATCAAATTTCAGCTCTCTAGCGCAAATTTGATTATTTTATTTTTATGGCGTATTCCTGCCCATTTTTACAAAAAAATTTTTTAGTCAGTGCCAATCATACGTGTCAAGTTTCGATGGACACGGACAATAATATCTACATAAGCAGTATAAATCTGCTGATCTGAAGTATATGAAAGAAGAGACTTAAATTTTATTGTCATGTTAACGCCCACTTTTTTAAAGGAAATTATATAGCCTTTCATTATTAAAACATTTATGCCAAATTTCAATAAAACTGCTTACGCTAACGATTTGAATTTCGTGTTTTAGTTATTAACCTAATGGGCCCCGTCCTTATTGCTATATTTTTCTGGCTTTAAGATTTTTCTAGTTAGTTTCTAGCTTAGAAATACTTGTCTATCAAATTTCACCTCATTAGCGAAAATTTAAATTTTTTATTCTTATTTGCGTGATCAAGCCTGATTTTTCAAACTTAAGATTTTCTTTGGCGAATGTTTATCTCTCCTGTTGAGTTTCGCTGGGAAAGTGTAATAATGAATACATCAATAGTATATTTAAATGTGTTGAATCAAAGTAAATACATTGAACAGGAATGAAAATTTTGTGGGATTTTAACTCCCATTTTGTTTAAAGAACATTTATAACCTTGTATTATTGCAACATGTAACCCAAATTACAATAAAATCGCTTAAGTTAAACGCATTGGATTTTTTTTCAATTCTGAGTTTTTTGTACGGCGGGGCTACGTCCTTGGCTATAATTTTCAGGTTTTTCTAATCTATCTAATCTAGTGGGCGTGATACCACCCACTTTTTCAATCTCAAGATTTTATTTGGCCAGTAGCTATCTTTCTTGTTGAGTTTCGTTGGAAACGGATAGTAATAAATTTATAAATATGTAGTATATTCAAATGTATATGAAATAGTATGCTTAAAATGTATGGGCGTGTTAACGCCCACTTTTTTCAACGTAAATTTATAGCCTTGCATCATTGCAACATGTATGCCAAATTTCAATAAAATCGCTTCAGTTAAAGGCCTTAGATTTGTATTTTAAATTCTGAGCCTCATCGGCGCAGACAAGCCCACCTTGGTAACATTTTTGAGTTTTCAGATGTTTCTAGTAATTTGCTAATCTACAACTACTTGTTTATTAAATTTAAGCTCAATAGCGCAAATTCTAATTTTTTATTATTATGGGCGTGTTTCCGCCCACTTTTTTTTATCTAAAATTTTTTTTGGCTAGTGTTTATCTTTCCTGTGTTGTTTCGTTGGAAGCGGATTATAGTAGTTACATAAATAGTACATTTACATGTACTGGCCGGAAGTACATGAAATAGGAGGTTTAAGTTGTATGGTCGTGTTAACGCCCACTTATTTTATAAATATTTATAGCCTTGTATTATTGTAACATGTGTGCCAAATTTCAATAAAATTTCTTGAGTTAAACGCTTAAGATATGTGTTTTTAATTCTGAGCTATGTGGGCGTAGCCCCACGCCCTGGTTAAAATTTTCGGGTTTTCAAATTTTTCTAGTTCATTGCTCACCTAGATCTACTTGTGTACCAAATTCCAGATCTGTAGCTAAAGCGGAAGTGCTTCATAATATTGATGAGTGTGTCAGTGGTCAGTGGTCAATGGTCAGTGGTCAGTGAGTATGTCTTAAAATATGCACATTTTGCACCTCCATATCTCCGGAACCTTTCATTGTAAAACTATGAGGTCACATGAATTTATTCTAATTATGGTTTAAATTTTATAATTTTACGATTGCGGGGAACAAAGTTATGAAGGGGGTAAAAACAGCTCGAATGGCTTCCTGTAAATATACACACTGCGTGCATTGGCCGGAACTTGGCCTGGCGCACTACCGTGCGCCTAGATATTGTTCTCATTGGATAGTTTTGATATAACGGCGTTATTTGTTTATACAGCTATGAATGCAACAAATGAGTAACTTATTCATCAAGTATCAATAATAAAATTTACTATTAATGCGGCAAACTAGTATCGTAATAAATGCGTTTCATAATTAAACTAGAAAAGATTAGTGTATTATTACTACTAATATATATACAATATTTAATCAATTCCTTAATAATTTCATATGAACTTTTATCCAAATACCGAAGTATAAAGAAATAAACCGTTTAATTTTTTCTCTCCTGAAAACTTGTATTTTTAAGATACGAGGTTGAGAAAGTAAAGGGTATATAAGATTCGGCACAGCCAAATATAGCACTCTTACTTGTTATGGTTGCGTTCGTAGTTGCGTTCGAAGTTTCAAAAATTTAAAAATGTTTTGATGTTTATACGTTGCATTGATGGTTGCATTGTAGGTTGCAGTGTCTCTGTCAAAATATGTAACATGATCTATAAATGTGTTACATAAGCGCGTTGCAAAGTGTGTACCTTCTATAATTTTCTCCGTTATGGCAATTTCTTTAAAGGATATATGGGACGGACACGAGTCCTTGGAATTTAAATAACTAAATTTTTGGTCTGATGATAGCGAGTGATAACGTCTCAAATCATTGGTTTAGTTGTTTATTTTCTTCTCTTTTTTATTCAATTTATTATTATTTTTAATTTTTTTAATATTTTTTCATGATACATATATTCACAATTTAAAGGAGATTCCAGCCATTTATGTACAGATTTAGAGACAAATACTGCACTCACTGCGACTTTGCCGACTTATTATTTTAAGCGATAACAATTTTGTTTTCATATCCAAACAAATATAAATAAAATTCAAGTGTATCTTCTTTTATTGATAACAAGAACCAACTAAAATAAATACTTTCAAATAATGATACTCGTATAATTAAATTCTTATATTATTTATTACTAACAAGTAATTTTAATGCACACTAAAATAATAAGCTGACTAAGTTTAAATCATGACGATAGATTTAGTCAATTCGTATCGTGAGTTGACGGATCAGCTGACAAAATTTGTAACATAAATAAATGATCTTACTATTTACTTAATATGTATCGTAAAAATCTAAAATCGTTTTTTTTTTGTTTTAACTTTTTTTTTAATTTTATTTGTAGAACATATCGATCATTTACTCAAATAACGCCATAACTAAAAAAACTAGTTTGTCAGAACACAAGTTTAAAGTTTTTGATTAACACAAAACTTAATGGAAAAAGAAAATTTTGTGTTTCCTTAAAAAAAGAATGAGGATTTATTAGAATTTGAGACACTAGTCTTCTTTCGCATGGTTTTTCTTGCAACATAATGGAAGATGCAGTAAATACATGTAGTTGGTCTCAAGAAGTAAGACTCTAACGCAAATAATTGTTATTTAACAGGAGAAACTGTAATATTCTTTTTGTAATATTTTTGTACAACTGATTGTAAAAGCGTTATTTTTTTAACTAATGCGATACATTTTTGTGACGATTTGTATTTGTGAGATATGTATTGTAATCACTGAAAAACTGAAAATTTCGTAGTTATAGTCTTTCAATAAGTCTTTTGTTTGTATTAGTTCGAGTCTTCGTTTTGATTATTAAAATTATCTTTCCACATTCGCTTATTAGTGTGGAATTGATAACTTTTGAAAGCTACGGAAACATTACCTCATCCAATTAAATTTTCAAATCTCAAAACCCGATGTTTATAGCACCATAATTTTAAATTTCTTTTGGGAATATTTTTTAATTAGAAAATTACTATACTACTAACATTTTCGGGAGTGAATTTTGTTAGTTAGTTTAAAGTTTCGTCATGCCAAGTAACTTTTATACAACTTTTAATTTTATTTATAGATACATCAAGTATTTCGATTCAAAGTTAACTTTAGTTTTTTACATATATATGTACATACATATGTATTTAGCATACCCATCTTAATTTAATTCCATCACTTAAACGATTGATATGTTAAAAATATTTCAAGTTTTTTATTAAATTAATACAATAGATAAAACTAATGAAGATGACTCTATCATATTGAAAACGAAGCACCGGTGAAGTTAGATGTAGTTCTTTATAATAAATCAAAAAAGTGTAATGCATATCTAAAAATAGCACACTGCATTACCAACATACAAATCGTTACTTTAAAAATTCAAAAACTAACGGCCAATCGAATCACCTACAAACATCTAGAAACGGCGACATGAATTTTCCCGATTGTGCTAGAAGATTGTTTGAACATCTGTCTACCAATAAACAAACACGCCTAAATAGCCATATCGTTTGTGAGGAAATAGTTTCTTCAAGTTGGTTTTTACTAAGTACATACATGAATGCATGTTGCTACGCCATATATTTGCGAATATTCTTGATCCGGTTTGTTAGTATAAAAAAAGCTGCCGTATGTGAGGAGTCAGTCAGTATTAATAGGAATTTAGTGGAGTGAACATCGTTGAAAGTAAAAGAAATCGTGCCGTGGATAATAACGTTAATAAGTAAATAAGAAAAGACAATTTGTAATTGGTTTAGTCAAGAATAAAAGAAAATTAAGTTGCAAATCAAAAAATCGTGTTGTTATTTGTTTTTGAGCAATCAAAAGAACTCACACGTTTAATAAAATTTAAACGTAAAATATGTAGGTTCTCGCAAATTTTTACAAATAGTACCAACTGAGTCATGGGGGTACCAACGTGCTTTTAAGATTTGAATTGTACAAAAAAAAGTATAATTGTACCAACTTTATAATCCCTGAGCTTGTTTTTCTTTTGTACAAACTCTGGTAAATAAATTTAACTACAACATCTACTACACTTTTTTGTATAGTTGATGGTGTAGGCATAATTAATTAAAAATTTATGCATTTTGTTGTTGCCGTGTTCTAAATTTAGCACGATTTATCAAAGGTACAATATGTAAAATATCTACAATAGCCAACCATGAATACCACTATAGTGGCGTAATATTTTTGCTGGGATGGAGTTAATATACAATAAATTTAAGGCATACTTTTAGGAGTTGAAAAATACATATACATGTCTACATATACTGTATGTATTTATTGTGCATACTTATTGCTTCATTAATCAATTAAATTAATGTTAATTTTCCTTTTAGATGATAAAAACAAGTGGATCCTATTTCCTATTACTAAGAAATTTGTCGGAGTAAAATAAGTTGTGGATAATCTTATACGTAACTACAGATTATTTCAATTTGCTTCTGAGGCATGCCCTGGAAAGTATATTTAGCTACGGCCATTTTCTTTATCGAAAAAGAGTCCAACATTTTCACGGTCTCATTTCACGCGTACATTAATGCTCAATGTGAAGTAACAATTTTATTTAAAAAAAATTTTGCACTTTCTTCAGAAAAAAAACGAAATTCTATATGCTTTATCTTAACTATATAAAAATTTTTAATTAAAGATAAATCGTAGAGTTTATAACTACTTTGCACTTTTATATCATATTTTACTTAACATTGCAAAAGAGTAATATAAATTGCTGCAATAAATATATACATATGTATATTCGAAAAATTTTTTTATATGTTGTTATTTAGGTATTTTTCGAAATATTTTCTTTTTTTAGCAGGAATATTTATTTACAGCCTTATTTATAAAATTTAAAAAGTCTTTATAAAGGCTTTCTAAAACAAATTTTCATAAAAAAATTTTTCTTAAAAAGCCTTTATAAAGCCTTTTTAACTTCTATAAATAGGGCTGTTATTTTTTTTTATCCCGTTTGTATTATTTTGCTTCGGGTCTTGCCTGCTGGATGGCATTTTGTAATCACATGGAAACAAGTTTACAAATTTTATTTTCAGGCAAGTATTTATTTGAAATTTGTTTTCAAATTTAACAAATAAATTGCTCAGTCAGGAAATATTTCGTTTAAAAGTCTTATTTACACTTAAACGTACAAAGAAGATAAAATGTGTTATTTCAATGTAACCTTTTTAAAGATAGGTATAAAACCCCATACGGAAAAGAGTTAGAAGTTTAAATTATTTATAAATAAATTCAGTGAAGTGCGACTTTGACCCGCACACGAAGGGTTCCGTACGGGCACGAGATACGTAATTCAATACGAACAATATAAACAAAAGTTTTGGCATTTTTTTCGTTTTTGGGTTTTTCGGTTTTAAGTGTTTTTTTAGTTTGGGTGTTTTTTGAATTTATTGGCGCTTTTTGAGTTTTGGCACTTTTTTCACGTTTTGGCAATTTTTTTTTTTTGGTTTTTGAAGTTTTTTTTAATTTTGGCAATTTTTATTATTTTGGCGTTTTTTTTTATTTTGAAGATTTTTTTTAATTTTGGCGTTTTTTTCATATGGGTTATTTTTTTTTGGTTTTGGCGATTTTTTTTAGTTTTAGCACTTTTTTTTCGTTTTGAGAATTTTTTCGGTTTTTGGCGTTTATTTTAAATTTTGGCAATTTTTTCGTTTTGGCGATTTTTTTTAAATTTGGCGACTTAGCGATTTTTTTTCACATTTACAATTATTTTGGTTTGGGCGCATTTTTCGCGTTTTGGCGATTTTTTTCGGTTTCAGGCGTTTTTTTCATATTGACGATTTTTTTTCATTTAAACGATTTTTTCGAATTTGGCGATTTATTTTAGTGCTAGAATTTTTTTTTAAATTTTGTCGATTTTTTTCGATTTGGCGATATTTTTACACCCTTTACCAAAAAATGGTAAAAGGGTATATATAGGTTTGTCATTCCGTTTGTAATTTCTACAATATTAATAAGCGACACATAAAGTATATATATTCTGGATCCTTATGCATAGGGAAGACGAACAAGCGATGTCCGTCTGTCCGTCTGTCTGTACGTGAAATCGGTTTTCCCAAGCTCCCAGAAGAGCTAGAGACTTCGTTCTTGGACTGGTGTGTCAGAAATTTTCCGAAAAATTTTGCTATTGAAAATCAGCAAAATCGAGCATACGATTTCAGAGCTGGAAAACTCAAACTCTATTTTCCCGTAGAAAATAACTACCGAAAACAAGTTTTTATTACTTTTTTATTAAAATAACTTATTTTATACTTCGGTATAAATAAAATGGGTATTTTTAATTAAAAAAAAATTTTAAAATTTAAAAATTAAAAAAACGTTTCCAGGGTTGGAAAACTTTAATTTTTTTCATAATAATTAAACATATTTCATGTTTTAGGAAGAAGGCTATTTTCTCAGGAACGGTAAGAGCTACGGGTCTGAAATTTGGACAGAGTATGTAGAACTTTGATCGCTACAACAACAAATACATGAGAACTAAAACTTAAAGGGTGTTTTAAAACGGGCAACGAAAAATGTTAAAATCCATCTAATATACATACAATTGTATGTACCAATGTACATATGTATATTGACACTTGAAATTTGTAAAATTAGTGTATTTTTATATAGGCTACAACAATTAACACTAAAATTAAAAAAATTTAAAAAAAAGGGTGGTCCATCAGTTAATGCAATTTTGACTATGTAATTTTAACAAATTGCTATATCTTGGAAACCGTAAGAGTTAAACTCTTGAAATTTACAAAATCGCCTAAATAAAAAAAATCGTCAAAATGAAAAAAATCGCCGGAACGAAAAAATCGCCAAATTAAAAAAACGCCAAAAACCGAAAAAAATCGCCAAAAACAAAAAAAAATTGCCTATATGAAAAAAAATCCCAAAATTTAAAAAGCACCAAATTAAACATAATGCCAAAAACCTAAAAATTGCACTAGAAGAAAAGTATGAATTTTTTCACAAAGTTAATATCTACATATGTACCTGCATATCTCTGTGCTTATGTATGTATCTCTATACTACATAAACGCACTTTGGTAAAGGGTATATAATATTTGGCACAGCCGAATATAGCACTCTTACTTGTTTAAATTTTTGGCGATTTTTTTCAGGTTTTGGCGATTTTTTTCGGTTTGGCGATTTTATAATTTTCGGATTTTTTAGTTTTACCGTTTTTGAAAATTTCAAGAGTTTATCTCTTACGGTCTCCAAGATATAGCAATTTGTCAAAATTGCATTAACTGATGGACCACCCTTTAATTTAAATTTTTTAATATATTAATGTTTATTGTTGTAGTCTATATAAAAATACACTAATTTTACAAATTTCAAGTGTCAATATACATATGTACATACAATTGTATGTATATTACATGAGATTTTAAAATTTTTCGTCGCTCGTTTTGGAGCACCCTTTAATTTCTAATTCTCATGAATTTGTTGTTGTAGTGGCCAAGGTTCTACATACTCTGTCCAAATTTCAGGTCCGTAGCTCTTACGGTTTCTGAGAAAATACCGTGTGACGGACAGACGGACAGCGTAGCGAAAACAATAGGGTTCCTTTTTTCACCTTTGGTGTACGGAACCCTAAAAAGTTCTTCTTAGAATGTTTCTGTCTGCACAAAGTCCAAGGCTGGGTTAGCTGAACGTTGTTGTTGCCGTAGTCTACCATATTGTACTGTTAGCACGTTTGTGCACCTATAGAACATTCAAAAACGTGCGTATGCCTTATTTTATTTTGTTCTTTTAATATGTAAAAGAAAAAGCTGCTCAAAAAACAGTGATGGGAATGAAGGGCCTGTCCCACGATGTCACTAACGTTCGACTTGTCACTTACATTCAAAGCAAAAACAAATTTTAAAATTTTGTTGTTGTTTCCAATATAACCGTGCGATGAGTCGAACGTTGGTGACATCGTGGGACAGGCCTTAAAAAATTCAAATAGTGACTGTAGCGAAGAAGAAGTACGGAAACTATGTATGTACATAAATTCATAAGGATTTGCATTGTTTTAAATCAACAAAAATGACCAGCTGCTTGGTTAGGGGAACGAAACAATCGGCTAATTATGCTTTAAGCCCCCAAGGCTGCAAAGACTTATAATATTATGGGTAAACTCATCATTAAACTGGATCTCTCACATGAAAATTTAACATTAAATTATATCTTGTTTTATTAATTCAATTTCAAGTAGTTAGTTACGAGTTTTCTCTAAAATTGACGATGCCAACCAATATTCCGCATTCTATCCCAGCAAAAAATATACGTTACCAACTGAACTAATTGCCATATCATGAATCACTTTTTGATTGCCAAATTGAAGAAGTACTTACATTTCAGTACCTAAAATTTAGAAAATAGGAAGCAGAAGTTAAACATACTCTTAGAGTTTTAAAAGAAAACGTAAAAATATTGCCAAAATATCTAGTTATTTTAAATAAATTTTATATATTTCTAAATTGTCTACTTATTTATTTTAAACTAAAAAATAAGTGTTTAAATTCTGGAAAATTATTATTTAAATATAAATAGTTCCAAATGATTTTCTTCATTTTCGGGTTTAACAAAAGTTCATCAATCAAAACAATAGAACATTTTCTAAATATAGTATTTATAAGAATCAATACAGGCACGGATGCGAATAAAATATAACCCACTTCAATTAATTTTAAAATGTTATTATTTATTTAATCAAACTGCTGAATTTTTAATCAAGATTTTTTATTTACTCAAACAACGGCATATTTAAAAAAAAAGTAACTTTTTCCACTAAAAAAAAGTATTCCATCAAGAAAAAAAAACTATTTCCCACAATGAAGAATATAATATATATACATATATAATATATATATATATATATATATATATATATATATATATATATATATATACATATATAGAAATATATATATATCTATTCTATATATATATATATTATATATATATATATATATATATTCTATATATATATATATATAGAAATATAAATACTTCCTACAATAAACAACATAACTACTTCTCAAGAATCGATTATTTTAGTCTCACGCCTTGTTAAAATCATTAACGTACCTTTTCACAATGTATGGTTAAAAACTAACAGGGACTTTAACTGCAAGTTTTGTATGTAGAACTGTCAGTTAAAGTTCACGTTAACTCTTAACCATACATTGTGAAAAGGGTCGTAAGTTGGTAATCCAGTAAGAAACAACTTCTACCAAAAATGCTTAATTCCAAACTCGATTACCTTTTTTGAAATTTTTTTCTCGTATATTACTTCATACTAGAGAACCACTTAAAGAGGTTTTGTTTTTTGGAAATTAAAATGTACCACACACACAACCAACAATAAGTAGAATTCCACTTCTTTATAAAATTTGGAAAAAAAAAACGTTTTCCCATCAAAAAGGTAAGAATGTAAATTATAATAATTTTTAAATCCAGAACGAAACCTTGTCAATTTCACAACGAAAATTTCAGAATTATTAAAAGTTCTCGCTGGAGAACTGGAGGATTTATAAACACAACAACATTTGGCCCTGTTGCCAAGTAAACAAATAAAATCAAAATAAAAACAATTGTTGTTCAAATAAAAACGACGTGTTGTTAAACTGAAAACATTGGAGCAAAGTTATAGTCAAAATAAACTAAACTTTAAGAAATTAAAACCAGTATTCCCATACAAAATACTGGTTCTTAACTCTTAAAGTATACTTTGTTTTGACTATGACTTTGCCCCATTATGTTCTACAAGAAAAAAAACTTTTCTTGAAAGATGAAATTAAGAGGTAAATGTTGTGTATTTAAAAACCAGGACATTAAAATTACCACATGATCTCAATGAAATTTATTAATGCAGAAAAAGAAACGAAATTTTTTAATGCAGAAAAACAGGAACAATTCTTATTAAGGAATCAAGAACAACATTGTTTTCATAAAAAGAGAAAAATTAGTTATAAAGGAAAAACCAGGTGTTTCTAAAATCTGAAGACTATGGCGCATATTCATAGTCAAATAAAAGTGTTATTTAAGAGTTTAAAATCATATTTTGTATCACAATACTGGTTTTAGGTTCTTAAAGCATACTTACATATTACTTTTATATTCATATTCATAATATGCTCCTATCTGTTTCAGGGATGAGAAAGTTGGTACAATTGTACAATTTTTAGAACTATTTAAACGCCAAAAGTTTCTGTAGAAGTTATTAACTCCTTAAGAAACGACCTTTTGCTCCAGGGTATTAGAAATGAAAATAAAAATTTTCCGATATTTCAAGAATTTCTAAGTGAATGTTATCTCTTCCAAACTTAACTTGAAACCGAATATTTGCATCGACTGCCTTCAATCGCATCAAAACAAAGAATGGAATAGTATGTACTAAATATTACTTTTATATTCAAAACTCAGCATATAATAGTATTTTTTGTACCTTCTGGCATTAAAGACTAATATTCGTTAATAGTATTTATTAATAATATTATAATAATTGAACTTTCTATTTGATTAATTGTTAAGTTTTTACAAATTTGTACATATATGCGTATCTACTTTATTAGTTAATAAAAAAAATAAAAAAAAATTGACTATTTAATACAATCGTACTGACAAAAGTACCATTTTTCTTGAAAATTAGTAGAATTTGTTAATCTGATTTCGCATTCCTGGTCTGTTTTCAAATTGAGAATAAACATGCTTGGTCCACTTTTGACCATGAGTGGTACAAACTTCAGTCCTTTTCCACCGCTAGGTATGTATGTATTTCTATGGGGAAACTGAAAATTATTCTTTGAAAATTTTATATTAAAGGACATTTTTATATGTTTGTAGTGTGTGTCTGTGTATCTGTGTATCGGAGTATCTGTGTGTCTGTCCGTGTCCACGTACAGGCCAAACGGCTGGATCGATTTTGATTTAGTTTTTTCTGCTTGCAAGGTTACTTGATTGAGAGGGTTCTTAGCTATGTTTGAAAAAAATCGGTCCAGCCGTTTAGAAGATATGACATCTTTTCTAAATATGTTCGGGGGTTTTTAAAATTTTTAATTTTTGTTATTGCAAATAATTTTGGCATTTTCTCTTTACGCAATTCGGCTCTGAAAAAAAATTTAAAACTTTTATGGGGTCCACATACAACACAAGCGTTGATACAACTCGATTGGTATCCAAGTTGTGCAACTTTATTTTGTAATAACAAAAATTACAAATTTTAAAAACCCCAAATATATCTAGAGAAGATGCGATATCTTCTAAACCGCTAGACATAGCTAAGAACCCTCTCGATCAAGTCACCTTTCAAATAGAAAAAAACTAAATCAAAATTGGTCCAGCCATTATGTCTGTACGTGGACACGGAAAGACACAGAGATACCCAGATACACAGACACACACTACAAACTTATAACACCCCTTTTTTGTCGGGGGTTAAAAATGATTTTACCAAATTATTATTATTGGATATTATTTAGTAAATTTATACTCCATGTTCTTGTTTTTTAATTTATTAGTTTCCGCTTAATTGAACAAAAGTACGAAATTCCGTAGAACCATGCTTTTCCTGTTATTTATTTATGTAATTGCCTCGAAAGGAGCCTAGGACTACATACATATATGTTTCTTGCCTTATAGTCACTCCAAAAATACAAACTAGAACACAAACCGACCGTTTAGGGCAACACACCAAACAATCAAAACCTTTTAATATTTCGTATTTTCGTATACCCAATCCACATAGTGTAACAACAACCCTACAACAGTTTACAATCTTATACGATTATATTATAACTAAAATTTAGTTTAACTTTTTTCTGAGTGTGTACAAGAACTTGTCGTTTGGTAGCAAATGTCACAAATTGGGTGGATTGTATTATAATTTAATATCTGCTAGTTAATATTTAATTAACCTTAGTGCTTTTAAAATATCTTCAAAAGGTTCAACATTGCTTTATTTCAAAAATGTTTCCGTTTAGCAAATATCTAGTCAAATAAGAAAATCTAACTTGAATTTTTTGTTTATATTTAATTTTAAACCAGTCGATATAAAACGGGATTGCAGAACATTTCAATTTAAACATCATTATTGCATGCTGTTCTCTTTTAGTTCCATAAAATAAATATATTTTTGAAAACAAAGTACTGTACTAAATATACTTTAAGACATTTTAAGAAAATAAGATACACGAAACTTTTCTTAATAGTTACTAGCAAATTTAAAGCTAAAACTTGCTTCGAAGTGAATAAAAATTTCAGTGAATAAAAACAAGTGAATGCTTAAAGTTCTAGATAGTCTATGCTTTGATTTTTATAAGCATGTGATGAAGTTTCTGGAAGTTTATGTTTTACCCACTTTATTAAAAACTAAGTGTCTTTCGATTCATTTTAATTTTAATATGCCTGCCTCCTTATTCTGTAATTCACTAAGGCTAAATCTCTATCGCTAAAAATGTATACAGTCGATATATATATATATATATATATATATATATATATATATATATATATATTTTATACCCTTTACAAAAAAATGGTAAAAGGGTATATATAGGTTTGTCACTCCGTTTGTAATTTCTACAATATTAATAAGAGACACATAAAGTATATATATTCTGGATCCTTATGCATAGGGAAGACGAACAAGCGATGTCCGTCTGTCCGCCTGTCTGTACGTGAAATCGGTTTTCCCAAGCTCCCAGAAGAGCTAGAGACTTCGTTCTTGGACTGGTGTGTCAGAAATTTTCCGAAAAATTTTGCTATTGAAAATCAGCAAAATCGAGCAGACGGTTTCAGAGCTGGAAAACTCAAACTCAATTTTCCCATAGAAAATAACTACCGAAAACAAGTTTTTATTACTTTTTTATTAAATTAACTTATTTTATACTTCGGTATGAATAAAATTGGTATTTATAATTAAAAAAAAATTTTAAAAACTTAACAGATTAAAAAACGTTTCCAGGGTTGGAAAACTTTAATTTTTTTCCTAATAATTAAACATATTTCATGTTTTAGGAAGAAGGCTATTTTCTCAGGAACGGTAAAAGCTACGGGTCTGAAATTTGGACTGTGTGTGTAGAAATTTGGTCGCTACAACAACAAATATATAAAAGCTAAAAATTAAAGGGTGTTCCAAAATGAGTAACGAAAACTTTTAAAATCCCATGTAATATACATACAATTGTATGTATGTGTGTACATATGTATATTGACACTTGAAATTTGTAAAATTATAGCCCATTCAGGCTGACACGAAATTAAGTAATTTTAAGCTCAAATTATGAACGAAATGAAAACTGTTTATGCAGGTACTGAATGGCATTTGAGTTAATTTCGCAAACATATTATTCACTGCGGCAGGCATTGAAGTTGTTTTTTCAGTTGAATAAATTCTTTGTTACACTTATACACATATTTCTTTCAAAAATTTTCATAAATTTAATAGATTTCATTGTTTTTTTAATTTAATATTGAATGTCAAAATTGTTATTTCTTTTAATTGTTGTTTCTCATAGTTGTAAATTTACTCATGTTTGAAAATAAAAGTACTTTTAGTAGAAAAACAGAGTTGTATATTGTAATTTCTTGTTAATTTCATCGAAATTAAGTAAAATAACTTAATTTGGAAAATGTCAAAATATATGGGAAATTAATTAATTTCAACTTGTTTTCGACCGAAATCACGAAACTCCTTAATTTGGAGTCAGCCTGAATGGGCTATTAGTGTATTTTTATATAGGCTACAACAATAAACACTAAAATTAAAAAAATTTTAATTAAAGGGTGGTCCATTAGTTAATGAAATTTTGACTATGTAATTTTGACAAATTGCTATATCTTGGAAACTGTAAGAGTTAAACTCTTGAAATTTTCAAAAACGGTCGAACTAAAAAATCCGAAAATTATAAAATCGCCAAAAATTTAAAAAAATCTTCAAAACGAAAAAAATCGCCAAAATGAAAAAAACGCTAAAATTAAAAAAAAAGAACGCAAAAAAAAGAAAAAAATCGCCAAAACAAAAAAATTCTTATGTGAACAAAAATCGCCAAAAATTAAAAAAAAAATCGCCTAAATGAAAAAAAAATCGCCAAAATCAAAAAAAAAAACACCGAAACGAAAATAAATCGCAAAAATTAAAAAAAAACGCCAAAAACTGAAATAAAATCGCCAAATCAAAAAAAAAATTGCGTATATGAAAAAAAAATCGCCAAAAATTAAAAAAAAAATCGCTTATATGAAAAAAAACGGCAAAATCAAAAAAATCGCCAAAACGAAAAAAATCGCCGAAATTAAAAAAAACGCCAAAAACCGAAAAAATATCGCCAAAACGAGAAAAAAGTGTAAAAACAAAACAAAAAATTCCCACAATGACAAAAATCCGCAAAAATCGCCAAAACAAAATAAAATGCTTATATGAACAAAAATCGTCAAAAATAAAAAAAAATCGCCTAAATGAAAAAAAATCGCCAAAATAAAAAAATATTGCCAAAACGAAAATAAATCGACAAAATTAAGAAATAAAACGTTAAAAACCGGAAAAAATCGCGAAAACAAAAAAAAAGCCTATATGAAAAAAAATCGATAAAAATTAAAAAAATCGCCTAAACGAAAAAAATTGTCAAAATCAAAAAAATTGCCAGAACGAAAAAAATCGCCAATATAAAAAAAAACGCCAAAAACCGAAAAAAATCGCAAAAACGAGAAAAAAGTGTCAAAACTAAAAAAATTGCTACAAAAAAATTAAATATATAAAAAATAAAAAAATCGCCTAAATGAAAAAAATCGCCAAAATCAAAAAAATCGCCAGAACGAAAAAAAACGCCAAAATTAAAAAACGCCAAGAACCGAAAAAAATCGCCTAAACCAAAAAAATTGCCTATATGAAAAAAATCGCCAAAATTTAAAAAGCACCAAATTAAACATAATGCCAAAAACCTAAAAATTGCACTAGAAAAAAAGTATGAATTTTTTCACAAAATTAATATCTATGTACCTGCATATCTCTGTGTATGTATCTCTATACTACATAAACGCGCTTTGGTAAAGGGTATAGAAGAATATAGCACTCTTACTTGTTTTTTTTATTTACGTTCTATCAATACACTTGCTTTGCATTTAATTATTATATATCGTTAGCTGAAATGCATACAAAAAACAAAATATTAAAAAGCGTGTTTTTAAATTATGACGATTTCATTTCTAAAAAAAGCGTAACATATATGTATGTACATACGTACATATGTTACGCGTCATATGGCAAAATGTTTAAATGCACACCTGGTTTTAAAGAAGTGCATGCATATTTTACGTTTACAAAAGAAAGAAATTTGCCAAAAACCAATAAAATACTTTTTATTTATTTTATTTTATTTGTTTATATTATTTATTAGACTGCACAACAAAATATAGGTTTTCTTATGATGTTTAAATTAAAATATCTGATATTTATTTATTTTTATTTCCTGATTGCGATGGCGTAAATAGTTTTTTCCTATCATCTCTAGTTTTAAAGATATAGTGACAGTTAGCATTTGCATAATTTACACCACTTTTTGCATAATTCCGTTAATATTTCACGAATGGTCCTCCAAACTAAAAAATACTTTCTGTATATGTATATGCACACAAGAAAAAGGTTAAGTTTTCTAGATCTGGAGCAATGAGTTTTATTTTTCTAATTTTTTAATCCGAACTTTTTCTTTTTAATACATAAATTACATTTAAGTTATAAATAAAAAACATTAATTGACCTAGTAACTTTTATATACACAAAAATTTAATTTTCGAACCCTGGAATCATCTTTTTATATTTTTGTGACTCCTTGTGCCAATAAAAAATTTATAAAATATATTTAGAGAACAAAGAAAAAAGGAAAAAGTGAAAAAATTAGTTTTACTTAGTTGTTTTAATATACAAAAAAGTTAAAATTTTCCAGCTCTGGAGCTGTGGTTTTTATGTTTCTAATTTTTATTGCAAACTTTTCTCTCCATAACATGAAATATATCTAATTTATAAAGAAAAACTTAACTTTTATTATTACAAAACGAGCTAGTATCCCAACCCTGGAATCAATCTTTTATAATTTTCTGAGATGTTACACCAATATATATATTTTAAGAATATAATATAAGATATGGTTAATTTGTATAGAAAAAGGAAAAATTAGTTTTAGTTGGTTACTTTTATATGGCAAAAAAGGTAAAGTTTTCTAACCCTGAGACCGTTTTTATAATTTTTTTAATTTGTTTTTTATTTTTTTAATTTTAATGCAAGTTTTATTCGTACTGAAATATAAAAAAAGTTTATTGAACAAAAAAATAAAAATTAGTTTTAGCTAATTACTTTTATGTTGCAAAACAAAATTTAAGTTTTCAACCTCTGAAACCATCTGCTCGATTATGCTGATTTTGGACCACTTCTGATTCCATTTTTGGTAAAGGGTATAAAAACACACGATTTTTAACATCCTTACAATAACAGTAAGATATCTTGATATGTTCATCAATGTGACTCTATCTACATATAAGTGATTTTTGTATAGATTAATAATATCGAAAGTATTTTTAAGTACGGAGGACCGTTCGTGAAATATTAACGGAATAATACAAAAAGTGATGTAAAATATGCAAATGATAAATGTCACTATATCTTTAAAACTAGAGCTGATAGAGGAAAACTAATGACGCCGTCGTAATCAGGAGATACAAGTATATGAGGGTCGGCCGTTTTTATTTTAACATCTAAACAACTGTTTTTGCAGTGTTATTTACATTTATTAGAGATTTATATCTTTTTTCAGAAAAAAAATAACAAAACGACCCGGGCAGAAACTGCGACTTTGACCAAAAATATGTACGAGCACAAACAACACTGTAAATACAAAATTACGACTCTTCTAAAGTGGTTGTACCACCACAGTACTTAAAATACAAAATATGACTAAAAGTTTACAAATACCGAGTTCTTAGTAATGCTATACCACTACAATACTATATATACAAAAATTTTACGTTAGTTTCCCGTAACCCGTTTATAATAATTCTATACCGGTACAACAACGGTAAATACAATAATTTAACTTTAGTTGGGAAATTTTCATTCTGACGAAATACAATAATTTATTTAAAATTTTTTATTTAGAGTATTAGGACAACATTGAAATCGTGAGTCGGAGGACGGTCATTCGGAGTAATCATTTTAATGTTATGAGTACATTAAAATGTTGGTAAACGAATGTTGTACTGGCGTTACTTGTACCCGCAGACAATCGTAGCAACATTGTGCTGATTGTCTTCTTCTGCCTAGGCAGCTGTTAATATCTGTGGCAATAAGGAAAAAGTGATTGAGACATATTTTAGTGTTTTGCAGTAGAGCACTTTTAAGCTTCCAAGTCGATTTTCAGAACTTTGTTTCTTTTACAGTTAAATTGGAAAATTCAGTACATATTCATTAAATTTTAAGAAAACATCATTCTAGAAATTTTAAATAATACATTAAATTTTAAATATATCAAAATACAAGTATAACTAAACTATTATTCCCTATAAGATTATATGTTTGAAAAAGATGAGTTGCGAGTTATAGCACAATATAACTTTCTGAAAAATCACCCAAAAGAATTGAAATTTTGCCCAGAGGTTCTTTCAAATATGGAGATGATAGGGATGCCATTAACTAAAAATCACCTTATGTCGACTTAAGCATTTTTTCCTTTTTGCCAAAGAAATAATGATGCAGTCATGCCCCTTTATTGAAAATGAGTTTTGAACATGTGACATTTTCTTTTTTATTAAGGGTAACAATAGGTGTGTTTTTTTTACTTTTACAGTAAAATGCAGTTACTGCGAAAATTTTAAAATTTGCTCTCAAAAAGAGCTGTTACTGAAAAAAGTACGCGAACGGAAAAATATTAAAATTTAATAAGATTAAAGAAACAGCTGACTCCTAATCCTCATAGTGTTGAAAAATATATAAACTTTTGACTATTCAACTCTTTTATTTATTGGTACTCGATACAATATTTTTATAACACGAACAATCTAAGAATACATTTTGTAATTTCTTTCATGTAATATTTGCAAATAATTTCTCTTCGATTCCCTTGTTTTGTTGCTGTTTAAATTAATAAATATTACATTACTATTACTATACCAGAAATATGCTCTAAAAAAAGTGTTTTATGCTCATTCAATATGCACTAAAAACTTGAAAATATGCATTAAAAAGTAAAAAAATATGCGATTAAAAATAAAATAATTTGGTTTATTTGTACATGAAAATATATTTTGAATTCAAAAATTCAATAACATTAGCAGGTTAAAACAAAATTACCATACAAATTTTGACTAAAACAAATAATACAAATTAATTTTTATTGGATGCTTTCCTAAGAATTTAACTTCAATTTCAAAAGACCAGGATACCAGAATTCATGCTTTGGAACTGGATAAATAGAACAAGATTTTAAATATTGACATAGAATTTCAAATAAAAATCGCTGCTGTCTCATCTAAATAAACTTTAATGCATTGACAATGTTCCTTAAACGTCCTTTCTGGGGCAAAGTCCGTCACGAATATCAAAACTGAAGTTTTATTGGAACTAAAGTCCAAAAATAATAGTAATATGTAAAAAAAATGTATACACTACATTAGAACATTGGAGATTTAGATGGCAAAAAATAAAAATAAAATGTTTACCAACTTCTTAATTTGTAAGCATTTTAAAATATAAAAAAATATCTATAAAGTATCAAAATATGCTCTAAAAAATCGAAAATATGATAAAAATATGCGTCTAAGACTGACATATGCAAAAACATGCTTTAAAGGGTGAAATATGCAAAAATATGCACTAACAAATCGATGTCAACATTCTTACAAAGTTCTGAAACGGATAAATATATTGTCCCCACATTAATATGTCACACGAGAAAAAACATGCAATTGCATATTTGTGGTTTCCCTGCTGATTACCTTAAAAGCAAGTGCAATACTAGGTAACCAGATACCTTAAAGTTTTACAACTCTGAGTAATTTGAATAATTTGCAAAACAAAAGGATTACAAAAGGAAATTACAATGTATGTATTTACTCGTATATTAACAGTAATTATTATTATACTTTATAAAATAATAATTTTTTAATGAAATTCACAATCTATATTTAACTTTTTCTCAAATTTTTACACTTTTCGTTTGCTTACTTTTCATTTGTTTATATTTTTAATCACATGTTTTTATCTTACTAAGCTTTACTACGACAAATTTCTGCAGTAAAAATTTGCAAAACATTCAGTCGAGAACTGTCACTTTACTCTCTCAGTTTGTGTTGTCATTTACTGCATTTTGGGTACGCGAACGCAATTTAGTAAAATGCAGTACAGTTCATTAAAAATTTGTAAAAACTTTTGAGTACGCGAACGCAATTAATATGAGCAAAGAATGCTTTAAATTTTTAAAATAACACATGCTTTTCAGAAAATAACACAAAGAAATGTAAATGGCAAAGTAAAACGTTATTAATTATTAGTTACTCCAATGAGCTACATGTCCCTACCACTTTTCAAACCTTTGTCCGTACTAAAACTGACAATAAAGAAAATTCAGTCATTTTAATACGAATATTTTTGTTTAGTTTCTTGTGTCCTATGAAACCAATAGAGTCTAGTTATGCGATTTTGCATTTCAGCAAACGAAATATGTATGCATTATTATTACAGGGTGGCCCAGAAAGACCGAAGTGGTGTGAATTCCTTATAACTTTTTATTTAAGACATATTTTTTAATTTTTTGTTTTTTAAATACAGTAAATTTATAGGGAATATTTTTAGATTAGTTATTAAAAATTGTATCCCGCAAGTGGTGGCCATTTTCTGCTTCGCACAAATGTGCTCTTTCCATTTCCATTATTCATAACTTATTTATGAGTGACGAAGCCCATTTCCAATTAAATGGGTTTGTTAACAAGCAAAACTTTAGGATATGGGCTAAGGAAAACCCGAGAGTACTTCATCAACGACAATTACACCCAGTTAAGTGTACTGTTTGGTGCGGTGTTTCTTCAGAAAGGATCATTGGTCCATATTTTTTGGAAAATGAAAGAGATGTCGCCATTTCCATCAATGGTGATCGATATCGGGCCACGTTGGAAAATTTTGTAAGGCCAGCCGTGGAATACCATCCGCAAATATGGTTCCAACAGGATGGAGCCACAGCGCACACTCCGAGGGCCACAATGGCTATTTTACGCGACATCCTTGGGGAAAGAATAAATTCGCGTAGAAGCAATTTTAATTGGCCTCCGCGTTCCCCGGATTTAACCGCTCCAGACTGTTTCCTTTGGAGTTATTTAAAAAGGAAAGTTTATGTTAATAAGCCTGGGACTATTGAGGAATTAAAAACCAATATTCCAGACGAAATTAACAACATAACACCGGAAGTTTTGCGAAAGGTCATGGAAAATGTGTTGAAAAGAGATCATTTGTGCGAAGCAGAAAATGGCCTCCACTTGCGGGATATCATTTTTAACAACTAATCTAAAAATATTCCCTATAAATTTACTGTATTTAAAAAACAAAAAATTAAAAAAATATGTCTTAAATAAAAAGTTATAAGGAATTTACACCACTTCGGTCTTTCTGGGCCACCCTGTATAAATACAAAGAACTGAAACATATAATTTCTTTTACTAACGTGTTTCTAAATACGTCTGTATTTATTTTTTAAATACATGTGTAAATAAACTAAATAATATTTTGTATCGTTACCCTGCAGAAAATTTGGTGACAAACGTACTAGTCCTATGACCTTTGAAAATGGTAGTGTTGCCAAATGTAGGGAGAAGTGATGGTGAAAAAAGAAATATCGTTTAAATGGTTACATGTTCATAATTTTCATGATGTATCGTCTTAATCTTTAGTTAATTTAACTGTCACTCGATCTGACATTATAGTAAAGGAAACCGAATAAGTTAGTTCTTCCCGGGAAACAGGATTGAAAAAATTGCGTTCTCGCTAATTCCCTGGAAAAATAAATTTTCTGAATTAAGTACATATGTACATACGAGTATATGTATTAAATGAAACTTGGTAAAATTTTCCTTTATTAATGTAAGAATTCTTTTTAAATTAAAGTTAATCCAAAAACAGTTCTAAGACAAAATTTGTGAGTGACTTTAAGCAACAAGAATATTGCTATTACACAGCAAGAGGTTATACAAAGACTACTTGGCTGATGTTAAAATTTTATAATAAGGCTTCGAAGTAAGTTTATTAAGAATTTTCCTTGCTTGTTAGGGTTTCGTACACCAAAGGTGAAAAAAGGAACCCTATTGTTTTCGCTACGATGTCCGTCTGTCCGTCTGTCCGTCACCCGGTATTTTCTCAGGAACCGTAAGAGCTACGCACCTGAAATTTGGACAGAGTATGTAGAACCTTGGCCACTACAACAACAAAAACATGAGAATTAGAAATTAAAAGGTGCTCCAAAACGAACACAAACGAAAACAATAAACATTAAAATATTAAAAAATTTAAATTAAAGGGTGGTCCATCAGTTAATGCAATTTTGACTATGTAAATTTGACAAATTGCTATATCTTGGAGACCGTAAGAGGTAAACTCATGAAATTTTCAAAAACGGTAAAACTTAAAAATCCGAAAATTATAAAATCGCCAAACCAAAAAAAATTGCCAAAACCTGAAAAAAATCGCCAAAAATTTAAAAAAAAATCGTCAAATCGAAAAAAAATCGACAAAATTAAAAAAAAATTCTAGCACTAAAATAAATCGCCAAATTCGAAAAAATCGTTTAAATGAAAATAAATCGTCAATATGAAAAAAAACGCCAAAAACCTAAAAAAAATCGCCAAAAAGCGAAAAATGCGCCAAAACCAAAATAATTGTTTATGTTAAAAATGAAAAAAAGTCGCCAAAATTAAAAAACAAATCGCCAAATTTAAAAAAAAATTGCCGAAACGAAAAAAATCCCCATAATTTAAAATAAAGGCCAAAAACCGAAAAAAATCCTCAAAACAAAAAAAAGTCCCAAAACTAAAAAACATCGCCAAAACCAAAAAAAAATCACCTATATGAAAAAAAACGCCAAAATTAAAAAAAATCGCCAAAATAAAAATATCGCCAAAATAAAAATATCGCCAAAATAAAAAAAAGCCAAAATAAAAAAATCGCCAAAATTGAAAAAACTTCACAAACCAAAAAAAAATCGCCAAAACGTGAAAAAAAGTGCCAAAACTCAGAAAGCGCCAATAAATTCAAAAAACCCCTAAACTAAAAAAACGCTTAAAACCGAAAAAACCCAAAAACGAAAACAATGCCAAAACTAGAGTTTAAATTGTTCGTATTGAATTACATATCTCGTGCCCGTACGGAACCCTTCGTGCGCGGGTCAAAGTCGCACTTCATTGAATTTATTTTTAATTTTTCCCTAAATATTTCCAGGAGTATTCTTATCGTTAAATATGAGCAAGTTACAGTGCTATAGTCAGCTGCACCAAACTTTACCTATCCTGAGCCACAGTCTGCCTAAATGTCTTCAATTTGTCATTTTATTTCTCCCAAAATAAATCCTTCAGAGTTGCATTAATAGCGTCGACTTATAATAAATTTAAGTATTGTCAACTCAGAGTTTTTACAGTTTCTAAGAGCTTAAAACTTTCATTACATTCGGCGAAAAGTCACTTAAAGATATTTAATATATATATATATATATATATATATATATATATATATATATATATATATATATATATATATATATATATATATATATATATACATTTATGTCCTTTATTTACAACTGAATTTTGTAATAGTATATAAAACTATAAAAACGATTTGATTATTGCAGTCTTTGATACTTATGTTATAGTAAAAGATAGTCATTAAGGCTGTTTCAGACTATAATACAACTATTAATACTGTTACGTTTAAATTTTATTAAACGTGTCAGTTCTTTTCATTGCTCAAAAATAAAAATAAATTACACACGATTTTCTAATTTGCAACTGAACTTCCTTTTATTTGTCACTAAACAAATTACAACTTGTCTTTTCTTATTTACTTCTTAACGTTCTTATTACTTAGTAAAACCAACTGGAAGAAACTATTACCGCACAACGATATGGCTTTTTAGGCGTATATGTTTATTGGTAGCCAGATGATTAAACAGTCTTCTAGCACAATCGGGAAAATTCATTTTGCCGTTTTTAGATGTTTGTTGGTGATTCGATTGGCAGTTAGTTTTTGAATTTTCAAAATAACGACTTGTATGTTGGCAATGCGGTGTGCTACTGGTAGTACAGGGTGGTTACCATAAGTGCTCGCACTTTTATTTGTATACGTGTACGTCTGTGCTTGTGCTTGCACGTGAATATGTGAGTACGTTTATTGCTTAAATTAAATACTTCTAGAAAGTTCTTTGCATTAACCCTGTAGGAATATTTTTACGTAATAATACTTTTGACTAAAATGCATCGCTGATCTAATTTCAGTTTAAAAAATTTCAAAAAAACAATAACAACTCAGTATGTCAGATTTTCATTTTAAACAAAAGTGTTTATACTTGTGTTATAGTCAGGGCTGCCGTTTTTGGTTATTTCTAACCAAAAGTGGTTATTTTTTTCTTTAATGTGGAGATGTGAATATTTTTCTCATTTTGGTTATTTTTTTCCAAAATAATGATACACATGCACACATTTTTTATGTTATACTTTTTAAGCTTTTATGTTCTTCAATTTTTAGTATTGCTACCAAGGCAACTGAAAATAAAACAGCTGTGGCTTAAATCGCTAGTGCAGCCACCTGTTATGAATTCGCCTTGATTGCTACTCACTTGTTTAAAATACTTTTCTTTTACAACACTGTCAAAAACTTTTAATTTAGCTAAATAGTCGCAACTCTGTACTACAGACCACTATGTAGTCCATAGGAGGTGAGTTTGTTTATCAGCCCCTATAGCCTCCTTCCTAAAAAAATTGGTCACATCTTGGAAAATGTTAATTAGTTGGACAAATTTAAAGTTTTTCGAAAATCTCCTGAAAACTCGAACTTCCAGTAATTCTGAGTATGCACGTTTTTAGAGTACCATGTGGTAGGTGACCACTTTTGTCCGCCAGCATCGCCTCCTTCCCAAGAAAAGTGCGTAACACTCAGAGAATTCCAAGTTTAAAACTTGACGATATTTGGTTCAAATTCATGTTTTTCAGAAACAGATTCATGGGCTTTAATAAAGGAAAACTTTATCTATAAATTTGCACTAATTTTTCCCGTCTCGGTTGCATCATTTAATAGAAAAGGCCTTAGGAAAGGCATTAGCCGAATTTTTATAGCTTAACAGAGCTCTGTTAACACGCTAACAGAGCTCTGCAAACTCTACATTTTCATGACTTTTTTGGAGTGATGTTATTTAATAAAAATTCTACATATGGAAATTTGGTTATATTTATTTTCATTTGGTAACTTTTAAAGCGAATTTTGGTTGTAAAAATTTTTTGGTTGTGGCAGCACTGGTTATAGTCTAAAACGACCTTTAAGAAATACTTCTTGAATGTAGTTTCAAGTCAAGTTATAGTTTGTGTATTAGACGAATTAGGAGAACTGATGACTTCAATTTAATGGAAGTTTTATGAAATTTGATGAGCCCACATTTTAATTTTATATTAAAAAAAATTTATGGACATTTCACTGCTTGTTTATTGGTGGCGAAAGAATTCTTTCTTTCTTACAGTTGCATTTGAAACAAAAACAAAATTTTAGAATTTGTTTTTGTTTTAAATAAAATTTTTATAACTAAAATTTCCTTCGAACAGGATATTGCTGTTGAAGCAGACGATGAAAAACGAATCAAATTTAAAAGAGTAAATTTAGTCAATCAATCATTCAAACTACCTTTTTTAATATTAACAAAAAAAACACTGAAAACTTTGATACTAAGGTAAAACAGGATTATAATACAAAATATCAATGAAAATAAATTTTACTGTCAATTACGCCATTTTATGTGTGCTGCAAAATTCTACATATTTATGAAATAACGTGTATAGTTTTAATTTGCCGTTTTTCCGGGAAAACCTTGAAAAATTTTCCGAGCATATTATTATTATTTTCCAAAACCCTAAATAGTATAAATATATGTAAATGTTAAGTTAATTGTTCCCTTTAATGAAATCCACAAGCCACTCTGGAGCCCGTCCCGCTACTATACATAGATAAGGGCATGTACTAAGTGGGAATTCTCGGGAAAATGAAAAAATTATTCCCGCTTTCGCTGGAAATTAAAAAATTCAGGAAAACAAAATCTCTAATAGATATGTTTAATTATTTTAATACAATTACTCATAAGTATTAGCCAAACAACAGTTTAATAATTCTTGTATAACAATAATTTGAGAACTTTTTTTACTGGTATCAATATTAATGCTTAGACAATTGTTTAGCCATTAAATGTTGGACATACCTATAGCAATTTTACACTTTGTAATACACTTATTTTTCGTTTCTATGTATAAATTTAATTTGTTTAAGGTTAACATTTGTTAACCCACTAATAATCCCAAAATATTATTTTATATTATCCAATTCACAACCTAGTGTATATTGTATTAGCTACAACTATGGTAGTGGTGTGTTGTAAGTGTTGTTAAGCCTATAGTACACGGCATGTAAAAATACACATGCACATGTAGCTCTGACGTATTGTTGACGTCATTATTGGATATATGCCATGTACTAACAATACATGTAAATTGAGAAATTTACATCACTACTCATGAGCTGTCTCTGGAAATGTGTCCGACTCGGCTAAATTTGTCATATTTAGATTTTGAAACAAAAATACTATAAATATTTTACGACATGGAGCAGCTACAAATAATTAAAAGAAAATGCAATCACATGCTGAAAATTCTCGGGTCGTCATATTCACATGCGGATGTAAATTTAAACATGCCGTGTACTGTAGGCTTTAGAATTTTAAAAATGTCGAACATTTCAAAAGAAGAAGAGAAAGAATAAAAATAACAAAACAAACTTTTCTATGGAAATTACCTACAACATTTTACAACTATTGTACAGCTTGACGACCTAGTACACTTACAATAGGTTGTGAATTGAGTAATTACTTTAGTTATTTAGCAAAATATTTTTTTATTAAAAATACATTGAAATTGATTATTGAGGGGTATAGCTGGATCTTATGCGCATTTCATCGTTGATAATGGAGATCACCAGGAAACCTTTACCGAAAAATTTCTTAGAACCACTACAGTTATTGTATTATAAACTTTATTTTAAACAAATGAGAAAGACGCTCAACAAATAACAAAGTTGAAACAAGAACTCAATAATCAACATGTTTTATATTTTTATGCTTTACTAGATTGGCAGACATTTTTTCAGCTCTAATTGTAGTTGTTACGAGTATGTAAAGAAAATACCCTACAAGAAATTAATGACTGAAACTAACACAAACAACAATTTTTACTAACCCATTTACAACAATTTTTCATTCAATTCAACATTTATTAAAGTTGCTCTACTCTAACATATATGTTAGAGTGGAACATCTAATGTACATATGTCCAAATTTTTAACATATTGAATTTTACTGAAAATAATTATAGTTCGTTCGGTTTTTAAAATTAAAATGCATAAGTGTTAAAAAATATGGTGTTCGTGAAAAAGTAAGGTAAAAACAATAATGAATAAAAGAAATTTTATACAGTTTAATTTAAAATATACATACATATGTATGTATTCGTTTCTTTTCCAATTTTTAGATATTTGGAAAGGAGAAAATGCGCTGTGAAGGAGGCGCAATTCATGCAGTCTGTGAAAGTTTATAAAAGTATTGAAAAAGATAAGTAAAATAGTGCATAAAAGATATTCACAAAGTTTAATTTAATATGTATATTTATTTTCTAAATTTTAGATATTTGTAGAGAGCAAGGTGCGTTGGAGATGAAAAGATGTGAGGGCAATATACCGCTTAAGTTATTTGGTGATTTTGTATATTTGTATTTTTTGTTTTAAATGAAATTTACTTATGTATTTTAGAGTTATTTTTGTAATAAAAAAGCAAATAAAATTAAACAAAAAGTATTATAAATTATGTTTTTTATTTAAAAGTTACATTTTACCAGTTTCTACGCAAATATTGACTAGTAATAGGTGACTAGTTGCCTTGTAACCATTGACTAGTCATAGTTCACCAATGCTTATGTAATCTGTGACTGGCAAAAACGTAGCAGAGTAAGCAGTTCAGATATATGTGTTTTAATTAAGTGAAATTAGTAAGTTAGAGAGAGAGAGAGAGAAAAAATCACACGTACACAAATGTTTTGGTCATTTTTTTCACCAAGCCCCTAATAAACTAACTGGGACCAGTGACCGTCGATACTATTCAAATCACTAGTCAATTGACTGGTAGCCTTCCTGTAGGGATAAATTTAAATAACAACATCAGCTATTCACGAATAGAGTGTTGCCACACAAGTATTTTTAATCGGGTGCAATAAGGTTAATAATTAGTGTTTTTATGGAGTTTGTGACAATTTAAATTTGACATATAAAATATTTTACTAAATAAGTAAAATAATAATTTGGGATTATTAGTGCATTAACAAATGTTAAACTAAAATTGTAACAATTCCCACAAAATAAAACATTAATTATTAACTTGATTGCACCCTATCAAAAATACTTGTTTGGCAACACTCTATTCTTGAATAGGTGTAGAGTAGGTATAAAATTATATTTATGCTTTAATTATAGTTCTTCTTTTGACAGCACGCAATTTATAGAATACCTGCAGTGAGTTTTCATTCATTGGCATTGTTTTGCTTGACTAAATAATAACATTGTTCAAACTGCACAATGTTTTTAAGTGATGAAATGAAAAATTTTAAAAGAAGCAACTATCTCAAAATAAAGGAGCTAATAAGAATTTCTTTCGGCCTGGGAGTAAATTTAACAAGTCCCACCTCTTTGAAGGAATCACTGAGAATGTAAGTAAGACATCCCGTATTAAAAGTAAGATCCTTCATAATATAAGAAACAGTTTATGTACTTACACCATTTTTTAACATTTAACGGGGGTAAAGTTAGGCCAACATGGTATAGATGGATTTTCTCAAGGTATGGACTTTTTTCATATTTTAAATGTGTATTGGGGTATTCAAATGGTACTCATAAATTAACACGTTTTAAAGTAATAAAACGAAAAAACATGACAGCGGTGAGCAACAACTCATAATTTACAATTATAAATTTCCTAGATATGATATGACAGCCTGACGATTACAAATTTGTCTAATACGTAGCATATTTCAGTAATAAGTATTGTGCCAAACAAGAACTTGGTGAACATTTTTATCTCACTACTTTTGATGGTCGAAATTTCGGAAAGGAACTTGGAACTGACTACATTTTAAAAGGGTTTCTATAATAAAACTTTTTAAAATTATAGGACCGTATCAAAAAAAATAAAAAAATTATTTGAACTTCAAGTTTTATTTTGTCAAAATTTCTCAAGTATCCTGCAGAAAATTTGGTGACAATTGACCCAAACGTACTCGTCCTATGACTTGAGAAAATGCGAGAGTTATCAAAAGTACGGAGAAGTAAATGTTGAAAAAAGACACATCATGTAAATGGAGACATATTCACCATTTTCGTCATGTATCCTCTTGATCTTGAGCCAATTTAATTTGTACACGGTCTAGTATTTTAGTAAACGACACTGAACATGTTCGATGTGCTTGAATAGATGGACATATCAAATAGTGTAAATATAATGTTGATTGCTCCCTCCAATGTGACGAGGTAACCAGTACCGTAACTATACTGATATATTAACTTAAGTTTAACTGGTATTTATACTTTTGAAATATGAGTGGCCATGTGGTGGAGTGGGTAGTAAGCAAGCCTATCATGCACGAGGTTTGTCGGTTCGAATCTCAAAAAATTTCCTGCTTAAAAATAAATTATAATTGCATTTGTAACAACAAAAAAATTATAAGTTTTCATTGCTACAGTTAAATGTCGGAATATTATTTATAAAAAATTTATATTATTATACACCGAATAGGTCCCTATGGGATAGTTCAGTGGACAAGTCATAAAGTGCATACAAAGTGTCAATTAACCCCATCTTAGGCCATCCACATGTAAAAGTGACTAGTCCGCTTCATAGGAAGTGTGTGAACTCGGACTAGTCCCTATCACTTGGGGACCGGTCACGTGACTAGTATTGTGTCAGTTCAATTCCCTGCAGGATAATGACTGCTCCAGTTAAAAAGGTCAGAGTTACATAAAATTTTTACATATTTAAGAGTCATCTAAGTAGAATATGTAAATATAGCGTAAATTTAACTGGGAGTAATCCTGCCTATTTTTTCAAAGTACTTTAGAAAACGCAAAATTAAAGACTTGCATAAGTGCAACTGTGCATGCAAAGTATCAATAGATAATATAATAATACGTTAACTTTTTATGTTATTGGCTGCACTTATCTAATATAAAAATCGGTGCTTTCGGATTTTCCAGTTTGTACCTCACTCCTTAACTTAAATTCTTAATTTCTAGATAAAAATGTGTGCCCATGCCCCCGATAGAAACTTACAGGTTTTTAGACTCTTCTTGTGTATCGAATTTGAGCTCTATAGTGCGAATTTGTGTTTTAAGCGCATGGCTCCATCCGCCCCCCCCCCAGGATAAAACTTCTTTGCCAGTTGCTTAATCATCTACACTTAGTTGTGTATTAACTTTCAGCTCTCCAGTGCGGATTCTAACTTTAAATTTTATGGGCCTACTTTATACAACGGGAATTTATGTGTATGCCAAATATCTATAAAATGGCTTGCCTTAAAGGCTTTAGGTTTGCTTTTTTCACTCTGATATTTATGGGCGTAGCCCCGCTCTCTGGGCGTTAATAACTAGCTCATTTTTTTTTCTTTTTATGTGCATGATCCTGTACATAAATACGGATAACGGATGTGCTGAGCCGAAGTACATGAAATAGGAGGTTCAAAGGGCGTGTTAATATCCTCGCATTATTGCAACATTTATTACCGTAGCCGTAAAAAGGCCAATATGTGGGGTGCAATGCTTTCCAAGAATTGCTGGTGTCCCCCTAGAACTATTAAAAATTGCATGTATTTACTTATTTTAATATTATTAAAATTATTTAATAATTTAATTTAATTATTTAATATTATTAAAATTATTATTATTATTATTATATTATTACTAAAAAAAAGAAAAAACGAGTAATCTATTTAAACCTGCTGTCACTCTCACTTAAAAAAATATTGATAGATTTGCATAAGAGCAATGTGTATGCAAAGCGTTAAGCAAATTGCTTAACTTAAACGCTTTTAATGTAGTTTTTGGCAGCAGGTCCGTCCCTGATAAAATATTCGGTATTTCAGATTTTGCTACTTGTTAACTCACTTATGCCTACTTGCCTTCATAATATTGATGAGCGAGTCAGTGAGTACTTATGTCGCAAAACGTGCACCTCCATATGTCGGGAAGTTTTCATTGCAAAAATTTCCAAAACTTTCGTGTATAAATATATACACACTATGTGTAGAGGCTGCTACTTTCCCTCTTAAGCCTGGTACTCTGTTCAACATTTCACGTGAAATGCTGTCAAAATACATATAAAAAAAATTGACACGAATTGTTCATGAAAAAATGTTGCAAAAATAGTACTCTGTTTATATTGGGAAAAACATGTGAAAAGTATCTTCAACATTTTAAGTGTTCGTGCGAAATAAGATAGGTGGCACTTATTTCGTGTGGAATTTACAACAAACACATGGATCGTTTTTAAAAACATAAGAAATTGTAGCATAGTTTCAGGGCTAATTAATATTTTATACATGTCAAATTTTTCGTATGAAATAATCACTGTTGCTCAACATTTTTCACAAATTTGAACAGAGTACCATGCTTAAGGCCAGCTTTACATCTGTGTGTCATGTGCCCAAATAGGTAACCACTAATTACTAATGAAAAAATTATTGATTCAGACATGTTTGTACAGGGTGGCCCAGAAAGACCGAAGTGGTGTAAATTCCTTATAACTTTTTATTTAAGACATATTTTTTTAATTTTTTGTTTTTTAAATACAGTAAATTTATAGGGAATATTTTTAGATTAGTTGTTAAAAATGATATCCCGCAAGTGGAGGCCATTTTCTGCTTCGCACAAATGATCTCTTTTCAACACATTTTCCATGACCTTTCGCAAAACTTCCGGTGTTATGTTGTTAATTTCGTCTGGAATATTGGTTTTTAATTCCTCAATAGTCCTAGGCTTATTAACATAAACTTTCCCTTTTAAATAACTCCAAAGGAAACAGTATGGAGCGGTTAAATCCGGGGAACGCGGAGGCCAATTAAAATTGCTTCTACGCGAATTTATTCTTTCCCCAAAGATGTCGCGTAAAATAGCCATTGTGGCCCTCGGAGTGTGCGCTGTGGCTCCATCCTGTTGGAACCATATTTGCGGTTTGTATTCCACGGCTGGCCTTACAAAATTTTCCAACATGGCCCGATATCGATCACCATTGATGGAAATGGCGACATCTCTTTCATTTTCCAAAAAATATGGACCAATGATCCTTTCTGAAGAAACACCGCACCAAACAGTACACTTAACTGGGTGTAATTGTCGTTGATGAAGTACTCTCGGGTTTTCCTTAGCCCATATCCTAAAGTTTTGCTTGTTAACAAACCCATTTAATTGGAAATGGGCTTCGTCACTCATAAATAAGTTATGAATAATGGAAATGGAAAGAGCACATTTGTGCGAAGCAGAAAATGGCCACCACTTGCGGGATACAATTTTTAATAACTAAAAAACAAAAAATTAAAAAAATATGTCTTAAATAAAAAGTTATAAGGAATTCACACCACTTCGGTCTTTCTGGGCCACCCTGTATTTATTGATTTAAACAGTTTTTAATCATGTTGTACTCTATAAAAGTGTCTATTAGTTGTGTATGAAAATGTTTAATTGAATAAATATGTGTCTGAATCAAACAGTTTTTCATTAGTAATTAGTGGCTACGCTTATTTGGCTACGCTTAGATGGCACACAGATGTAAACTCGGCCTAAGTCGTAACGAAAAAATGTTGTAAGCCTAAATAATATTCACAAATTCAATATCAAGTTAGATTTTTTGCATTTTAATATTTTTTATTTCTAGTATAAATTTAATTTTGGTATTCGGTAGTGGATTTTTTTTATATGGACACTGGTGCTATACAATTCGTTACATGGATGACATTACAAAAATAGCTGAGGTAAGTAAAAAAATATACTGAATATTATTATTTATAATAATAAATTATACCTATTACAATATTATTATATAAGTATTCGATTCATTCGGTTCTTAAATTGTAAAAAATCGGGATATTCGACATTTGAAAAATCAACATATTAAAAAAACCGACAACCATATTGTGAAAAACCGGTTTTTAAAACCGGTGGAAAAACCGAATCGATCACCCTAGTATGTATGTATTTATATATGCATGTATTATGCAAGTAAAGAATTGTGAGTGTAAAGGTTTTTGGAAACAAAGTTTAATTTAGGACTTAGATCGGTAAGCTTCATTATTATGTCATTCAATTGGAGTTCAATTACAGCAGCTTGACTGCTAGAACAACTTTTAATAGATTTTAATTTCTACAATATATTCCAGTTTCAGGATATGTGACGAAGCGACCATTCCTAAAAAAAATTAGTGAATGGAATATATAAATTCAGAAATTTACATCACTACTCATGTGATGTCTCTGGACTCGGCTAAATTTGTCATATTTAGATTTTGGAACAAAAATACTATCAATATTTTACGACATGTAGTAACTACAAATTATTAAAAAAAATACAACCAACATGCTGAAAATTCTAATGACGTCATATTCACATGCGCATGTGGATTTTTACATGCCATCTACTGAACAGAACAGTTCTCGTGGTACCTTCATAGTGAACAATCGATTATCGGAAATTTTCTTACATACCAAACAAACAAAATATTATACAAAAAAACATTCGTAGTACGTATTATTCGTAATAGTATGTACCTATTTTAACTATTTTAACGTTAATAAATAAGCTTTATTGCTTTGTTAATATTTTTTACATAGTGGAAATAACAAAAACAAAAAAACGGCAAACAAAAAAAAAACATAAACAGTGGCATTGAGGAATACTCTATACGAGTACCTCAAAAACAAACAAACAATAATAAAGTACAAAAACAAAAAATAACCGCAAACAAAAAAAGTGCCCCTGATGAGTACCTCAAATACAAAAAATTTTGAAGTGAGTTCTAACGGGAGAAATGCCTATTTCACTATGAGTTCTGAAGCTCTTAATGAAAACAATAGAAATAATAAATCTAATGAAAGTCTTTTTTAACGGCAAAGCCAATTTTTCGTCAGCGATCAACTTCGCTTTGCCCAATGTATTTGACATAGTAGTGATTCATTAACATTAAAGTTGCCTAGTACTTCTTCATATAAGTCAGTAATATCATCCCCTTCAGGCTCGTGTTCATCACTATATACTTACCAAAGATATGTAAATCGTATTGAATGGCATTGACTCTTATGTTAAAGATGCATTCATGATACAAACAAAATATTATACAAAAAAACATTCGTAGTACATATTAACCGTAATAGTATGTAATTACCTATTTTAACTATTTTAACGTTAATAAATAAGTTTTATTGCTTTGTTAATATTATTTTTAACTTCTTTTTTTTATCACTTTGATCTTTTGGCTTATTGCAACTAGCAGTGCCGTGTAATTCGCCGCAAACAACACAATTAAATTAACTTGAGTTATCAAAAAACGCACTGACCATATTCCATTTACGTTATTAAGGAAGTGTTTAAATATTAAACACAAAGAATAATAGTATCAGTGAATAATAGTCTAAGTGGCCTTTTACCTCTTATTTACCGCAAGATATAAGGAGTAATGTTTGTGGGTATTCGATTTGTATCTTTCAACATTGAAAGTGATATGAAAAACCTCGTCAGGTAGATTATTTTGCATACCAACCGTAAACAATATTGTTAGAAATTCTTTGTCAACTCAAATAGAATCCAATTTACTAAATATATACATATACCCAGCAAAGAAATTTGAAAAAAGATAATCGGGTTTGCAATTAAGCAAAGTGGAAGCTCTTCCCTTCTGGATTACCAACTCAATAATTTTAACAAGGCGTGATACTAAAAAACTCGATTCTAAAGAACTAGGGTGTGTTCGTAAATGCATCTCTGCTCTGCATCATACGTGCAAACTTTTATTTAAAATGCAATTAAAGATTCGCTGATAATCCGTTTTAGTAGTAATCATGTTTGTACAATATATTTGACATTTATTTATGCGTTATCTACTTCAGTGAAGCAGTTTAGAACAGTTAAATTTTTATTTGCAGCCCAGTGATGCATTTACGAACACACCTCTACTTACCTTATTTATGTGGCAACATGTTCAATCAACTTCTACATGTTTTTTTTTAATTTTTTGTGATACGATTTGTTATAAAATTGGCAATCAGAAAAGTAAGTTATTATATGGCAAGTATGTGGTAGTGAACTGGACAAGACCATTTATATGACCTTTCAAGACATGAGAGATTTTTCAAATGCTTTATTTACTACAGCGAAATATTCCACACTGTTTGCAGACATTTGTTTCGGATGTGTGTCTTGCCAACAATGTTTGTTTTAGAATATTTCGCTGTAGTAAAGCATTTGAAAAATCTCTCATGTCTTGAAATGTCTTATAAATGGTCTTCTGCAGAACTTTAGTATGTAGTTCTGATGGTAATGTATAATTTTTTGGTGGGTACATATAAGTATAATAAAATATGTAACTCTTAAGTTACTTAAGTAATAATTATTATTTATGAAAACATACTTGCATATAAATACATGCATATATACATACTAAATAAATATGTATTTGTTTCTTATAGAGCATCTGCACTGCTTTTCAAACAATTTTATCAATAATAAAGATGCTATACTTTCTGTTTATTCAACGTAAACTGCATACACTACTGGAACAGGCGCAAACTCATGAGATATTATTAAAAACAGAAATATTTAACTCAGGTAAGTCGAAAAATAACACAAGATATCTAATGATTTTATAAATGTATATACCTATACAACTATACTTTAGATTTAGCCATCAAGAAGAAACTCAAAAAGGTTATGGATCAAATTATGGAAAGAAGTTGGAAGAATATACGTTATCAATTGCTATTTTATATTTGCTCTTGCAGCGCAATAATTAGCACTTATTACTTCACAGCCCTGTTTGTAAACTTGTATCATGCCATAAAAAAGACTCCTAATTACAAGCATATGCTACGTAAGTATGAACACATTGTTGAAAATTAGAAATTTGTAATGCCGAGTACACACTATGGCATTTTGTGACATCTCAATCTTATGTTTTAGATTTGGCAGTTTTTCTTGAAGCAAGTCTGAGTTTGCAAAAGAGAGGGGAAAGAAGAAAGAGGTACTGACTTGCTTGTACAGAAGAGTTACTTTAATTCCCGTTTGTTATTTCATTCGCTGCATTAAAATAGTACGCAAATTGAACAAGAAACCGTCCGTGTGTAAACAATCGAGCAGTTTTAAAAGAGAAATGAAGAGAACTGCTTCAAGGAAAACTGCCAAGTCTAAAACATGACTTAGATGTATACTGGTAGCAACGTTTACATACATACATACATATGTATTTATTTTGTGAAACAATTTTTAACTTTTGGTTCTAGTGCAATTTTTAGTAAGTGACATCTCGATATTTTTCGACTAAAGAATATTCTTCAAATATTTTATTTTCGATATTAGCAGTAGTTTAATATTTTATTCTACACTCTGTATCCTCACAAAAACATAAATTTGAAAAAAGGTCAAGTTATCATGTAAAATTTCGGCCATTAAAAGTAGTGAGATAAAAATGTTCACCAAGTGCGTCTTTGCATAATACCTATCACTATAATCTACCGTGTATTTTATAAATATGAAATCCTCAGGTCTTTATAGTATTTCTAGGCAACCTTCTTTCTGGAAATCATTTTTCCCCATGTAAAGAAGCGAATAAATATGCGCTATTATATTCTGTATTACAAGGATAAAAATATTGCCAAAGTTACCTAGAAATACTACCTATAAAACCCTAACGGTTTCATATACATATGTACATATATAAAATGCATTGCAGATTATAGTGATAGGTACTGTGAAAAGAACAACTTGATAAAAAATTTTTATCTCACCACTTTTAATGGTCGAAATTTTGGATAGGAACTTTGCCTTTTTTAAATTTATGTTTTTGTGAGGATCTATAATAACACTTTTGAATTTGAAATTTCTAGTGTATTTTATTTCTATTTATTATTAGTCGGCCAGTTGAAAAAATCATTATTAAAAAGGGGTGTGCTATACTGTACCTCCAATCGGATACCAATTGGATCCATTGTGCTTAAAAAAGGCACAGTTACTTAATCTAATGGGTTAGAGTGTGATGGGTGTTGAATTGTACACCTTAAAAATGCATTATTGTGTGATTAAAACGGTCCGCCATTGTGTATGCAATTTGGTAAGAGTCGTCTGAAAAGAAATATGTAAAATATAGCGTTAATTTTAGTGGGTTTGACCTATTAAAGTCTGCTTAGTGGAAGTACATAAATCAAAAAGATATGCCCATTGTACACACAGATTTACAAAATGAAATTAAAGAATTTATTGCATTGAATTAAAAAAATAGAATGTGAAGAGGATTATTGGTATTAAAAACTGATTAAAATTTGTTTGCAAATGATTACCAATTTAAACTTAACATTTTCATTAAACAATTTTCATTTTTACCTTTTAGTTACAAAAATCAGACAGCGAATGAGACCACAAAGTGTAAAGGCAGAGTTTTTACTTTCTGTTCTGTTACGAATCAGCTGACTCTTTTTTGTTTATAGAAATCTAATACAAGTCGTTAGTTTTTCTGTTTCGTTCTGTTCTGTTTCGGTTCAACCTGTGAAAATCAAAAAATTATTATGTAGTTGTTAGTGACAGCATAAATTAAGTAAAAATATTTTGAAATAAACTGTGATTGTGCTTTTGGAATTTAATTTTTAATAGAAAAATGTAAAATTATCACCCAGTCCCTCGTTTCTGTAAGAAATGTGAGAACTTTTCGAACTATATTTTTTGATACTTTTTGTAAGCTTATATAAATTTTTATGTGAGTAACCTTGTATCAAATAGGACAACCAATATAATTATTTAATTTTTCTCGATGCGAGAACTTCTCACAAGTTATAGAAATGAGGCCCAGGTTCTGTATATCACCACGAAATGAAAGTGAAATCAATTTTAATTCCACATATGCGATTTCGTTGTGTTATGCAATTCGTATGAAACATGAGGTTTTAATCTCATATTGTTTTGACCAGTTATATGAAACAACGCAAGAAAAAACAATTTTTTTTTATTAACAATATCAATTGACAGTTAAAAAAAACAAGGAAAATATTAAATTTCAGTTATTTTTAAAGTTATTTTTAATTAACGTGTTTTAAACCACTAATATGAACCAATCTGCGTTTGTTATTTCTATTTACTTGCTAGAAAGAGAAAAGGAATGAATAGAGAGGATGCAAAGGAAAACACTTCGCGATTGTTCCAATCTTTTGGAACTACAAGAACAGTCGTAAGTAAAAATTAAAATTGTAGTTAACATTTTCTTAAAGAAAAAAAAACAGATTTATAGCATATTTTAGATTAAATAAAGAAGGGTTTTTAATCCTGTTAAATGAAATATGAGCCAAAGTGACCGAAGTAAGCATTCCAGTAGTTTTACAATTAGCCACAGCACTTCGTTACTTCGGACAGGAAAGTACCCAACAAATAATTGGAAAAAATTCTAACATTGCTGTAGGAAGAAGTACCGTTTCAAAAATTCTGACAAACATGTTTAACGTATTAAAAGATGTCATATGCCCAAAATGGATAACGTTTCAAAAAAGTGAAGAAGAAATTTAAAAGTCCAAAATAAATTTTTACAACAAATATCAATTAGCTGGGGTAATTGGATGTGTGGACGGTACCCACATAAAAATTAAGACACCAGAAACAACTCAAGTTTATTCTGGAACAGAAAGGGGCTTCCAAGCATAAATGCTATGATTGTGAGTTCATTCATACATATCTACATAATACATTTGTATTCTGGTCTATAGATTACTGATTACAAATGAATATCATAGCAGTGGCTGCATGCAGACTTGGTCAGTGCCAGATTCATTTCTATGGAAGTTAAGTGATGAGAGACATCACCTAATGAGAAATTATGAAAATGGTGATAAGAAATCTTGGCTTTTGGGTGATGCAGGATATTCTGTAGAACCTTTTTTTCTAATGCCGTACAGAAGTCTTACAGTGGAAGCTGCAGAACATAACTTCAACAAACAACATATGTACATAATTGAACGGGTTATTGATGTTTTGAAAAATCGATTCAGATGTCTTTTATGCACCCTTACATACGAACCAAATAAAGCCTTTAAAATCATCAATATTTGTTGTGCACTCCACAATACTTGTAGATTTTATAATGTGGAAGCATTTGAAAGCAATGAAGTTCCATATAACGATAGTGAATACGGGTCAATAAATGCCGACACAGACACGGAATTGCGATTCTTAAATGAAGCCACTAGAATGAGAAATAAAATAGCCAGAATTTTATAATAATGCAATTCATTTATTAGTACTTACACACGTAGGTATATACATATGTATGTATAAATATATGGAACTATTTACAAGTCTTTGAAAATAAATATATGAAGAAATATAAAATTACATATGTATGCAAAAAAATAACCAATACCTAGGTGATTGTTTTTATTTTGTAAGGACATTTTTCTTTTATATATCTAAATTCAACTATTTCATTTGAATTAAATTTTTTTTAATTAGAAATAATTCATAGTTAGGCTCAAGTTCAGTAATTTCAATTCTTATTGAATGAAATATTTTTATTAATTAATGTGAGTTTCTAAAGAAGAGACGAAAAATTAAACTTAGACTTTAAGCTGGGGTAAATACCGATACTTTTCTGTGCAGCCATGCACTTCATCAGCACCCTAGTCTATCTACTTGGGTAGAGATTCTTATTAATTAAGAATATGAAAAACGATTGTGTATACAATTGATTTACCTTTGGTAAACACATTTATAAGTATCACTATTAATTTTCTGTTTTTTCCATTTTTTCATTTTTCTATTTAGGTTAGCACGAAATTATATTACTCTACCTCAGTATGTTTAACTATTCTTACTTATCTTTTTACGATCATCACATTAATTTTTTCTTATTTATTCGATGTACCATTGGTACATGCATGTACCAGACCTCGTACTTTTTACCAGAAGGAAAGTTACGGAATGGAGAACACCAAAATTAGGTAATATATCACTCTCGCCCAAAAAAACATACAAATTATGTGGGAGTTATTTTGGATAGCAAACTAACGTTGAAACCCAATATAGAGGATAGAGTCAAAAAGGCTAACACTGCTCTATACGCATGTAAAAAGATGCTGGGCAAGACATGGGGACTTTCGCCTAATCTTACATATTGGACCTACACAGCGGTAGCTAGACCAATTCTACTCTGCGGAATACTTCTATTGTGGAGAGCGACTGAGACGAAAGCATATATCAAAAAGTTAGAAAACATCCAGAGACTGGCAGAACTCTGCATCACTGGAGCTCTGAAAAGTACTCCTACTGCAGCTTTATATGTTATGTTGGATCTTAAACCAATAAAATTAACTGCTCTGAACACGGCATGCAAGTCCGTGATCCGACTCAGGTCATCAGAACAGATGACGTATAAACCATTTGGTCACAATAAATTGCTGGAAGACATGGAATGCAAAACCATAGATCACTATAAAAGAAGAAGGCTTCGAGATAGCCTGTAGTGGTTATAGTTTAAATTTTTTCACTGATGGATGAACGGAAAGGAGCTGCAGTTTACTGCCCGGAGCTCAGTACAGAGGAATCTTATAAACTTCCTGATTACTGTAGCACATTACAGGCAGAAATCTATGCAGCCAAAATGGCTGCAGAATTAGCTTTCACCCCTCAAACCATGAATGCGCGTGGAAATATATATATATAGACAGTCAAGCAGCAATTCAGGTAATTTCAGCAGACTGTAACTACTCCTCGGTTGTGCTCATGTCTAGGAATGCCTTAAATAGATTATATGCTGGCAGACAAGTACATGTTTTTTGGGTACGAGGACACATAGGGATTGAGAGAAACTAAATGGTGGATACACTAGACAAAAGGGGAATCCAATTACCTGTGGGAGAAACAGTGTATGTCCGGAAACGAGTTCAACACCTGATATCGATCATAGACTCTAAGATGACGGAAGAAGCGGAGGAGGGTTGGCGTGTGACGAAAACTTGCAAGACTTCTAAAATCATGCGGAGTTCCTATGATCCTAAATGGACTAAATTCCTTTTATCACTAACCAGAAGCGACTGTAAACTTCTAGTGGGGATATTAACTGGACACTGCTTAACGGCTTCGTATGCCGTCAAAACAGGAGAAATACTTGACGGTACCTGCAGAAAATGCAAGGAACCCGTGATAATTGAAACAGTAGAACATCTACTGTGCCACTATCCGGCCTTAAACCGCACCAGATATGACTGACTTAGTGGTCACACTTTTCGTAGTCTTGATTTTGTATCGGGAGTGGAAATGCGTAGGCTGCTAAGGTTTGTTAAATCTGTGTGGAAGTCATTCGATACAAGCGCCACAAACTAGGCCACTATATTTACAGGTTTATTGTCATCTGCTGGTATCGCTAAGGATACTGGTCTATGCGAGGTCCTTGACCACCCAGACTAACCTAACCTAACCTAACCAACGTTCGAAGATTAGTCAACAAGCTTACAAATAAAGGGAATTCAATGACAAAAGCCGGAAAAATCTTTAGTTTGTCTAAATTTACAATCGAAACTATCATTAAACGTACAAAAGAATCAAAGTTCTCCGCGATCGGGCTGAACACCAAATCTGAAAAAATACCTTAAAATTAATTATGGAATTCTTGTAGATGCTAATACTATTCACCGTTGTTTAAAGAAAGTTGTATTATAGTCGTGTATAGCCAGAAAAAGACCATACATAATTATCATAAATAAAAGTAAACGATGTAATTATTCTCTGGAGTGCAAAGACTTCCATCTTAATAAATCCCAGCTTTGGAAAAGAGTTATTTTTACGGACGAGTGTAAGTTCGATCTATTTAGCGTTGTTACTAAACGGCCAAAAATGTGGATAAAATGTAAAATTGGCTTTGAAAATAAAACGTATGCAGCACTGTGAAACTTGGTGGGGGCTCCGTAATGGTGTGGGAGTGTATAAGTACTGATGGAGTTGGAAAACTAAAATTTTTTTCATGGAATTTTTGATCGTCGAGGTTATTTATGTTAAAATAATATTTTTTGCAGAGTGTGGACAAGATAAAGATAAATATATATTTATGCATGATAATGACCCCAAGCAAAACTCAAGGCTGGTTAAATAATAGCTTTTCTATAAAGTAAAATTGATGCTTCCACATTCCCCAAATTTAAACGTGATCGATTATGAATGGGCTCTCTTGAAGCAGCGGCATCAAGAATAGACGGCCATCGTCTCTATCTCATATAAGTACAAATTTTAAAGGAATGATGAGAAAATGTGTCACCGAAAATAACTAAAAATCTGGTTTTTTCGATGCCTAAAAGGCTTAGAGAAGTTTTTGATTAAATGGCCGACACAAAACATAATAAAATTTAAAAAAAACAATATTCGGCTGTGCCGAATCTTATATACCCTTTACCAAAGTGCGTTTATGTAGTATAGAGATACATACATAAGCACAGAGATATGTAGGTACATATTAATTTTGTGAAAAAATGCATACTTTTTTCTCTAGTGCAATTTTTAAGTTTTTTTTGGCGATTTTTTTCGGTTTTTGGGGTTTGTTTTTTAATTTTGGCGATTTATTTTCGTTGTGGCGTTTTTTTTTTATTTTGGCGATTTTTTTCATTTAGGCGATTTTTTTTAATTTTTGGCGATTTTTGTTCATATAAAATTTTTTTTATTTCGGCGATTTTTGCGGATTTTTGTCATTGTGGAACTTTTTTTGTTTAAACACTTTTTCTCGTTTTGGCGATTTTTTCCTATTTTTGGCGTTTTTTAAATTTGGCGATTTTTGTCGTTTTGGCGATTTTTTTCTTTCATATAAGCGATTTTTTAATTTTTGGCGATTTTTTTTCATACAGGCAATTTTTTTTGTTTTGACGATTTTTTTCGGTGTTTGGCGTTTTTTAATTTTGGCGATTTATTTTCGTTTTGGCGATTTATTTTGATCTTGGCGATTTTTTTCATTTGGGCGATTGTTTTTTAATTTTTGGCGATTTTTGTTCATATAAGAATTTTTTTTGTTTTTGCGATTTTTGCGGATTTTTGTCATTGTGGAAATTTATTTTGTTTAAACACTTTTTCTCGTTTTGGCGATTTTTTTCCTATTTTTGGCTTTTTTTAATTATGGCGATTTTTTTTGTTTTGGCGATTCTTTTGATTTTGACGATTTTTTTTCATATAAGCGATTTTTTTAATTTTTGGCGATTTATTTTCGTTTTGGCGATTTTTTTGATTTTGGCGATTTTTTCATTTAAGCGATTTTTTTGATTTTGGCGAATTTTTTTTCATTTAGGCTATTTTTTCATTTTTGGCGATTTTTGTTCATATAATCATTTTTTTTTGTTTTTGGCGATTTTTGGAGATTTTTGTCATTGTGGGATTTTTTTTGTTTTGACACTTTTTCTCATTTTGGCGATTTTTTTCGGTTTTTGGCGTTTTTTTAATTTTGGCGATTTTTTTGGGTTTTGCCGATTTTTTTCGTATAAGCGATTTTTTAAATTTTTGGCGATTTTTTTTTCATATAGGAAATTTTTTTTGTTTTGGCGATTTTTTTCAGTGTTTGGCGTTTTTTTTTTTAATTTTTGCGATTTATTTTCGTTTTGGCGATATTTTTTTATTTTGGCGATTTATTTTCATTTAGGCGATTTTTTTTATTTTTGGCGATTTTTGTTCATATAACCATTTTTTTTGTTTTGGCGATTTTTGCGGTTATTGGCGTTTTTTTTGTCATTGTGGAAATTTATTTTTAGTTTTGACACGTTTTTTCTCGTTTTGGCGATTTTTTCGGTTTTTAGCTTTTTTTTTTAATTTTAGCGTTTTTTTTATTTTGGCGATTTTTTTCTTTTTGGCGATTTTTTCACATTTTTGGTAATTTTTTAATTTTCGGACTTTTCAGTTTTACCGTTTTTGAAAATTTCAAGAGTTTAACTCTTATAGTTTCCAAGATATAGCAATTTGTCAAAATTATATAGTCAAAATTTCATTAACTGATGGACCACCCTTTAATTTAAATTTTTTTAATTTTAGTGTTAATTGTTCTACCCTATATAAAAATACACTAATTTTACAAATTTCAAGTGTCAATATACATATGTACACACATACATACAATTGTATGTATATTACATGGGATTTTAAAAGTTTTCGTCACTCGTTTTAGACCACCCTTTAATATTTACTTTTATATATTTGTTGTTGTAGCGACCAAAGTTCTACATACACTGTCTAAATTTCAGACCCGTAGCTTTTACCGTTCTTGAGAAAATAGCCTTCTTCCTAAGACATGAAATATGTTTAATTATTAGGAAAAAAGTTAAAGTTTTCCAACCCTGGAAACGTTTTTTTATTTTGTTAAATCTTAAAATTTTTTTTAATTATAAATACCAATTTTATTCATACCGAAGTATAAAATAAGTTAATTTAATAAAAAAGTAATAAAAACTTGTTTTCGGTAGTTATTTTCTATGGGAAAATAGAGTTTGAGTTTTCCAGTTCTGAAACGGTCTGCCCGATTTTGCTGAATTTCAATAGCAAAATTTTTCGGAAAATTTCTGACACACCAGTCCAAGAACGAAGTCTCTAGCTGTTCTGGGAGCTTGGGAAAACCGATTTCTCGTACAGACAGACGGACAGACGGACATCGCTTGTTCGTCTTCCCTATGCATAAGGATCCAGAATATATATACTTTATGTGTCTCTTATTAATATTGTAGAAATTACAAACGGAATGACAAACCCATATATATACCCTTTTACCATTTTTTGGTAAAGGGTATAAAAACAGAATGTGAAATAGATTAATGGTATTAAAAAGTGATTTAAATTTGTTTACAAATGATTACCGATTTAACTTTAAGCATTTTCATTGAACAATTTTAATTTTTACCTTTTGTTTACAAAAATTACACAGCAAATGAGATCACAAAGCATAAAATTAAAATACATTTGAACAAGTAAACGAAGTACACAATTTTACAAAATTAAATCAAAGAATTTGTTGTATTGAATCAAAAAACAAAATGCCAAATAGCTTATTAATATTAAAAAAGCAATTAAAAAATGTTTTAAAACGATTGCATAACTTATTTGAAGCATTTTCATTTAAAAATATAAATTTTTACTATTTATTTGCAAAAATCGCCAAGCGAATGAGGTTACCAAGCGTAAAATGAAATTAAGCTAAAAAATGCCACCACGAAAGAAGGTTTAAAGAATGCGCAGTGACAGAGTGAGCGGGACCTCCGAAAACACAAATTATCTTCCGTCTCGTGACATCTCTGTACATCCTCTGTGTTAGAAACGCATAGTTGAGTATTTCCGCTCCAGTAATTTTCCATCATAAAATTTTTTCGCTACCTCTAGTCGACACGTTGTGCTCAGCCTGAACAGCTGGTCAAATAGAGCTATTTCTTTTATATGCTTTGTTAGGTGGCAGCAACAAATATTTGTTAAGTTTTACATTACAAATGCGATGAAGTAACGAAATAAAGATATACAATTACATTATATACATCAAGCCGTTTCTAAGAAGTAGCTGTTGGGGCCGTCAGTTGCCAGCAGTTTCACAACTGTTGAGCTCAACAGCTACGTCTTATGAATGCGCCTATTCAGTGTTGCCAATAGGTGTGTACTTACAAAGAGTGTGCAATTACTATCATGAGTAGGCCATGTAATTAGTAAACAGCTGCATGAATGTTTTGATTTTCTGTCTATTGAGAATAAAGCGAAAACAGAACTCTAATTGAGAATGCATCTAACGAACGAAACGAATATTTACTCTATTCGCCGAACCACTCGGCTTATCGGCGGCTTAGTACTCAGCCGATATTTTGTCTTTTATTTTTTATGCTTTTTCAAATTTCGTATTTAATATGATAGCGAGCGTTCCGAAAAGATAGCTGTTTTTGCTTCCACATAAAAAGAAAATGTTTATGTGAACGGTAACGTAGTTGCGACAACACTTACATTCTCTTTTGAAGTCGCCTCTTAAATACATGCACGTTTATTGGACTTTTTTGTTTAAGCAGTCAGGCGACTTTTTGATAATTAATTGTTCAAAGCTTTTTTTTTTGTTGATCCGTAGCAGTGTTCCAATAAAGTAATTAATTTTTAATTCAATCGGAAAGCTTAAATCAAATTTATGTAGAAGGCAATCATGAATAAAATTCCGCGAGAAATTTTTACCGGGGAAAAATTCCAACTAATAGCAAGTAATAGGGAAAAAATTCTAATTTGAAAAATTAAAAATTTTTCGCGAAATTTTATTCATAATTGCCCTGATAGTCTAGAATATGTTTCTATGGTTTAACAAATAATTTACGAAGCTATTTTTTAGGACATCAATTACTGCTATATTCAAACTATTGCAAAATAAATAATGTTACAACGTGGTGATTCAATAATTCACGTATTTTTCTAAAAACAGACTGGGTTAAAACTTTTTTCAAATGCTTAAACAAATCGGCGTTAATCCGTTCATCTGCCGCCGCGGAATTGGCATTGCACATGTTGGCATTGCACATGTTGTAATGTTTACTGAAATCATGTTTTTTTGTTTAAAACGAAATTTCATGGTATTTTGCCAAGCACGTGCTTTTAATGTAAACAAAAATAGTAACGCGCCCACGAGCACGTGCGTTTATTGTAAACAAGAACAAAAATGCTCTTTTTTTGCAACTCTGCTTGAAAAAAGTTTTTTTTAGAAAAGTTTTTTTTCTTCTCTTCCGTATAATTAAAAATGAAAATGTTTCTTCTGTTGTAAATAAAAATTAAATAATTAATAAAAAGTTTAATAATAAGGAAATGAAATGAAGTGCAGTGCGCGTCATCGAAGAAGAATTCTTAAAAAAAGAAAAAGATTATTATTTAAATAAATTAAATAACGCAAATGCGTTCAATGAGTGCAAAAAAGAAGAATCAGATTTTTTTGGAATAGGATCTACAGGTGGAGACGATTCTTTGGAATTAGAGGATTCACCTGTATAATTAAATAACTTAAACTACCAAAGTGATTTAGGGCAATGACAGATGAACAGTAGAACTTCCCGTAAACACATTAGAGATCTGTTGTGTATATTGAAAAACAATGGAATTGATGTGCCGATTTCTCCAGTTTCTTTATTCAAATGAATGGACTCGGAAATAGATATAGTGATAGTGCATCCTGGGCAATATGTGCATTATGATATTAAAATTAATCAAATGAAAGTAGCACATATATTTGAAATATATGAAGTAATAACTTGTGATATTAACGTAGACGGTTTACCAGTTTTTAAAAGTTCAAATGCACAACAGAGTAGCAAGCCGAGCAAAAAATGTCGGCGGAGGCTGAAAGACAAATATTTTCCGCGGCGGCAGATGAACGGATTAACGCCGATTTGTTTAAGCATTTGAAAAAAGTTTTAACCCAGTCTGTTTTTAGAAAAATACGTGAATTATTGAATCACCACGTTGTAACATTATTTATTTTGCAATAGTTTGAATATAGCAGTAATTGATGTCCTAAAAAATAGCTTCGTAAATTATTTGTTAAACCATAGAAACATATTCTAGACTATCAGGGCAATTATGAATAAAATTTCGCGAAAAATTTTTAATTTTTCAAATTAGAATTTTTTCCCTATTACTTGCTATTAGTTGGAATTTTTCCCCGGTAAAAATTTCTCGCGGAATTTTATTCATGATTGCCTTCTACATAAATTCGATTTAAGCTTTCCGATTGAATTAAAAATTAATTACTTTATTGGAACACTGCTACGGATCAACAAAAAAAAAATGCTTTGAACAATTAATTATCAAAAAGTCGCCTGACTGCTTAAACAAAAAAGTCCAATAAACGTGCATGTATTTAAGAGGGGACTTCAAAAGAGAATGTAAGTGTTGTCGCAACTACGTTACCGTTCACATAAACATTTTCTTTTTATGTGGAAGCAAAAACAGCTATCTTTTCGGAACGCTCGCTATCATATTAAATACGAAATTTGAAAACAATGACTATAATCATTCATAAATGCAGCGTCTGCAATTGTACTTTAGTTACCCTGTAATTGTTTTTAAAAGCAGTAGCTGTCTTCTGTAACTTGCGAGAAGTTTTCGTGTCGAGAAAAATCAAATAATTATATTGGTTGTCCTGTTTTTCACAGGCTGATTCATATACAACCTGATATAAGCTTACACGAAACATGCGCAAGGAACTAAGTTTTTTGTTAGTCATCCTGTGTTTCACAGAGTGGCAACAAACTTTTCGTTTGGAAAAGTTCTCACCAAAGTTACAGAACATAGGCACAGAACACAGAAGTACTTAATTTTTTATTTGGCAACTTGTTCACGTAATCTATTTAATCTAAAAAAATCATTCCTCATTAAGCAGCTTGTACATCATAACTTTTTTAAATTTCAGGTAATGTGATTTGTAAGCTAGTAATGAAATTTGGTAATCAGAAAAGTAAGTCATTATGTGTATGGCAAGTAGTTCTAATGGTAATATGTAATTTTTTGACGGGTGGTTCCTTCTATCCTAATCAAAGCAAAATACTTACGTTTGCGTACTGTGAGATCTAATAGGCCACTGGTATTTTACGAACTCACATAAAAATTAGAGAATAGAGTTTTGCGAAAGTAATTGAAAAAAACACTGTTGTTTGTCGAATCGACTAAAAAGCACATAAGTACATATGTATGTACATGCAGGGTTAAGTAACAATACATATTAAAAAATTTTATAATATTTTTTTTGCTCTTCAATGAGCTTAAGAAGTTTGCAAACTTTATAGTATAAAATAATACTTTCAGTTAATCACTTATATATCATAATTTGTTTGTTAGCCTATCCGTCTGTGTTCCCAATGTGGGAGAGTAAAGGCATGTCATTTCCATACTATCACATACAAATGTTATTTGGTGGATTTGCAGATTATATTGCCGGCATGGGTAAGTAGAGACTTTCATTTATGATCTAAAATTTACTTTAGACTTTTCGTTAAAAACTTTTTTTTAAAACTTTAATGTGGTAAATTAAGAAAATATGTGATTTGATGCGAAAATTGATGTAACAAATTATTTAGGTTAATCGAATGGCGCCAACCCATGCCATAATGAGGTCAAAGGAGACAATTTTGAAAAACAAGTAAAATACTTTTAGTTAATTTTGATTATAGTTATGTGTATAAAAGTGCGGTCTAGTGATGAGCGATAATACGATTTTTTAATAATGTTGCTCCTTGTGAATGTGATTTCTAAATCGCAGCAGTGAAATTATAATGTGACTGTGATCACGGTTTAACACATTTCAGCTCTTCTGCCTTAAAAGTATTTACTAGTATTTGTATTTTGATAAATACTAATAAGAAGAGCGACAAGAACAAACAATTACCAATCAGCGTTGTCAACTCAGTGCTTTTCGCACCGTTTTTAGTGCTTTTTGAAATTTTCGACGCGAAAAATTTTGAAGTTAGTGCTCAGTGCTTTTTAAATTCATTTTGGTGCTTTTTGTTTTGAGGCGGTGGCACTAAACATAAAATTGTAAGAAGGATTAAAATATTGCCAAGTTAGCAGATGATCTAGAAATTATATGACACTCTTACGGTTACAATTTTATATAATGCATAGCAAATTACAGTGATTTTTATCTCACTACTTTTAATGGCCGAAATTTTGGAAAGGAACTTGGCTTTTTTTCACATTTATGTTTTTGTGAGGATCTGGCTACTTTTTGAAAGGCTTTCTTAATAATGCTTATTAAACTTTAAATTTCTAGTATGTTATACGTCAATTCATAATGACTGCGTCAGTTTAAAAGGGCAGACCTACATACAATAATGGATTAGAGTGTGATATGTGCACCATTGTGTCATAATAAGGGCCGAGTAATCTAATTAAGTTTTTAGGAGTCATCTGAGTAGAAATATGTAAAATATAGTGTAAATTTTAGTGAAGTAAAGTCTGCTCAGATGAAGTACTTTTAAAAACGTAAAATTAAATGCTAGCATGACTGATATGTGCATGCAAATTTTCAATACAGTACCTTGAGTTTTAAATATATCTAGTTGGTAACTTACCTAAGCCTATTTTTTTTTGTGCAAAATTTCAGTTGTCTACCGTATAATATTTCGATAAAAATTTTATAAGCGTGGCCCTACTTCCCTAATTTAACAATCGGTGCTTTAAAATTTTTCCTGTTCGTAAATCTCTTAACTTAAATTCTTAATTTTGAGCTTAAATTGTGTGTCCATGCCCCCCAATTAAAACTTCCAGGATTTTAATTCTTTCTTGGTGATCTCTAATTTAGATTTATCTGTGTATTGAATTTAAGCACTCTAGTGCAAATTCTAGCTTGAAATGTTATGGCCGTTACCCCCACTCTCCGTCACTTTTTTAAACTCAATATTTTGTTATGAGCAGCGCTCAATTATCATCTTACCGTTTTTACGATGATAGCTTTAAGTTAAAGCTTCAGTTAAAAGCTTCAGCACAAATTTATCGCTGCCCCTGCCACTCCTGACTAAAATATTTGTGTTTTTAGATTTTTCTATTTGGTTTCTCACCTTGACCTACTTGCGTACCAAATTTCAGCTCTCTAGCGGAAATTTAATTATTTAATTTTTATAGGCGTACTCCCGCCCACTTTTTTCAAATAAATTTTGTTGCCAGTGCTAATCATATGTGTAAAGTAACGTTGGAATAGGATATTAGTTTTAAATAAATAGTATATTTAAATCTGCTGATGCGAAGTACATGAAATAGGAGGTTTAAATTGTAAAGGCGGGTTAACACAAACTTTTTTCAACGAAACTTTACATTTGAGCCAAATTTCAATAAATTCGCTTAAATTAAATTCGCTTTAAATTTGCTCTTTTAATTGTGTGCTTTATTGGAATATCACCGCCCCTGGTAAAAATCTCCGGGTTTTCATATTTTTCTAGTTAGTTGCTGTCTAGACATACTTGTTTATCAAATTTCAGCTTAGCGTACATTTTATTTAGTTTCTTCTTATGGGCCCAATTTTTCAATCTCGATACCTGCTGGTGCCATTAGTTATCTTTCCTGTCGAGTTTTGTGTAAAAGGGATAGTAATAAATATATAAATATGTAGCATATTCAAATGTGCTAACCCGAAGTACATGAAATAGGAGGCTTTAATTTTATGGGCGTGTTAATGCCCACTTTTTCAACAAAAATTTATAGCCTTGTATTATAGCAACATGTATGCCAAATTTCAATAAAATCGGTTGAGTTTAACGCCTTAGTTTTGTTTTTTAAATTCTGAGCCTTATGGTTATTTAAATTTTTTGGTTTTCAGATTTTTCTAGTATTTTGCTAATCTATAACTAATCGTTTATCAAATTTCAGCTCACTAGCGCAAATTTTAATTTTTATTCTTATTTGCGTGTTTCCGCCTACCTTTTTTAACTCCAAATTTTTTTGGCTAGTTATATTTACTGTTTATTTTCGTTGGAAAAGGATAATAGTAAATACATAAATAGTGCATTTAAAAGTGCTGAACTGAAACACATGAAATAGCAGGCTTAAATTGTATGGGTGTGTTAACGCCCACTTTTTTCAATAAAAATTTTGAGCCTCGTATTATTGCAACATGTGTGCAAAATTTCAATAAAATCACTTGAAATCGCCTTAGAAATGTTTTTTTAATTCTCAGCTTTATGGGCGTAGCCCCGCAGCCTTTGTAAAAATTTTCGGGTTTCCAGATTTTTTTAGGTGAGTACTCACTTAGTTCTACTTGTGTACCAAATTTCAGCTCACTGGGGCAAATTTTTATTTTTATGGGCGTAGCCCCGCCCCCCTGGTTAAAAATTTCGGGTTTTAAGATTTTTCTAGTTCATCGCTCACCTAGATCTAATTGTGTACCAAATTTCCGATCTCTAGCTATAGCGGAAGTGCTTCATAATATTGATGAGTGAGTCAGTGACTCAGTGAGTATGTCTTAAAATATGCACTTTTTTCAATTCCATATCTCCGGAACCTTTCATTGTAAAGCTTTCAAACTTCGCATATAAGATAACATAAATTTATTCTATTTGTGTTTAAAATTTTATAATTTTACGATTGCGGGGAACAAAGTTATGAGGGGGGTAAAAACAGCTCGAATGGCTTCCTGTAAATATACACACTGCGTGCATTGGCCGGAACTTTGCGTGGCGCACTGCGGTGCGCCTAGATAATATACAGTCGTATGCGTGTTTGCCTGACTTTGATATGCTCAGAATGCGTATTTATATCGTTGCCTGCTCACAATGAAAGAAATAAGATGGCGCAATATCGAAATTATTAAAATTTTAATATACCCCCTAATTATGTTTTTGTTTTTCTGGTTTTGATTCGCTTACGCTAAAGTTCGAATATTGAACAGAACAAATTAAATGTGACAATTTTAAAAGAATGAATCGAATCAAATATGTAATATTCAATTAAAATTTTATAATATCAATTGAAAAATTAAGCAAACATATCAATAATATCAATCAAGTTTTGCCTTGCTATAATAAAACCAAATGCAAATTTTATTATATCAATTAAATTTTTAATCGAAAATAATAAGTCGGTAATATTTTTTCTATGTTTTTATATTTGTATATTTTCTTCGTTAGGTGCAGTGAGTTTTGATGGCGTTTTTATTGTTCTTGTTGTGCATGGCATCGGTCTTCTACAATCATTGAATGCCATGATCAAAAACTCAACTTCACCTGATGTACCGAAGGAAAGGCGTGTCGAATACTTACGTTATTGCATTTTGTTATATCAACGTACACAAAAGTAAGTTCTTTGAGTATTTTAGATAATATTTTTAAAATAATATTGTTTATTTTTCTGTTTTAGTTATATTTTTACTATAAATATCATTTACAGACACATCAGCTTATCACAATTTTTATTGAGCTTGATTGTGTGGGGTATAGTCCTTTTTCAGATTAGTGTTGGTTTGGTAAGTATTACGAATGCGGTTTTATTTCTATAACTTTACCATTTAAAGTAATTTGAAGAGAGAATTATGTATATATGTATTCAAATGTATTACAGAAGAGTTGTTTTTATTTCGAATTGATAGATAACTTTATTTTTGTTGTATCCAGTAAAAACTTTTAGAGATTTTGTAATGTGTAGAACTTATTTAATGGCTTACTGAATAATAAGTGGAACTTATAGTTATATCTAAATATTTTATATTCTGAACCAGCAATAAATAAATTTCAAATAATATATAATATAATATATATATAACTCTTAATTAAAATGTTACATAATATAAAAATATTTTTTAATTTATTCAAATATAATCTACTAAGTATCTCAACCAAAGAAATGTATGACTTACACCACTTTCATAACTAGGAACACATATGGGTAATTCCAGAAAAAAGTCAACCAAAAAATAATTTTTTTTTTGGTAAAATCTTTTATTTGTTTATACCCTGTACCAAAAAATGGTAAAAGGGATATACCCTTTTAGGTTCATTCCGTTTATAATTTCTAAATATTAATAAGCGACACATAAATAATATAGGTATATATTGTAAATCATTATGCATAGGGGAGACGAACAAGCAATGTCCGTCTGTCCGTCTCTCTGGACTTGAAATCGGTTTTCCAAAGCTCCCAGAAAAGCTAGAGTCTTCGTTCTTAGACTGGTGTGTCAGAAATGTTTGGTATAGAAAATCAGCAATATCGACCAGACGGTTTCAGAGCTGGAAAGCTCAAACTCTATTTTCCCATAGAAAATAACTTCCGGAAACTAGTTTTTATTATTTTTTTATTAAAATAACTTATTTTATACTTCAGTATTAATAAAATTGGTATTTCTAATTTAAAAAAAAATTTATTAAAAACTAATTAATTCTTTATTTATTTTTATTAAATAAATTTATTTTATACTTCAATACGAATAAAATTGGTATTAGATATTAAAAAAATAAAAAGACGTTTCCAGGGTTGGAAAACTTTAACTTTTTTCTTATACAAAATAACTTACTAAAACAAATTTTTCCTTCTTTTCTGTAAATTAAACATATCTTATGTTCTTTAAAGAAAGAGATTTATGTAAGAAATCAGAAAAACCAAAAAGGATGATTCCAGGGTTGGGAAACTTACGCTCTTTGTGATATAAAAAATTAACTACAGAAAACTAATTTTTAGCGATGTTATCCTCTCAGTCCAGAGGTCGTGGGTTCGATTCCCACCATAGACTCTTAGTGTTTTCTGCAGACAAGCTAATCGCTTTACGGGTTGTGTTTGTTCTTAAAAAAAAAAAAAAAAAAAAATTATAATTAAAAAAAGTAAAAAGACGTTTCCAGGGTTGGAATACTTTAACTATTATCATAATAATAATTTTCTATAAAGTAAACATATCTTATATTCTTACAATAAAGAGATTAATTTAAGAAATCAGAAAAATTAAAAAGGATGATTCCAGGGTTGGGAAACTTACACTTTTTGTGATATATCAAAGTAACTAGGTCTTATTAAGATTTTTTTCTTTACAAATTATGTATATATATATGTATATATTTCGTTTTGGAAAGAAAATTTTGGTGTAGAAAATTATAAAAATAAAAACTACAGCTCCAAGTCTGGATACTTTTAACTCTTTTTCTGGATATTAAAGTAACTAAATAAAACTATTTTTTTAATTTCCTTTTCTCTTTGTTCACTTAGCATACTTTATATATATTTTTTAAGAACTTATAGATCGGTATAAGGAATCAAAAAAATCTAAAAGGATAATTCCAGGGTTGGAAAAAAATTTTGTATATAAAAGTAAGTAGGTCTAATTATTTTTTTTTTTGCTTACAAATTATTTATACTTTATTATTTAGAAAGAAATAGTTTGGCATAAAATTTATCCAGACCTGGAAAACTTAAACTTTTTCTGGTATATAAAACTAATTAAATAAAACTAATTATTTCTTTTCTAATTAAATACATACATACTATATTGCACATTTTAGGAAGAAATAGATTAGTATTAAAAATTAGAAAAATCAAAATTATAGTTCAAGGGTGGAAAATTTAAAAAGAAAATTGTTGGTAAAAATATGACCAAAAACAGTTTTTTTAATTAAACATATTTCATGTTTTAGGAAGAAGTCTATTTTCTCAGGAACTGTAAGAGCTACGGATCTGATGTAGAACTTTGGTCGCTACAACAACATATGTATGAACGTTAAAAATTATAGGGTGTTCCAAAACGAGCAACGAAAAATGTTAAAATCCCATCTAATATATGTACAATTGTATGTACATATGTATCTATATAGCAACTTTATTAAAATTTTTAAAAATTAAAATAAAAGGGGTGTTCTATCAATTAATGGAGTTTTGACTACTTGTTGTATCCTGTAAACCGCAAGAGGCAGTCTTAAAATTTTCAAACTAAAAACCACGGTTTCGGTTTCAGTTAAAACCGAACGATAATCCCTACTATATACATACAATTGTATGTTTATTACATGGGATTTTATCATTTTTCGTTTTGGAACACCCTTTAATTTTTAACTTTCATATAATTGTTGTACTAGCGGACAAAGTTATGCATAGTTTGCACAAATTTATGGTCCGTAGCTTTTACGGTAACTCAGAAAATAGCTTGTGACGGACAGACAGATAGCGTAGCGAAAACAATAGGGTTCCTTTTCACCTTTGGTGTACGGAACCCTAGAAAGATATAACGGCAAGTAGTCCGCAGAAATGCTAACTGAGTTTTGCTGAGAAATAAATCGTGAAACAGCAGATAAAACTCAGAAAAGAAAGCGATTTGCTAAATATTAGTTGATTTTTTATCTTACATTAGTGTTCATTCAGTTCTCAGTGTACACTAAAAATGAACCGACGTCTTAGCCGAGTTTTTATTACGTACTAAACAAAAAAATCATACGAAAATATATTCGGAGTAAATATTTTTATTGATAAATAAACTTTATTTGCTTTGCTAATATTTTTTACATAGTCATAAATAATAAAAAAACTAAAAAAAACCGCAAACAAAAAAAACACAAACAAAGTGCCCTTGTTCAAACACAAATAACTGTGAAGTAAGTTCTAATGGCAGAAATGCCTAGTTTACTGTGAGTTCTGAAGCTCTTAATGAAAATAATAAAAATAAAAATCTGATGATAGACTTTTTCTAACGGCAAAGCCCTTTTTTCGTCAGCAATCAACTTCGCTTAGTCCAATGCCAACAAGTGATTCGTTAACACTACTTGTACTTTGTCATTTAAGCCAGTGACATCATTTGCTTCGGGTTCGTGTTCATCACTTGAGCAAATTATCACTACCGGTAACAGAAGTCCTAAGCCCAAAGTCCAAGTTGGAATGGGCAGATATATAACTGTGGTAAAGCGTGGCCGAAGCCCAAATCTTCTAAACATGCATCTGCTCCAAAAGTATCTCGGGATAATAGTGCATCCTATACTAATCGCCAAAACCATTTTAAAATATTGCAAGATGACAACGACAAACCCGATGTATCCTTGAACAAAATCTCCAAGCCATCACCAATCTATTTGAGAGAAAAAAAAATGCAAACGCTCTTATTAAAAAATTTATTTCGCTCGTTGGTGAGAATAAATTTCATATTGTTCCAATAAAACGTGGTAGCATTGATGAAACGAAAATCCAAATTTATGACGAAGAAGATTTCCGTAAAATGGTTTCTGAATTCGAAAAAAATAAAACAAGTTTCTACACATACGAGCTAAGAGTCTTAAAAGTCTGCAGATCGTATTGTAGGGCATATATTTCTATGTTTCTCCCGAACAAATAAAAGATGCACTCGTCCAATATATAATTTAAAATATCTCTTAAATTGTAAAATAACAGTTGAAGAACCACACAAGCGTTCTGAACCCGTACAGTGCCATAGTTGTCAAGAATATGGCCACACAAAAACCTACTGAAATTTACTTACAGTTTTTGTTATCTTCGGTGAATTGCTAGTTACAGAGGATCATCTGTTTCTTTTGTTAAACAGACTATATGGAAAAAACCTAAATTAACTCCCGCACAAACAGCAAATGCTTACTCCGCCACTTTTTCCCAAGTGAGCCAATCAGTTACTTCCCGTGTATCGTATGCCGATACTGTTATAGATTTTGGCATCATGAAAAATATTTCTAGCGAATTAATTCACGTTGAAGCTTCCCTAGATCTATCATCTGATGACTCTCCCACGATTGTTACAATCTGTAGCTCAGTGAGAAGTGCTTTACATCACTCATGAAGAAGAAGATGATTGGCTGCGATTCAAAAAATATCTTAGTAGTCATTGCACGGAAAACATTGCGCTAATACCATCCGAAGTTTTTGAAGCTACACAGAAAAAAAAAGATTTGTAAATACAAATAATTTATTTGTGAATACAATTAAAATATTATTTAAAAAGGCACCTACAACGATTTTTGTAAATACAAACCCACATTTGTAACATAAGAAAACAAAATCAACTCAATTCTTTCCAATTAAAATTATTGTGTTATTAACAATTGAGTTGTTAACAGAAAAATACATTTTTTTAATGAATTTGTTTTTCAAATTCTAATGTGTTGTTTCTTTGTTTGTATTTTTTTAGAATTTAGTTTTTTGCTAAATTTTAAAGATGTTTGGATGAGTCGAACCGGCAATCACTTGATTAATAGACTAATGTCCCTACCAGTCAGCTAAAGAGCAAATCGTTATTAGATAAGCTAATAATGAATACACACAAAATGTGAGTTCTTCTGTTTCTTCTACATGTGCGTATTCCGTTATGATATAATTTAACAAATAATTTTGTTGAGTAATTTAACTGACTAGAAAAATTTTAATTTGTTAAATCAACAATGAATTTTTTGAGTTTTTGCGCCATGTATAACATAAAATTTGGTTAGTTTAGTTTATTGAAAAAAATTTCTGTGTTTGTCATATCAACAACTTAATTTTTTATATTAACTAAATATTTATTTCAATTTAAATTAACTATTAACAATTTGTTTTGCTGGTTGCATTTTGATGACATTTTTTTCTGTGTAACATTGCCAAACTTAACGAAATTATTACGCAGGCTGCTGAACATGCTACTACCTCCCATCCGTAGACTGGGTTTAAAAGAATTTATTTTACGTATATTGAACCTTGAAAAAAGAAGAGCCAGAAGGGAATGAAAAGAGCACAGATCACCTCAATATAAATTCGGATTTAAAGAGTGCACTAAACGACTCCAAGAACTCCTTGCATTTGAAAAAATGCATATGTTAAAAATTATCTGGCTGGTCTTGATGTCACGCCATCGTCTAATTACTTTTTGTGTCGCGTTTCTATAAAAGTTAAACTCCCCGTTGAGTTTAAACCCCCTCTGCACATATCTGTAGGAGGTTGGGCAAGAAGCGATACTGAAAAAAGTAACATATTTGCTGATCATTTAAAATACGTAGTTATCGGAAACACATGTATTAGTGCCATTGATTTGCCAAGTGTAGTTGCTCTACCTCCACGACCCATAAAATTTAAAACGCGTGAAACCCAAAAAAAGCTCCGGGTATTGATGGAATTATTAACCAGATGCTAATAAAGTTGCCTCGTATTGCAATTAGAATCATGTTATTTCTTTTTAACGCCATTTTACGACTGTAGTATTATCCAAACAGCTGGAAGATTATCAAGGTCAAAATGGAAATGGAATATGTGAATTGTTTTTATTCATCGTATATCAATTTTGCAATGAAAGCTCAAATTTTCCATCTCAAATTTACAAGAGTCTTGCCTTTAAATACGATGAATAAAAACATTTGCAATAAAAATACGTATATATAGCAGAAATCTACATCAACTGATACCACACACACTGGAACAAACACAAAAGAACGCTGATTATGAAAGTTTAGTGGCCTTCGAAAACAGCTAGTTGTTCCGTTCAACTATGTCTTAGTCAGAATATTTACAAATAACTTTAGTGTTATTTTTTCCTTAATAATTATCACATGTAATTTGGCTTAAAAAGCGATACGAACTTTAGCCCGTTCAAATCATAAATATGGAAACAAATAAAGTTCGAACAATAATAATTAATAAAACGTACTATTGTTATGCCTTGTTTATTCAAATCTATATCATCCGGTGAGCCACTGGGGCCAGCTTTGTATTCAATTTACACTTATGAAACTTCTTTGAGCAGCACTATCCATGCATTTACGTTTGCCGATGATACAGCCTGCCTTAGTATGCACAAAAATCCTCACGAAGCTTACCGATATCTACAAGAACATATTACACAACTGGAACTATCGTTATATTTATGGAGAATTAAAGTAAACGAGCAAAAGAGTGTTCAGGTAACATTTACTCTACAAAGAGATACTTGTTCCCCAATTCTAATCAACAATCAAGTTGTTCTTCAACATTCACACGTAAAATACCTTGAAATACACCTTGATCGACGGCTTACATGGAAACCCCATGTTGACTCAAAGGTAAGACAAATGAAACTAATATTATTTCCAATACATTGGCTGATGGGTAGAAATTCAACACTAAGTCTAGGTTTTAAACTTTTAATATACAAGTCCATTTTGAAACCAATATGAAGCTGCGGAATACAGTTATGAGGCACTGCTTCAGATTCCAATATAGAGAGAATCCAACGAAGACAAAACAAGATTTTAACACTAATAACATCGGCTTATCACGACTTATGTATTAGTAATAACTATCACTAAGTTTATGTCGGACAGTGGTCGGGACTAATAGTTATGTTTTAGATTTAAGATTTGAATACTTATTGTTTGTTCATATGTGAAGATACAATAAATATATATATGAATTAAAAAAAAATTTAAGTTATAGCATTTTGTTTGTCTTCAAAAATGTATACAAACTTTGGAGCTACTATGGCTTGCTTGTAGAAACACCCAGAGTATCTGACAGGAATCGAACCTGCTACTCTCCAACTACAAGAGTAGTACACAGCTTACCAGCCAGCAGCAAGAACTTTTCGCTGGTATTGCGATGTTTTTCGGCTAACGCGAACATCAAAACAAACAACAAAGAAACACGCAACGTGCAAGAGCGCATCATAGCTCTGAACAAATCAATTAAATACCAACAAACTTAAACCACATATGAGGAGGTTAAAGCACAAATGCATTTTTTCCAAATTAATTTTACTCATGGAGTTTTTAATTAAAGTTCAGAGAAATTCAGAGCAATAGTGTTCAAAGTGTGAGATATGGAGAGAGTGAGATATGAAGAGTAATTCAAGAACTTCTGATAAACAAAACCTGTTACGCTTAGTGCACAAGAGTTTAAGTGACCATATACCCCTTGGTTACAAAGAGAAGCTAATATGTATTTACGAGTATATGAGGTATGAAATTCAAGCTTCATGTGGCTGCCGAGAAATTAGTTCTTTCCGTTGAAATTTATTAATTATTTGAGTCAGAATGTAGCCTACTTATAAAGGGTGATTTAGGGTGATTTTTTTTAGTGATTTCGGATTTGATTTATAAAAAACACATAAAATAAATGTTGACCGTGGCTACGCCTGAAATGGTTCATACGCTGGTTCCGATTTTGGCATACTCTCGTCAACATATCGGCCGGTATCTCACGAGAATAAATTCCTTAATATTATCTTGCAGTGCGTCAACCTTTGCGGGCTTTTTCCTACATCCTTGAACCTTTACATAACCCCACAATAAATAATCACACGACATAGGCGGCCAATTGACCGGCCCCAAACATGAAATAAAATGTTTACCAAACTCTCCTCTCAAAAGGGCCGTTGTTTCGCGTGCTATGTAACATGTCAGCCAATTCCAGTTCTTCCATTTTGGGCAAAAAAGTAACTGATGCCCAATTGGTGCGGATAACGCCTAATCGATAATTCACGGTCATCAACAACACCGGCGAATACAGCTGTGTTATTTTCATATGTCCGCACTCTACGTACATATGTGTAATGTTATGTATGTGCTTAATATTAAATTATGTAGTTTTGCTGCAAAATTTAGTCACAAAATTCCGAATAGCCGCCTCAGAATGTCGACCAAAATAACCATAAAATGGAAGAAGTGCACGATGCACTTTCTTAACCGAGCATGAATTTTTTGATAATATAATTCAGCGTTGTCCACAAAGAGAAACAGATTCAAAATGTGTGTGTAGTGGTGAGTGCACTGGGAGAAATTTGCTGGTAAATGTATTGAATAATGTTTTTGTATACAACATTTTTTATGTTTAATTAATAACATGAATAACATGAACTGAAGTATGAATGAAATATTAAAAAAATCAAATATTATATCATGAAAAAGATTAAGTGGAAATAAAAAAAAAGTTCAATTACGATTGATTGTTTTACGTAATGTAAAGCATTTGCTTTGTCGAATTCAATTTTAAATAATGTATGTAGCCATTAGTTGACTGCATGTTGCGGTATTTGTATTGATTTTACAATCACACAAAGCTTTATTATTTTTCAATTCCGAATTCTTTTTTAATTTTGTTATAAGCTTATCTCTGTCCTACCCTGACAAACTAAACATTTCTAAATGACGACTTTCATAATGACGCTTAAAACTGTATGCACTTATTCTTTTTAATTTTTGATTGCATACAAGGCACTCAGCTTCATTAAATATGTTTAGAGAAAATAAAAAAATTTTCTCATAATATACCTTCCACATTTCAAAATAATAAAAAAATGGTTAATATGTAAACATAAAATTATTCCAAGTGTATTCAAATGCTGGAAAAAAAAATCATAAAAATACTCAGTTGTTCTTCTCTTTTTCTCTAACTTGTAGTCTCAACTGTGTATTTTGTTGTTGTATCATAACAAATCAAGCGACATCAACCTTCTTTCTTAAAAGTTGGCATACAACTGAATAAAATTATAACTTTTGTACTCTTTGCAGTGCGCTTCGTCAACATTCCTGTTGTGTATGTGTAAATCGCGAAAATTGTTCGGCCCCCGGGGGCATTGTGTGCGCATCATTGATATAATTTAATAATCCGCAAGTGTTGTTTAATTGTAAGTCGATTCTTGGTTAAATTATATACCAAATTGAACACGCTTAACAGTAACATGATACACGAAAACATCTGTGTTGCCAAGAAGAAAATTGTTAAAAAATCTCCCTTCAGCAACAAATGTGATGGACAGAAGAAGAGTTACTACATTGTTCAGTTTTGGTTGTATGTGGTTTGAAATACTCATATTTAAGAAATGAATCACAAGTTTTTACTCTCTGGGCATTCATTCATGGAGTTTGAGCAAAATATTGGAATTAAATAAATTCAGTGAAGTGCGACTTTGACCCGCGTATGGACCAAATTTATGTACCTCCAGATTGATAGAATCTTCTAGCGAATTCGAAGATTATGTTTGAAAAGAAAATCTTTGGAATGATTTAGAAAACTTCTGCAAAGTAAACATGAAAATCAGAATTTTAGGCCAGCCGTACACTTACTGCAACAACATCCTCCAAAAAATATTGTCAAACAGTTGAAGTTCATAAGATTCAAAAACCTCCTGAACCTTTTTAGGGCTCCGTACACCAAAGGTGAAAAAAGGAACCCTATTGTTTTCGCTACGCTGTCCGTCTGTCCGTCACACGATATTTTCTCAGGAACCGTAAGAGCTAAAGACCTGAAATTTGGACAGAGTATGTAGAACCTTGGCGGTACAACAACAAATACATGAGAATTAAAAATTAAAGGGTATTACAAAGAAAAATACCAAAATCCCTTGTAATATACATACAATTGTATTTACATATGTATATTGACATTTGAAATTTGTAAAATTAGTGTATTTTTATATAGACTACAACAATTAACATTAAAAAATTTAAATTAAAGGGTGGTCCATCAGTTAATCCAATTGTGACTTTGTAATTTTGACAACTTGCTATATCCTGGAACCGTAAGAGGTAAACTCTTGAAATTTTCAAAAATGGTAAAACTAAAAAATCCGAAAATTATAAAATCGCCAAACCGAAAAAAATCGCCAAAATCCGAAAAAAGTCGCCAAAAATAAAAAAAATCGCCAAAACGAAAAAAGTCGCCAAAATTAAGCATAAAATCTAGCTCTAAAATAAATCGCCAAATTCGGAAAAATCGCGCAAATGAAAAAAATCACCAAAATGAAAAAAAAACGCAAAAACCGAAAAAATTGCCAAAAGGCGAAAAATGCGCCAAAACCTAAATAATTGTTTACTTGGAAAAAAACGCCAAAAAGAAAAAAATTGCCAAAACTAAAAATATCGCCAAAATTAAAAAAAGCCAAAAACCGAAAAAAATTCCCAAAACGAGAAAAAAAGTGCCAAAACTAAAAAAATTGCCAATATGAAAGAAAAACGCCTACAACCGAAAAAATTGCTAAAACCACAATAAAATCACCTTATTAAAAAAAACGCCAATTCCAAATAATCGCCAAAAATAAAAAATCCAAAATTAAAAAAACGCCAAAAACCAAAAAACAATTTCCAAAACGAGAAAAAAAGTGCCAAAACTCAGAAAGTGCCAATAAACTAAAAAACACCCCAGAACTAAAAAAACGCTTAAAACCGACAAAACCCCAAAAACGAAAAAAATAACAAAACCTAAGGCTTATATTTACTAAAGTTCGTATTGAATTACATATCTCGTGTCCGTGCGGAACCCTTCGTACGCGGGTCAAAGTCGCTCTTCACTGAATTTATTTCTATATAACATACCAATTCACCATGGTTCAAACCACTTCCTTACAATAGAATGGAGGAAAGCATCGAAAGCCAAGGTTAAGATGAAGATGAGCCCGATGATGTAACGGAATCTGATTATGACGACTTAGAAATGTATCAAAAACGGTTTCTCAATTAAGTATTTTTTTTATAAATTTCGGGAATATGTTCTTATATATTATGTGGTAAATTTAAAAAAAGCTTATAGAGCACAAGCTTCAAAGGCTATTTTTGATAATATGTATATGAAAAATTTATATATTTTTTAACATGTTAGATTAGAGTATATTTTAGAATTTCTCTTACTAAAAAAGTTAGATTCCACAATGTATCTAACATTTTTTATTGCAGCTATTTTTTCGCATTATTTAATATTATTATGGATACCCCTCACATATTATCTAATAAATTTAATATGATTTCAAATAAAAATTTTTTAAGGTAATTTAACGTTGGAATTTTCTTTTTCTGTGTGATGTGTTTTCTAGGAATCAGATAAAATTACTTTTATCCGCATGATTTTGTTTCTCTCCGCAGCCGGTTATGAAGTCGTTATTTATTGTTTCAATAGTCAGCGATTAACAACAGAGGTTTTTATAATCACTTGTATTTTATATATTTTAATTTTTCTAAACAATTTTTTTAAGTATGAGAAAATACCACTCACATTCTATAGCTGCGAGTGGTATAACGAAACTAAAGAGTTCAAACAACTTATACACATGATGATTCTGCGCAGCAATCCTATATTTAATCTAAAAGTTTCTTGGTTTGCTAGTATGACATTAACAACATTTTTAGAGGTAAGCTAAAGTTAAAAGTTCCATTATGCATTAATTTAAAAATTTTTGCAATTATCTTAGATGGTGAAAACAAGCGGATCATACTATTTACTATTGAAAAATCTGGCAGAGGAATGAAAAATAGTTTTAATACACATTATAATACACAATGATGTCGTAAAAGAAGTTTTGTTTACCACTGTAGTTTAATAAAATCAAGTGCTTTAAGAGAGTATTAAAAATTATGACGTAAAAAATTTTATAGTGATTTAGTTTTCTGAATTCCAGGATTTTTGGGATTTCGAAATTAATCGGTACACAGAAAAAAGTAAAAACATAATTCAATTAAAAAGCAAAGATTCAGTTAAAAAATTAACATTACTAAAAATTTAATGGATGGTTTTTTAAGGATTCAATTAAAATTAATTTGAAATATTTTTAAAGATTCAATAAAAAATTAATTGAAATATTGTTCACGATTCAATTAAAAAACTAATTACATATTTTTAAAGATTCATTTAAAATGGTAATTGAAATATAGAAAAGATGTTATAGTATAGAAATATAAAAATTATGTTATGTACATACATATGCATATATGTAAGTATGTGTGTATAAATAATTTCCAAAAATGGAAACATTTGGCCATTGTACCATAAACCTATCTGATGTATCGTATGGTTTTTCAAGTTCGAATGATGCACAATGGCCGTATTGATGTTTAATAGTCTTCCGTAAGTGCAAATACAGAACATCACAGTTTTTCTTCGAATTGTGTGTATATTTTTTGATTGGATTGAAAAGAAAGCCTAGGATATTTTCGATATGTACTTACGCAAGACCATTTGCATCGAACCCCAAATACCGCATGTACGAACTTTCCTATCCATATTTGGTCTATCAGCTTGCATATCTTATTATTATTGTCTTCTTATTTCTCAACAAAAGGAAACAAAATTAGTTTAATTTTTATTTTTATATTTAATTTTTATCAAACACATGTCAAAATTACTACGAATCAAAAAAAAATATTAGCTGAGTAGTTTATTTTTCTCCCATATAAAATATCAAAACCAATTAAAAGATTAATTGGGTATTTTAATTGAAAATATTTTTTCAAAACAATGTGGCATACTATAAAAAACAGCGCGATTTTCATGCATAAAAACGAAAGTTCTATTATTTATATACAATGATTGTTAACTATTTTACAGTATTCTGAGTAAAGCTCTGTTGATAACGCTTTTTTGATAGAGCAGTAAATTTAATTAAAATAAACATATATTCAATTAAAACATTAATCTAAAACATAATTTTTTCTGAGCATTTCGTAATTGTTTGCATTCCTTACAGTTTTATTGATTTTTATACCCTTTACCAAAAAATGGTAAAAGGGTATATATAGGTTTGTCATTCCGTTTGTAATTTCTACAATATTAATAAGAGACACATAAAGTGTATATATTCTGGATCCTTATGCATAGGGAAGACGAACAAGCGATGTCCGTCTGTCCGTCTGTCCGTCTGTCTGTACGTGAAATCGGTTTTCCCAAGCTCCCAGAAGAGCTAGCGACTTCGTTCTTGGACTGGTGTGTCAGAAATTTTCCGGAAAATTTTGCTATTGGAAATCAGCAAAATCGAGCTGACGGTTTCAGAGCTGGAAAACTCAAACTCAATTTACCCATAGAAAATAACTACCGAAAACAAGTTTTTATTACTTTTTTATTAAATTAACTTATTTTATACTTCGGTATGATTAAAATTGGTATTTATAATCAAAGAAAAAATTTTAAAAACTTAACAAATTAAACAAGTAAGAGTGCTATATTCGGCTGTGCCGAATCTTATATACCCTTTACCAAAGTGCGTTTATGTAGTATAGAATTACATACATAAGCACAGAGATATGTATGTAGGTACATATTAATTTTGTGAAAAAATTCATACTTTTTGTGCAATTTTTAGGTTTTAGGCATTATGTTTAATTTGGTGCTTTTTTGCGATTTTTTTTCATATAGAAAATTTTTTTGGTTTTGGCGATTTTTTCGGTTTTTGACGTTTTTTTTTAATTTTGGCGATTTTTTTAATTTTTGGCGATTTTTTTTCATATAGGCAATTTTTTTTGTTTAGGTGATTTTTTTCGGTTTTTGACGTTTTTTTTTAATTTTGGCGATTTATTTTCGTTTTGGCGTTTTGTTTTGATTTTGGCGTTTTTTTTCATTTAGGCGATTTTTTTTTAATTTTTGGCGATTTTAGTTTATATAAGCATTTTTTTTTTTGTTTTGGCGATTTTTTTCGGTTTTTGGCTTTTTTTAATTTTGGCGATTTTTTAAATTTTTGGCGATTTTAAAATTTTCGGATTTTTTAGTTTGACCGTTTTTGAAAATTTCAAGAGTTTAACTCTTACAGTTTCAAAGATATAGCAGGTTGTCAAAATTACATAGTTAACTGATGGACCACCCTTTAATTTAAATTTTTTTAATTTTAGTGTTAATTGTTGTAGCCTATATAAAAATACACTAATTTTACAAATTTCAAGTGTCAATATATATGTACACACATACATACAATTGTATGTATATTACATGAGATTTAAAAAGTTTTTGTCGCTCATTTTGGAACACCCTTTAATTTTAAGATTTTATATATTTGTTGTTGTAGCGACCAAAGTTTTACATACACTGTCCAAATTTCAGACCCGTAGCTCTTACCGTTCCTGAGAAAATAGCCTTCTTCCTAAAACATGAAATATGTTTAATTATTAGAAAAAAAGTTAAAGTTTTCCAACCCTGGAAACGTTCACCAAAACAAAAAAAATTGCCTATATGAAAAAAAAATCGCCAAAAATTCAAAAAATCGCTTCAAAAAATCGGCAAAATCAAAAAATCTGCCAAAACGAAAAAAAAAATTGCCAAAATTAAAAAACGCCAAAAACCGAAAACAATCGCCAAAACGAGAAAAAAAATTATTAAAAAAATAAAAACGCCAAAAAACGAAAAAATCACCAAAACAAAAAACAATTGCCTATATGAAACAAAATCGCTCAAAAAATAAAAAAAGCGCCTAATTGAAAAAAATTGACAAAATCAAATAAATCGCCAGAACGAAAAAAATCGCCAAAATTAAAAATAAACGCCAAAAACCGAAAAAAATCGCCAAAACCAAAAAAAATTGCATATATGAAAAAAAAATCGCCAAAATTTAAAAAGCACCAAATTAAACATAATGTCAAAAACCTAAAAATTGCACTAGAAAAAAAGTATGAATTTTTTCACAAAATGAATATGTACCTACATATCTCTGTGCTTATGTATGTATCTCTATACTACATAAACGCACTTTGGTAAAGGGTATATAAGATTCGGCACAGCCGAATATAGCACTCTTACTTGTTAATCAATATGATGGATTGTTTAAAATTTTGCAAATTCTCGCGGTTTTTTGAAAAGTTCGCATAAAGGCGGCGTTTGGGATGTATTTTTAGCTTTCTAACAGTTCTGCAAGTTAGCGTGGTTTTCGCTTTAAAAACATATACATAATTACTTTTATAATTAACATCAAAATTCAAAGTCCCCAAATCCCTCCCCACGAAATGGTGGCACTGATTACTACTAGAATTTTAGTGTTGATATAGAGACATTTGGCCCCAGTCTGACTGCAGGGTAGTATTATATTCCCACAGTTCGTTATTTGTTGCGTTTTAACGAAGTATAAGAGTTTCATTGTGGTGAGTAATATATTAGGTGCACGGCTTAGATAAGTTTAAAAGAACTTTAACAAACGTTATAGTAAGGTTCATCTCTTAGCTAGAAGAAAAAATGTGGTGTAAAGCTAAAAAGAGCTTAAATTCGAACAAGTTTATGTTAAGAAATATAAGCACGTTCCAGACACGTCAAAATTCAGCTTCAATAAATGTGGTTGTGTGTGCATTTTACACATTATATTCACACTAATGAATGGTATATGGCTGTGTTACCATTTTTGATAAGGAAGGGCACACAAACAAATTAATTGAAACTGGAAATTGAGGTGGCTGGCAATCGCTTAAAAGATCCATGTCCTAACTAGTTGGCAAGGAAATGCCTCAACTGAGAAACGGAAACGGCTAGGTACATAAAAAATAAAATAATTTGTTATAACCACATGCTATGAGTAATAAAATAGTGTGACATAATGAACACAAGTGTATTAGTGGGTCCCAGCATTTTGTGAGAGCTTATAGGGTAAAGTATTTTTGTGATTTTTTAAAATTTTTCGGAAGAGTTTAAAGGTCTCTAAAATTGAATTTAAAGCAAAAATCGGGTTTTTAGTTTATTGGGGAGAGGAAATAGGAAGCTTGCAGGATAAAATAAAAGGCAAAAAATGAAAATTCGTGGGGAATAATGACATTTCTCTTTGCCTTTTTCGTACTCTCAGCATTAAGCGTGTATATAAATGCCAAAAAGAAGAAATTAATAAAAAAGGCTTAATGTAAATGTGCCTGACCTCTCGAAGGGGGCTTAAAAGAAAATTGTCAACACAATGCATGCTAAAAAGGCATAGTGTGAAATGGCTTTAAGCCAATTTTGTTTAAAAAAACTGTTCAAATTTTAATTGTCTGTGCAGATATTATAAGCTTCGGTTATTTCTTTGCTCATTTGGGTAACCTTTCTGACATTTTTTTTTAAGTTTAGCATACATTTTAAAAATAATGCTTTGCAACTTTTAAGACTTCTATTGAAAGAAACTAATGATGCAGTTTATAAGGTGCATAGATTCTGAGTCATTTGAAAAAAAAAAAATATTGAACTTATTAATGCCGTTCCAATGTTATATCCTTTTGTATCCGTTTTGTGAAATTAAAAATATTGTAATATGCTTTCCAGTTATGCATCGGATTTGTTTTAATGTTAGATATTTAGATATAAGATATTCTTTCAAAATAGTAATTATTGGTGGGTTTTTGTTATGTTGCACAGACTTCAGCAATACAAGCCCAAAAAACGCTAGGCAGCTTACTTCTCTTATCCAAAATATATTTATTTTTATCTATCAATTATTTCTATGGAAATAAGGAAAAAGTGCTAAAGTCATATTTTACTGTTTTGCAGGAGCGCAATTTGAAGCTTTTAAGTCGATTTTCAGGAATTTATTTCTTTTACAGTTGTTGTGAATCATTTTTGAACAGCCCTCGTACCCGTGCATTAATTGTAAGTAAAATATTATTGTAGAAATATATTAAAATGTTGTATAGAAAGCTAATAAGAAATAAAAGAGAAGGCAGTCGTTGCAAGTGAGTTAGTAATTAAAACTAATAAAGAATACCTGCGATACCGGCCCCTTGGGTATAGGTTATATGCAAAGTAATGGTTAGGTTAGGTTAGGTAGGGGTGGCAGTCAGAAACCCGGACTCACTTAGACCGTTTTGGTCCATTGTGATACCACGGAGACTCTGCTTATGCGGAGTGCCCACCGTCGAACCATCCAGAGCTCAGTATAAAGCTGCTAATACGTTGAAGTTTAACACCAGCAACGTCAGAAAGTTCCCTGAATTCAAGAGCGCCCATTGTGGCCATTCTCTTTCCTGCAAGTCCAGGACAGTGACAAAGAAAATGTTCTATGCTTTCCTCTTCATCAATATCTTGGCAGCTACGGCAAAAGTCATTGTGTTCAACCCTTAGCCTTTGTGCATGCCTACCTATGAGACAGTGTCCGGTTAACACGGACACTAGAATCGAGATTTGTTTCCGATTCTTTGAAATTAGGTAATCCGTACCTTCCCTATTTAGGTGAGTCCATAACTGCCTTGTGATCACGCAATCATTTCTTGTGACCCACCTTCTATTTGTTTCATCCTCTGTCTTGCGCCTAAGTCTGAGTTTGCAAGAGAGTAGGGGTAGACCTACACATTCCAAATCCGGTGGAACCTGTAAGGTTGTCCCAATTCTAGCAAGCACGTCAGCCCTAGAGTTCCCCTGTAAGCCTCTATGCCCCGGGATCCAGATGATCTTAATATCAAACTGCTCTGCCATCTCATTTAGAGATGATCGGCAGTCGAAGGATGCAAAGTAATAATAAGACCTGTTCTTTTATAAAGATACATTTACCTGCGATTCCCAAGGGACCCTCCAGGTTACAAGTAACATAGACAAAAATACACCATAACACAGTTAAATTGGGAAATTCTCTGGTAACCTTTATTTTTTTTTAAGCAAACATCGTTTTACACAATATAGGTAAGCATGTTTAAGGATAATATTGCTTTTACTAATTCTTTGCCGTTTTTTGGGGTGTGTGTAGGTTTTGGACCATTAAACGCAAAGTTTTGGTGTCGATACGTTCATCAAAAAACGCTAAGGCAGCAGGAATAGTTTATCTGCAAGAATACGAGCAGTATCAGTCAATTGACCGGTCATTTGATCGAAAGTCATGCAGAATATATTAATCATTGCGTAGAACAAAGTTTCTATCACATTATCAAGTGCAAAATGAAAAATGTGATGGAAACTTTTGTGCACGTGTAATGTTGCGTCTTACTCTATAGTCGCACTGCTCACTCTACTGCTTTTAACTAATCAATGATAGCACAAACATTACTCAAATTTGACTGATTATAGCTGAAAGAGTAATCATACATGATTGATGAAAAAATTACAACAAATATAATTTTTATTATTTTTATTGTTTTTGTATTATAAAAAGATATAAAAATGAATAAAATATTTAAAATAAAAGATATATGTACTTCAGCAAAAACAAAAAAAACCTAAGCGATATCTAGCCCTCTTCACCACCAACGCATCTTGCTTTTTACAAATATCTAAAATTTTTAAAGAAATTGTATATATTAAGCTAAGTCTAGACGATATGTTGAATCAGCAAATATATGCTTACATTCATATGCTTAAAAATAACAACAAATCCTGCTGTCAGCATATATGTATGTTAGTCGTCTACACAGTATGCTGAAAGTACCAAATTTGTTAAAGTCAACATATGTCAGCAAATGATAATACAACACATTAGTTAGCATACAATTTTTGTGTCTACACAATATGTTGAATTTCTGAATATTCTGATATATGTATATGTTGAGTCATTTGGAGCATTTGCTTAAACATAAAAATTTACAAGTCTCTTTCTTTATTATTAATTTATGTATGTATATCGCTGTTAGTGAAAAACTTTATATTTTTAAAATTATACATGTATATAATGAAAAAGAAATTGGCGAAATGACGGAAATTGGCAAAAAGCTGCAACCGCAGGTTGACAAAGTCTAAAAATGTCTTAAACTCTTCAAAACTGGTAAAAACCGCACAAAAGCCGCTTTTATTGCGAACTCAGTAAAAATTCGAGAAAATTTGTAAAATTTTAAAAAAGCCATTATATGAATTAAAAATCGCTAAAACTGTAAGGAATGCAAAAAATTAAGTAAAAATCGGGAACATTATGTATATTTGCAAAAATTTATTAACAGCGGGATAATAACAAAGTTTAATACTTTTTTTTTAAATTGGCAAAACCGCCAAGAAGCTGAAGACATGTAAAAAGTCGCTTTTATCCCAAATTTTCCAATAAAGTGCGAGAAGTTGCATAATTTTGAAACAGCCATAATAATGATTAAAAATCGACAAAACTGTACAGAATGCAAAAAATTCAATAAAAAAGCGAAAATAACGAAAATTCGAAATTGTAATTTCCCTTATGTTTTACTCACCCGAATCCACCATTAATATTTCTGGAATATATTTTTCATATTTACCGTTTCGTTTTAATCAATGGTACCATAGGTTTAATATGCAGTAAATTGCCGAATTTAACAGAAACAAGTAAGAGTGCTATATTCGGCTGTGCCGAATCTTATATACCCTTTACCAAAGTGCGTTTATGTAGTATAAAGATACATACATAAGCACAGAGATTTGTATGTACATATTCATTTTGTGAAAAAATTCATACTTTTTTTCTAGTGCAATTTTTAGGTTTTTTGCATTATTTTTAATTTGGTGCTTTTTAAATTTTGCGATTTTTTTTCATATAGGCAATTTTTTTTGGTTTTGGCGATTTTTTTCGGTTTTTGGGGTTTTTTTAATTTTGGCGATTTTTTTTTTCGTTCTGGCGATTTTTTTGATTTTGACGATTTTTTTCATTTATTCGATTTTTTTATTTTTTATATATTTAATTTTTTTTTTATTTTTTTGTGGCAATTTTTTTAGTTTTGACACTTTTTCCTCGTTTTGGCGATTTTTTCCGTTTTTTGGCGTTTTTTTTATTTTGGCGATTTTTTTTGTTCTGGCAATTTTTTTTACTTGACAATTTTTTTTCATTTAAGCGATTTTTTTATATTTTTCCGATTTTTTTTCATATAGGCAATTTGTATTTTGTTTTGGTAATTTTTTCGTTTTTTGGCGTTTTTGGCAATTTTTTTAGTTTTGACAATTTTTTCTCGTTTTGGCGACTTTTTTCGGTTTTTGGCGTTTTTTAATTTTGGCGATTTTTCTTCGTTTTGGCAAATTTTTTGATTTTGCTGATTGTTTTTTCCATTTAAGCGATTTTTTAAATTTTTGGCGATTTATTTTCATATAGGCAATTTTTTTTGTTTTTGGCGATTTTTTTCGGTTTTTGGCGTTTTATTTCTTAATTTTGGCGATTTATTTTCGTTTTGGTGATTTTTTTGGATTATGGCAATTTTTTTTTCATTTATGCAATTTTTTTTAATTTTTGACAATTTTTGCTCATATAAGCATTTTTCTTTTGTTTTGGCGATTTTTGCGGATTTTTGTCATTGTGAGATTTTTTTTTTTTGGACACTTTTTTCTCGTTTTGGCGATTTTTTTCGGTTTTTGGCGTTTTTTTAATTTTGGCGATTTTGTTTCGTTTTGGCGATTTGTTTAATTTTTGGCGATTTATTTTCATATAGGCAATTTTATTTGTTTTGGCGATTTTTTCCAGTTTTGGCGTTTTATTTCTTAATTTTGGCGATTTATTTTCGTTTTGGTGATTTTTTTGGACTTTGGCGATTATTTTTTTCATTTAGGCGATTTTTTTTTAATTTTTGACGATTTTTGTTCATATAAGCATTTATTTTGTTTTGGCGATTTTTGCGGATTTTTGTCATTGTGAGAATTTTTTTTTGTTTTGACACTTTTTTCTCGTTTTGGCGATTTTTTTTCGTTTTGGCGATTTTTTTGATTTTGCCGATTTTTTTTCAAATAAGCGATTTTTTTAAATTTTTGGCGATTTTTTTTCTTATAGGCAATTTTTTTTTGATTTGGCGATTTTTTTGGATTTTGGCGATTTTGTTTTTCATTTAGGCGATTTTTTTTTAATTTTTGGCGATTTTTGTTCACATAAGAATTTTTTTTTTGTTTTGGCGATTTTTTCGGTTTTTGGGGGTTTTTTTAATTTTAGCGTTTTTTTTCATTTTGGCGTTTTTTTTTCTTTCTGGCGATTTTTTTAAATTTTTGGCGATTTTATAATTTTCGGATTTTTTAGTTTTACCGTTTTTGAAAATTTCAACAGTTTAGCTCTTACGGTTTCCAAGATATAGCAATTTGTAAAAATTACATAGTCAAAATTTCATTAACTGATGGACCACCCTTTAATTTAAATTTTTTTTAATTTTAGTGTTAATTGTTGTAGCCTATATAAAAATACACTAATTTTACAAATTTCAAGTGTCAATATACATATGGACACACATACATACAATTGTATGGATATTACATGTGATTTTAAAAGTTTTCGTTACTCATTTTGGAACACCCAACCAATCCAATTTATAATTTGAAATATCTCTTATATCGAAAAATAACAGTTGAAGAACCACACAAGCGTTCTGGATCCGTACAGTGCCATAATTGTCAAGAATATGGTCACACAAAAACTTACTGCAAGTTACCTTCAGTTTGCGTTATCTGCGGTGAATTGCACGGTACTGCTGGTTGTACTAAGCCTAAAGATCTAGCAGAAAAAAAATGTAGTAATTGTGGAGGTAATCACACCGCTAACTACAGAGGATGTCCTGTCTATTCTTTCGTTAAACAGACTATGGGGCAAAAACCTAAATTAGCTCCAGCACAAACAGCAAACACTTACTCCGCCACTTTTGCTCAAATGAGCCAACCTGTCACTTCACGTGTATCGTATGCCGATGCAGCTAAGACTAGTTATATTCCCACACAAAATATTCCGCCTCAAAATAATTCAACGAATGCAAACTCAAGCTTTAATTTTAGTCGCTTTGAAGCTTCTATTGAGAATCTAGTGCTGACTATAAATAATTTTACAACAAATATGACTAGCATGATGCAAGAAATGCTACGAATGCAGTCTAAACTGCTTCAAGCATTAGTTAACAAGCCATGAACACTTTAAAGATAAGTTTCTGGAACGCAAACGGCATTCGCCAACATAAAAATGAACTTGAGCACTTCCTTACGGAAAAAAATATTGATATAATGTTGGTTTCTGAGACTCATTTGACTTCAAGAAGCCTATTCAAAATTAATGGCTACATTTTATATGATTCAAAGGACCCAAGAGGAAGAGCTTGCGGGGGATCAGCAATTTTAATTAAGTCAAGACTCAAGCATTATATTCTTGACAACATTTGTGAAGAACATCTAAAAGCAACGAATATTTGTATCGAAAATTTTTGCACAAATTTTGTCATTTCATCAATTTACTCCCCTCCTAGATTCGCAATTACTGAGGATCAATACGAGGATTTCTACAAATCTCTTGGCCCTTGTTTCGTAGCAGCTGGAGACTATAATGCAAAACATACTTTCTGGGGTTCGCGTCTTATCACACCTAGAGGACGAGCGTTGTTCAACACAATTTCAAAAATGGGCTTGGACGTCATTTCGAGTGGGGAGCCCACTTACTGGCCTACTGACATACATAAAATTCCGGATATTATAGATTTTGGCGTCATGAAAAATATTTCTAGGGAATTAATTCACGTCGAAGCTTCCCTAGATCTATCGTCCGATCACTCTCCCACGATCGTTACAATCTGTAGCCCAATGAGAAGTGCTCTACCTCACCCATATGTGAAAATAGTCAGTCGTGTTAATTGGCTGCGATTCAAAAAATATCTTAGTAGTCATTGCACTGAAAACATTAAGCTAAGAACTCATGACGATATTGAATCTAATATTGCTAATCTTAACGAAAATATTAAGCAGGCAGCTGAGCATGCCACTTCCTCCCATCCGCAGACTGGGTTTAACAGAATATATTCTACAGATATTGAACTTCTCGTATGTGCAAAAAGAAGAGCTAGAAGAGAATGGCAACAGCACAGATCATCCCAAAATAAAATTAGTTTAAAAGATTGCACTAAAAGACTCCAAGAACTGCTTGCATATGAAAAAACTGCATCTCTTAAAAACTATCTGGAAAATCTCGATGTCACACCAGCATCTAATTATTCTTTGTGGCGCGCTGCGAAAAGAATTAAAACACCCGTTGAGTTTAAACCACCTCTGCGCACTTCTACCGGAGTTTGGGCCAGGAGTGATATTGAAAAAGGTAACTTGTTTGCAAAGCATTTAAAATCCGTATTTACCCCAAACACATGTACTGGTGTTGTTGATTTCCCGAGTGTAGTTGCGCTACCCCCTCGACCCATAAAATTTAAAATGTGTGATGTACAAAATCTAATTGCTGAACTCAACCCGAAGAAAGCTCCGGGTATTGATGGAATTAGTAACCAAATGCTAATAAAATTGCCTCGTATTGTAATTAGAATCATGTTATTCATTTTTAATGCCATTTTACGACTAGAGTATTATCCCCACAGCTGGAAGCTTGCCAAAGTTAAAATGATTCCAAAGCCAGGCAAAGATCTTACCAAGGCAGAATCATACAGGCCAATAAGTCTGCTATCAACAATGTCAAAACTTTTCGAAAAACTGCTCATGTCAAAATTGTCCCCAATTCTAATTGGTAGTGGGTGCATCCCAGACCATTAATTTGGTTTTAGAAATCGGCATAGCACCATTGAACAGACGCATAGATTGGTTCAGTGTATAAGAAGAACATTTGAAGAAAAGAAGTACCGTTCTGCACTGTTTATTGACGTTTCGCAGGCATTTGATAAAGTGTGGCATGAAGGCCTAATTTTAAAATTAAAACCATATCTACCAATAAATTTGGTGAATTTATTAGAAAGTTACATTATTACCCGGAAGTTCACGGTTGTGGAAGGGGAATTCATGAGTGTGCCCGAATCTATATCATCCGGTGAGCCACTGGGGCCAGCTTTGTATTCAATTTACACTTATGAAACTTCTTTGAGCAGCACTATCCATGCATTTACGTTTGCCGATGATACAGCCTGCCTTAGTATGCACAAAAATCCTCACGAAGCTTACCGATATCTACAAGAACATATTACACAACTGGAACTATCGTTATATTTATGGAGAATTAAAGTAAACGAGCAAAAGAGTGTTCAGGTAACATTTACCCTACGAAGAGATACTTGTTCCCCAATTCGAATCAACAATCAAGTTGTTCCTCAGCATTCACATGTAAAATACCTTGGTATACACCTTGATCGACGACTTACATGGAAACAACATATTGACTCAAAGCTAATACAAATGAAACTTAAACTAACTCAGATATATTGGCTGATTGGTAGAAACTCAACACTCAGCCTAGACTGCAAACTTTTATTATACAAGTCGCTCTTGAAGCCAATATGGTGCTACGGAATTCAGTTATGGGGTACTGCTTCAGCTTCTAACGTCGAGAGAATTCAACGAAGGCAAAACAAAATTTTACGTTTGATAACATCGGCTCCATGGTACATAAAAAGCTCAAATATACATCGTGATTTGAATATGCCACTAGTGATTGAAGAAATAGCAAAATACGCAGGCAAATATTTAACAAAACTCGAGTCACATCCTAACCCGCTTGCTCGTAACATCTTGAATTTTACTGGCCACATTCGCTTGAAAAAGAAGGACACAAGGGCTCTTATACTCAACACTCCAGATGGGATTTCTTGAAAATATTTTTTTTTTCTCTTATTTTTTTTATTATCACTACTTATGTATTATTTATAACTATCACTAAGTTTACGTCCGACAGTGGTCGGCCCTAATACTTATATTTTAGATTTAAGATTTGAATACTTATTGTTAGTTCATAATTGAAGATAAAATAAATAAATAAATGCATTAAAAAAAAAAAAAAAAAAAAAAAAATTTTTTGAACACACTGTAATTTTTAACTTATATATTTTTGTTGTTGTAGCGACACTGTATGTAGACAGTGTCCAAATTTCAGACCCGTAGCTTTTACCGTTCCTGAGAAAATAGCCTTCTTCCTAAAACATGAAATATGTTTAATTATTAGGAAAAAAAGTTAAAGTTTTCCAACCCTGGAAACGTTTTTTAATTTGTTAAGTTTTTAACATTTTTTTTAATTATAAATACCAATTTTATTCATACCGAAGTATAAAATAAGTTAATTTAATAAAAAAGTAATAAAAACTTGTTTTTGGTAGTTATTTTCTATGGGAAAATTGAGTTTGAGTTTTCCAGCTCTGAAACCGTCTGCTCGATTTTGCTGATTTTCAATAGCAAAATTTTTCGGAAAATTTCTGACACACCAGTCTAAGAACGAAGTCTCTACCTCTTCTGGGAGCTTGGGAAAACCGATTTCACGTACAGACAGACGGACATCACCTGTTCGTCTTCCCTATGCATAAGGATCCAGAATATATATACTTTATGTGTCGCTTATTAATATTGTAGAAATCACAAACGGAATGACAAACCTATATATACCCTTTTACCATTTTTTGGTAAAGGGTATAAAAAAATTGCAAATCAGGCTACACTATATACATGTGTAGAGCTAAAATATCAATTATATTTGTTATAAAATTTGCCGTATGCTGAAAAGCTTAAATAGGCTTTTCAACAAATAACATATATGACAGCAGGCATAGAAAATTTGTTATGAAGTAAAAATTTGGTGTCTACACGATATACTAAAATCTTGAGCAAACGTTTGTTGCCAACTTTAACAAATGCCCTTCATATGTAGTTAAGCATACGTATATTGAAAAAATTTTGTGTCTACACGATATGTTGGCACTGGTAACAAATTTTTCACCATAAATATTCTGATTCAACATATCGTCTAGACTTAGCTTTAGATTAAATTTTGTAAATTTCTTTTATTCACAATTGTTTTTACTTATCTTTTTTAATATTTATAAATTTTTTAATAATTTTCCCAGACAGAATGAAGTGTTTTAATAAAACTCAATGGTTTTAAAGTTTTGGCATATGTACACTAGATGTTCCACTCTAACATACATGCTACATGCTAGTTTTATCCTCACAAAAACATAAATGTGAAAAAAGGCCAAGTTCCTTTCCAAAATTTCGGCCATCAAAAGTAGTGAGATACAAATTTTTACCAAGTTCGTGCTTGGTACAATACCCATCACTGCAATATGGTATGCATTATATAAATTTGTAACCGTAAGGGTGTTATATAGTTTCTAGATAATCTGCTTACTTTCTTAGAAGAGTACAAATATTGCCAAGTTAGCACATTATCTAGAAATTATATAACACCCACTTTTTAACGAAATTTTATAAATTTGCATTATTCCAACATTTGAGCCAAATTTCAATAAAATCGCTTGAGACAAATATTTTAAATTTGCTCTGTTAATTGTGTACTTTATTGGAATATCACCGCCCGCTGGTAGAAATCTCCGGGTTTTCATATTTTTCTAGTTAGTTGCTAATCTAGACCTGCTTGTTTATTAAATTTCAGCTTACTAGCGTACATTTTATTTATTTTCTTCTTATGGGCCCACTTTTTCAATCTCGATACCTGCTGGTATCGAGATATCTGCTGATATCTTTCCAATCGAGTTTCGTTGAAAATGGATAGTAATAAATATGTAAATATGTACCATATTCAAATGTGCTGACCCGAAGTACATGAAATAGGAGGCTTAAATTGTATGGGCGTGTTAATGCCCACTTTTTCAACGAAAATTTATAGCCTTGTATTATAGCACCATGTATGCCAAATTTCAATAAAATCGCTTGAGTTTAACGCCTTAGTTTTGTTTTTTAAATTCTGAGCCTTAAGGGCGCAGCCCCACCCTCCTTGGCAAAATTTTTGGATTTTCAGGTTTTTCTAGTAATTTTCTAATCTATAACTACTCGTTTATCAAATTTCAGCTCACTAGCGCAAATTTTAATTTTTATTTTTATGGGCGTGTTCCCGCCTACTTTGTTTAACCCCAAATTTTTTTTTTGCTTGTAGTTACCTTTTTTGTTTAGTTTCGTTGGAAAAGGATAATAGTAAATACATAAATAGTGCATTTAAAAGTGCTGACCCGAAACACATAAAATAGGAGGCTTAAATTGTATGGGCGTGTTAACGCCCAAAAATTTAGAGCCTTGTATTATTGCAACATGTGTGCCAAATTTCAATAAAATCTTCTGAGTTAAACGCTTTAGAAATGTTTTTTTAATTCTGAGCTTTATGGGCGTAACCCCGCACCATTGGTAAAAATTTTCGGGTTTTCAGATTTTTTAGATAAGTACTCACTTAGTTCCACTTGTGTACCAAATTTCAGCTCACTAGCAAACATTTTAATTTTTATGGGCGTAGCCCCGCCCCCTGGTTAAAATTTTCGGGTTTTTCAGATTTTTCTAGTTCATCGCCCACCTAGATCTACTTGTGTACTAAATTTCAGATCTCTAGCTATAGCGGAAGTGCTTCATAATATTGATGAGTGAGTCAGTAGGTCAGTGAGTCAGTGAGTATGTCTTAAAATATGCACTTTTTGCACCTCCATATCTCCGGAACCATATAAGGTTATGTGAATTTATTCTAATTATGGTTTAAATTTTATAATGTTACGATTGCCGGTCCAATGTTATGGTGGTGGGGTGGGTGTGTTAAAACAGCTCGAATGGCTTCCTGTAAATATACACAGTGCGTGCATTGGCCGGAACTTGGCCTGGCGCACTACCGCGCAGATATATTTCGTTATAAACTGCAAAGTACTACAATAAATACTTTCGCGTAATGGTATAAATAAGTTGTTATTTTATTATTATACATATATAATAATTAGATAAATATGTACGACTCATTACTTTGTAAGCCATTAAAAAGTACTCTTTTACCATTACAAAATCTTGAAGATTTTTTGCTGGGATTATTCTAAAGTGAAATTATTTATAGCTTTGATAGGAAAATGTCTCTAGAGATAAAAAATTAAATGTGTAATAAAGCTTAACACCGGCAAACATATGTTACAAAAACCCACACGTATCAAACCTTTTCACATTTCACTTTATTATATAGATAAAACAATTTTAATATTTTGCGATAAATATAATAATGTGTATAACATTTTTATTCTGCACAAACTGTTCTTTATATGAGCAGTGCCTACCAATGGTTCCTTTAAAAATATCAATTATGCTTGGATTTTGGTTGTATCAATTAATTATTTCTATACATACAATTAAATTTTTCTGTGATTCAAGTGAATCATTTTAAAAATGTACATACTGTTAGCGAAAAAATAGGTGTGTGGCGTACTTATTTTATAGTATTAATAAAAATTAAATATTTTAAACCTTTAAAAAAAACTAATTTGTAAAAAAAATATTTTTCAATCATAATAGCTTTGAAACTCGTGTACAAAATTTTCTTTAGTTTTAGGAAATTTATAATTATTCTTCTAGCTTTTCAATTGTAAGCATCTTCTTTCTTATTAAATCATTTTTTGTATAAAATTTAGCATTAAAGTTTACCAACTCATTAACAGCTAAAGGTGCTTACTTTATAACAAAATTGTGTGTTAATTGTTGGAACCGATTGAATTGGATTGGCTTCAAATTCTTAATGAATCTGTTGTCTCTTTGTAGTATTAAGAATACATATAAAAAAATAATAATTTTTAAAGTCTCATACAAAAATCTTTACAAAAGAAGCAAGCTTGTTGTATATTTCATACATTTTTTGTTTGAGTTTTTAAAAATTATTATTATTATTATTGTCGATTATATCAAATAAGCTGTTTTTCGATGAATGGTTTTGTATTATTTTTAACTAGTGTTTGAAAAACTGCCAGCAAAATCTGCTTTTGCTGTGCTGGGAAAAGTTTATTTATTTTTTTAAACTTTTGTACTGTGCTGTTCTGCGCACATGTTTGCAGCTAAGTCACATTACAACTACATTGTGCATTGTTGATGACTGTTCTGTTGCTTTAACTTCGAAATTTCAAAAGCACAACTTCAAAAGTTCGTGTTCCTTTTTTTGATATAAATGCCATTGTTTTTTTGTCGTTGTTATGCTTAATGGTTGAATACCTTCGCCATGTGCATCAACGGTAGGTCACACGGTACATAATACTTTAGTACTGTTTCCTCTGTAACAAGCGGCGGGTCGCATGTGACCATGTGGTCTTCTGTAACACTTGAGTATCGCCTGACCCACCGGTGATCATATTCTAAAAACACAAAAAACAATACGAACCTGAAACTAAAGACACAAAACGGTTCACTAATACTTACACAGAAAAAAGTATTCACCAATTAATATTTTCAATTAAGAATTTAATTGATTCAGTTAAATTTTTAATAGTATTAATTAATTTGAGTGGAAAATCTTAGTTGATATTATCAAATTGTTTATAGGTGAAAATTTAATTATTATTTTAATTGATATTACAAATATTTTAATTAATAGTATTACAAAATCATTTATATTACTTTTTTGTATGTAAAATACAATTTTAAACAAATAACAGTTATGAAGAATGGGTATTTTTTTATAGCTATACGGCTACACCGAAGGTGTTAAGGAGTTTCGCCTAGCTAAAACAAAGCGACAGAAAAACCAACAGTCTAATTTTGCGTGCTGTTGCTGTTGCTTTGGCTTTAGCTGCGAAGATCTTCACAGCACAGCAACAGTAAAGTTAATTGATTTGTTTTTCGTTTAACAGTCGACAGTCGTTGGTTCATTTTTTGTTCTGTGCTCTCGCTTTGCTGTCGGCTTTGAAACTTTTGGCAGTCACAGCGCAGTCAAAGTAAATGAAATAAAAAAATGGAAGCACTTTCAAACGCTATTTTTAACATTTAAATATCAGAATTTATTTATATATGTATTAACAATAAATTCGTTCAATTAATTTTTGCAAAATGTTTACTAATTCGAAACTTATCTTAATTATTATATTCCCGCAATTTCTCGTATTGATGATTTACAGTTGCAACATTTAAACCACCATACCATATACGAGTAAATAAACATTCGTATGCACAAATCCAATTCTCAATTACATAAATTTAAACTAATCATTGAACAAACATAAAATTACAAATAACATGTTTTGATCAGTATGTGTATGATTGTAATGATTTCCAACTTGACGCAAAAAAAACCTTTTAAAGAAAATTTTGTAAATCACAACAAATCACACACACGATCAAATAAATGTTGCTCAGCTATCAGTGTGAAATGTTTTACAACAATGATTAGTTTTGGAACTTTGCAGTCTAGCATTTGTTAAGCCTTCGACTGCCAGCAAACCTTCCAGCCTGCCAGCCAGTCCGTCAGCCAGTCAGGGGCAAATAGAGCAGATACGAAACTCAAATATCGACCGAAACGAAATAAGTTGCCACTGTTACAGTCGATATTGTTGCAACTCTTATGCTTACACTGCATCGTCAGTCAGTTTGACTTGTTGCTCCTATGAAGAAAAAAAATCAGATGTTTATTTTGTTTCTTTTCTTCTCCTTTTGGTTACTCATACAGCATCCATCCACATGTTTCTATTAAATTGCTGCATTGGTTTTTGCACAGCTGAGCTGGAAATGATTGTTTTTCTTTTCTGTCACTTATTGGTATGTCAAATTGTATGAAACTATATTGTTAAATATACTTTATAATAATAAATGTATATATGTATGTATGTATGTATGTATGTATGTATGTATGTATACAAACATAAATGCCACAGATCTAAAAATTTCAGTTTGATTACCGAATTAAAAAGCATAATACACAAAACAACACGATCAAACGAATAAACGAACGATCTCAATCGAACACTTGGGCAAACTCTATTACAACTTATAAAACACTTGGTTCGATTTTTTAAAAGGAATTCTTACAACAACGACAACAACATCAAACATGATACCGGCAACTAAGCACCATTTAAGACACGAACATTTTACGCTGCCAGTTTTATATTTTCTCCTCCACCTAAAAACACCGACCATGGCAAAATTTATATTCCAACTTGCTGAAGAAAAGAGTGTTGCATACACGCAGTGCAGCCTGGCAAGCAGGCAGGCAGTCAGGCCACTTATTTAGTTATCCAGCCAGCAAGTGATAATGTCTAGCAGAAATAGAAGTGTAGTGGCTGTGAGGTGAAATTTCAGTCACCGTATGCACCAACACGAACGTTAAAATAAAAGTAAAGTGACTAAATCACGGTCTATACAAAAGCCAAATCGTGATGTGGAAATATTGTTATTTAATCTATTGTTTGTATTGGGGGTAGACATTTCTTTTTTAATAGGTTGCAGGTTTCATTTAAACTTTTGCAAGAAATCAAAAATAAGTTTTTGTAAAACATAAAAGTAGGTATATATTTTTTGTATCGCCTTTTAAGCCAAATTACATATGATAATTATTAATGAACAAATAACAACAAAGTTAATTGTAAATATTCAAACTAACACGTAGTAGAACGAGACAACTAGCTGTTTTAAAAGGCTTCATCAAATTTTTGTTTATCAATTTTGAATAATTTTTGCAGTTAATTGTTCTTTTAATAATACTTACTTCGTAGAACGAAAATTCTATTTAGTTTTATGAAAACGGAAGGTCTACTCTGCATTTTCTTTCGTCCCAATTTACAGAGTAGGACCCAGGCTCTAATATAAAAATAAAACAAAGCTAGCAAAAATATTTTTATATTTCATATTACATATTGACTTTTTAGCGGATTGCATTTTTTGCTGTTTTTAGGGTTCCGTACACCAAAGGTGAAAAAAGGAACACTATTGTTTTCGCTACGCTGTCCATCTGTCTGTCTGTCCGTCACACGGTATTTTCTCAGGAACCGTAAGAGCTATGGACCTGAAATTTGAACAGAGTATGTAGAACCTTGGCCACTACAACAACAAATACATGAGAACTAGAAATTAAATGGTGCTCCAAAACGAGCGACGAAAAACTTAAAATTTCATGTAATATACATACAATTTTATGTACATATGTATTTTGACACTTGAAATTTGTAAAATTAGTGTATTTTTATATATACTAAACAATTAACACTAAAATTTAAAAAAGATTAAATTAAAGGGTGGTCCATCAGTTAATGCAATTTTGACTATGTAATTTTGACAACTTGCTATATCTTGGAGACCGTAAGAGGTAAACTCTTGAAATTTTCAAAAACGGTAAAACTAAAAAATTCGAAAATTATAAAATCACCAAATCGAAAACAATCGTTAAAACCTGAAAAAATCGCCAAAAATTTCAAAAAAAATCGCCAAATCGAAAAAAATCGACAAAATTAAAAAAATCGCCAAAATTTAAAATAACGCCAAAAACCGAAAAAAATCCTCAAAACGAAATAAATCGCCAAATTCGAAAAAATCGTTTATATGAAAAAAAATCGCCAATATGAAAAAAACGCCAAAAACCGAAAAAAATCGCCAAAACGCGAAAAATGCACCAAAACCAAAATAATTGTTTATGTGAAAAAAAAATCGCCAAAATAAAAAAAAATCGCCAAATTTAAAAAAAATCGCCAAAAAGAAAAAAAATCGCCAAAATTTAAAATAACGCCAAAAACCGAAAAAAAATCCTCAAAACGAAAAAAATTGCCAAAACTAAAAAAATCGCCAAAACCAAAAAAAATCACCTATATGAAAAAAAACGCCAAAATTAAAAATAAACCCAAAATAAAAAAATCGCCAAAATAAAAAAATACGCCAAAATAATAAAAATTGCCAAAATTAAAAAAACTTCAAAAACCAAAAAAAAATCACCAAAACGTGGAAAAAGTGCCAAAACTCAGAAAGCGCCAATAAATTCAAAAAACCCCCAAGCTAAAAAAAAACGCTTAAAACCGAAAAAACTTAAAAACGAAAAAATGCCAAAACTATAGTTTATATTGTTCGTATTGAATTACATATCTCGTGCCCGTACGGAACCCTTCGTGCGCGGGTCAAAGTCGCACTTTACTGAATTTATTTTTGTTTTATTTGTTTTTTTTGGCGGAGGCGCATACATATTTTAAAATATTAAAACTTAAAGATAGTTAAAAGTAGGATTTTGTCGGACGTATTAAACGCTATGCATTATTATAAATTTAATTCAACTTACCAGGAAGGATTCATTCGCCTTTACTTTGCACTCAATTTAGGTTAAGCTCAAGTTGTACTGATGGAAAACTTTTTATAAGTCCGATAAAATCCTACTTTTAACTAACTTTAAGTTGTAATAATGGCCATTAATATTTAAAGAATTCGCGATATAATGAATGGGGAATTTTTTAGATTAACTACCTTAGGAATAGGAATATTTTAATTTTTAGGGTTCCGTACACCAAAGGTGAAAAGGAACCCTATTGTATTCGCTACGCTGTCAGTCTATCCGTCTGTCCGGCACAGGCTTTTTCTCGAGAACTGTAAGAGCTACGGACCTGAAATTTTTACAGAATATGTAGAACTTTTGCCGTTATAACAACAAATATATGACAATTAAAAATTAAAGGGTGTTCCAAAACTAGCAAAGAAAAATATTAAAGTTCCATATAATATACATACAATTATATATCAAAAGAGAGAATTACTTGAAATTTGCAAAGTTAGTGTATTTTTATACAGAGTACAACAATTAACACTAAAATTAAAAAAAAAATCAAAATTAAAGGGTATTCTATCAATTAATATAATTTTGAGTATGTAATTTTGACAACTTGCTGTATTTTGGAAAACGTAAAACGCAAACTCTTGAAATTTTCAAAAAAGCTAAAACTGAAATATCTCAAAGTTAAAAAATCGCCAAACCAAAAAAAAGCCGCCCAATATTTAAAAAAGCCAAAGTAAAAAATCTCTATAGCTAAAGTAGATCGCTAAAAACCAAAAAAATCGCCAAATTAAAAAACCCAAAGTAAAAAACGCCAAAAAACGCAAAAAATCGAAAATAGCCCAAAAAATAAGAAACAACGCTAAAAAAGAAAAATCCCCGAAAACCGAAAAAAATATTACCGGTTAATTATTTTTTATTTTTTTAGACAACATCAGGTAAGATATTTGATTAGATAGGCTGAAGTTCGTATAGTATTGCATGTGTAAGTATATTGTGTCCGTTCGGAACCCTTCGTGTGAGAGTCACAGTCGAACTTTACTAAATTTATTTACGTTGAATATAACGAATGGTTGAACTTATAGTAAGTTAAAAAACGGCAACTTTAGTAGGCCATATTTCTTCAAGTGAAAAAAATTTCACCTGAAGTCTAAAAAAACTTATAAAAGCACCTAATATTTTTTTTGTTTTTCTCTGAAGTTACTAAAGACTTCTTTCTCTCCAGTTGAGAGCAATGAAGCAAGAAATGTTTCTTAATATTTTTATTATACATATATATTTTTATATATTTTTTTTTAATTCAGTAAAATTCAAACGGCGTCAATACTCATATGTACAATGCAGCGTAAAAGTAAAACTATTACATATCTACTAATATTATTCAGTCGCGTCTGCCACTTTGGCCCCAGAGTTTCGTTGTATTGCTTTTTTGTTGCTACAAACTTAACTTTTTATTTAGCTTTTTAGCTCAATTGGGTGTCTTTAGCAATAAAACACTTCAATGATAGCTCTACTTAACGCATAAACCATAACGTTTGAAGCATTTGCATTTAGGAAAAGTAAAAACAAAGGAAATAAAACGAACATTCAATGAGAAAGTCAATGTTCATACTTTATTTTGTGCTTAATTCATTTCAACATTCTTTCACTGTTTCTTTTTTACTTTTTGTGTTTTTGTCGCTCTTTTCATATCTATGAATGAATAAATAAATGATGAAAGCTTATAAAATTGAAACACGTGCAGGTTAGCTAGGTAGCTGTGCCCTACAGCCAAAAAATTTGTTTCTTTATTATATTTGTAACGTATACAGATTTGATTTCGGTTAGTCTCACCTGTTTTACCGATTTAACTATGTATATACGTTTGTACATACACATGTATGTAAAAGAATGACCATTATTTAATTTATTTTCAATGACTTTTTATCTATAAACATGAGAACGGGATTCTTAACTGGACGATATGGTATTTCAGGTGTCAATATTTAAAATATAACATTTACTATTTTCTTTCAAGATTTTACGTAAAATTTTATGGCAGGTATGTGATCAGAAAAAATCTGAAATAGCTTAACAGAGATCACAAAACTAAGACTCAGAAAATAAATTAAAGTTTTGCCAATAGGCATAATATCAATTATTTCAAAGCAAACATATGTCTTAATTTGTCAGATATATGAAGAAAATAAAAGTTTTCCAAAAGCTAACAATAAATTTGCAACAACAAAAATTCGGAAAAAATAGGTGTTTTAACTAATTTATAAAATATACATTTAATAAAAATTTTAACCATCTTTAAAAGTAACAATGTTTATTTAAAAGACCTCAAGCTTAATAAAACTGTCACTATTTGTAAAATAAAAGCTTATCGAAAAGTACATTTACTTATCAAGATTTAACATATCTTTTGGCCTTACCAGAAATTTTTGGGACTTACCCAGAAAATTTCGTGTTCACAAATATTTAAATATTTTGCCATATGAAAATTGTTTATAAAACTTAAATTGCACTTAAAGTGTCTACAGTCAAATTAAGCTTGATCAAAAAACTTTTAAAATTTACAGCTTGTCACACGATTTGAACAAAGCTTCTAAACGATAAACAGCTGTTTTTAGACCCTGTAGCACAGGGAAGGAAAATGACTTCTTGGATTTTGTACCAACTATGAAAACAAAATGTACTTTTTAGACCATGACGGTAGAATTTTTTAATATTTATAATAAAAACTGAAACGTTAAAAATGTGTATTAAAATATAGAAGTATACAATAAAAACAGAAATTGAACAAAAATGTGTATAAAAATTCAATATACAATAAAAAATAACATAAAAACTATTAAATATTACATTCATAACAAAAATTAAAAATTTTAAAAACCCCCGATATATCCAGAAGATGTGATATCTTCTAAGTGACTGGACCGATTTTTTTTTAACATAGCTAAGAACACTCTCGATCAAGTTACATTTCAAACAGAAAAAATCAAAATCGGTCCAGCTGTTTGGACTGTACGAGTACTTGTACAGACACACAGATACACAGGCACATACTACAAACTTAAAACACCCTACAAACTTATAACAAAAAAAATAAAAATAAAGAGAACATAGGTAAAATTAATGTTGCCATATACATAGTGAAACATTGAAATTTTAAATTTGTACCAAGTAATTAGCGGTAGTACCACGGTACCAACAAGGTCAAAAATGTACCATAAAAAGTACAATTGTACCATCATTTCCATCCATCCTGTAGCAACTAAGAACCAGCACGATAAGTCGAATGGAAACCTTAGCACTTCCATAAGCATTTGTCTACCGCTGTTGTCGCTTGGAGGAAGACAAACGTCAAAAATATTCACTTCGCTTGTTTGGTGTAATTACGCCAAAGTTTGCATTTTATGAATTCAAATTACATGGTATAATTTTCAAGTAAAATCTTACACCAAAGGCAATTGTAATTATTCTGACAAGCAATATCAGCATGGAACAAGTTGTCACTACTCCTTAATCATCAGCGTTCTTGTGTTTGGTCTACTGCGTGTATTGTCAGTTAATGAGAATGTCAGCATTGTGGTTACCTTGCAGGCCATCCTTCAAACTTCCCGCAATTTGTTAAATCCATAAAAAAATTAAGGCGTATCGAAAACCGATTTGTAAAGAAATTTCTGAACCATTTCGTACATTTTGGTCAAATTTGCTTCATCTGATACAATTTTTAGGTCTCTGAAATTCAGGGAATATCTTAACTCAATTTGGCGATGACTTTTGAAATTATGAGAAAAATAAACGATTTTTTCGAAATTTTTCGTCAACGATATCTATCGAAGTAATCATTCGATTTTGGTCTATCTGGCAGCAATTGACTTCTTTTTCTAAAATCTGATTCGATTTTCATTGATGGAGTTGAAAATTTGGTTAAAAACAACTTTTTGAAAGTTTTATTTTCGAAAACTACCGAAACGAATCGATTCACTTTCTTACGACATCTAAGTGAGCAAACATCTTTTGAATGGGAAAAATTTGATTTTGATTCGCTCTCAGGTTATGCGGTGCTTACTTACACACATACATACATACAGCACAGATAAACATACATACATATATGCATTGATTGATTAATTTTTTTCGTTTCGTTCTAACAGAGGTAGGGATTGGCAGATTTTTTCCGTGAATTGCACTATTTATGCGAAACACTCTGACAGCAAATAACTCACAAATCATACATTCACTCTTTAGCGATATACTACACGATTTAATTAAATTTTAATCTGAATTGTTTGATCAATTTTATTTTATTTTTCTTATCAAGAGCATATAGTATGCTATAACAGTATAAGTGTTGTCCAAAACGGATTGGGTCACTTATAACTGTCTCTCTTTCAACCTTATAGAACCTAACCTAACCTATGTACATATTACAGCGTTGAACCAGCAACATCATGAGCGTTCCCATGTGTTTTCAGTTTGGTAAAATTCATATAGGCAAAAGAGAAAATTACTGAGGTAGTTTGCTCATGAACATTGCTCGAGTATTCAGTGCAGTGCTCTAGTACATATGTCCTAGAACTGAGCACAAGCTATGAAAAAGTGCACAGTATTGTATTATTTTCAAAAGCGAATATTGTTTGTAGTGTTAACCGTAACTGAGTGTAAAGCAAAAATAGTAAACAGGGAAACAAAAAACACACAAAACCATTGTACAACAGTTGAATTAACAGTTGTGTCAAGTGTTCAATATTTTTATTGTACACTTCATAGTGCACCATACTTCATTTCAAAATTTCATAAAATATTTATTTTGTTTTATAATTTATTTATTATTCTTCGCATGCAAGCGAACTAATGCGCTCAAATAATCTATTTTGTTTATTTTTTCTTTTAAACATACACATATTTTTACACTTGTGTGCCAATGTTACAATTGTCATTCGGTGTGCACTAGTGAAATAAGGTTCGACACTACAATAACTAATGCCTTCAATTGGCAGATAAGCAAATGCTGTTGTATGCTTTTGATAAAATTGAATACCAGTTTTAGTGTTCTCATAAAATCAAGAGCACTGAAAACAGAGTGCAATTCAATAGTGTACATTATGAAGACTAAGTAAACAAACATCTTGTGCTCACTTATAGTATGTACATCCATACTGACATTACCGCAAAAATAGTCGGAATCGACTACGAGAACCTCAAAAGGTCGAAACATGGTCAAACATGGGTATACCCCAATTTTATAAAATCGAAAAAATCCTATAGCGGGAAGTTCAAAACTATTCTCCATCTCTTTGTTTAATTTTAAAATCTTAATTTATTATATTTTTATACATATATTATACATATTATTACGAGTATATTGTGTTATTGGTTTTTACATTGTTTTGATTTTGTTTATATGATTTAGTAAATTTCATTCTTTTTTTTCCAATTTGCTCTTCTATTCTGAAATTTTTAAGTAAGATTGCAAGCCTCACATTTTATTTGAAATAGAGTAAATTATTAACGTAACAAACGTAAACAATACGTGAATACGTAGTGAGTCACTTTCTCAAATATTAAAATAAGACTAAAAACCAAGGTTGGCAAACGGTATCGTAAAAATACCGATACCGATTCAAATACCGCTAAAATTAGATACCGGTATCGATACCGATACCGAAATCCATTTCGGTTAGACAATACCGGTATCCAGGATACCGTTTACGCCTATACCGGTATGTACCGGTATACCGATTCCCACAAAAAATAAAATTTCAAAAATATATTTCAATTAACTTTCTTTTATAAACACGTTTTTGTTCTTTACACATTCTTATGGAGCCCTATTTATTTTAAACAACCGTAAATTGCGTTAATATCATAATCATCGCTAGTGCGAAATACTAACAAACTTCGTGAGCTGCTTAATGCCTTTAGGAACGAAAAACGCATCTTTAGATATATAAATGTTTTAAATTGATGAAACGAGCAAAGTTATTGTAAGCCACAGTTATGTATATGAAATCGCGAAAGTTCCAGATTCACAAACTAATGCGGAGATTTAAAGTTTTGAAGAGAGCTTTTTAATATTTGTACAAAGATTTTTTTCTTTGATTGATATACTATTTACATATGTGCGCTGTCTAAAATATGAGGTTTGCGGCCATTAATGCGGCTTAAAGTACCCGATACACAGTGGGGATTTTGTAAAAAAATTTTATGAAATTTTATACGACATTTGAGGAGGTCTCACAGAGCTTAAGTCTGGAGCAAAGCACCAAAGTGGGTAACCTTGAGTTAGTAAAAATTAAAATCGATGCCAAGCTCATGTTTCTGATCAGATAAAAAAATTGTTTGCAAGTGGATCTTTTTTCTATCCAACAGGTAAAACAACTCTGCTACATTTATGGGGTTTCGTTTACAGTTTAGAAAATATTCGAGAAAAAAGATTACAATTTTGGCTTTTTTACCAACCTTGGTGCACTGTTCTCCTAATGGAAAATCTTTGTTAGATTTAAAAAATTAAACTTATGAATAAGGGACAAAATCTACAATATTAAAATTTGGTATCAAAATCACAATTAATTAAAAAGCTATACGCAATTTTATTTCATTTATTCAAAATAAATTAATCGATTAATTAATTAAGTCTCTCTTAGATAGAAAATGATGCAATCAATACACAGCAAGCAACAACAAATAGAATTTGCTTTTTAGTTCCCGGCAATTACCAAATAAATTACAAAATCCTAAAAATGGGACTTTTCTAGTTTTTTTCACCTTCTTCTCATATTAATTAATAATAAAATATTTCATTCAATAAGAACTGAAATTACTGAACTTAAGCCCGATTAAGAACTTATTTCTGATTAAACTTCACTATACTTCAACTAAAATTTAAAAAATATCTCATTTTTGGAAATATATACAAAAATATCTTGTCTTAAGGCGGCATAATAATTTTTTGTTTACAGCTTAAGCCCCGTTCAGACTATTATACAAGTATTAATACTTTTGTGGAAAATGCAGCTTTGACATGTCGATTTGTTATTGTTTTTTTGAAATTTTTGAAACAAATATAAGACCAGGGATGCATTTTATTATAGTCTGAGTGGCCCTTTAGGAATTTAATGTTTTTTAGCAAAAATAAGTAATGCAAATATATGGTTAAGAGTTGATAGCGATGATGCAGAAACATTTTATAAACTTTTATATCTGAAGTTAAAGATTGCTTTCTTCTTGCTTTTAACTTTTTTAGTATTAATTGTACAAGAAACTTATTTTGTTTGTTTTAAGTTAACTGCAAAAATATGAAATATTCAAATATTCGTTTCGTCTTAATTTGGCGAGTACGAATACGAATATCTAAAAACGGCCGAATATTCGTGAATTCGAATACGATTATTCGCACATTACTAAGTGCATACAATTCTACATGTACATATATCGTGTATAATATACATTCACTGTATGTATTTATTTTTATTATTTGTAAAATTAACCAATATGTATACTTTATATATGCAAAGTTTCAACTGCAGTTTGCTTATTTTACTTTTTTAATAAATTATTTTTTAATAAAAGTATAAAAACGTTTATAGAAACATATAAGTTTGAATCCCTTTTATGTTAATGTAAAAATACTCCCTTTTCGAAGTAATTTAATAAAAAAAGATTTTTCCACTGTCTAAACTAATAAATTTAGCAGTAATATCGGTATACCGGTATTATAAACTCAATAACAGTATGTACCGGTAATACCGATACCGAAATAAAAAAAATACCGATACAGTTACCGATACCGAAATTAAAAAAATAATTGTACCAGTATCAATACCGATACCGTTATTTGTTTCGGTTTCCAACCTTGCTAAAAACATTAAAAAAACTTTATTAAAAATAATTATGAGATACACTACCACCGACTGTAGAGCTTTTGCTTGTTTTCCAATCTAACTTTGCTCTTATGCATTTTCTGAACAATCTACTATTGGAAAGTTGGCCATTCGGTTGTTAAGTATCTGCTTTTGTGCAGATGGATAGATGATGTACAACATGGAAGATAAACATGAGCATCGAAGAAAGCTTCATTGAGAGGAAAATAAAAGACATCGTTTTATGAGTTAAATTGTGCTGTGATCTTGGAAGACCATAAAAAGTAGAAAACATAAATAAATATACAAAATTGTAGTAGTCATTTAAAGTAGCGTGCCAATCTTGGCATTGGCGTGGCTTTGTTATTAACCTTTAACTGTATAGTATACTTGAACAGTAGGGGTATAACTTTTTGCAAAAAATATAAAATATTAATATATCGACCCCTTGCTTCAATACAGTCACAACTCAAAAAAAAATTTATTGCAGAAAACAAGTTAAAAGTTTTGTATTTTCTAACAACTTAATGGGAAAAGAAAATTTTATTTTTCTCTTAAGAGTTGAGTATACAAGATATTTGTATAAAATGTTTAAACAATATGAACAACGTATAGGACAGGCTAGAGATTAGCAAATGGTCTATATAGTCATGCGAGAGTGTCAAATTCGCTTTCTTGGGCGATGCTGCTTACGTTATTTTTCAATGTTGAAAATATCATCCCAGATAAAAGACAGTCCTGGCTTAAGTGATTGAAATTTTTTTAATATGACTATTTGAAAAAAAAACTTAAAACTATTCTTCTTTTTATCCTCCTACATAGCTTGGAGGCTACATGTTGAATTTTTGCTTGAATTTTTGTTTCAAAGTTCAATACATTCACACTCTTTTACTACCACACTCATACATTTGAGAATTGAAGACCAAGTGGACATTAATTTTTCTTTCAACGCTTAATTCAAATTTTCTTTCAGTTTAACAGCTGTCTTAAAATAATGTTTGTGTTTGTAAGAAATTTAAAACAGAAGTAATTTTCTTTGCTGAAATAAAATATATATAGGCGAACATTTTTAATTGTTTCCTCGACGACGGCATTTTGAACATAAAATTGGAAATCAAATTGCTTGCAGCCTACGTCACAACTTAAATTTTAGCAAATTTTGACAAACCATATGTGTAAAAAAATTGAAGCAATTTATTGGACGTCTAGCCGCAAGGTAAGTATGGATGTGTTAGGATTGCCATCGTCATCATATGTGGGGAAAGAGATTTGTTAAGTTACTCAAATAGTTGATATGTCTATGGAAAAAATTAATATGTGTTTAAGTCGACTTAAACAAAAATTTAGATAATGACAGAATTATATTTTCGTAATATAAAGATACTCTTGTGCGTAGTTACAATTTATTTGGGAACGTTTTTATTATTATTGTAAAATAATTGAAATTTATTTGCTGGTGGTTTAGCATGTCTATATACGCATTTCATTGGCGCTTGAACCAAATCATCAGTAGACTTCAATCACAAATTTTGAACAGTCACTGATGATTTGGTTCAAGCGCCAATGAAATGCGTATATAGACATGCTAAACCACCAGCAAATAAATTTCAATTATTGTAGTATTTACACTTCTGACAATATGTCAAATAAATTTCATTAAATTATTGTAAAATTTTATAAAATTAGGAATAATTGAAATTTATTTGCTGGTGGTTCAGAAAATTAAAATATAATTATGACAATATGCCGAATAATTTCTTAAATTAGGAGTAATTGCTTAACTTGACTTTTGATATGCAATATTTAAAGTTGATATCAAAGACTCCTTATAACATAATTTAGAAAAACAAAAGCAAAAAGGCATTCATTTTGACCTCCCAGACTTCACTTAGCTGATACTTTTAAAAAGGCAGTATTTTTTTTATAAGCAAGCTTTGTCAAGGAATGACAAACCTATATATACCCTTTTAACCTTTTTTTGGTAAAGGGTATAAAAAGGATAATGTGTTAAAAGGAATTTTAGCTAAGTCAAAATTGTATTTCACAATTTTTGACTTAGCTAAAATTCCTTTTAACACATTATCCTTTTTATACCCCTTACCAAAAAAAGGTTAAAAGGGTATATATAGGTTTGTCATTCCTTGAGTAATTTCCACAATATTAATAAGCGACACATAAGGTATATATATTCTGGATCCTTATGAATACGAATAATAAGGTAAGACGAACAAGCGATGTCCGTCTGTCCTTGTGTCTGTACGTGAAATCGGTTTTCCGAAGCCCCCAGAACAGCTAGAGACTTCGTTCTTGAACTGGTGTGTCAGAAATTTTCCGAAAAATTTTGCTATTGAAAATCAGCAAAATCAAGCAGACGGTTTCAGAGCTGGAAAACTCAAACTCTATTTTCCCATACAAAATAACTACCGAAAACTAGTTTTTATTACTTTTTTATTAAATTAACCTATTTTATACTTCAGTATGAATAAAATTAATGTTTCTAATTAAAAAAAATAAAAACATTAAAAAGACGTTTCCAGAGTTGGAAAACTTTAATATTTTTTCTTATAATTAAACATATTTTATGTTTTAGGAAAAAGACTTTTTTATCGGGAACCGTAAGAGCTACTGATCTGAAATTTGGACAGAATGTGCAGAACTTTTGGCGCTACAACAACAAAAATATGAATATGAAATATGAATTAAAGGGTTTTCCAAAACGAGCATCGAAAAATGTTAAAATCCCATGTAATATACATATATACAATTGTATGTACATATGTATGTACACAGACACTTCAAATTTGTAAAGTTACTGTATTTTTATACAGACTACATCAGTTAACACTAAAATTTATTAAAATTTAAATTAAAGGGTGTTCTATCAGTTTATGTAATTTTGACTATGTAATTTTGAAAACTTGCTGTATCTTGGTAACCGTAGGAGGAAGTCTTTAATTTTTCAAAAACGGTAAAACAAAAAAATCCCAAAATTATAAAATCGCCAAACCGAAAAATTCGCCAAAATCCGAAAAAAATCGCCTAAACGAAAAAAGCACTAAATTAAAAAAATTCTAGCACTAAAATAAATTGAAAAAATTAAAAAAATCGCTAAAATGAAAAATATCTCCAAAATGAAAAAAACAGACATAATAAAAAAAATTTCAAAAACCTTAAAAAATCGCTAAAACGAGAAAGAAGTACCAAAACTAAAAATGCACCAAATTAAACAAATCGACAACGAAAAAATTACCAAATTAAAGAAAATTCTAGCAATAAAATATATTGCAAAAATTAAAAATTACAAAATGATACTTAAGACAAACTTTTTTGGTTTGTTACTATTAAGTATATTTATTTAATTTTTGCCACAGGCCCATGGCTATTAATTTTAGTTAATTTTAATTATTATTTTTCGAACTTAATTTGTTTCTATATTTATGATTTGAAAGGGCTAAAGTTCGTATCGCTTTGGCTTAAAAAGCCAAATTAATTCTTATTTTTCGAACTTAATTTGTTTCTATATTTATGACTTGAACGGGCTTAAGTTTGTATCCGTTCAAATCATAAATAAAACTAAATAAGCACCAAAATAAAAATCTACAAATGAAAAAATCGCTTAAAAGAAAAAAAACACCAAAATGATAAAAAAAATTCAAAAACTTAAAAAAATCGCTAAATGTAAGAAAACACCAAAACTTAAAAAGTATCGAAGTAAAAAACGTTAAAACGAGAAAAAAGGCATAAAAATTAAAATAAAGCACCAAATTAAAAAAAGCCAAAACTAAAAAACCTTTAAAAAACGCTTAAAAACTAAAAAAATAAATAAACGCCAAAACCCGAAAAAATCACTAAAGCGAAAAAAACAACAAATTAAAAAAAAATGTGACAATAAAATAAATTGCTAAAATAAAAATGAATATGAAAAAATCGCCAAAATAGAAAAAAAAACAAAAAAACGCTTAAACGAAAAAAGCACCAAAACTAAAAAAATTGTCATATTAAAGAAAATGCAAAAAACCTAAAATAAATCGCTAAAACGAGAAAAAATCACCAAAGCTAAAAAAAGCACCAAATAAAAAATCGCCAAAAAAGCAGAAAAAACGCCGAAGCTAAAAAACCCTATTAAAAAACGTTTTAAACCGAAAAACCCCCAAAAAACGAAAAAAAAATGCGAAAACTATATTTCATATAGTACGGAACACTTAGTGCGCAAGTCAAAGTTGCACTTAACTAAATTTACTTTTAGTAAATGGAAATCGAAATAAAATTTATCGCTAAAGTACAGTCCTAACTATAAAATAAATTAAAGAACATGTTCCGTTTCATTTCCCGTTCCCTTGTGCTGAACAAATTCGAAAAAATTCTTTAGGAATAAACGTTTACATAATACCACTATATATAACTTTTTTCAATGGGATGTTTAAATTGAGACATTTAATAATTTTATGCAATAAAGGATTATTGAATAAAAAATATGGTATGGAGGTACAATACTAAAATTATTCTATAAGGTTATTAAAAAGTTTGAAGTTCGAAGCTTTAGTGAACATTCGATTTTTTTTTAGATTTGCGAACAAATATTGAACAATTTTGTTTCGAAATTTCTTCGCTTTAGGGAGCATTCGTTTTTATCGATTTTCAGGTCAATTGAAATAATAAACGGCGTTATTTGTTTATACAGCTATGAATGCAACAAACGAGTATCTTATTCATCAAGTATCAAGAATTAAAATTACTCTTAATGCAGCAAACTCGTATCTTAATAAATGCGTTTCATAACTCAGTGTCCACACTTGCAATTTTGTTGCAGCAATTCTTGGTTGTTTTAGGAGAGAGAGGTAAGAAGCTTGGGGAGGGGTACAGTGTTTCATGTTCTCGGCAATTCTCTTTTGCTTTGCAATTTTCTCTATTCAACTTGAAGTTTGGTAGGGTTGAAGAAGGCATAACAAATACAAGAATTGCAGTACTCGATTTTTCTAATGTGGACACTTACGCAATTCCGCAGCAGAATTGCATGCAACAAAATTGCAAATGTAGACAGGGAATAATAAAAGTAGAAAATATTAGTGTATTATTACTACTAATATATATGCAATATGTAATCAATTCCTTAAGAAAGTAAAGGCTATATAAGGTAAAGGGTATATAAGATTCAGATTTGCAGTTGTATCTGTAGTAAAATAACATTTCATAAAATTTCAAGACAAGAAATAAAAAACTGATTAAATATTTTGTTTCTATTATATTGAAATGAAAAAGATTTTTCGCATATGTTTGTTTAGTAGTAATTTTCATATCCGTTCTTATTCTACATATCTATGGCAATTTCATCAAGAATTTAGTAAACTTGCAATAATATTTGCATAAAATTGTAAAATTGAAAGCCAATCAAATGCTTAAAATTTTACTATTATTGAGAAAACATTACAACATAAAAACATTGTAAATTTTTTACTCATTTGTATACCAGACACAAGTGTTTCATGTGTTTTATGAGGCCTATAATATTCATACCAGTTCTCTGCAAAAGGTAGAGTGCTCGAAATACATGAATCCCAGCGAAATATTTTAGAGACTTCGAAGCGTTTGTGATTAATAGTATAAATGGGAAAAAGCTAGTAATCTGTTCAAACAAATTTGAGCAATATTGAATATTTTCTACTAAAATTTTTTAACTAAAAACAATTTTAGTTTAAAATTTGTTAACGCACTAATAATACCAAAATTATTATTTTACTTATTCAGTAAAATATTTTTTATTAAAATACATTGAAATGGTAAAGTAAGAAAATAAAAAACAGGTTGATTATTGAGTTCTTGTTTCAACTTTGTTATTTGTTGTTGAGCTTCTCATTTGTTTAAATTAAAGGTTTTAACATAATAACTTTAGTTGTTCTAAGAAGCTTTGGGTAAAGGTTCCCTGATGATATGCAGTAGCAACAGTGAAATACGCATAGGATCCAGCTAAACCCCTCAATAGTCAATTCCAATGTACCTATGTATTTTAATAAAAAATATTTTACTGAATAAGTAAAACTAGATATACCAACGGACGACACAATCGTCCGTATTCTAGAATCTAAATGTAAATAATTTTAATTATTTATCTAAACGTCATAAAAAAAGTATTAAAGCACATCCCCCCACATACTTACATACATATGCATAATTAAATAATACATGAAATTAAAACCCCTTTAACTAAGCTAATTCAATTTATTGAACTCTCTTCCTTTATGTATTATGGCTTTCATACAATAACAAATAAGAGAAAAAATTTTAAATTAAGAGAAATATTACAAACGCACACCCAATCTCATGTTTTGTTTCTTGTTTACATGTAAGCCGTTGGTCGGCGAAATAAGGGCGCCGCTAATTTTAATATACTCTTCTATTATGTATCTGTACACACCAGCGATCCCCACACATATGCATGCATACTTATGTTTGTGTTCGTGCTTCGTTTTTGAGCGTAAAAACTTTTCCTCTTCTTATAGCAGAGCTGCCAAGATATATATGTAAAACTATAATTCAAGAAAATTTCTGGATAGCTGATAGCCAAAGTAGCTAGTGCTATTCAAAATATTATATTAGTCTTATATTTATATAAGTTTAATATCATGTTAATAAATAAATAAATAAAATTTCTGGTGTTCAAAAAGAGATTAATGCACATTTGATGTATTTTAAATAGTATATAATAACTTAGTTTCAGATATGATTATTCTGACCGGTATATATGAATAGCCTGAGATTAGAGTGGTAACCCTGATTGTACTAACACTAATTAGCAACACAAATTATCTCTTATTGCTCTCGTCATTATTGTGAGAGCACTCGCAGGCGTGCGCGGTTTTGAAGATCGCTGGTACACACGCATTCATGAGAAATAAACAACATTATGCTAAGAACACAACTGGGACGAACGACGAATTTTTCGGTGCGAACTTTCGTCATAAAAAATAAAACACATATGTGCATATGAAAATGAAAACAACACCGCCGTACAACGAAATTCGTTGTGCGTGGCGAACTCTGAGATAGATTTATTTCTACTTTGTACGCCGACGAACGACGAAAAAACAAAATTGAGAGAAAATTCTCTCCATCTCTCTCTATTTTTGTACACACAACAACCAGCTTTATCAAGCATGAGAGAAGAATTCGGTGAGTAAATTCGTCGTTATTGTGCTTCACGCGACGAATTTACGCAGCAAATGCTTATCGACGAATTCGTCGACGTGGACGAAATTCGTCGTTCGTCCCAATTGTGTTCCTAGCATTAATCAGTCTATCTTATACATTCAAGCAGAAAAGTTGTGTGTACCGCATGCTGTTAAGAATCAGCGTTGCCACAATAAGAGAATATGTGGGATGATAATTTACTTTAAATTTTCAGAAAATTATTTTTACAAACCAGAATGTTTGGTTTGACAATGTGTGTTGTCACGCATGAAAAAACATGACATGCAAAAGCATATATTTAAATTATTGTAAGAAAATTTTCTACAAAAACATCTTTTTACTAAGCACTGCATGGAGGTAGCACAAAGAAAAGATGCCTTTCCTTATAAACAAAAATTGAGTGTTTCTTCTGACCACAATAAAATAAATTTTGCCTTGGAGATTTAAAATTTAAAATTATGAAAATGACACAAAATTTCACTGGCAACACCGGATCGTGGTGAGAGTAAAACACACACAATTGTAAAATGCAATTGTATAGGTTGCCGACCACGTAAGCTAATAAATACATGTGTAAAATGTGTGCATGTAGTAGTAGCAACTTTAAACGCTTATAGCTCCCAAAATACTAAACCGAGATGAATAAAATATAGATTCTGCACATCTGTACCGAACAAATTTTAAAACCATATAAATCTTTTTAAAATCGGTGCAGTAGTAACTGCATAAAAGGGATTACAAAAAACATGTTTACCTATTAAATATATAGATAATAATTTTGGGATTATTAGTGCGTTAACAAATTTTAAACTTAAATTGTAAAAATTCCCATAAAAAACACTAATAAAAACCATTTTTTTTACATTTGCAATAACACCTATGTATGCATGTGTTTAATATGTTAAAGACGCGTTTCAATTGTTTTTTCCAAGATAAACAGAGTCTGCTTCTTAATTTTTTTCAAGAACAACGCATGCTATTTCTTATTATGATAACATTTCATCTGAAATGTTGAACAGGCTTAATGACATAATGAGGTAATCCATTATAAAGAGGTTTATTTCTTATCATTGTCATTTTAAGATAACATTAACATTTCATTCGTTTTCCTCAAATAATCTGTTAGTGGAATAAAAGAAAAATTTTGCTAACAATCATAAAATTTTTCGCTGGGTTCATACTCGTACCTCGCATACCGATAATTTGCCCCAGACAAATGCATGTGTGGCATAGATGATAAAGGCTAACATAATGTATCGCATCGTTCATCCTCTCGTTAAATTTAGCTAGTTTGATCAACGCCGATAGGAAAAAAAAGCAATTGAAAAAAGTTGGCACGCACAAGACGAACGTCATGATCACCATCTTCATCATACTAAAGCTGATGATGATGACAGAAAAAATAGTGAAGAAAGTGAAGGAGATTGTTGCACCATACACAGACGGGCACAAGTGGAAGCACTGACTTTACACGGTACTTTACTCTCATGTTTTAATCGTAGTGAAGGGGTTTTATGTCTGCCAATAATTTAAACTAGAGCGGCAGAATGCGTGCATAATTTCTGCACAACAGGAAATGAAATCTATATTCCATGTGTCCATGACTAAAATTAATAGATACAACTACAACGTTTTTAGTTCACAATCAGTGTGCTGCATGTAGTTCTAGCATGATCATTATGAAGTTAAGCAAAAAAAAAAAAAACGGAGCGAATTGTGAGAGTAAATAAATTTAAATAATCAGTGACGCTTAACCTTCACAACTTTTGTCGTTTATGTGCTGCGATTAAATGACGTGGGCGCTGATATGCTAACAGTAGGGCCAAGTTTTTTATATTTTTCACATTAGAAAGTAGGCCATAGAGCTGCAATTCGGGGATCATGTTTTTTATTTAAAAAATTTCTTTATTCATTCGAAAATGATAAAAGGTAAATTATTATTTCATGAAGCCATAAAATTCAGCTAACTCATAATTCAGTGGAAAAATAGGCGGATGTGTTTCTTTTTACACTACGAAATAAATGACGATCTAAATTTAAGAACAAAATTCTTGAATTTAGGTATCTTCAGATTTGAATCTTGAAATTTGTTCAGTAAGATTGACATTCTCAAAATTTAAGCATAAATTCTTAACTTTTTGGAATGAAATCAAAATTGTAATCTTGAATTAAAGAACGTGGGCTTAAGCTTTTGGAACGAAATCTTAATTTTATTTTAATATCGTATTGTTAAGTTTTTAAGATTTTTATTAAGAATTTTATTAAGATTTTTAATTTTTTTAATTTAAGATTTTTATTAAGGACAAAATCTTGATTCCGATCTTAAAATGAGATTTTATTCAAGATTACGATCTTGAATGCTATCTTAAAACAAATAAGATTTAAAAAAAATAATTTTCACATTTAACATTTTGAAATGATTTAATTTCGGGAGTAAAATTTTGATTTTAGCACGTTTTTTCTTCAGTGTAGATAATGTACTTTTAGGGGCTAAAAAATAAATTCTGATACCATCTTTGTTTTCCATCTATCTTCTGAAGTACACAGCATTGAAAAGGCATTCAACTTGTGTTTACTTCTGTGGTCGGCAACCTATACAATTGTGTGTGTTATACGCTCACCACGATCCGGTGTTGCCAGTGAAATTTTGTGTCATTTTCCTAATTTTAAATTTTAAATCTCCAAAGCAAAATTTATTGTATTATGCTCAGAAGAAACACTCAAGTTTTGCTTATAAGGAAAGGCATCTTTTCTTAGTGCTACTTCCATGCAATGCTTAGTAAAAAGATGTTTTTGTAGGAAATTTTCTTAAAATAATTTAAATACCCATATGCTTGACATGTCTTGCATGTCATGTTTTTTCATGCGTCAAACCAAACATCCTGGTTTGTAAAAATAATTTTCTGAAAATTTTAAGTAAATTATCATCTCATATATTTTCTTATTGTGGCAACGCTGATTCTTAACAGCATGCGGTACACACAACTCGACTGCCTGAATGTTTAAGATAGACTGATTAATGTTGTTTATTTCTCATCAATGCTTGTGTACACATACGTAATAGAAAAGTATATTAAAAGGCGCGGCGCCCTTATTTCGCAGAATAACGGTTTACTTCTACTTGACAAATTCCTCATGGGTTTTGGCAGTTTTTGGTGCTTCGATCTTATAAGGGCAAAAATTTTGCCTCGTTTTGGAACTTTTAGTATGCAGATCCCATTTCATTAAGGGCCTGTTTCTCTAAATGCGAACGATAAATTCGATCGAACATTTATTTCATTACCAGGGGGCAAATTACGCCACTCGATATCGAACGAAATTACGAAATATGTCAATAAAGTTTACATGGAAGTATTTAAAAATTTCGAATCGTATCGAATGTCATAGTTTTCCCACAGGTATTTCCCCAATTTTTAACACAATGTGTGAAAGAATTGTTTTTTATGTCAAGTGGGTAAAATCAGGGTAGAAATAAAGTTTAAACTGCCACGTACTTAAACAATATATATTAAGTGGACACTTTATTTGTAGTTTTATGCAAAAGACGGATAAACACTTTTTGATCCGGAATATTGAATGAAAATTTAATTTGCCTTTTGAGTGTTGCGCATAGAACTAAAATATGCTTTCGTACTTTTCTGAACTTCCAAATGGTACCTCTTCTTAGTAATTTTTCTATGCAGCAACAATTTTTTTAAATTTGTATGTCAAAGGGACAAAATAGAGCATAAATGCCTAAAATAAGCTATAAAATGTCCAGGAACAGTGCTGCCACAACCAAAAAAATTTTACAACCAAAATTCGCTTTAAAAGTTACCAAATGAGAAAAAACATTATCAAATTTCAATATGTAGTATTTTTATTATATAACATCCCAATAAAAAAAGAGACTCCAAAAAAGTCATGATGCGGATCTAATGATTTTTACATAGGGTTCTCATTGCAAGAAGTTCTCTTTTTCGATGCCTGGTCACTGAATTGGAAGCGATATTAAGAAAAATTCCCTTTTTTGTGTTCTATGATAATATTTTCATCTAGGAAAAATGGTATATAGTTGCCTTTTTTAATAATTCGTTTCTTTTTATACGAATTTAATCCCGAAACAGTGTTTTCATGTAAATTTAAGTAAATAACTTTTAAATTTTAGACTAAAATTAGTTCATAAATTTCTTTAAGAAAATAAATTTTTTTTAATTCTGGTGAGTATTTTCTAACACTATGGAGAAGTTACAAAGTCTTGTAAGACTAAAATAAGCTTCTACATGGTTTGTTGCTCACTCTCGGAAAATTAAAAATATCGATTTTTTGGAAGCAATGAAAATGTAGTTCCACTGTAATGATTTCCATTTTTTTACTGGGTTTTAAAATGCATACATATTTATAATGTAACGCATGTGATTTGAATGCAGTTAATAATAATAACAACAAAACAAATATATGTAATTCTTTTACCTACATATGTATGGATGTAATAAGTTAACGCTTGTACATGTATTTATATAAAAAATAAATTTTTTTTTTTAAATATAATGTGTGTGATGTTAAATTTTAAAATTTATAACCCTTGACACAAACCTTGTGCTTTTAAGCTACAAAAATTCGACTAATGCCCTTCCAAAGGACTTTTTCATTAAATGATGCAACCGAGACGGGAAAAATTAATGCAAATTTATAGATAAGGTGTTCCTTTATTAAAGCCCATGAATCTATTTCTGTAAAACATGAATTTGAAGCAAATATCGTCAAGTTTTCAACTTCTAATTTTCTGTGGGAAGGAGGCGATGCGGGCGGACAAAAGTGGTCACCTATTATGGACCACATAGTACTCTACAAACGTGCATACTCAGAATTACTGGAAGATAAAAGAAAAGTATTGTAAACAAGTGAAGTCATGCCAGGTGGCTGCACTAGCAATTTTATTCACAGCTGTTTTATTTTCAGTTGCCTTGGTAGCAATACTAAAAATTGAAGAACATAAAAGCTTAAAAAGTATAACATCCCAGTAAAAAAAGAGACTTCAAAAAAGTCATGAAAATGTAGAGTTTACGATGCGGAAGTAGTGCAAATTTCGACCCGATCTAATGATTTTTACATAGGGTTCTCATTGCAAGAAGTTCTCTTTTTCGATGCCTGGTCACTGAATTGGAAGCGATATTAAGAAAAATTCCCTTTTTTGTGTTCTATGATAATATTTTCATCTAGGAAAAATGGTAAATAGTTGCCTTTTTTAACAATTCGTTTCTTTTTATACGAATTTAAGCCCGAAACAGTGTTTTCATGTAAATTTAAGCAAATAACTTTAAAATTTTAGACTAAAAATAGTTCATAAATTTCTTTAAAAAAATAAATTTTTTTTAAATTCTGGTGAGTATTTTCTAACACTATGGAGGAGTTACAAGGTTTTGTGTGACTAAAATAAGCTTCTACATGGGTTTTTGCTCACTCTTGGCAAATTAAAAATATCGATTATTGGAAGCAATGAAAATGTACTTCCGCTAGAATGACTTCCATTTTTTCACTGGGATAAAAAATATGTACATATGTATCATTATTTTGGCAAAATAATAATCAAAATGAGAAAAATATTCACATCTCCACATTAAAGAAAAAAATAACCACTTTTGATTAGAAATAACCAAAAACGGCAGCCCTGCTCAGGAACTAATAAAAGCATATCAAAAATTCAAACTACATTATCATATAACATTTAAAGAGACATGCTAATTCAACATTTTCTTAGGGTAAGATAATAGCACTTTATGTATCATATTTATTTTTTGGTGACACGAACACGCACAACTAAACACGAAGTGTTAGTGACGAAAAAAATTTGATTTCGTGTGAGTTCGGGTTGTTTCGTGTTGAGAAAAATTGACACGAAAAACACGAAACGATGTTAGATGTCAAATATGTATGAATGAATTTCCAGTAGAGAAAAAATTTAATATTTTATATCGTCAAACACACAACTATAGCATATTTGTTGATATTGTATGGGCCTTTGAAGCTTAAAGTTCTGTACGTAAACTGATAGTATCAGCTGTGGTGGCAGATAGTATCAGCTGGCAGTGTCAACTCGGTGCCATATTTTGAAAAGCACCTCTTGAAAAAAATAAATTAAATTTTCTGATCTTCAATGCCATACGAGTAATATTTCGTGCGTGTTGGTTGTGCAGTAACGTGTTGACGAAATTTTTCGCGTGTGTTTTCGTACGTATTTGTGTTCGTGTCGTGTTGGATAAATTCAACACGCGCTCCTCTCTAGCTTGAAGTAAGCGGGAAACTCCCGGGATGCCTTGCAAACCCAATAGTATTTCACATATATTTTTTTTTTAAATATTAACTTGTGCTTTAAATGGTAGTTTTGCCCACATTATGTATTAAATGCTCTTCCAAATTATCAAAATGATAATATCGTTTGAATGTTATTTATTTTATAATTATGTCTTACATTAAAAAAATGCTTAATTTGCTTTCAAAATTTAGATTTGCTATACATACATTTTTTTTGTGCCAGTTAAAATGTTGTTAATACCTGCTGCAATTATGAACATCAACATTCTAAATCTATTTCATCTTCCTTCTTGTAGACAGTAATGGTGCAATATAGAGTTAATAGGCTTTTTCTTAGCACATTCATTGTGGTTACTTTTCATTTGAAATATAATTACATTTACCAACTGCTGAAACTACTTTCCATGCTGAAATGATTTGAATCTTTTAAAAATTTTTACATGCATACTTGTGCACATTTACACATACTCATGCAACAAGTGATGAATGTCTGTGCGATCTAATGATCTAGAAATTAAGTTAATAAATCGTCCAAATGCTCTGTACTGTGAGGCACTGGCCTAGCCAAGCACCAATAACAACAAACAATGGTATCTCGTTTGGCGGCGGTATGCCAGATAAATGAATGGCTAAACAAATGTTCTTTCAACAAGATGCACATTTTCAATTGGAATGGCTGAACGACCGGACGGACACATCAACATTTTATGTATGTATGTACGAGTATGTTTGTATGTTGGGTTATTTGTAAATTCATTGGTTGGTATTTAAAGAAGGTACGGATCGTTTGTGAAATTGTTGTTAGCAGTGGTTTTAATTTCTAAAGGATGCAAGTGCATGTATAGGGAACTATTAAAAAATATTATTTTATTTAACAGGTTTTTGGTATTGGAAATCAACCCTAAGCTTTCAATTTCACTTAGCTTTGAGATTTTTGGGAAAGCTTAATGAAATGCCTGAACGCCTTTTTTAAATTTTAACATATTTTAATTATCTCAGAAAACATTTTGTTGCTTATAAAATGATAATAATAATAATAGATAATTTAACAATAAAAAATTTTTTCTTTTTAAATTTTTTAAATTCACATCACATGTGCATAAGAGTTTTTTAACTTGCTGGAGAGTTTTAATAAAATTGAAAATTTGAAAATGGTAATTTTTAATTTCATGCCCCTATACCTATTTATAAATTTTTGGGTCTGAGATTAAACTTTGTTGGTTTCTTTAATTAGTTATAGTATTTCCACACTGAGTGTTACAACCTGGTTTTAACGTTAAAACCATAAACAGCTGATTTTGCATTCACACTGCAAGTTTTTTAAATTCAGGTTCCAACTCACAGACTGTCTTATAACTTTACTCAAAAATAAAAAATCTCCCGCAAAAAATGCGTCTGTTTGTTGTTGTATTTTTTTGCTGTTTGTAACACTTGTTTGGCAAACTGTACGACAACTGTTTTTGTTTGTATGAAAAACTCATATATTTCACAATGTGCTCGAAAATGAAACATATAAAATAGATGTTGTAAATAAACATATTTTTAAATTATGAAACTACTTATACAAAATGAAGAAGTGCTTGGAAATCAAGTTATTATACGAGAACTTAAAAATGTACAAATGTTTTCACTTTCCAGAGGCCAATGAAAATATTTTCGTTGTTTTCCTTCCAAAATTTTTTTAAATTAATTTTTTGATTGTTGTCTCGGCTGCATAGAAAAATAAAATAGATTCATATCGAATATAAATAATTTGCTGGGTTTTGTATGAGTTACAAAGCCTACTAAGCTTATTTTGTCTTTGTGATTTTCAAAAATATTATTATTTTATGAATTCTCATATAGTTTCTGAAAGTCTGTGCATAAAGTAAGAGGTTTGTGACTGTTAAAAATTTGTGGTTGAAGTCTACTGATGATTTGGTTCAAGCGCCAATGAAATACGTATATAGACCAATCTAAACCACCAGCAAATAAATTTCAAATTAAAATACAATTATGACAATATGTCGAATAATAAATTTCTTAAATGTTATTCTCTTAAATTTAAATGAAAACACTGTTTCGGGCTTAAATTCGTATAAAAAGAAACGAATTTTTAAAATAGGTAACTATTTACCAATTTTCCTAGATTAAAATATTTTCATAGAACATAAAAAATGGAATTTTTCTTAATATCGCTTCCAATTCGGTGACCAGGCATCGAAAAAGAGAACTTCTTACAATGACAACCCTGTGTAAAAATAATTAGATCGGATCAAAATTTTCACTACTTTCAGATCGTAAACTCTACATTTTCAGGACATTTTTGGAGCTCCTTTTTTTTTAAAGAGAAGTAACATTTAGGCAATTAATGCCTACTACTACTTATAGGTGTTACCTTCTTTAGGAAAGGGATAGTGTTAAAGAAGACAGATGGTGAAGGAAGAGATAGAGGAAAACTTCTATTTCTTTTACAACTCTACGTTTTGCACATTATAATGCAGAGTTGCAGCGCCTCTGGTTTCAATGAGGCGCATTAAATTTTTGAAGCTGTGTATAGTAGACATTTTTATTCGATATTTTATTACATTAGGATTAGTATATGCCGAAGTCGGTATAGTTCAGTGACCAGTGACTATGCCTTCATTACTTCAACTTTCCTACAACAACTGATAAAAAAAGTACACTAATGCACATCAGAAAAATGCGTGGTGTTGCTATTTATTATTATTTTATTCGGATACAGGGATTGAACCCAGGATCTTCGGTTTTGTAGTCAACGTGCTAATTACTTCAGGCAACGCTGGGTCCTTTTGAATAGGGAAGGCGATGTGAATCTGTCCGTCCGTCCGTCTATCCATCCATCTGGTTATACGCAGCTCCCAGAAAAGCTACAGACTTCGGCTAGACCGGTGTATCAGAATTGTTCCAAAACTGATTTGTATTTCAAATCAGCAATATCGCTTTATTTTTCCATATAAAAGTAACTAGCTAAAACTAATATTTTTTTTTTTCAATAAACTTGTTTTATATTTCAGTACAAATAAAACTGGAATTAAAAATATATAAAACTTAAAAAAATATATAAAAAGGTTTCCAGGGTTTTAAAACTTTTAATTTTTTTTATACAAAAGTAACTTACTAAAACTAATTTTTCCTTTCTCTATATAAATTAAACGTATCTAATATTCTTAAAAGAAATGTTTTGGTGTAAGAGCATAAAAGGTTGGAAAATTTAAAATTTTGTGATAATAAGTTATTATTTTTTTTCTTATTCCTTACAAATTAGATATATTTTATGCAATGGAAAGAAAAGTTTGGCATAAAAAAAAGAGAAATAAAACCCACCGCTCCAGAGCTGTAAATTTTGAAATTTTCTTGAATATTAAAATAACTAAATATAACAAATTTTTTCCTTATTTCCTTTTTTTCTTTACTCACTAAACATATTTTATAGAGTTTTTAAAGAACTAAATTGGTATTAAGAGTCAGAAATATATAAAAGGATGATTCCAGGGTTGGAAAATATAATTTTTTTGATATAAAAGTAAATGAAATTAAATGTACTTTATGTTTTAGAAAGAAATAGTTTAGAATAAACAATTAGAAAAATAAAAATGATTGCTTCAGACCTGGGCAACTTAAGATTTTTCTAGTATTTAAAACTAATTAAATCAAAGTTTTGGTAATTAAGTTAATTCTATATATTAGAAAGAAAGAAATTATAATTAAAAACTAGAAAAATCAACATTATGGTTCTATGCTTATAAGTAAAAAAAAATCATGTTTTAGGAAGATCTTTACTCAAAATTTTTTATATTTGGTAAATTTTTATGTGGATATCTCACTTAGATATAAACGCAGGTTTGTGCCATGTTTCTTATTATGCTCTCAGCACACTTATATATATCAAATCAATGGTCTTTCGTTTACAACTTCTAACGAGTTCTTATTAATTTTTAGAAAATGGAGATAGAAATAAAATTTATCGCTAAAGAACAGTCATAACTACAATAAATTAAGGGAAATGTTTCATATCATTTCCCTAAAAACCTTCCTTTCTGCTGAACAAAATCGCAAAAGATTACGAATGGAATGGGATATTTCAATTAAGACACTAAACAATTCTGCAATATCAAAGATTATTACATACGGGAAAATATAAAACAAGTTATTTTACTTGGTATGGAGGTACAATACTAAGACTATGTTAGGATTATTAAATAGTAGCATGGTTTTTGAACATCTAGAGAGCGAGTAAAAAAGTCAAAATTTTTTGGTATTTTATTGACGTCGCGACGTTGTTGAGAGCTGTAATAAGGGTGAATGTAACTTTTTTTCTGAAATATAGAGTGTAGAATAAAATATTTAAGTATTGCTTATATCGAAAATATAATATTTGAATTAAATTCTTTCGTCGAAAAAAATCGAAAGGTCACTTACTAAAAATTGCACTATGTCATATAAATGCATAATATTTGAAAGTGACACCACTGAAATGTGTATTTATGATGGCATGTCAGGAGTTGATGATGGCGATGCCGTCACAAAAAGAATTAAGTAGCTGGCTACCAGACGACAAATGCAACTGACGGCATTTAAAGTCATGTGTTCGTGTAGTCTGCTGTGATGAATGTATTTAATGCTTTACGATACCTTACGAACGACGATTATAAGTAAGTGACTCAAAAGAGTCGTCGGAAGAGCTTTACCGATTCTTCTTGTAGATAAACCGTATTTTAGCGAATTTACTTCGTGCTCATTGTAGTTAGCTGCATGGTAGCCAATAAAGTCTCTCGAATTATATTCGTTCTAGTATTATTTCGTGAATTATCTGGGCATACAAATAAGTACAACCCAAGTAAAAAGTCGCTTAGATTTTTTTTAATTTTATACTCATGGGCTCTTAATACTCGTAGTATATACGTTAGGAGTTGTGAGCTTGTATTAATTTTTTGTCTTGACATATCAAAGTAAGCAAACCTTTGACTAGACTCTGGGTCATATTCATATGCCAATTTATTCTCTCTTAGATTAAAGTTGTCTCAAGCGCAGCGTTACCATTCACCGAATTTTCCCTTTTTTTGGAAGTTTTTTAAGATGGCCAAAAGTTTTTTGAAAATATAAAGTTTTTTACATTTTTTTTATAAATATGTACATAATTTAACTTTTGCAGTAAATTGAATGAAAATATTAAGTCGTCTTTGTATGCAATAAGACGATCTTATATTTTCTCACTTCCTTATTACTGCAACAGTGTCTAATTGTGGTTACTCCCTCTTATGTACGACAATACCATTTACATGGATGGCTTTAAATTTTAATAAAACAGTGTACAAATAAGAAATATATTTATTAATGTATGTGATATTTTTTTAAGGATCTCTAATTATGTTTTTTATTATATGTTATGCTTTTGATTTTAATCGTTTTTATATTTTAAAATAAAACGAATTTCAAATATATTTTAATGTTTTCTTTTAAAATTTTGGTACTTTTGTAGAAAAAAAGTTTTTTTTTTATCAGATATAATAATATTACACAATTCCATACAAAACAAAATCTACTTCGTCACTATATTTTAAAAGGCTTGACCGTTCCGTAAACCATATTACAATTACAAATTTTTGTAAAAAATGTGTATATTAGATTTTTTAATTTATTATTTTATTAAGAAACTATAATACTAATGAATTTATTCAAAAAGTACGTTTATTTACAATAACAATGCATATTTGGGTTTAAAAATACATAAGCAATTTACTGAGTTATTTAACTTTTCATGAAAACAAAATTTTTACCAAAATGCCTGCACAATGTTTTTGGTGTTGTTCTTATGCACCTTCTATTAAGTTACAAATCAATGTTATCCTAAACACAAAAAAAATATTTTACAAATTGTTTCCTGTATCCCAATTTGAGATGCAGTAAGTAATTGAAAATCGGATCATTATCAACAAAGGTAGAGGCTTATAAGTGCGCAAAGGTAAAAAAACGGGTTTTCAACCGTAAATCCGGATTTTTTCATTATTTGATTCTTCTTTAACTCGACAAGCCCTACAAGAAAAATAATATCCGGTCCAGGTTTTTCTATTTCATTTAATTTTGTACCACTGAGTAATACATAAGTAGTGATAACCAAAAAAAGGAAAAAAAGTATTTTCAAGAAATACCATCTGGAGTGTTGAGTATTAGAGCCCTTGTGTCCCTCTTTTTTAGGCGGATGTGTCCAGTAAAGTTCAAAATATTACGAGCAAGCGGATTAGGATGTGACTCGAGTTTTGTTAAATATTTGCCTGCGTATTTGGCAATTTTTTCAATCACTAGTGGCATATTTAAATCACGATGTATATTTGAATTCTTAATGTACCATGAAGCAGATGTTATTAACCTTAAAATTTTGTTTTGTCTTGGTTGAATTCTCTCTACATAGGAAGCTGAAACAGTGTCCCATAACTGGATACCGTAACACCATATTGGCTTCAAGACCTACTTGTATATTAAAAGTTTGCAGTTCAGGCTAAGTCTTGAATTTCTGCCAATCATCTGAGTTTGATCTGAGTTAGCTTAAAGTCAATATGATGTTTCCATGTAAGCCTTCGATCAAGGTATATACCAAGGTATTTCACTTGGGAATGTTGAGGAATATGTTGATTGTTGATTCGAATGGGGGAGCAAGTATCTCTTCTTATGTTAAACGTTATATGGACACACTTTTGTTCATTTACCTTAATTCTCCATAAGTTCAACCACATTTTAAATTTTTTAATATGTTGTTGTAGATATCGGAAAGCCTCGTGAGGGTTTTCATGCATACTAAGGTAGGCTGTATCATCGGCAAACGTAGATGTATAAATATTGCTGCTCAGAGGCATATCACAAGTATAGATCAAATACAAAACACACACACACACCGGATGATATAGATTCGGGCGCATTCATGAATTCTCCTTCCACAACCGTGAACTTTCGGGTAGTAATGTAACTTTCTAATAGATTCAGAAAATTTATTGGTAGATATGACTTCAATTTTGAAATAAGGCCTTCACGCCACACTTTATCAAATACCTGAAAAACGTCAATAAACAGTGCAGAACAATACTTCTTTTCTTCAAATGTTCCTTTTATAAAATGAAAAATCTATGAGTTTGTTCAATGGTGCTATGCTGACTTCTTCTGGGATGCACCCACTATCAGTTAAAATTGGGGACAATTTTGGCATGAAGAGTTTTGACAAAGTTGACAACAAACTTATTTGCCATTTTCACACACGAGATGTTCAATATTCCTGAAGTAAGCTTTATTAAACCCAGTTTGCGGATGGGAGGTAGTGGCAAGGCTAATTAAAATTATTTAATAGAAATGAATGAAGAAAATTTAACAATTACCAGCGTATTCATAAAAATATTTAAGGTTTATTTAACGCTTTTTTGACGTTTTTCTATAGGAAATTTGTCAAATAAACCTTTAAACCTTTAATAAACCTAAAATATTTTTATGAGTACGGCGGTTATTGTTACACTACCTTTTTATTATTTATTTTAAACACTTCTCGCCGCTTTTTACTTTTTGATTATCCAACGCGAATAATATCAGATATAAATTTGTGCAGGTATACATGAGGTGGACGTGGCAATGGTCCAATTTTGCCCACTAGGACCATTTGGATATTGGCCTAGTAAGACAATTCATAAGCTTTTGAAAAATCCTTCATGTCTTAAGAGTTCTTGTAAGTGGTCTTCTGCAGGGGTCCAGCAAATAACTATTTTTTTAACCTCATGGAAATCACTTGTCTAATACCAGGTGTCCCAATCTAAAAAATTAAAGTCTCTAACACAAAACCAATCCGCAACTTCAAGAATAAAAAGAAAATCACATACGATTTAACTTTCTAACATGACACATTCTCTTTATAATTTTACTTGGCATAAGCAAATAGAAAAAAAGGAAAATAAATAATGTTTTATGAACTGCATCCAATGCAGTGCAAAAATTATTTTTTTTTTTTTTAATAAATTAAGTTGCAATCATTGCAAGATACAATTTTCAAAAGCGACCAACCGATGACAGACAGTTATGCATATAAAATAAATGAACTCAATGTGAAGCAGCTGAGCTACTTGTACAGTGAGCGAATACTTTGCATCTGGTTGTCTATTCAGATGTCCATTTAAGTAGGTAAACTCTTTTTTTCCTTTTGCTAACTAAAGACACGCAAGCAAAATATTTTAAAACGCCAGATTTAATATACTCATACTAGGAGATCATCATCATTCCTTTCGTTTACCTTGGTTATACAATTATTTAATGCAAATACATTGAGGGAATATCAACAGATTAAAGCAACTTGTCTTGACAGCAAATAAAAAGATAACTGGAGAATCAATTGAATATGAAACATTTTAATATATTTACATAGTTGTTAATTTGGAAAAAAACTATTAATTATTATCTATTATTATCAAACCTAATTTATTTCCAATTGATTTGTTCACTATTATCCCAATAGGAGAGATTTTAACACTTGTTATCATATACAAGATCGAGTTTCATATGAGAGAAAAGCATTTTTAAGAAAAATATGCATATACATTAAGGCCTCGATTATCCGTGTTTCGACTAACCGGCAACGTCGATTATCCGGCAAAGAAGTATTTTAATTGTTTTTTTTTTACATCCATTTAATTTTTTTTTGCATCGATCAACCGTGATTACTTTTATTATCAGTTGGCAATGCTTGCACGCAAGTGCTTTCAGCAAAAATATTTTTTCTATTATAATAATCGTACATACTTATATATGTATTTTTTGATTAAAAACAAGCATAAAATCCATGAATTTTTCTTTAATTATATGCGGTATATGCAAAGATGTATAAGTAAATAAAAATATGAATAAAAAATACGAAAAAAACGAATAAAAGCTGTTACCTCATTAACAGGGAAAACCGATTATTCAGAATTCTACTGGTCCCGACCATAATGGATAATCAAGGCTTAAATGTACATACATACATAGGCTAAAAGATAAAATTATATATTCTAAAAATAGAGATATTCTAAAACAATTCATAGCAATACATATGGGGCCTTCCATGTAAAAACAACGATTCTTTGGCCCGATCTCCTTTAACTTAGTTCTGTTTGGATATAGTCTGAAGAATAGCAGATTTCAATGAACTATTTTAATGAAAATATATACCATATACCACAAGTTGTTTTGACATTTATCACGATTTCTTATCCAAAACAAAACCCATTAACTCAAATTATTCCTAAACTACAACCAAAGAACTGCAATATAGCTAATTTTCACACCTTTTTAAGCACACTGGTTTAGTTTTTAGTGCAATAAAAACACATAGTTGCATCAATCAGATCTACTAGATTTTAAGAAAATTTTGATAAAATCTAGTGATGAAATCTACTCGAAATATATAAAATTTCGGTCGAAATCTCGTAAATACTATATCTTGCTCATATGTAAACACACTATAATAGTGCGAAATAACCAAAAAATATTTTCAGTGGTCAATAGAATAAAGCAATAAACTATAAAATCTGAGTCCTTTACTTATACTTATAATCGTCGTCCGTAAGGCATTAAATACATTCATCACAGCAGACTACACGAACACGCGACTTTAAATGCCGCCAGTTGCATTTGTCGCCTGTTAGCCAGCTACTTAATTCTTTTGGTGAAGAATTTGATTCAAATATTATATTTTCGATATAATCAATACTTGAATGTTTTACTCTACACTCTTTATTTAAGAAATAAGTTACGTTCACCCTTCTTACAGCTCTCAACATCGTCGCCACGTCAATATAATACCAAAACATTTGGACTTTTTTACTCGCTCTCGATAGATTCTAAAACCATGCTACTATTTAATAATCCTAACATAGTCTTAGTATTGTTCCTCCATACCAAGTAAAATAACTTGTTTTATGTTTTCCCGTATTTAATAATCTTTGATGTTGCAGAACTGTTTAGTCTCTCAATTGAAATATCCCATTCCATTCATATTCCTAAATAATCTTTACAATTTTTTTCAGCAGAAAGAACGTTTTTAGGGAAATGAAATGGAACATTTATTGTAGTTATGACTGTTCTTTAGCGATAAAAAAATTTAAGAACTAATAAGAACTCGTTACAAGTTGTAAACGAAAGATCATTATAAATGTGCTGAGAGCATAATAAGCAACATGGCAGAAACCTGCGTTTATATCTCAATGAGATATCCACATAAAAATTTACGTAATATAAAAAATTTTGAGTAAAGATCTTCCTAAAACATGATTTTTTTTTAATTATAATCATAGAACCATAATGTTGATTTTTCTAGTTAACAATTATAATTTCTTTTTTTTTCTAATATATAGAATTAACTGAATTACCAAAAGTTTGATTTATTTAGTTTTATATACCAGAAAAATCTTAAGTTGTCTAGGTCTGAAGCAATGATTTTTATTATTGTAATTATTTATTCCAAACTATTCCTTTCTAAGACATAAAGTACATTTAATTTCATTTACTTTTATATCAAAAAAATTAATTTGCCGAACCTGGAATCATCCTTTTATATTTTTTTGACTCTTTATACCAATCTACTTCTGTAAAAAAATTTATAAAGTATGTTTAGTGAGTAAAAAATAAAACTTTAAAAAAATTAAACCGTCTTCAAAAATAATCACTAAAGAGCTAAAAATAATATTGATCTAGTATAGGTAACATATGTAGGTATATACAGGGTGGCCCAGAAAGACCGAAGTGGTGTGAAATCCTTATAACTTTTTATTTAAGACATATTTTTTTAGTTTTTTGTTTTTTAAATACATTAAATTTATAGGGAATATTTTAAGATTAGTTATTAAAAATTATATCCCGCAAGTGGTGGCCATTTTCTGCTTCGCACAAATGTGCTCTTTCCAACACATTTTCAATGACCTTTCGCAAAACTTCCGGTGTTATGTTGTTAATTTCGTCTCGAATATTGGTTTTTAATTCCTCAATAGTCCTAGGCTTATTAAGATAAACTTTCCCTTTTAAATAACTCCAAAGGAAACAGTCTGGAGCAGTTAAATCCGGGGAACGCGGAGGCCAATTAAAATTGCTTCTACGCGAAATTATTTTTTCACCAAAGATGTCGCGTAAAATAGCCATTGTGGCCCTCGGAGTGTGCGCTGTGGCTCCATCCTGTTGGAACCATATTTGCGGATGGTTTTCCACGGTTGGCTTTACCAAATTTTCCAACATGGCCTGATATCGATCACCATTGATGGAAATGGCGACACCTCGTTCATTTTCAAAAAAATATGGGCCAATGATCCTTTCTGAAGAAACACCGCATCAAACAGTATACTTAACTGGGTGTAATTGTCGTTGATGAAGTACTCTCGGGTTTTCAATATCCCATATCCTAAAGTTTTTTTTGTTAACGAGGCTTCGTCACTCATAAATAAGTTATGAATAATGGAAATGGAAAGAACACATTTGTGCGAAGCAGAAAATGTCCACCACTTGCGGGATATCATTTTTAATAACTAATTTAAAAATATTCCCTATAAATTTACTGCATTTAAAAAACAAAAAACTAAAAAAATATGTCTTAAATAAAAAGTTATAAGGATTTCACACCACTTCGGTCTTTCTGGGCCACCCTGTATATACCTACATATGTTACCTATACTAGATCAATATTATTTTTACCGCTTTAGTGCTTATTTTTGAAGTCGGTTTAATTTTTTTAAAGTTTTATTTTTAACTTTTTAGTGAAATATTGTATTAAATTTCATAGGGCTTGGCTACACCAACTTTTTTTAAAACAAGATTGTGTATTTTTAAGAGTTCAAGGTGTGTACCAAGTTTCGAAAATATTGGTTAAGTACAAGCACGTGAAATATTAGACTAAAATTTAATAGGCGTGCCCCGCCCATTTTTTTCAAAAGAATGTGTCTATTTTAGAGTTCAAGGTGTGTGGTAAGTAGAACCAAGTGAAATGTTATAACACATTTTAATGGGTGTAGCCAAGCCCATTTTTTCAACTTTAAAATTATGCATATAAGATTCGCATACTTTATAGGGAATATTTACACATACATGTACGAAAATGTATCTAAATATATTATCATATATGTATGTCTATATACCTTCATTTTTCGGATCCGAACTATATATTGGATATCATATATGCTCCATACATATTTTTTTTAGCTGGGAAGGAATAATTTTGCAATTTGGATTTTGAAAAACTATAAGAAAATGTTGTATATTTTGTGAAAAAAGTATTCTTATTTTTTTTTTGAATATTTTTAAAAATTATTAATGTCCTGATCTTGTAAAATTTCTGGTTTCTGATTGGAGCGTAAACGAAAATATTTAAAATTTTCTAAAATATATTATTCCTCATAACAAAAGTTAATATAAAAATGTTTTCAAACTCAAATTTTATTATTCGTTTTATGGAATATCTGCCAACGAAAACAAAAAAAATCAAATTCAACGGTGTTAGTTAAGGGCCCATAAGAACTTATTGGTACGTTCAATATTTCAGTGTTGGAGTTGAATGTTCTTATGTATCTTGAAGGCAATGTCGATGGTGAAAGTGTACTGAGTCGCTTTTGACTTTATCACCATTACTACTCTCTAATTATTCCCCATATAATACTTTGTGCTTTGACATTTAGCATCTACTTGTCATTGGAAATCTATTAGTAACACTAATCCAATTGACTATGTAGTGACTACGTAGTTCTTATGGGAACATGGAACATACCAACCAGACATTTACTGGTACATTTCTAGACTTTACATACATAAAAATATATGTACATATGTATATTGATAAGTTTTTGAAAAATTCACCTGAAATACAACACATTGATTTGTAAACCAATACTGTTTTTTTATTCATAAAATACCCCAATTTTAACCCTAGTCCTTATACCCGGCCACAGGTGTGGCCAGTATGTAACTTCTAGTAATATAGATCCTGAACCGTTCAATTTTTTTTGCTAAAACTCCAGATCTAAGAAGATGGTACAAATCTGCGACGATTGACACCTCAATGACTATTTTAGAATAAGCCATTGAGGAGCTATAAGCCTCCAAAGTCGAGAACCCCAAGAACGTATACCCAAGTACAGGTGTACTTGATGTAATTTTAAAACAAATTTATGAAATGGCTACAAAATCAAAAAATGTTTTTATGTTGGTAGTATTAATTTATGCTTTTATTGCTATGTTATATTAAAAGTAGCATTAATATTATAATATTTATTAATTATAACTTAAATGATTAAGTTCTGTCCTCTTTATTGCAAATTTCGCACACGAACGAATTGCTTGAATGCTGCAAACATATTGGCCGTTTACATAAAGAGCACATGTTACGGGTGCGTCTTCTGCGTTCTTCGCGAATATAACACATGTAGCAGCTTCCAACCTGGAGTTTCTTTCCCCGCCCATCAGCAGCTGCAGACGTTGATGGTAAAGCGTCAGCTCTTTCCTCTAAAGCTTTATTTATAAAGCTCCCTATGCCAAGTTTCGTGTTAAAGTTCCGCATTACTTGAACATTAACTGACCGCTCTTCAATGACCGGCATACAAAGCTCCTTGGCAAGCTGGCGAAGAAAGCGTTTACGCCTCAACTTATTGTATGTTATGTTAGAATTATTTTCGAAATATATGATGTACGCTGCCAATGCTGTCAAATCAATCATATTAAAAAATAGAGATAATGGCCAACGCTTCGTCTGTCTTTGGCAAGTATATTCTCCAAGTAATTGGTCCATAACGTCCACTCCTCCTTTTGTTCCATTATAAAATTCAATTATTTCTGGTTTGCCGCTTGTGCTGATGGCGTTATCATCATGCATTGATGATAATAAAACAACTGCCTTGTTCTTTTTCGGCACGTATGAGCATATTGAAATGTTGGGCATAAAACCGAAGACTGTTGACTCCACAGGGCGATCTTTATGTGCCAGCATTTCTTTGGGTATAAACGACTTATTTTTTCGCACAGTTCCAACCGCTGTTAGATTCATCGACCATAAACTTTGAAACAAATTGAGGTTTGTAAAAAAGTTATCCATAGTTATATTACGTCCGCTTCCACGAAATCGGCTTACCAAATCCTTAACCACGCGCTCACCCTGATTACTTTCCCGTCCCGTAACAGCTTGGCCAGTATATATTTGCCCATGCAGTGGATACGAGTTTTTCGCATCACATAACCACCACACTTTGATTCCATACTTTGCTGGTTTGGATGGGATGTATTGCGTGAAACGGGTACGGCCACGATAGGGAAATAACTGCTCGTCCACGGTAAGGTTTTCACTCGGTTTGTACAAATGTTCGAAATTGTAGTTCATCATTGTCCATAACTCGGAAATTGGTGCAGCCTTGTCAGTTTGCTGGCGTGTTTCTCTTGTGTTTGAATCATCAAACCTTATAAACCGTAATATTGCTTGGAATCTGTTTATACCCATCGCAGCACGATAAAGTGGACAATTTTCTACTGACCACAAGTCCGGTACACTTTCGCCGCTGCTACGGTTGGCGCCAGTCATAATAAGAACTCCTATAAACGCATACATTTCACTCAATGTCACATGTTTCCAAGTTTTTGGTTGCGCTTCTGGATGTTCGATGTTGTATCCTCTATATGTGGCTTCTGCTTTTTTATTTGTGTGACGTGTTATTATACTCACCATTTCCACGCTCATATAACATTTGAATGTATTTTCGATGTACAATGTAGCTGTAGATTTAACTGGTCCACTTCGATGTCTTAGAACATTTTGTTGCCTGGTTTGGCGTGCTAGCCTTGGTTGCGTGCTCCATACTGTACCGTCACGTGCAGCAAATTCAACTGCTTCCAAGTTTACTTGCAGCAAATCATCTTCAGTGTCGACAATCTCGTCCTCTTCCTCGTTATGGATAGCGTCGTCATAACAGATATTATCCTCTGTTTCTTCAATATCAGATACTGTAACTTCGGTTGCAATTTCTCCATGCTCTCCTTCGATATCTTCAGTGTCCGAGTATATTTCGTCATCTACTACTTCGTCAAAAAGTGTTTGGATGTAATTTTCTTTTTCAGCATCAGTTAATCTGTTAAAAAGATATAAGTAATAAATTTTCATAGTAATTATAAAATTATTTAATAAATTTGAATTTACCTCTTGTATTGGCTGGATGACAACTGATGAAAGTTTTTTCTGCGGTCCATGTTATTATTAATAAAATTAAAAAAAACACAGGCAAATCCAAAGAAAATAAGAAAGCGACTGAACAGAAAAACTGTTTATGTAACTTCACTTCTATACTTTATATTTATAAGGGGAACTCCCAAATTTGAAACTATTTACATAGAACAAATGTACGTATGTGCATATGTATTTGTCAGAGTTGCAATTATAGAAATGTTTGTTTTTGTTGAATTTATACCGATGTATTGACGTTATCTCTATCACATTGTATTCTTAAGACAACTCAAAATGTTCGTCAATATGTTTAGATACAAAATTGCATTAAAAAAATTAATGTTTCTTCAAAAATATAAATAAAAACGGAAAAAATTTAAAGTGGCCACACCTGTACTTGGGTATACGTTCTCGTAGTAAAAGTTGGGTATAAGGACTAGGGTTAAAAAAACTTAAAATATTTTAGCTGTTTTGCTTGAATTCCAGTGCCTCGTTTTTTTAAGGAATGTGAGAGCTTTTCGAGTCGAAAAAATTGTTATCATCATATGAAACACAGGGTTAGTAAGAAAAAAACTGTATTTTTTGATATTTTTTGTAAGTTTATATACATTTTTATGCGAGTAACCCTGGGTCGATTAGAACAACCAATATAATTATTTAATTTTTCTCGATGCGAGAACTTCTCACAAGTTACAGAAATGGGGTACAGGTCAAAGTGCTTTCTTTTTTTCTTAAAAAATTTAGTATTTTAAATAAAGTCTGTAATTATTTACTAATTGGTCCGTCCAGTTGCAAAACATGAATATCTTGCTTTAAAAAATCATTATTCACTACCCGCATTGTTAAAATGAAACTTTGAAACTTAGAAAAAAAAATAATTTAAATAAATTTAACCTTTAGACATCTAAAAATACAAAAATTAAAATTATAAATGAAACCACAAAGCCGCAGCCATGATGAGAACCTTCGTTGCGTTAATGACATTCAATGGGGTCACATTTGCTTGTAAATTGTAAATTAAAAAGAAGAGAAATAAGCAACTAAAACAAGTAAGAGTGTGCTATATTCGGCTGTGCCGAATCTTATATACCCTTTACCAAAGTGCGTTTATGTAGTATAAAGATACATACATAAGCACAGAGATATGTAGGTACATATTAATTTTGTGAAAAAATTCATACTTTTTTCTCTAGTGCAATTTTTAATAAGTGACTTCTAGGTATTTTTCGATTAAATATGTTTTTTTTTATATTAACAATAAGTTGAATATCGATGCCTTACATTCTAAAAAAAATATATGTTTTCAGGAGAGCAAAAAAGAAACGGTTCATCTCTTTATACTTCGGTGTTTGGATAAAAGTTCAAATGCAATTATTAAGGAATTGATTACATCTATATATCTTAGTAGTAAGTTTAATTATGACGCTAATTTATTGGGATACGAATTTGGTGCATTAAGAGTAATTTTAATTCTTGATACTTGATGAATAAGTTACTCGTTTGTTGCTTTTATAGCTAAACAAACAAATAATGCCGTTATATCAACACTATCCAATAAAAACAATATTTAATATCCCACTTGATATGAGATTCGATCTAATGTTGGCTAAAGCTTTGAACTTCGACAATAGTTTTAGTATTGTACCTCCATACCAAGTAAACTGTGTAACTTTTTTATTTAATAATCTTTGGTTTTGCAAAATTGTTAATTTCCTCAATTTAAACATCCCATTGGAAAAGGTATATATAGTGGTACAGGGTGGCCCAGAAAGACCGAAGTGGTGTAAATTCCTTATAACTTTTTATTTAAGACATATTTTTTTAATTTTTTGTTTTTTAAATACAGTAAATTTATAGGGAATATTTTTAGATTAATTGTTAAAAATGATATCCCGCAAGTGGAGGCCATTTTCTGCTTCGCACAAATGATCTCTTTTCAACACATTTTCCATGACCTTTCGCAAAACTTCCGGTGTTATGTTGTTAATTTCGTCTGGAATATTGGTTTTTAATTCCTCAATAGTCCTAGGCTTATTAACATAAACTTTCCCTTTTAAATAACTCCAAAGGAAACAGTCTGGAGCGGTTAAATCCGGGGAACGCGGAGGCCAATTAAAATTGCTTCTACGCGAATTTATTCCTTCCCCAAAGATGTCGCATAAAATAGCCATTGTGGCCCTCGGAGTGTGCGCTGTGGCTCCATCCTGTTGGAACCATATTTGCGGATGGTATTCCACGGCTGGCCTTACAAAATTTTCCAACATGGCCCGATATCGATCACCATTGATGGAAATGGCGACATCTCTTTCATTTTCCAAAAAATATGGGCCAATGATCCATTCTGAAGAAACACCGCACCAAACAGTACACTTAACTGGGTGTAATTGTCGTTGATGAAGTACTCTCGGGTTTTCCTTAGCCCATATCCTAAAGTTTTGCTGGTTAACAAACCCATTTAATTGGAAATGGGCTTCGTCACTCATAAATAAGTTATAAATAATGGAAATGGAAAGAGCACATTTGTGCGAAGCAGAAAATGGCCACCACTTGCGGGATACAATTTTTAATAACTAACCTAAAAATATTCCCTATAAATTTACTGTATTTAAAAAACAAAAAATTAAAAAAATATGTCTTAAATAAAAAGTTATAAGGAATTCACACCACTTCGGTCTTTCTGGGCCACCCTGTATTATGTAAACGTTTATACCTAAAAAATTTTTTGGAATTTCTTGAGCTCAAAGGAACGGTTTCAGGGAAATGAAAAAGAAGATGATCTTTATTTTACTTTATAGTTAGGACTGTAATTTAGCGATACATTTTATTTCCATCTGCATTTACTAAAAATAAATTCAGTAAAGTGCGACTCTGACTTGCGCACGAAGGGTTCCGTAGTAATACTATATGAACTTTAGCCTATATAAAATATAATTTTGGCATTTCTTTCGGTTTTGGGGCTTTTTCGGTTTTAAGCGTTTTCAATAGCGGTTTCTTTAGTTTCTTTAGTTTTGCCGTTTTTTGCGTTTTTGACGTTTTTTTAATTTGGTTCTTTTTTTAGTTTTGGTGATTTTTTTCGTTTTACAGATTTTTTTTTTTTTGGTTTTTGCCATTTTTTTAATTGGGCGTTTTTTTAGTTTTGGTGCTTTTTTTCTCGTTTTAACGATTTTTTAGGTTTTTGGCATTATGTTTAATTTGGTGCTTTTGTAATTTTGGCGATTTATTTTATTTTGCTGATTTTTTTCGATTTTTGGCGATTTTGTTTCAGATAGGCAATTTATTTGGTTATGGCGATTTTTTCGGTTTTTGGCGTTTTTTTTAATTTTGGCGATTTTCTTTCGTTCTGGCGATTTTTTTGATTTTGACAATTTGTTTTCATATAAGCGATTTTTTTAATTTTTGGCGATATTTTTTCATATAGGCAATTTTTTTTTTGTTTTTGGCGATTTTTTTCGGTTTTTGGCGTTTTTTTTTTAATTTTGGCGATTTATTTTCGTTTTGGCGATTTTTTTGATTTTGGCGATTTTGTTCTATCCAGCTTTTTGTTTTTGTTTTGGCGATTTATGCGGATTTTTGTCATTGTGGGAATTTTTTTTGACACTTTTTTCTCGTTTTGGCGATTTTTTTAGGTTTTTGGCGTTTTTTTTTGATTTTGGCGATTTTTTTCGTTTTGGCGATTTTTTTGATTTTTTTTAATTTAGGCGTTTTTTTTAACTTTTGGCGATTTTTGTTTATATAAGCATTTTTTTTTTTGTTTTGGCGATTTTTGCGGTTTTTGGCGTATTTTTTCGGTTTTTTGGCGTTTTTTTTAATATTGGCGATTTATTTTTGTTTTGGCGATTTTTTTGATTTTGGCGTTTTTTAGTCATTGTGGGAATTTAGCGTTTTTTTAATTTTAGCGATTTTTTTCACTTTGGTGATTTTTTTCGTTTTGGCGATTTTTTTAAATTTTTGGCGATTTTATAATTTTCGGATTTTTTAGTTTGACCGTTATTGAAAGTTTCAAGAGTTTAACTCTTACAGTTTCCAAGATATAGCAATTTGTCAAAATTACATAGTCATACATACATTAACTGATGCACCACCCTTTAATTTACATTTTGTTAATTTTAGTGTTAATTGTCAATATGCATATGTACATACATAATACAATTGTATGTATATTACATGGGATTTTAAAAGTTTTCGTCACTCATTTTGGAACACCCATTAATTTTTAGTTCTTATATATTTGTTGTTGTAGCTACCAAAGTTCTACATGCACTGTCCAAATTTCAGACCCGTAGCTTTCACCGTTCCTGAGAAAATAGCCTTTTTCCTAAAACATGAAATATGTTTAATTATTAGAAAAAAAGTTGGAAAACTTTAACTTGAAAACGTTTTTTTATTTTGTTTAATTTTTTAAAATTTTTTTAAAATTATAAATACCAATTTTATTCATACCGAAGTATAAAATAAGTTAATTTAATAAAAAAGTAATAAAAACTTGTTTTCGGTAGTTATTTTCTATGGGAAAATAGAGTTTGAGTTTTCCAGCTCTGAAACCGTCTGCCCGATTTTGCTGATTTTAGCAAATCAATAGCAAAATTTTTCGGAAAATTTCTGACAAGAACGAAGTCTCTAGCTGTTCTGGGAGATTGGGAAAACTGATTTCACGTGCAGACAGACGGACAGACAGACATCGCTTGTTCGTCTTCCCTATGCATAAGGATCCAGAATATCTATACTTTATGTTTCGCTTATTAATATTGTAGAAATTACAAACGAAATGACAAACCTATATATACCCTTTTACCATTTTTTGGTAAAGGGTATAAAAATATCGCCAACAATACTGAAAAGCAGCTAAAAAAGAATACTTAAAAATTAAAGTATGTACATACTAGTGTTTGGATATAGCTTTTCTTAAATTGTACCATGAAAATGGTAAAATTGTACCAACTTAACATCAATTGTGCCAAAATTTAGCCATCTGTTAACTAAGCATATACAATAAGAATTCATAACAAATTTTTTATTTATTGAAAACAAAAACATAAAGAAGTTAACTAATAGTAAAGTAAAGTGTTTCCGCAACACGTTTATATTACTTGCTGCATACTTTAACACAGATACTGCAACCTACAATGCGACCTATAAACATAAAATCATTTTGAATGCAATTTCGAACGCAACTATAAATAGGGCTACACAATGTGCGACCGCCAATGCAACCTGTCTAGTTGCATAAACACGTTGCTAAGTCTGTACCTATCATAAAGAACTGGGACAAGTGCTACGAAAACAAATGAAAATATGAGCATAAACTACCAGTGTTGCAAATTTTAGTACTTATGATCAGTGTTAAGCCGAGATCCCACTATCTGCACAATATATCGATTTCCTTTGGCTCATCGCAACAAAGTCGTAATTAATAAACCAAAACGACTTTATTTATCAATTAATTGTGAAATAAGTCTATATGACTTTTTTTATTACCAATGCAGTGTGGTGCAATTGTCCTTATATTTCAATTAGTTCAGAAATAAGGACAATTTAGCTTATTTCAGTAAGGCGACAAGAATCGGTACATTGTGTAGATAGTGGGATCTCGGCTTTAGGCAACTATGTTAGGAGAAATTATTACTACTGTAATGAAAAGCAAAAATTTTTTTAATTATACCTCTGAAGTATAAAGTGTATCAGTGTACCAAAGCAAATGTAATTGTACCAAATTTGGTACAATTTTACCACAAATCCCAACAGTGCTACATACGAAAAACAAGCAACGCTTGTGAAGAGAAATTGTTTACAAGCAAAAGAGGAAAATTTTAAATTTAACAACCACCATTAAATTTTAATGGCAACACTTTCATTTTATCTAATTAATGTTAAAATAAATCTGCAACAGTACAACCAGCAGCAAAATGTTGTTGCAAAATTGTAATAAACCGTCAAGTGGCATGTTACACTTAATCAAATGACTGTAGAGAAGTACACTGTGTGCACACTGCACACGACTACAAACTCCAACAAAAAAATAAAAACTTATTGTGCATTTCAAAAAACACCTTGTTTTTATGGCCTGTTTTGATCAGGATACAAACTGCTGATTGTGATCTGTATCAGAGATATTTTGATTTGATTTCTTAACATGATCACTAATATGGTTTACGGACAGATACATATTCGTTTGCTCTCAGTTACAGCAAGGCAAGCGCATAAATACAACATACGCTCCCAGTTGTTTTGGAGAATGTGAATGTCTTTTTTTATACCCTTTACCAAAAAATGGTAAAAGGGTATATATAGGTTTGTCATTCCGTTTGTAATTTCTACAATATTAATAAGGTAAGGTATTGGATCCTTATGCATAGGGAAGACGAACAGGCGATGTCCGTCTGTCCGTCTGTCCGTCTGCCCGTCTGCCTGTACGTGAAGCACCCAGAACAGCTAGGGACTTCGTTCTTGGACTGGTGTGTCAGAAATTTTCGGAACAATTTTGCTATTGAAAATCACCAAAATCGAGCAGACGGTTTGAGAGCTGGAAAACTCAAACTCTATTTTCCCATAGAAAATAACTACCGAAAACAAGTTTTTACTACTTTTTTATTAAATTAACTTATTTTATACTTCGCTATGAATAAAATTGGTATTTATAATTAAAAAAAATTAAAAAATATAACAAATTAAGAAAACGTTTCCAGGGTTGGAAAACTTTAACTTTTTTTCTAATAATTAAACATATTTCATGTTTTAGGAAGAAAGCTATTTTCTCAGGAACGGTAAGAGCTACGGGTCTGAAATTTGGACAGTGTATGTAGAACTTTGGTCGCTACAATAACAAATATATAAAAGCTAAAAATTAAAGGGTGTTTTAAAATGAGTGACGAAATCTTTTAAAATCCCATGTAATATACAAACAATGTATGTATATTGACACTTGAAATTTTTAAAATTAGTGTATTTTTATATAGGCTACAACAATAAATACTAAAATTAAAAAAATTTAAATTAAAGGGTGGTCCATCAGTTAATGTAATTTTGACTATGTAATTTTGACAAATTTCTATATCTTGGAAACCGTAAGAGTTAAACTCTTGAAATTTTCAAAAACGGTAAAACTAAAAATCCGAAAATTATAAAATCGCCAAAAATTAAAAAAAAACGCCATAACGAAAAAAATCGCCAAAATGAAACAAAATCGCTAAAATTAAAAAAACGCCAAAAACCACAAAAAAAATCGCCAAAAGGAGAAAAACGTGTCAAAACTAAAAAAAAATCCCACAATGAAAAAAACGCCAAAAACCGCAAAAATCGCCAAAACAAAAAAAATTGCTTATATGAACAAAAATCGGCAAAAATTAAAAAAATCGCCTAAATGAAAAAAAAAATCGATAAAATCAAAAAAATCGCCAAAACGAAAATAAATCGCCAAAACTAAAATAAAACCAAAAAGTCGTCAAAACAAAAAAAATATTGCCTACCCAGCCAAAAAAATATGTATGGAGCATATATGATATCCCATATATGGTTCATATCCGAAAAATGAGGGTATATGGGCATATATGATTATATATATTCATACATTTTCATACATGTATGTATGAGTAAATTCCCTCCACATTATGCAAAGTTCATATTCATACACTCTTGATTTACAAAAGCGCACTACTGTGCAATAAATTAAATTACTAAAATTAATTTTTTTTAGACTTGAGAGAGAGGTTGTATTTAATGAAACATTTGTTTGGACAAATAATTCAAAACGAACTAAAAGTCATTTCATTCATCAAAAGGTGAATCAATTATTTAAAAAACACATAAATCATATTCGTACATAACATTTAGCTTAAGAAATCAGATTAAAAACTAATTCAATTAATTATAAAAGAAAAAATAATCCCTCTAGCAATAGTTTTCAATACAGTAATATGAACTTTGTTTCTTATCTAGAGAAATTTGTTATTTTCTATAAAATTAATGACTGGATTATCCTTTTGATTATTTGATATATTAAATGGGTCCACAATGTATAAAATCATACAAGAATGGTTTTTTTAACAAAAAGTTTTTCTTTTTTAAAAGTTGAACGCGTATAATCTTTGCATTCCGTATGTATTTTCTAATGGATTTCCAATTTAGCAGCGATAAAATTCCAAGCTTTTTTGATTGCAAAAACGATCTTATGTGAGATATCATGTATGCATACATTGTTACATGGCTCCATATATAAAATCTTATATTTATATATGGATCCACATATGAAGAGCTTCATAATTAAATTTTCATATATGAGCTTATTTGTTATAATACATTTCATATATCAGTCCATATATTAGTTCATATATAATAGTTTTGCCATGTATAATTCCATATATTTCCATACATGAATTCATACATATTCATATATATTTATATACATTCATATATTAAAAATATATGGACCATATATAATTTTTTTAGCTGGGTATATAAAAAAGATCGCCAAAAATTAAAAAAAAACGCTTAAATGAAAAAAAAAATCAAAAAATCGCCATAAACGAAAAAAAAATCAACAAAATTAAAAAAGCCACAAAAACCGAAAAACATCGCCAAGACGAGAAAAAAGTGTCAAAACTAAAAAAATTGCCACAAAGAAATAAAAACGCCAAAAACCGAAAAAATCGCCATAACAAAAAAAATTGCCTATATGAAAAAAAATCGCCAAAAAATAAAAAAATTGCCTAAATAAAAAAAATCATCAAAATCAAAAAAATCGCCAGTACGAAAATAAATCGCCAAAATTAAAAAAACGCCAAAAACCGAAAAAAATCGCCAAAACCAAAAAAAAATGCCTATATGAAAAAATCGCCAAAATTAATAAAATCACCAAAATAAAATAAATCGCCAAAATTTAAAAAGCACCAAATCAAAAATAATGCCAAAAACCTAAAAATTCGCTAAAACGAGAAAAAAAGCACTAAAACTAAAAAAATCGCCCAATTAAAAAAAATGCCAAAACCAAAAAAAAAATTATTAAAACGAAAAAAAGCACTGAAACTGAGAAAAGCACCAAATTAAAAAAAAAAACGCAAAAAATGGCAAAACTAAAGAAAACTATTGAAAAACGCTTAAAACTGAAAAAAATCCCAAAAACTAAAGAAATGCCAAAATTATATTTTATAAAGGCTAAAGTTCACATAGTATTACTACGGAACCCTTCGTGCGCAGGTCAGAGTCGCACTTTACTGAATTTATTTTTAGTAAATACAGTTGGAAATAAAATGTATCGCTAAATTACAGTCCTAACTATAAAGTTAAATTAAGAACATGTTCTGTTTCATTTCCCTGAAACCGTTCCTTTGAGCTCAAGAAATTCCAAAAAAATTTTTAGGTATAAACGTTTACATAATACCACTATATATACCTTTTCCAATGGGATGTTTAAATTGAAGAAATTAACAATTTTGCAAAATCAAAGATTATTAAATAAAAAAAGTTACATAGTTTACTTGATATGGAGGTACAATACTAAAACTATTTTTTAAGTTCGAAGCTTTAGCGAACATTAGATCGAATCTCATGTCAAGTGGGGTATTAAATATTGTTTTCATTTGATAATTTTGATATAACGGCATTAATTGTTTGTTTAGCTATAAGTGCAACAAACGAGTAACTTATTGATCAAGTATCAAGAATTAAAATTACTCAAACTCGTATCTCAATAAATGCGCTTCATAATTAAACTTACTACTAAGATATATAGATGTAATCAATTCCTTAATAATTGCATTTGAACTTTTATCCAAACACCGAAGTATAAAGAGATGAACCGTTTCTTTTTTGCTCTCCTGAAAACATATATTTTTTTTAGAATATAAGGCATCGATATTCAACTTATTGTTAATATAAAAAAAACATATTTAATCGAAAAATACCTAGAAGTCACTTATTAAAAATTGCACTAGAGAAAAAAGTATGAATTTTTTCACAAAATTAATATGTACCTACATATCTCTGTGCTTATGTATGTATCTCTATACTACATAAACGCACTTTGGTAAAGGGTATATAAGATTCCGCACAGCCGAATATAGTACTCTTACTTGTTTGTACTCGTGTTTATAATAAAAGTTATACAAAAAAAAAATCAGATACCTACATATGTACATATGTATGTATGTATTTGAAAATTTTGCATTTGCTATCTATTGATCAGTTTAGCTTTAATATGTTGTTGTTTTATCTTCGTCATTGGGAACATTTATTCTACTGAAAGATTGTTATCAGAAATTCGCAGAAAAATTCTTACACGCAAGCTTAAACAGCATTTCAAAACATTTTGCGATTTTATATTGAAATCTTTTCAATACACATAAATAAAGCAGTAGAAGAGGTAAAAGTTAAATATAATTTTGAGAATTACCACCGCCGCCACTACCCAGCGGCATCCCAGCAAACGTTCTAGTTTGATGTGTATTTGCGTGAGTTCTTAAAAGTTTGTTTGAATAACACAGTGTGATAAAAAAAATACCTGTGACCTGCAATTATTTTTCTGGTAGGTATTGTTGAGCATAACAACAATCTGTATTTGAAACTTTCCAAACACCACCCCACGGGTAAAAACCGATTTTTCGTACCCGTGTGCCTTATCAACCTCTAACTAAGTTGAGTATCAACCGATTTAAAATTTATAAACGGATTTAAAAAGAAGAGAATAAAACCTTTGAAACAAGTGGGGTATTCAAATGGTACTCATATATTAACATATTTTCAAGTAATAACACGAAAAATACGACTATTGTGCGGAACCCCTCACAATTTGCAACTATATATATTGTACTAATATGTATTTTCGCTTTAGCACCTTTGTTTTATATACATATAGCTCACTTAATTAAATAGTTTCACAATTCGAAAAAACTAGTTTTGCAGATTTCTCGTTTGCATACAACTCAATCAAGACATGAAAAATATTTTTCTCTTACGAGGTGGTAGTAAATGCTATTTATATGAAATTTTTTCACAAAATAAAATAGGAAACTCTGAATTATTTTTCACTATTAACTTTAAAAAAACGTGTTTTTTGAGTTATGACATTATTAAAGTACATGAGCGATATGCTCCCATTGATATTTTTAGGGCCTTATATATTTCTACATTGGTTCCATAGGGTTCCAGCTCACTTGAGTCCAATACGATGTTCCCTTTGTGCTACCTGTAAGTTGAAAGTAGTAGAATGAGAGGGATAGGGAATAAAGGGGGAGGATATAAATGAAAAGTTTCCTAAGAATAAAAGAGAAAAGAAGTGGGTCAGGAGACGGTCTAGTGAATGCACATGCCATAGAGGAGGGTTAACGTCCAGACCATCTGCTGCTCCTAATGTATAGACTTAGGTTTCTGAATCCTATTTCCGATAACTCAGACAGGCTATTGAAGGATAATCTCCCAAGAAAGCGCAGATGGTGATTCTCCTAAGCGGGGTAGAAGCAGAGAATATGCGAAATGCTTTCATCCTATTCTTCATGGATGCAAATGTAGCAGTAATCATTATACCCATACGTTTAGCGTGGGTTCCAAAAATACAGTGGCCGGTTAGTGTGGCCAAGAAATTACTCAAGTGCTTCTTATTGAAGCATCCTTATGGAGGTTTTTCGTTCTATTGACAGATAGGCGAGGCCAAAGGGTTCTCAATAACGCAGGTGGGCTCATTGCGCCATCTGTGTTGAGCTGAAATGAGAAAGTCAGCATTGAAGCGTCTCCAGCAGAATGAGAAAGGGAGCCCACAAATATTGTCAATATCGACTTTTCCGAGTAGGGTTCCCCTCTTTGCAGGTCATCCGCAACTAGATTAGTTCTGTGTCTACGCACCTAATATAAAGTGATGGATGAGTGCTTGCGCAGCACTCATCCAGGACTGTGCGATATTTCTGGACAAGGAATGCTGTAGAGTACACTCCCGCGAAGAACTTAGTCTCGTATTGGCTGTCCGTTAGTACATGGATATTCCTACCATGTATTCGATAAAAACTTAGCCAGTGTGTTGCGTTTTTAATGGCGGATACACATACATTTTATTAAAATTGTTTTGCAGGGTAAAAATTTTACAATCAAGGCTTTTTAATTCAAATATATTGGCATGATGTCCTCTTTCAGTATTAATGATTTTGAAGCTTGTTATTGTTGTCATAGATGTTTGAGAATTAAAAAAATAAAACTTTTAAAAGATTCAGGCAATTAATTAGACGCTAATGCATATTACAAAAATCTAAGAAGTGATATGACTCAGTATGGCCAGGAATTGAACTCATTCTTTGAAATATCGTAATTTTCATTGTGGTCAGTGCACTAGGTAGAAGGTTAGTTATTATTCGGTTTCAAAAGTAATATTAAGTAAAAAACACATAAAGCTTTGATATCGAAAAAACTTTTATTTCATTATAATGTTTGGATCTTGCTATTATCTATATGAAGTACAATATTCTATTGCACAATTTTCGAAAAAATGGCCAAATGACGTGTTCAGACCATGTTGCACTTAACACTGACTTTTTGTGGATGCAATGGTTTTTTTATGGTGACCACAATAGCCTCCTAGAAGTGGCCACATTTAGACCACCAATTTTGTAAAAAGTTTTAACTATTTTTACGCGTTCTTTGATGTTAAACAATCCATATTCGGAAATGCCTGATCTTTGACTAAATAGATGAGACCTCAGATGTCAGATATTTAACAGCTGACAGCCTTGTAACATTGACGATCTGAAAATCACTAAATAAATAACTTTATATATCTCTGGCAATATTTAATAGTAGCTTAAGTAGACTTAAAACAATTTATCATGTTTAAAAATTTTTGTTTACTATTATTATCAGGAAAATAATGCCTGTTCTATTACTAGGTGTTACCTTCTTTTTAGGAAAAGGATGGCGATAGAGAAGAATGGCGGTGAAGGGAGAGACAGAGAAAAGCTTCATTATTTTACAACTTTGCTTTTTGCACGTTTTTTTATAATGGTCTTAAATTATTATTAACTTTTTTAGGCTGTGGTTAATAGATATTTTATAGGTTATTTTACTTCATCGTAGATTCTGCTACACAATGGAGGAGGGCACTCTGATGTTACAGTATAAGCAGATTAGTATCTGCTTATGTCGGTATAGTTCAGTGACCAGAGTCTATGCCTTCATCACATGAACTTTCCCTACAATAATTGATACTACCTTAGAAACACTAATGCACATCAGAAAAATGTGTGGTGTGGTGTTGTTATTTAATGACTGTAGAATATAGGGATTGAACCCAGTACCTTTGGTTTTGTAGTCAACGTGCTAACTGCTTCAGCCAACGCCACCCTTTATTTATAAACAATGTTTTTATTGAAATTACCAACAATTCGTGTACGAACTACGACTGCCACAATATATTGTGCATTGAGCAATTATGTTATAGTTAGCATTTGCAATAAATAAAATTTGACATACAGAAATGACCACTCCAAAGTATAATAATGCATTAGATCCTTTCAATCTATTACCGGTAGTGTCTAAAATTTTCGAAAAACACTGCTTTGTTAAATCAACATTTTAAATTCCTAATAATAATTTGCTCGTGTTTTGGTTTCATTTAGAGCTCTTAGGGTTAAAAGATTTTCAGATTTGTTCTTGGAAATTTGGAATTTTTTGAAAGTTTTATTTATTTCTATACAGAATTAATATTCTGGAATTAGTAATGACTGTGTTGTGTTTGTTGGTATACACACACATGTATGTATGTATGTGTGTATTTACCCAAAATAATGAATTGCACTTTCATACACTTAACCAAATTCTTATTTTTTAAAATTAAGTTTGTTCGGTTTTTCTAAATTTTAACTAGGAGTTCGTAAGCGACTAAAATCTTTCGTTTTAAAAGCAGAAATGCTTATTTTATTTAAATTCCATTTTGAATGATGTTCTTTTAATTAAAGTTTCCTGCCCACTTACATATGTTACCATTGGACCTTGTTAATTCAAGAACCCAAGATTTATAACTTCACATAAATTTTGTGAAGATGAAAGTACATAAATATCAAGAGAAGCTAAAAACTGGCTGTTTAAATTAGCAATTTTAATGATTTTATATTTGTTGTTAAAGTTTTTGTATGCATATCTAGACTTTTTTCGATTTTATCATAAGCGACATGTTGTCGAAAATAGAATTTCTTATTAAAATTTAAATTTTATGGGCCTAGCCATAGTTTGGAATTATCAAAATGCCAAAATTGTTGATACCTTAAAAGATCAGTTCTCGTTGTACCTTCATAGTAAAATAACGTCATAGCGGAGTTTTTTCTTACATACATACATACTGAACAAAAAAATATCATAAAGGAAAATATTCGTAATACATATTTAACCTTAATAAATAGGCTTCAATTGCCTCGGTGATATTTTTTACGTAGTCATAAATAACAAAAACAAAAAAAAAGCAGCAAACACAAACAAAGTGACCTTGAGGAATACTCTATTGAAGTTTCTCAGGCATTTGATAAAGTGTGGCATGAAGGCGCTTGAGTCTTGACTTAATTAGAATTGCTGATCCAGCGCATGCTCTCCCTTTCGGGTCATTTGAATCATATAGCGTGTTACCATTTATTTTCAAGAAGCTTCTCGAAGTCAAATGAGTCTCAGACCCCAACTTTTTATCAATATTTTTCCATAAATACGTGCTCCAGTTAATCATACAAACGTGAAAATTAATTTTTTATATATATATAATTTTGTACCGTGTAAAATCCAAGATTTGTAATCTCTATCTCCCTTTCTCTTAGCGACACTTAAGACAAAATCGATATCGAATGAATTGATTCTGGTCAGTTAAAGTAAAATAAATAAAATAAGGAAACAACAACAAAAATGTGACTCCTATAAACGCTGTTATCACGCAAACTTTACGAGAAAGATCATAATCTCAACTACACGATCTGTTTATAATTTTGTTACTTTGTGTTGGCCAAATGTTTTTTGCTTCCAAAAAGGGTTGCTTCGTTTAAACTGCAATAAGAAAACAATGAGAGTACAAAAGGCATAACATTGCTAACAATGAAAACTTTAATGCGTGTGCCATGATCTTTATCTTTTCAGGTCGTTCTTTTAGCGGGATCACTACACTAAAAGCGTGGTAAAGGGTTAAGATTTCTTTGCAGTCGCATGAACAAGTACTCGTATTATTCCACAGTAGATCAGTTACTTTTGATAGCTTTTCACGATTTAATGTTGAAAATAAATATATTTTTCTTCGCTTTAAATTACCACATTGTTTTCGTTATTGTTTCTATAGTTAAAGCCGCTCCCATTACAAAAAAAAAAGAAATAAAAATAAAAATTAAAAATACTGTAACAATTATTATTGTTAAGTATGTTAGCATGTGTATGTACGTGTTGGAGTTGGTCTTTAGACCAAGTCATCATGTACTTGTACGCTCAGGATATAAGTATTACCACGATTAACCCAAACTAAATACACTTACCCAATTTACAACCTAATGTAGATTATATTATTGTATTAGACTATGCTAGTTGTGAGCGACCTGTTGCAAGTGTTCTTAGACTTTTAAAAATGTCGAGCATTTAAAAAGAAGAAGAGAAAGAATTAAAATAAAAAAAATAGTTTTAAATTAATAAAAGCAAAATAAAACAAACAAAAAATTTGGCATTATGAGAAAAATATCCAGCAGAAATATTAATGGTGGATTTGGGTGATTAAAATATAAGGAAAATTACAATTTCATAAAGCATCAAAGCATTTCAGGCGATTCTGAAGAAGACACTCTTATTCCAACTTGCTTCCGACTTTTCGCTAATTTTTGCACACTTCGCGATAAAAGCGATTTTTGCATGCTTTCAGCCTCCTAACAGTTTTGCCGATTTTTTTAGACTGTTAGTAACTTTTTGCGAATTTTCGTAATTTTCGCGATTTTTATTGCTATTTTTGCATTCCTTACATTTTTGGCGATTTTAAATCAATATTATGGCTTGTTTAAAATTTTGCAACTTCTCGCGATTTTTTGCAAATATCGCGATAGAAGCGACTTTTTACATGTCTTCAGACTCTTGGCAGTATTACCGATTTAAAAAAATTTATCATCCCGCTGTTAATAAGTTTTTGCAAATTTACATAATTTTCGCGATTCTCGTCGAATTTTTTGTATTCCTTACAGTTTTAGCAATTTTTATTCTATATTATGGCTAATTAAAAATTTTGTACAACTTTTGCGATTTTTTGCAAAGTTTGCAATAAAAGCGGCTTTTTGTATGTTTTTTAGCGTCCTAAGAATTTTGAAGGTTTTAAAACATTATTAGTCTTTGTCATCATACTGCTGTTAGTAGCTTTTTGCTCATTTTCGTCATTTCCCGATTTTTTTTATTTATTTGCATATATAATTGCGCTAATTTTTATTACTTTAATAAAGAAAAAATAAGATAAATTTAATTAAAAATCATTAGCACTTCTATAAGCTTATGCATTGCTGATGCCATTCTACGACATTCATCAAACATAGGGAAAAATGTTGTAGGTGTCGTAGCAAACTTTTCTACGGAAATTACCTACAACATTTTACAACTATTGTACAGCTTGACGACCGACTACACTTGCAATTGAGCAACTGAAAGTCATAATTGTTGTAACAATTTTTCAGATTTGCTATATTTCGCTATTTATTTAAAATGCTTTGAATTTATTATAATACTGTCAGTACAGAAACAAAAACTTGAGTTATTTTGGAGTGCAAGGAAAAAAGTCACATAAAGTGTAAAGAATTAATTGTGGAGGCAGTTTCGCTAAGTCGGCAGAGTCACCATATTTGTTTTGTTAATCTAGATTTCCCTATATAGTTTAATGAATGATTTCTTGCGAGTATTGGCAATCAGGGCCCTGCGCCGAAGGGTTTTCATCGGCGGCGGCTGGCTCATAAAAAATCATCGGCGGCGGCTGAAAATCGCGTGTCAGCCGGCTGACAATTTCAACCACGATGTAATACGAATAGAATATAGATAACGATCGCAAGTAAAGGCAAAAACAGCTGACACACTTTTCCAAATATTCTGAAACCAATATTGTTTTGTGTGCTTTTATTACAAATCATATGTTATTCAAAATTATTACATAAATTCATTAAATTTCTCCAGCTTTCATGATTTCCAATTGTCACCATATTCGTCTTTTTTATTCACTCCTCACACTCGCAGTTCTCAACGAAATATCGCAGAAAATGCAGTAGACGTCAATTCACACGTAGAAACACTGCGTTGGGAAACATAAAATATCAAAATATTTTGATATTTGAGAATCCAAAAAGTAACAGAAGTTGCAAAAACTTTGCTATACAAGATGAAACATTAAGTTTAACATGCCCGTTTCTACTAATGTTCCATCGACTATGACCTGGGGGGAAATCGTGGCACTCGTTATCGAACGAAATCACGAAATAATTCCATATAAACTCTATTGAAATATTTCGTAATTTCCTGTCCTACTTTCAAAAATATGATACATTTTCATATACACATGGCAACACTGTATGCATGTAGCAGGACTGAAGGTAACTCTGATTTAAAATAAAACTATTTACACCTATGTATGTATGTATTTTAACAATAAAAGAAATGTTGGAAATATTTCAATGATATAATGTACTAAGCGAAAAGTTTACAAAATTGAATATATACATAAAAACAACTTTCAGCTGATAAATATTAAAAAATGATGTCAATCGGCGGCTAATTTTCAGCTGCTTATAAGCCGGAATAAAATCGGTGGCGGCGGCTGGTCAAAAGCATTCGGCGGCGCGGCTTGAGCCGGCTAAGCCGTCTCGGCGCAGGTCTCTGATTGGCAATACGGTGGTAGAAACGAACACCTGCTGGGTAAATACTAGAAGAGGCAGTTTCGCTAAGTCTATAGGGTAACCTTATTTGTTTTGTTAATCTAGATTTCGCTATTTTATTTTTTATATAGTTGAAAAGGTTTCATCTATTAAGTACGCCCTTAAAAGAACTGCCTGAATGAGTGTACTTTGAGAATAAAACTAAACAGATGACGCCGGTTGCATTTGGCAAATCAATGTCTTATTGATCTTTTTGCTTTACATACACATGTGCATACTAATTTACATTTTATTATATTTGTGTCATTTAAATTTTTTCAGATCAGTATTCTGTTATAAATTATTGCAATGAAATATGTTACACTGCAATTGTTTTATCATACAGTACATTACAGCAAGTGAAGTACACTACAAAAGACATAAAATAGAGTAAGAACATACAAATATGTGTGCATCGGCACTTTGTAAGCTTTGAACCAAGTAACATAACCTTATAAATTGATTCTCTTACGCAATAACATGGCTTTTGAATAAAGTATGCAATTAAGTCAATTAACCGGAGATCAATTCTTCTTCTTAATAAAGAAGAGCAACACTCCAGCAATGAATGCCTACTACTACTGCTAGGCGTTACATTCTTTAGAAAAAGGATAGTGATAGAAAAGACAAGCGCTTTTTGCACGTTTTTAATAACTCAGTGTGGCAGAGCCTCTGGTGCTAATGAGTCGTACTAAATTTTCGAAGCTACATTTAGTAGCCATTCTATTAGTTATTTTACTTTTTCGATGATTCTGTTAAACAATACCGACGAAGGCGGCCGCTCTGATGTTACATTAGGATGGATATCCGCTGAAGCCGGTGTAGTCCAGTGACCTTCATCATCTCTATAACTTCATTATTTCAACTTTCCTACAATATCTGATACATTAATACACATCATAAAAATACGTGGTGTTGTTATATGATGATTTTCGGAGACCGGGCTCGAACCCAATACTTTCGGTTTTATAATCAACGTGTGGACTACTTCATTCAACGTTAAGCGGAAACTGTTACAATATAAAAATGTGGTTAAAGATGGTAACTTCGGTTTAAGAATCTTTCCGGATGACGCAATTTGTAAATTGGTGTACACTACAGAGAAAATTCCATCACCTCGTCACTTTTAAGGAAGGCTTAAAGTGCCTACTGTGCTACTGATATGGAAATATTTCTAGAATGAAAATTCCTCTCTTTAAAAGATATCCTGCATTATGATTCCTCTTACCTATCGATGTGAGTGAGCAAGTGAAATCTTGCTGTTACTTCCAAGAAAATGGAGCTAGTTTCCTTCTCTAGAAAAGATACGATGCCTTGTTTCCTACCAATTACCCTTAACAAACTTACGTTTGTATTGAATATGCCTATACACCTGTAATACGTAAGGAGATATCAACAATGTATACAATCCGTCATAGTGAGGAATGAAAGTGTATGCCACTTGAACAGTCGTAATCAACATATACACTGATAGTCGAAGAGCTTTCTTGGCCCTAGAATCCTTGCTTCTAACAACAAAGCCATCGACAGCCCATAATCTCTTTGCGACATGGCAGAGCATTTTAATACTAGAATCATCTGGATAACCTTGTGGGTTCCATTGCATGTGTCGTATGTGCGTGCAAGATCCTATCTAGTTGTAAGACTGTGAAAGAGGCAAGTAGAAGGAGAGCCAGAAGAAATAACTGCATGATCACCAGGCCGTTATGGACTAATCTAAACGAAAAAATTCTGTTTTGCTTTTTATTTCAAGAAATAAAGAAAACATTTCGGTTTTGGTTTTAATGCTGTTCAAAGACTGCCTTATAGGCATATTGACTTTTGCTGAAGATGACAAGATATAGATAAAGAACAAAATGTAGAACGTTGACTGTCATTGCACTGGGTTAGCAAGAAAGAGAAAGACCAACATGAGTGCTCCTGAATTCAGAAAACTTTCTGGCAATGCCGGTATTGAACTGCGATAAACTATAAGCTTTATATTAAGCTCTGTTTGGTTCTACATTGGGGTCTCCAAGGAAGGCCAGAAGGATTCAAGTGAGTTCAATATTCTGACTGCCACCCTAATATAACCTAACTTTACCTAGTACGATTTCAAAAATGAAATCTTTAGAACAAAGAATAAGATACATATCGCTCATTTACTAAAGCCACAGCTCAAAAAAAACGAAGTTTGTTAGAAAGCGCGTTTAAAGTTTTCAATTTACACACAACTTAATGGAAAAATAAATTTTTTTTTTAAAGCTGAGTAAACAAGGTATTTTAATAACATTTTTACAAAATATGAATGACGATATGGGGATGAATTCAGCATCATTCACTCGGAAATTAATTTTTTTCTAGTTATGAAGTTGTTTGAGTCACTGAGCGATATTTAGGTTATTAAATTTTTTCTCTCTCATAGATTCATTAGGTTAATTGCTGATTTTATTGACGCTGACTTGCTGTTATTTATTTAATCTAACAAAAACGAAAGTTGTAAAATAGAATAATTGTCGACAAACGAGTTGTTAACATATAAGAAATTTATTATTCGACATATTGTCATAATTATATTTTAATTTGAAATTTATTTGCTGGTGGTTTAGCTTGGTCTATATATGTATTTCATTGGCGCTTAAACCAAATCATCAGTAGACTTCAACCACAAATTTTAAACAGTCACAAACCTCTTGCTTTATGCACAGACTTTCAAAAACTATATGAGAATTCATAGAGTATGAGTTACAAAGCCTACTAAGCTTATTTTGTCTTTGTGATTTTCTTAAAATATTATTATTCTATGAATTCTCATATAGTTTTTGAAAGTCTGTGCATAAAGTATGAGTTTTGTGACTGTTTAAAATTTGTGGTTGAAGTCTACTGATGATTTGGTTTAAGCGCCAATGAAATACGTATATAGACCAAGCTAAACCACCAGCAAATAAATTTCAAAGTTGTTAACATATTTAACTAAAAATATTTTTCTTAGTTTTCTTTAACTTACAGTAATTCTATTTTCAAAACTCGTAATGAATTCAAAATCAATTAATTATTTAATTGATATAATAAATAATGAATGGTATTTACAAATCTTTTTTTTCTTTGAAAAAACGTAAACTGAAATTAAAAATTGGTGTTTTCCAGCAAAAATAAATTTGGTACAAGTAAGCACTAAAACAAAAAGAAGCGCTTTGGATGCAAATTTTGGAAATTTTGAATTAAGAAATTTAACACAAACACTACGAACCCAGCAAAAATATTCGCCTACCTGGAAGTAGGTTGGTAAGGGAGAGGGAGCACAGGTCTCGCTGACAAACTGATTCTGTATCACATAATTTTTGTTCCTGATAGATCTCCAGGTATGAGCTACTGAGTGCATATAGGATGTGCAGAAAGAAGCCCATAGTTTATGCCTATTTCATATGTATTTAAATCCTTGATCACCAAAATGAGAAAATTCTTAAAAGCAGAACGGCACTAATACATGTTTAGTGTTGTTCCACTGAAAAAAATTTTATATGAATGAACGTTTGTATGTAGTGGTGTCTAAAACTGTATGTACTATTTTTTTCAATTTCTGGATACATGTTAGACACTCAGCATCCACAAAAGTATTTAAGCCTAATAAAAACTAACGTCCAGGCCCTCGATGTCGACAAGAAATTATCTGTCGCTTAGTTATATTGAAAACAAAAACTAATTTTTCTAATTTTGTTTTTGTTTTCAATATAACTAAGCGACAGATAATGTCTATCTACATCGTGGGTCAGGCCGTTATTTTTCAACTCTATATTCCACATATTTTGTCTTCTTTTTATAGCAATAAAAAGTGCAGTTATAAAAGGATTTAAATTATTATTATAAATAAATAATATAGAAACAAAAAATTAAATCATATTGGTGGTATTTGAATAGTCATAAAAACTGCGGCAAAAATGTGCTCTTTTTGTGTGGTTTATGCGTTTGCTTTAGATTTTTGTTAGTAGTTGTGTTGTGTACGTACGGCAGATCCCTCAGGGCAATTGGATGATTGACTACGATTTAAATAAAAAAAGCTCTTTAGATTAGAATTTTATATCTACTCTTAGATTAACTTCCAATACTTTATTTTGTTTTTGTATTTATTATATATGCAATAAAATATCAAATCAAATATACTTTTTATTCACGCGTTGAATCAGGAGTCGATTCCAGGACCTCCGACTTGAAGCACCGAATCACATACATATTTATTTTCGTACACAATTCAATTAAGAAATAAAAAAATCAAAACTCGAAGTTAAAATTATTTCATTCGCATTCATATTTATATTCAGATAAGCCAGAGAGGATGCTCTAAAAAAACTTTGAGAGTTTGAGCCGATCAACTTTGCAGTGTTTGTTTAAAATTTCGCCATTTCGTTAAGTTATTGTATCTTCGTAAGGCAAAAGAGATGTGCTGTGTGGTTTTCCGCTCTTCCCAAGCACTTCTTTTTGCCTTTGTGCTTACTTGTACCACACTTATTTTTGCTGGGCTACCATACGAAACACTGATTTTAAGCTCTATACTTTGTTTTGACTATGAATATGTGCCGACATACATATTTTTATAAGTACATTGTAATCAGACGGTTAGTAAGTCAACCTACATCACATCACGCCTTTGTTTTAAATTATAAGGATAAAATGATCAAAACTTCTGATATTGCAGTAACAGTGGATCTAAGTTATAGCTGCACCAGAGTGCCGAACATCAATCCGCCTCTAAAACACATGAATACACATACGCCATTACACTACTCTCGTGTTTTTCTCGGTGGCTAGCTCCGACCTAAGTTAACTCGCACCCACGTCGGACATGATTTTATTTCAACCAACTGTTGTGTGATCGCGTGTGATGATGCCTTGCATGGTCTGAGCAGTCATGCATGTATTATACTAAAATTACATAAGTCAGAAAACGAGAAATTTGTGTGAAAATAAAAATAAATTAAAAATTAAAAAAATATGTATGTCTCTTTTCCATAAAAGTTCTAGCGTTATCTTTTGTGGCGATTTATATGACCTTAATGACTTCCTCTGATGCTTATTGTGGTCGATCTAACAATTGCCTCTTGTCTTCTATAAAATTTTCAATAAGAGTTTTCACTTTCCCTTCAATGATGCTGGTCTGATCTTCGAAGTTGTAATATGTATAATGGTGCGATTGTTTAATTTGTTTTATTCATAAGGCGGAGCTTTGTAACTTTTTTTTAAATAAAGCTTCCGGTTGTATTAAGTTAAAAATTCACCCACAAAATGTATAAATGTACAAACTCTCGTAGCATATTAAAGGAACAACACATCGATCTTACTGCTGACTTACACATCAGCATTCATTGCATTCATTAAATTAAAACAATTTTTTTTGCCTCTACAAAGCATAAAAAATATGTTATTAGATATGAGCAATTACTTTTTTCCAACACAAAGGCTTGAATTACACGATTGACTTGAAATCAAGGGATCATTCTTGTTTAGTTTCTTTTTACTGACTGCATTTCTACTAGTTCATTCATCATTAGTATTCGATATTAAGAAGATCGTCACTTCATTTGATCTTGTTTGCTTAACAACCACAAAATGCTCCATATAAAATTTTAAATGATCGTAAAATTATACCCGCATCTTTGCACAGACATATAATTTTGATTCACATACTCGTTTGTATACTCTGTTGTGGTCTCTGTCCCAATTAGAAAACATTGTTATTGTTTTTTATATTGTAGTTTTTAAGGTTTCTTTAAAATTGTTTTATTTATTTAGGGTGATTTTGTAACGTTTGTGTTTGTTTTCAATAATATATAAAAGAAAAATTCTTTTCAAATATATACAAATTTATTGGGACGATGAGTTCAATAACATGGAGAGGGAGAACAGAAACGTCAATTTACGGTTCTCTCAATTAGCCTGGAAATTCATATATCATTCAAGGTTTGCTTAAACTTTTTCTCGTGTTCCTTTTTTAATAGATTTAAAAAAGGAGGAGGTTATCACTTAGTATATATTTTTTATGTTTGTTACACAGCTCAGCATATTTTAGACCGATTTTAAATATTACTGTTTTGTCTGAGAGGGTAAAGCTACAGTTGTCCAAAAAGTCGACAGGAACATTCCCACTAAATTTTTCTCTTGGATTGTAGTACAAGATCACTAATCTCATTATTGCGAAATTCAGCATACGCTTGGGTTCTTGTAATTACAGAATTTAAAAATTTACAAAATGGGTGGAGCTACGCCCATTAAAAGGTAAGTATTAAATTGTGTGTACTCCTATATGTTGTGCGTTAAAGCTTAATACACCCAGAAAAAAATTCCAATGTAAAATTATCATGCAAAAAGCTTGATTCAAATTCACTCAAATTAGCATATTAAAATAAATAATATACTGTTTGAATGTGTTGGTGTTTAATTGCTTTGTTCATAGCTGCAATACACTTTTGTGCTTAGTTGTGTGAGTTGTTTTTGTATTGTTGTTGTTTTTTCTTTATGCTTGTAAGCAGCCGACTGCTGCTGGCTGGCAGGCAGTGTACTAGCCTTACAGTCAGAGGATGGGGTGTTCGAATCCTGAAGTCAATTCAAAGTATTTTGTTTTTTTTAACTTTTCAAATAAATTATATGTTAAATGATCAATGAAATAACTTAAATTTTATTCGTGAAGGTAAAGTGTGTTTCTTAAAATATTTCAATCTGTTGTGTCTGCAGGGGTAAGCACGTTGACTACCACACGATGATTTCCGAGATCAAATCTTGGCCGGGGAAGCCAATTTAATTTATACACAAACAAACATTATTCCAAAGTCTATCAGCCTGTTTTTCGAAAATTAATAAGTGTATACGTTCTTTAAAATAACGAACAAAACTATGTTAACGTTTTTAAAACACTTATTTATTTTCATGTGAGTGACAACAAAAGAGCTTTCCGTTTTCTACACTCATTAAATTTTTTATGTAAAATTAATTAAAATTGTGTCTACATATTTTTTATTTGACTTTATTGAAAATTCTATTTAATTTTTAATGTTGAAATGTTAACTGACTTAATACTCTAAGAAACAATTATCTGTTCTTTTATTTTTTACTTTAACTTACAAAAAAATAATTAAATAAACCAGAAAATGTAAAATGTGAAGTGTAAGTTAAGTGAAGTGTAAGTTAAATCAAAATTTTCCATACAAAAACCGGGTTTAACGTACACTTGAAGCACACGATAATTTTTTTTTGCACATGGGGGTTTTTTTATAATCGGATTAACTTAACTTTCAGTAATTGCTGTTACCAAACTCAGTATAACAAAATAATATTTGAATTATTTGGCATAATTAATATGTCAAACAAATAAGAAAATTTTTTATCATTGAGTCAAAATAAAGTATAAGCTATAGGAATAAATAAACATAGTTCTAATAACAACGGAAAATACGAAATGCAATAAAAATCTGTATTAATCTGTGTATAATTTTTCTAAATGCTTGAATCAAAAATAAAATTGATTGAATCAATTAAAAATAAAATTGCTTATCCCTTGTTCATAAAATTTAAAATGAATTTGAAATGAATTTTATTTCAAATTTTTAATTGAATTTTTTTTAAATAGATTTTACATTTTGTATTCCATTACTGCTAGAATTTTGTGAGTGTGATTTTTTGGTTATACCTAAAAAGCTTTTTTTATGACAAAACGAAAGTTTTTGAAAATGTTTTATAAAAAGCAAATTTTAAACGTTATTGTTTATAAACGAAACATTAAAACGAAAGGGCTTATGTTTTCTAAAAACAGGATGTATGTCAACCATACGTATGTTAAATAATTAATAAAATACATTTACTGCATTAAATTAAATTCGGAAAAGATTAGAATAACCTTGTTTATGTAGATTTTAAGTTGAAATTTTTCTGTGTGTATGATATTTCACGTTTTTTTGATTGAGGACATTTTTACGAAAATTGACACACTTCTTAGGATTTTAAAATGACACACTGTTGAATTCCAAAATGTGGAACATTAGTAAGTTAGCAGATTATCTGGAAATAATACGACACTCTTACGGTTACAAATTTATATAATGCATAGCATATTACAGTGACAGGTATTGTGTCAAACTAGAACTTGGTCAAAATTTTTATCTCATTACTTTTAATGGCCGAAATTTTGGAAAGGAACTTGGTCTTTTTTCACATTTATGTTTTTGTGATTATAACATCATTTACAGCCTTTGTTTTACAAATTCTGCGTATTTACTTCCTTTGGGTTTTTGATTTAATAAAACCGACAAGTGGGTTAATTCACTAAATCTTCTGTAGCTTTGTCATTTTTGTAGCAATCTGGACTTTTTAGAGCGCAAAATGTTTGTATTAAATTTAGCTAATGTCCTATGTAAAAAGTCCTAAAATTTTTGATTTCTTCTTTAAAAAAAGAAAACTTAAAAACAGCAAAATTGCAAAAAATCAAAAAATTTTTAATGAAGTTTGAAATTTTGTTCACTTAATCTCCATTATTTCTTGACTAATCCTGACATTTGGTGTATGTTTATTTTAGTAATTTTACTATCTTTTAACGTAAAAGAAAAAATTTATAAACCGACAAATATTTTTGAAGATAATCGTATTTAAGCCACATCATATTTTTTAAAAACCCAAATAACGGTAATTTGGCTATATCTCAAAAACAGTTCTAGTTTTGACAATTTTAATTTCATATTCGGATTCAGCGAACAATTTTACATTAGCATTGGTTGTCAGATACCTTTGGTCAAAAACCTTTATCGTAGTGTTATTATTGAACAAATTTAATCAAGTTTTATTCTTAATGATTAATTTAGTTGAATAAATTACGCATATGCTACACAACTTAAAATCTTTGTTGCTCTGTCAACCGCAAAGGTCTTTTTTAAAAAAACAATATCAGCTGACTACTAAAAAGTAAAACTAAATCGCGATAAATGTTAAGGAATTTGCAAAAAATATAGCACATTCATAAATTTGTAAATTTGTGTGTTCTTTTGTGTAAAATAGTTAATTTTATTACAACAATAAATTGTGGCAAAGTGATTTGATATCGTCATTCACTTGGTTGATCGGTTTCAAATCACGAGATCCAAAAAAATTTTTGTGCTCAGAGCATATTTTCATTTCATTTCGAATCACTTTGGTGTAAAATGATTTGGATTTAATTTTTTTGGTTTTGGTTTACTAACGCGCTGATTTACACGGGCTTAAAGGCCGGGGCACAATGAATCCGTTATACTTTAAACTTTGCCTTTTTAATTGACATTAACGCAACGACGGAGAAGGTTGGCACAATGAGTACTTATTGACGGAAGAATTGAACAGCTTCTATAGGTTAATTCTCCATTTTATTTATAAAAATTCAACTTTTTATATTTATTTCGTTTATTTCTTTTGTTTAATTTATTTTTTGCTGCCATAGAACAAAAACTTAAATCAGGATATACCAACAAAAAAAAACTACAAACATCTGTCAAACTACTCAACGTACGCAAAATATAAAAGTTGAAAAATTTTTTTACTTTTCGCTGACGGACACAAACCAAATGTAACAAACCTCATAAGAAACCACGTATTTCAACTTAGCTGTCAGTTGAAAAACGCGAAGTTTAACGTTCATTGTGCCCTGGCTTTAATTGTGCTGGCATAACATGCCAGTTTTATGGTCAGAGAGGCAAAGAGAGGAGTTTTTAGGTTGGCATAACTTTTAAACCAGCTACGACTCCGCATTAGCAGCATAAAACCAATAGACACACAACTTAAAAACAGCAAATGTTAAATGAATACGAAAAACACTAACACACACAAAGCTGTATGTACGTATAAATTTTGTGCAAATGAATTAGTGTCGTGTATATTGTTCTCGTGTAAACTACCTCAATGAGCAGTACCATCATACCAAATGCCTGCGTTAGCAATATTAGTACAGCGGTGAGTATTTTACTCAGACCTGGAAGTATCAGTGCTTGTCTTCAAAAGCCAACAATCCAGTTGTGACATACTGTTTTTGGACTTCCGATGTCACAACCATACAGTATGAATAGTCGAAGTAGGAATTGACGACCACCTTTTTTTCTTGCGCAACGATATACTATAGTTTAATACGTTTTGATCTGTGCGATCAGCTCCCCATACAGACACAACATCACTAATTTTTTTTGTGCCCCTGTGAATATCGTTGAACAATATTTTTGGGTTCTCCCTAGAGTTTCTACGAGGGAAAAAATCCCGGGAGTTTCCACGAATTATTATCTTAAAAATCCCGGGAAGTTTTCGAAGGGAATTTTCAGGAATTTAATTTTTTTATATTGCTATTTTATTACTTATAAATACAAATGTGTAACGATGAATAATATAAGCATGGAAGCAGATGTAATAGAGGTTTCCGAGGTGACTCCAACAACTTCAAGCGTTACGCAAAACTTTCAACCTAATATGTCTTTATAGGAAATAGTATCCATGCTATAACTCAAATCACATGAATTTATTTGATTTTGTTTATAAATATTGTTGTTCATGAAATGAACGATTAAAGTTGCTTTGTTTTTACCAAGGTGTATCTAACTAGGTGGCAGCGCTACTTCAGCTGATAATTTTTTGCTCTATGTGCTTTAGCTAACGAATGTCAAAAACTTTGTTTTGTTTTGGTTTCGATACAAAAATGTTTGTGCTTTTGACATTCTTCTCTACACAGCTGTGATTGCCGTATTATTGTATAACAAATTCTTACGCAGTCACCTGTATATTTACACCATTGTTTTTACTTTAAATGTTGTATGTTTTTTTCATAAGAAAAATATTTTTTATTGAAGTCATTTAATCAAATTCTAGGGAATAAAACATTTTACTTTTCGATTCTCGGGAAATGCCAAAGTCCGGGAAATTAGAAACACTAGTTCTCACTATAGATTAAGATAATGCCTTAGGGTAAGACAATTGTTAATTTTCGAGTATCATCAATAGACTCTGGGCATACTGACACTAACGATTAGTTAATTTTCATAAAATCGTAGAAGCACATCTGTTAGGCACATTTCTTTAATACACATATCTAGATATGCATTCTATTAGTTATTCTACTTCGCCTACGATCACCCAGTAGTGCTCGGAACTTTGACATCACTTTTGAACCATCACTTATGTTTGTATAATTTTTACCCGTAAATCGCATACCCCTCTCTAAATAAATGACACTTTAGATGACAGATATTTAACAGCTGACAGCTTTGCCAGACCGGTGGTTTTGAAACCATTTAATGAATAACCATGCATAATGAGTTTGACAGAACGTATACTTTATATTTAAATACGCTTGATATTTGTAAATAAATAAAAAATAAATAAATTTATGATGCTCATTTTAAGATCGCAATAGCAAATACTTGGGAAAACTAATTTAACTTCCTTATGAACATCCGTTAATTATAAATCTGACTGGATGAAATCAAGAAGAGGGAAATGTCATTTGATTAACTTCAATAAAAATAATAATTAAACCAGTCAATCAACCACAAGGAAACATAAATAAAATATTCATTCACAAGTGCCACAAGAGAAATTAAAGAAAATGTAATAAAAAAAATCCGACATATTTTATTATTTCGTTGAGAAAAATACACATCATTACGCAAACTTTTAAGTAGAAAAAACAATGTACGTGTATTTAAAAAAACTAAAGCTACAATCATAAATAAAGTTGCAGCTTGAATGCACATTGAGGCGCATACCAATTAAACTTGTTGCTGGTATGAAAGTAAATTGTAATATGAACTGTTGAAGTATATTGTGGCAAATGAAACAGTTCTGCTTGCGATTTGAGGCGAAAATTAAAAAAAGCGATTTAATACATACATATATATTTCACTAACTACTAAAATATTTTAACATTGATCGTGTTGAAGGTGAAAAAACACATAGACAATAACCTTGAATACTTGGGAAAGTTTACTTAAGGAACTACATACATGTTTTATATGGCTTTAAAATTGATATTTCTTGCATAATGAAGTCAGTAAATTCGAACAATATCTTCAAGATAATGAAAAGCAATAAAATTTATATTATATTATATTAAATTTATATTATATTACTTTGCAAGATTAGATCAGATTTAATACGAACTTACTTCAATTAGGTAAACTTGTTAAAATATTTTATTTTTATAGAACAAATATTTTACACGCTACTTTGTTAAATTAACCTTTCAAAAATTCTATTTCCCAAAAGTATTATCTACCATAATGTTCCTATTCAAAGAAAAGGTTACTCATTTAAGAAAGTGCAGAAAATATTGTTCCAAATATAACCTTTTTCATAGCATTCGAAACACATTCTTATATGTATATGTTATTTATAGCGATATTAGAAGTCGGTGATAAGCAGGCTAGCAAATTCAAAATTTATATATTGAAGCCCTTACTTATTGATATTATGGGCACGGACTTCGTACAGTACTCTAGCTAGCGCATATAAAAATATCGTGTTTAACGGACTCTGCATTATTTTCAACTTGTTAGTGCTTATTTTTCGGTTAAGTTTTAGCCGAACTACTTTTTGAATGCAAGAAGTGCGGTAAGTATCTTTGTGTCTGTAATATTAAATTGTAAAAGGCGCACCTTTTTTAAACATAATATTAGAAGGCCTCTCGATGTGGGGATGAGTCAGACTACATATAAACAAAGAAAACAAAAATTAGGGAGCATGATCTCGCCCACTTCTCTAACATTGGATTGTATTCCATTGGGATTAAATGGAAACCATATTCTCGAGACGAAAAATAGGCTAACTTTACAAAATCTGTCCACAAATGAGGTAGGATTCATAAAAAAAGCAGCTTATGTGACAATATCCTCTTTTTTGGAAGTCGATTAAAAAAAAACTACTTTCTATGGTGTACATATTAAAGGGCTGCATAACACGTTCTAAAAGTTCTATATTCTATTTCACACTACTGCCAAACAGCTTGTTCTAGTGTAAACATAAATAACAAAACTAACAAAACATGACTCTCACTAAAATAAATCAAGCATCAAGTCGAAAACTTTTTCTCTGCAGTTTTGTTAGTGCTTGCGTTCTCAAAAAAGGTAAAACATCAAATTAAAAAGCAATAATAAAACAAAACAACATCGAACGCACTAGAACCCGAGCACAAACATACAAACTATGTATGTAGATATGTATCATAAATTGGAAATAAAAATTAACAAATTATTATATGTATATAAATGTACATAAGAATTAAGGATACTATTTCCTAGTAAATAAAACCTATTTTCAGCTATCATATATGTATGTTTATATGGAAAATTGTCTTTGCTATCAGAATATTCGAACACGTTTTAGAACATCAAAATTCTAACAGAATTTCAACCCATTTGTAACAGGATTTACTTACGGATCCACAAACCTTAAGTAATAGCTATATTTATTTACCTTTTCTGGGGGTTAAAATATACTTTTATCTTTATTTACAATTTTAATCACAAATAATTCATAGTTAGGCTCAAGTTCAGTAATTTCAATTCTTATTGAATGAAATATTTTTTATTAATTAATGTGAGTTTCTAAAGAAGAGAAGAAAAATTACACTTAGACTTTAAGCTGGAGGAAATACCGATACTTTTCTGTGCAGCCACGCACTTCATCAGCACCCTAGTCTATCTACTTGGGTAGAGATTCTTATTAACATCAGCTATTTAACTTAAATTTACAATGAAACGGAATATGAGAAACGATTGTTGTGTATACAATTGATTTGCCTTTGGTAAACACATTTATAAGTATCACTATTAATTTTCTGTTTTTTTCATTTTTCTATTTAGGTTAGCACGAAATTATATTACTCTACCTCAGTATGTTTAACTATTCTTACTTATCTTTTTACGATCATCACATTAATTATTTTTACTTATTCGATGTACCATCGGTACATGCATGTAAGTATTGTTGTAGTGGTCTTATGTTACTTGTTTTGTTGGTATTTCCCCCAGCTTAAAGTCTAAGTTTAATTTTTCTTCTCTTCTTTAGAAACTCACATTAATTAATAAAAATATTTCATTCAATAAGAATTGAAATTACTGAACTTGAGCCTAACTATGAATTATTTCTAATTAAAATTCACTACAGTTCAATTAAATAATCTAAAAAATTTCTCGTTTATTTACAATTTTTAATAGTTGGATATAATATAACAATAGCTAACATGAAGATAAGATTCGATCGGTGATAGTCGTGAATAATATTTGCCTTTTATAGTTATCCTCGTCAGGGCAGGGGCAGCAATCGGTTATAATTATGGTTACAGTATCTCGTTGGTATTGCTGGCACATACGATGATGTGGGAAGTCGGTCGGTGGCAATCGTGATTAGCCTTGTACTTACTTAGTCATGGTAGTGGCAGCAATCAGTTATAGTTACGGCTACAGTATTTAGGGATATTGCTGGCACATTTCTTTTGTTTTGAAAGGCTTGGTTTTGATTCAACATTGTTCTACTGCAGTTAAGTGCTGTACTGCAGTATTCTCTTCTCACATCTCTTTTGAAAGTTTTGTTTTACAATAACGGAGTAAAATACACACACATTTTGAAATTAATGAGAGTGACGAATATTCTGCCATTTTTAGACTTTCGTATTCGCCAAATTTAAGCGAATACGAATACGAATATTTTTCCAAAAAAAAAGAAATAAATAAAAAAATGCATAAATTCTAAACTAAAATTAAATAAGTGGCTAAAAATAAATTTTCATTGAGCTTTTTTTCTAGAAATTTGTGCTTTTTATCATTTTCAAATACAATTTAATGATGATCATTAAAGTTTTCGGTAGTTTTTATTAAATTTAAAGTACGCCAACAGGAGTATGCGCGAAAAAAAATAATGAAAAAGCGTTGAAAATAGGGTTAATTTTAGATTTTTTGGCAATGATTTTCTTTCATGTGTGTTTCATATTAATTTAACATGATTTATAAAAATTGTCAAAAAAAATTTTCCTTTTGAAATAACTTTATTTCACGTTTAATTTTTATTTAATTACTGTTAAAATCAAAATGAAGAATCATGTTAAATCAAGGTTATTTCAAGTTAGATCATCATGAATTTAGTTTAATGTAGAAATTGTATTTTATTAATTATTTAACTTACGTGTGGTAAACATAGACATCAGAAAAATTTTTGCATATAAATTAAATTGGCATCCCACGCGATGAGTTTAACCCCCTGTTTCTCTAAATGCGAACGATATATTCGATCGAATATTAATATTGGAAACAAAAACAAATTTCAGTTTGTTGTTTTTGTTTTTGATATAAATGTTCGATCGAATTTATCGTTCGCATTTAGAGAAACAGGCCCTAAATGCGGCCAAGATTTGAACTCAGAACTTATCGCGTGGTAGTCAACGTGCTTACTTTTGCAGCCACAACAACTTTAAATATTCTTAAGATACACACTAATAGCTAATAAATCACTGAATGTTTAAACATAGTTTAAGTTAATTTTCACAAAAAATTAAAATTGATTTAAATTCACTTTAATTTTTTCAGTGGCTAATTAAAGTTAATATCAAATTACGTTGAAAGTATGGTAGCACTACAATATTTCCAAATATTATGGAGAGCTTTCCAAAGAACAGCTGTTTAATATAAATAAGAAAGTTGATTTATCAAATTGCAGAAAAATTAAATAGCAAAAAACACATTTTATGATACAAAAAGAGCATCGGAAGGCATTTTTCCATTTATATATTTCATGAAATGAAAATATGTGTTACATTTGTTGTATATTTCCGAAAATTAAACGAAATTATTTTTAATATGACCTCATGCTATTTATGTACCTGCATTAAAAACAAACACATGCACAAAACATATGGTATGTTTGGAAAACTTAAACAACGCTTAAATGCACAATGTTGGCTATTTAAGATTAATTTAATTTTGTGGTGAAAAACAAAATGTTGTGCTTAAATCAGATTTAAAAATAAAATACATATAATCATTCACTGATTTTTTTGCCCTAAATATGTATTACCTTGAATTAACATTATTTATTTATTTAACATTATTTCTAGCCATTTTACATACAATTTGTTGGAAAAGTTTTAGTTTCAGTTAAAAAAAAATTAAATGCTTTGACTTGAAAAGTTCTATTAAAAAAAAATACAAAATACTTTAGTTTAACTCCAGGATTCCAACCTGTGATCCTCCGAATGCAAGACTAGTACACTGCCTACCAGCCAGCAACAGTTGTTCGGCTGTTTACAAACATAAAAAACAACAACAACACAAAAACATCCCACACATTTTAGCCCAAATGCTTATTGCAGCTATGAACAAAGCAAATTAAATGTGATTTCAATTTTCTTGAATCAACATTTTGGCATGTTGATTTTACATTAGTATTTTTTCTGTGTGTATGAAGTTCTTTTTCCAAAAAAATTTGTTCATACTTCATTTTGGTGGCGCAAACATAACACCAATTTTATGGCTATAAATTTCACATGTAATATTCGTATTTGTATTCGCGAATATCGTTTTGAATATTATTATTCGCGAATATCAAAATTTGAAATTCGTTACATCACTAATATATTTGCATACAGGTAGGAAACTTTTTATCATAATTGCTTACTTTATGTAAAACTGCATGTCAAAAAATGTACTCATGATATACATATGTCAGTAACTTTTCAAAAATAAAACTTTTTAATTAAAAAAATCTAAGGAATTGCCTCTCAAAAACAGCTTTTCTGAATAGCATAAATTCTAAAACTAACTGTTTACTCCTTTTTTAAAAAACTTTCTTTAAAAAATTCAAAAAAGGTAACCGGGTTTGGAATTAAGCATTAAGGATTACCAACTTAATGATTTTAACAAGGCGTGAGACTAACATAATCGATTTTTTAGACGTACTTACTTTTTTATTTCGCAACTTCTTCACGTAATCATTTAATCTAAAAAAATTATTGTCCTCATTTAGAAACTTGTACCTCATTTTTTAAAATTTAAGGTAATGTTATTTGTAAGCGTGTAATGAAATTTGGTAAGCAGAAAAGTAAGTCATTATAATACCGATGGTAATATGTAATTTTTTTCAAATACCCTTAGTTTTATTTCAACTATTTATCGATTTTGCAAAGCAAAACCTATAATATCCGAGATTCCATTATGCACCTTACAAGGTGGGCGCAGCAGCTCTAGTGTGAATTTTATCCACATGAAGTTGACATTTAAAATTTATTAAATATTCCTGAATGCAATTTTTCCGAAATTGTCAATAACTATTGATGGATGACCCAGGGATGGAGTTTGTAATTTTAAAAGCAACCCAGGGTTGCATACATAAAGTTCGAAAATTAGTACGAGCATTTTCGACATTATTTAAAATATATCAGCTTCTTTTAGGTGATTTATCCATATGCAAAATTTATTGTAGATCGCGTATATTAACATGATTTGCACGAATAGATCAAAATTTTTACACCATCATCCATGAAATTCTTTAGAACTGGACCATTTCGGTGCCTTTTTCAATTTCCACCCCTACTGGCATCCTTTATATCATATTTGGGACCCAGGAAAATTCTAGCGGACGCTACACTCTTTCTTTAGTTTATCTGTATGTGCGCACGTGTTACTCCTTTTCCTTATAAGTAATTGAGAAGTAACATATACATTTTATGAATTATCCAGACTTGGGTAACATCCGTTATATAAAAGAGACACGCCTGCAGAAAGGAGATATTTCATAGGCGCGTCACCGTTAAGTTTTACTACGCAAGATTTTGTAATCGCAACAAATCAATTTGCATTATAAATTTTTTCAGTAATTGCAGTAATTGAATATTTAATTTTAATGTTGAGTTTTTCTGGGTGTACACATAAAAAAGTGATATGAATGATTTTGTAATATTAATTGAAATATTTGTAGTATCAATTAAAAAATTAATGAAATTTTCACCTATAAACAATTTGATAATATCAATTAAGTTTTTCCACTCAAATTAATTAATACAATTAAAAATTTAATTAATACAATTAAATTTTTAATTGAAAATATTAATTGGTGAATACTTTTTTCTGTGTAGCCCTGTCTCCTTGGTTTAAAAGATTCCTTTTTATAATTTTATTATTGCTTACCCACCAAGATCCACGGCTATATATAATTTCTGATTATATAGCGTTGAGAAGCCCCATGGTACTGATGAGTTAGTGACTGAGTCAGTCACTAAACCTTAATAGCCTTCACCATGACCAGAACACGAATACCAAGCTTTTCAACATATACGAAACACGCACACGAACAACTTTCCCAATACGACAAGACGAATAGCAAAAAAAAATTATATTAAAATTAATTAATATTTTTGTTGAATTTCAAAAGTTTAAGCTTACGACACCCATACAATATCAACAGGTTTGCTAGTGTTGTGAGTTTGACGATATAATTGGGGTATTCAGCAGGTACTCATAAATTAACACGTTTTAAAGTAATAAAACGAAAAAATATTACAGCTGTAAGCATCCCTTTATAATTTATAATTAAAAATATTGTACTTATTTGTATTTTGGTTTTAGAACCTTTGTATATTACTTACTCTCTCTCTCTCTCTCTCAATTCCTTTGGTAAAGTCTTACGCATTTCTATATGTAGTTATGGCAAACAAAAAACATAGCTGAGCAAGTATTATTACTTTATGACCTTTTTGTTTGAGCCACAAAAACAATTTTTTTAAACTATGTGAAAATGTTAAGACATTGTGACACTTAGGACACTGAAGACACCCTTGTGAATATCCCAAATATATTTAATTTGCTATTTGCTGGAAATGCATGCATACACTGAAAGGAAACTCTTCATTCAGACAATGAAATTCTTCTTGTATTAATGAAATTTTTCATTAAAAGTCAGCTAATGAAGCCCTTCATTGGATCAATGAAGAATGATTCATTGTATTTATGAAGTTAATTTTGGCGGCTATGTCATAAATAGAATGAAACTATTTCATTACTTCAATGAAACTTTTTCATAAATATAATGTAGTTGTTTCATTGATTTAATGAAGTTTTTATATGCTATTAATAAAGTTTATTCATTAATTTAAGGAAAATTTCATTAAAGTAATGATGAGATTTTCATAAATATAATAAAATATAAGCAGTAAATAATGAAAATTTTATATACAAAAAATGAAATCATATCCCTTCCAAACCACCTACTTAATAAGAAATATATAGATTTTTTTATTTTATTTAATGTATACAAGTACATATGTACTTGTATTTATTCAACCCAAATAATGTTTTAAGTAAGCCGAAAAACTTACATGTTTATAGTAAAACTCTTAATATGTTGTTGAGAATTACAATACACAAACATAAGTTTAAAATAATCAAACAAAAATATTAACAAAAGGCATCTTTGTTGGATGTTTGCCACAAACTTCTCGTGTTTTTATAGTGAATGGATAAAAAAAGAGAAAGAGAGATATCTGGCATGCAATGAAGAATATTACATTGTATAAATGAAATGATTTCATTGCATTTATGACGACCATACTGCTTTGAAATTAAGAGGGATTAGAAAAGTATGAAATAGAAAATATTTTTCAACAAAATAAATTTTAATTTATTTATGTTTTCAAGCTGTATACAGTAAGTAGATAACATTTGTGGAACTTACTTATATTTGTCTCAAATTTGCTAAAAAGAAAATTCTTTTAAACAATGTAACGATTTTCATTAATACAATGAACTATGAAGAATACACGGAAGGCAGAGATTGATAGATTTCATGTATACAATGTAATTGTTCATTGTATTAATGAAAAGTTTCATTAATATAATGCAGAATATTTAATGAAACCGTTTCATTCTCTGAATGAATGATTTTCCTTTCAGTGTACACATTTAACACCAGAAATCGTTTCGTATTTTTACGTGTAAGTTTTTTAACACAAAACGACCCAACCAAGCAGGAAATCCGATTTTCTATCACGAATACTTTGTATTGATGCGTGCGTGCTCGAGTCATAAAACAAAACATTGCACGCTCCCATCTCCAGCCTGAGCACAAGTGTGTGAAGTAGATATGCTAATTTCTGTTTGAGATTTAGCTTTGCTGTTCGGGGAACTTCTGAAACTTTGGATATTTTTAGATACAAAATATATTTTAACCCAAATATGTTTTACCATTATTAAAAGAAAAAATTGTGCGTCCTATTTATGTTTATATAAGATAATTACATAACATAAATAATTGAATCACTGTTAAAAATTGTTCTAAGCTTGAGAATAATAGCAAATAATTCAACACTTTTAGGTGTCGTAATTTTTCTAGTCTGGAGACTTTTGCCTTAATCTGTAGTATTTTTCTCCCTTAATTGAGAATAATTAGAGTTTCTAATAGAAATGTAATTCTTTGTTGGATTACAATTTTTAATTTTCAGTAGTCCACTTGAAGAAAACTACATTTGTCGTTTAAAAAACATATTTATATACATATACGTAATTCGATTGTAAATGTATGAGAAACTTTTAACGAAATTCCATAATTGTTGAGAAGTGCAAAGAACATATACTGAACAAAACATGAATTGAAAAATTTTAATTTTTCCTCATATATGTATAACCACTCGTAAATAATTTTTCTTTAACATAAAATTGCACTCAAGGCTCTGATTAACATGAAACATACTTTTTACTTCAGTTTTAAGAACAATTGTTTGTAATTTAACTTGCACGACTGCATTAAATATAAATGAAGACAATGAGAGTGGATGGATGCATGAGAGCGAAGTCTAAAAACGAATACAAGTGGTTTAAACAATTGAAAAAAGAAACCTCCACATAACATTGACTCCCTCGCATGATACCGCGATACCGTCGCGACCATAAACCACTACACTGAATTTCATTAACTTGTATAACAGGGTCATGTTATTATTCGTTATTGAAATCACTATCCGCATCGTCTTGAAGTTTGTTTTTTTAGCTGGTAATTTATTTGTGGTTTGTTGTGTTTTTCTTTTGTTTTTGGTTTAGATATCTACTCAAAATTACACGCATTTTCCATTGGCTGATGATGAGACCATAAAATTTGTTTTACCAGAACGACGTATGCATGTACAAGTGCTACTTGGTTGTTCCATTTACGCGCTGCACTGTGGTTCACAAATATTACTTTTCATGCCCACTTGGTTAGGTTTTAGATACATCAGTTTTATTTGCTAAACTTTTGATTATATGTGAGGAAAATGTATACCTATTCATATTTTTCTTTCTCATTATTACCCTACAAACAATTTTATAATTTTTTGGCAATTGTTTGTTTGGCGATGATTACGCAATCCTTCTCAGGGATTACGAATCGCTTAACATCGCCTACGCCTACTAAGCGATGAATACGTGACCGTATACAAGTAAGTAAATTTTTTTTTGAACACTTAATTCTGACTTCAAATTTGATGACCTTGACGATGTGAATCGCGCGCCATCGCCTACGCCTTACAACTAAGCGATGAATACGCGAGCGCACACAAGTAACGGTAAATCTTCCTTATAATAGTAAATATATTTTTGCATTATTTATCGTTTGGACTCATCAGTATTTTTTCATAGCTTTAAATGCAGTTGAAAATACTATTGCGGAAAAAAGTGAAAACGTTAATATTTCAGAAAATAGTTATCCCAAAATGCGAATGTAAATGTGGAAAACGTAGAAAATGTGTTCGATTGTGACTTAAATATGGTTGAAGAAAATGTGGTTTTAAATGCAGAAAGTTCAGAGAGTAAAATATATTAGCCTTTTATCGATTTAAATAAATTAGAAAATATACTGTAAAGCTGGACTATAAAGCACAACATCAGTAACGTTTCTGTTAACGAAATGTTACAAATTTTTCGAGTGTGCAACATAAGTGTTCCTATAGACGTGAGAACGTTGAAATGAACGCCAAAATATGTTGATGCGCGACCAATGGGGTCAGGGAAGTATTTTCATTATGGTATCGCAATGATCACGCGAATCGCCCACAACTCGCGGTACTCGAATCTTCGGGGAGTCGCTATCCGTGAACCGTGGTACGCGATTCGCGTAGTTGACACAGCGAACGTTTTCGCGATCGCATTTAGCTTCCACGCCATGCATCGCAGCGATGTTAGACAACTTGCCGGCGATTCGCGGGCGATGATTCGGCGATGGAACGTATGTAAAACCCTACATAGAAATAGAGAATTGGAGAGTTTAATGTTGTCAGATAAAATACCAAATATTTGTTAAAGTTCAAAAATACAAAACAAACTAAATTAGTTACTTTAGAAATAAGCATAAAGACTGAAAATCCCTTCGTCTAGTTAAATCAACCACTATAGCCCAGCAAAAAGTGACACATTACCAACAGAACTACTTGCCATATAATGACTTACTTTTATAATTACCAAATTTTATTACTCGCTTACAAATCACATTACCTAAAATTTAAAAAAATTATGTACAATTTGCTAAATGAGGAGAATGATTTTTTTAGATTAAATAGATTACGTGAATGAATAAGTTGCCAAATAAAAAAGTAAATACTTCTCCAGCATCGATTATTTTAGTCTCACGCCTTGTTAAAATCATTAAGTTGGTAATCCAGTAGGGAAGTGCATCCACCAAAAATGCTTAATCCCAAACACGATTACCTTTTTTGAAATTTTTTGCTGGGAGCTAACATATACGGTAGAATCTTAAAAATGTCCCAAGGGGTATTAAATTTTTCTAACTTTAACTTTTCTAAGCGCGTTTTTTTAGTCGAAAAAAAGGAATAAATAGAGTAAAATAATAAAGTATTTAATATGTAAAAGAAACTTTTTAGATACAAAATGTTATATTTTTATTAAAAGACATTATTACAAAACAGACACTCAGGTTTATTTAGTACAGGGTGTTCAATTTTGCAGTCACGCACAATTTTTTCATGCGGGTAAAAATATTCGTTTTGGTTGGTTTAAAAACCACTTACATATACAATTTTGACAGAAAATCAGCATATTTCGGTTTATGAAAATTTTTCCTGTTACATTTATCATATGTATTTGTAACAGCCTCCAAGATTTCGTAACGTTTTTTCTGTATCTTTGAAATCTATACTTTAGATACACCAATCGCCAATCACCAATCGCTTCCCGTGCATACCTTGACCAAGATTTCTGAGATTTTTTCCGCTTTGACATTTTTTAAATAAGCACTGCACAACTCACAAGTTAAACACCGACGACTAACAACAACTTCAACAGCAATGTTGAAGATGGACAACATTTTTGGCAGCTCAAAATAAAAAAGAAGCTCAGGGAATACCATAATATAATAAACAAAATAACGGTGTAGCATTGCTATTGGAGTGATTTTATGTTGCCACCATTTATCACTGAAACAGCCGTTGTTTTAAAAAAATGTACACGCTCTAAAAAGTTAACCGAAAAGTAAACACTTTAGAACTGCTCGTCTATTACGAAAAACTGTTAAATTATCCGCGTGTTTAACTTTTACGCGAGATTCTACTAAGATTCTACTGTATCATAATTTTATTATTATTCCTAAATATTATATTATGCTTCTGCGATCAAATGAGCTCACAAATCATGTGCATTTTTGCTTCGAAACATTAAATATTCAATAAATATGTAATAAATATTAAATAAATTTTGATGAATTGAGACTTGTTCAACTCTTAATTAAAATGTTGAATATTATTAAAATATTTTTCGATTTGTTCAAATGTTATGTAACAATTTATTTGACACAAGAAATATTTGACTCAGACCACTTTCATAATTATGGGTACGGTGGAGTCGAAGAACTTGTCCATCTTCCTAAACATGATATTGTGTTGCTGTCAGAACTCAACACAGAATAAAATATCATCAAAATGCAACCAGCAAAACAAATTGTTAGTATTTATTTTAAACTGAAATATATACATATTTAACTAATATAACAAATCAAGTTGTTGATACGACAAACAGTAATTTTTTTCAACAAATTGAACTTAACAACTTTTATGCTATGCATTCCACAAAACTTAACAATTTTTTGATATTTTTTTTATTAAAAATCTCATCTAAAGTTTTTGTATTTATGATTTGAACAGGCTAACAGTTCGTATCGTTTCGTGAGCCAAATTACACGAGATAATTATTAATGAACAAATAACACCAAAGTTAATTTTAACTATTCTCACAAATACGTAGTAGAACGGAACAACTAGCTGTTTTCGAAGGACACTACACCGTCATCTTCAGCGTTCCTTGTGTTTGGTCCACTGTTTGTGGTGTCAATTGATGTAGATTTTTGCTTAATTATTTTTTGATTAATCTAGTAGTTCTTAAAAAAATTAATAAAGTATGTTAAGTGAACAAAGAAAAAAGGCAATTAAAAAAAATAGTTTTGTTTAGTTACTTAAATATCTAGCAGAAAAATTAAAATTTTCCAGCTCTGGACTGTGGTTGTTATTTTTATAATTTTCTACATAAAATTTTTCTTTCAAAAACGTAAAATATAATTTTTTTTATAGTCAAAGTAAATTTGCAGAATATGGTTGCACGGGTGACTAAGTTGGACGGGTGACTATGACCATATGTCCATGATGTTATTAACAGTATTCTTAAAAATATTTTTGTGGCTGCCTTCACATAGGAAGTAGCAACGTGGCTGTTAAGGAAATTCCACAAAAAACAACAAGATTATACGGTAATCCGTGGCAGATTAGTCAACTAGTGCGAGCGAGACGCAAAACTGTCGAATGCCAATAAACAACAGTGGCCTGGTTGCATTTAAAAAATAATTGCTAGTGACTCGTGATGTTGACTCACCCAGAGCTGCTTTACGACTGACTGAGGCGTAAAATATTTATAATTTATAAATATATAAATATTTATAAAATAAAACTAAGAAATTAATTGCCCCCAGTTACTTTTTTATATCACAAAATGTGTTGGTTTCTCAACCCTGAAATAATCCTTTTCAATTTTACTGATTTCTTACACGAATATCTTTCTTTTAAGAACATAAGATATGTTTAATTTATAGAGAAAAAGGAAAAATTAGCTTAGTAAGTTACTTTTATATAACAAAAAAAGTTAAACTTTTTCAACCCTGGAAACGTCTTTTTGATATTTTTTAATTTGAAATACTAATTTTATGCGTACTGAATAAAGCATGATACAATAATATAAAAGTAAAACCACATTTGATGTATAAAATTAATTCTGACTTTTGTCTCAATTATAGGTTTGTTCATTTCCTAAGAACTATTACGAATTTGTAATAATTGTTACTGAAAAGTGTTCATTAACTGAAAAAGTTTGCAAGGAGAGAGCGTCAAAAGAGAGAAAAATATTGAGAGACCAAAAAAATCCTACAAATTATTACTAGTAAAATTTTTACTTGCCAGAATTATCCAACCACGTGTTAAATGTTTTGTTGTCAAATTAATTATTTAAAAAATATTTGAAAAAGGAAAACTGAAAAATTAGCATTTTTTTATTAAAAAAACATTCATACGTATGCAAAACGAAAGCATGTTTTCTTAATTTATTGTTTTTCCTTCATTAAGCCACATAAATTAAATTTTAATGGCAAATAAGTTTACTTGTTTCTCATATGCTATCAGAGATGGAAAGTGTCATTTTTGTATTTGTTAATCAATAATATAAATAAACTATGAAAAATGCATAAAAGTAGTAAAAATACATGAAACTGTGTAAAGAATTTCATATTAAATATCAGTTTCTAAAAAAATTACAATTTAAAATATTATCAAACAAAATACACCAGAAAAAGTACAATTGTATCATGATTTCCATCCAGGGTTCTGATATGAATAACATTTTCTTGCAAGTTTTTACAAAATGTAACGATTATTTATTGCGGTGCGGTCCATTCCGTTCCATTTTGAAGTAAAAAACCGCAATGCGGACGGAATAAAATTAAAATCTATTTTATTTTCATTGCGGAGTTTCTTATTCTCTCAATTTTTGATACTCTTTCTCTTGCTGACGTTGCCGTAGTTTTTGAATAATTGGCTGTGTTCACAACATTTTTGTAAAAAAACATGATTTTGAAGTTCAAATATTTTTCTCATAGATTATAAAAGTTTAAAAAATATATCAAATATATCTACGAATGTATAAAATGTTAATAATTTTTTGTTTTTAGTTATAAAAATGTATGCACAAAAAAATTAATAAAAATTTAAACAAACAATGACGAGTATTGCCGGCGCCGTCTTCCGTTGTATTATGTTTATTTTTCTCTCCCGCAACGAAAAATCGCACTGCACCGCAAACATTGTGTTTAGACTCTAAAGTGTTCATTTACTTTTTCATATTTCGGAGAGTAATTTTGTAAATGTTTGCCTTACTCTCCCGTTGCAAGTTTCTGCTGGGAAAGTAAATGAACAGACCCATTGTTTACTTTTTTTTTGTAAACAGAGAGAAAAACGTTGCCACACACATATAATGGCAACTTTTATGTAGGAATGCTTTTTAAAATGTGTAATTTATTTATTTATATGTATATATAGTAAATATAGGTTAATACATTTTTTAATGTTGTCTCAATTGGACAAGAGGATAACCAAATCTGATTGCAATATGATCTGCAAAAATTAGAAAATTTTTGATTTATTAAATAAAGCCTCCCAGATTCAACAATGTTCTTAAAAACATCGATGAAAAAAACGCTATTAATAGAACCGATACATCGATGTTTTATTTTCTTATCATTAGATGACTAATTAAGATTGTTTAATTGTTTTGCAGTGGATAAAAAATTTACATGATTTTTGCTTTAAAATATCTGTTGTACCACATATGAGCGTGTGTTTCATACATATAATTAATATTCACATATATCTCATATGCAAATTTATTTCTGGCTTAAGCCTGGTACTCTGTTCACAATTTCGTGCGAATTGCGGTCAAACTACATATAAAAGTATTTTTATATGTATATTTGCGAAATAAATTCGCAAAAGTAGTACTCTGTTCTTGTTGTGAAAAACGCGTAAAATCATGTCTTTCCAAGCAAAATTAGTCTTGCATCATTTTATTTTAGCTGCGAAACAACATGTGCAGTGCTTTTTTCGCACGGAATTTTAACAATGTTGCATATTTTCAAGCAATAAAAGCGAGAAATTTATAAAAAAAACCGCGAGTTGGACTACATTTAGTAAATGTCAAATTTTTCACGCGAAATAATCAAGGTTTTTGACAACTTCGAACAGAGTACTAGGCTTTACAATAATAGTTAATGCTTTATTGATAGGTACACCAAACACTGGTCTAGCCGACCAATTGCGAACAAGCTTCATTTGCATATTAAATTTGTCTGTCTATACAAGAAGTTACTTACTATACATCAGTATCTATTAATATCTATTGGGGCGCATTATAGTAGAACAAATGTGTTACTCAGTTTCCTTATATCCCCTCATATCTATTACATTTCAGACAATATAGTTAACACACAGAAACTGATATAAACAGTTGTATGTACACGTGGCTAGTCCCTATTCTATGGAGCACTCAAGTGTTCATGTTTAAGCGATTCCGAACACTTATAGATTAACATCCAACGTTTGCTTGCAAATGACATGGCCTATGACTGCGCTTCATAGGACCATGTTGCAATTATACCGTTTCTCCTAAAAATGGACAACGTGTTTTAATAATATATGTATGTAGGGATGATACAACCAATACAAAAATTTCATCTGAACAATGCAAGGCATCTACGTCCAAACACCTATTTACATGAGGTAAAAAACTTTGAAAAGTCTTAAATATGTCTGTTGTGTTGTGTGAAACCTCAAAAAAACATTTGGAAAAGTTTGCATGTAGGGTTTGCAAATAATCGCTTATATAATATAAGATTAAATAATAATAATAAAAATATAATAATCGATTAAAAATATGCGATTAATCGCGATTATCGGTTAAACGCGATTAATCAAGAAAATATACTATTATAATTTTTTCTAAAACCAAAATAAATTGCTTTGGGAGTTTTAGTCGAACTGTATGGGTTTGGTCAAAGAAATTTATATATATTGTCTTGAGTTCGCGTTTTAATTTAATTTTCAACTAAATTGTGTTTTTATTCTGAGAAAATTGTAAGATGAAGTTCGTAAATCAGAGCTTATAAGTATCAAAAACAATACACTAAGGGAAGAAACGTGCTAAAATCAAGACTCTACGCTCGAAATCAAATCATTTCAATCTTAATAATTTGTTAAATGTGAAAATTCTTGACTTAAGAATAAAATCCTATTTTTTTAAGATCGCATTTATGATTGTAATCTTGAATAAAATCTCATTTTAAGATCGAATTCAAGATTTAGTTTCTTAAAAAAAATCTTAAATTAATATCATATTCTTAAAAATTTTAAAATATAATCTTAAAATTAAGACCTCGTTCTTGATTTTAAGAATTCATTCTACTATATAAATTAAGAATTTATGCTTAAATTTGAGAAGGTTAACTTACTGAACAAATTTCAAGATTAAAATTTTAAAATTTCTACAATATACATTAAAGATTTTATATTTATGATTTGAACGGGCTAAAGTTTAGCCCGTATAAGTTTCTGAGCCTACTCGCGTATTGCTTTGCAATTTCTTTGAATATAAGCTTATGTAAATTCCCAAATTATTGTTGAAAGTATGTGTATAAGATAAGAGGTTTAAAACTTTTCAAAAGTATTGTTGAAGCCTTCTGATGATTTGTTAAAGCGCCAATGAAATACAAATATATAGACATGTTTGTTCCATATATAAACATATATTTTGTATTAAAAATTTTAATTTAAATTTGCCCACTTTTTTAAAAACAAGGTTGTGTATTCTTAAGAGTTCAAGGTGTGTGTAAATATTGGTTAAGTACAAGTACGTGAAATATTATACTAAAACCACTTTTTTAAACGCAAAATTGTGCCTTTATATAAGCTTAGGCTGTGCGCCAAGTTTCATAAAAATCGGCGAAATAGAACCACGTGAAATGTTATAATACATTTTAATGGGCGTAGCCCCACCCAATTTTTGACTTTAAAGTTGTGTAATTTCAAGAACCAAATATCTTTGCAAGGTTTCGCAGCAGTCAAATACGTAAAAGATCGTAAAATCAAGTTAAAAAAATTGTGGGCATGTCCCTGCCCACTTTTTTTAGAATGGGACCAATGGGAAGCTTAACCCTCTCAGACAACAAAAACAGTTTTACAATCGGTATAAAATGCACCGAGTTATGAACCTACACACCTAAAAAAAATAAAAAATAGAGACGAATTGTTAACCTCCTTTTTTTTTTTGAAGTCGGTTAAAAATAATCAATCAACCAATAATATACATCATCAACTGGAAAATGGAATTTGTGTTTATGTGTTGCTAAATTAAGCACCAGACTTTTCTACATAATCCTTCGACTTTTGAAAAAAATGTATCCCTGATCTAGTGAAAACTTTCATAAAATCTATTAGATCAGGGTTGCATTTTCTCAATAGAGCTTAACTATGTAGGATATTGAGTATCAGCCTAAAGTCTTATTAAGCAATAACATGGATCTCAATCAATCCTGTATAGTGTTTCTGAATAATTTATTCGTTTCTGTTGGTTTAAAGTTTTCAGCCGTCATTCTTATATTTCCCAGTGCTGTATTTTCTTAATTTGTTTTTTTTTTTAAATCTACATAATTTAAATAATTTCGTAAGTATATCATAAGCAATACTCTTTATACACATAGTCGATTTTTTTTCATCAAAAATATTTCTAAGTCATAAAAAAATAAAATTCTGCACAAAGTTGCTTTCCAAATTTTTCACAAAAACTTTTATTGTTTCAAAAATACTTTTTAGCTTGCTTGGATTTACTTACAATTTCAGAAAGTTACAAACACAAAAAGTATCGAATGTATATGATCAGATAAATGTTAAAAGCTTTGAAGAATTTATTCCGATCTCTTGCAAATGACTGCACTGTGCGCTGTTGGTGGTGGCCTTATGAATGAAATCGTGCATCTAGAGGAACAATTGCCATGTTTTAAATTACAACATATTTTAAAATCGTATTGGATTTCATTAATTTACAATGTGTGTGGTTTTCATAAATTCAGTTACAAATGACCACGTAATAGTTTATTACGTTGTTTATGTAAAAAAAATTTGGTCTTCAGAAATCAAACTTAATACGTAGAAAAAGCTCGAATTATGTTATTGTATCCAATAAATTTAAAATAATGCTATAATTTATATGATGCAGTATGTATGTGAGTCTATCTTATTTTTATACAATGAAACGTTTGTAAGCACTATGTTATTATTTTGTAGAACAGAAAATTATGTTTTTTATTTTAAGTAAATAGCAAGTTGTTCTATTCTCCCTACAAGAATATTATCAGTGTTTGTGACCTGTCGTTTGATCGGAAGTCATGCATTGCGCATCATCATTGCGCAGAATAATGAACATTATTGAAACATCTAAGGCCATATGTATAAGCAAAAATTGCCATGAAGTTAGCATAAGTGACGAAATTGAATTATGTGTTAAAAAGTTCATCCATACAATTTGACATTAAGAATGGTAGCATTACCCAATTTTAACCCACCTCTAGGTAATAACCTTCTTTCAAGTAATGGCATATTGCAACTTTAGAATATGACGAGGTTTTTAATCCGAACATTTGAATTTGAATGAAAATAAAAAAGAATGAATTAAATAAAATTTTTATTGGATTTGGTGTGAAATTCTATGCTTAAAATTATATCTGACATTGATCATCACGAATTTCGATTATACTGACCACTAATTGCCAACAAGTTGTTGAATTTTCAGCGCAACACATCGATTTTGCGTACCCCAAATAATAATAAGTAAGTAAGTGGCATTTGAAGAATTCAATGGTTTCGTCAGATAATGAAACAAGATGTTGCTCATTGAAATTTGAAACTAAAAATCATTGATCACATGCTGTAACCGCAACTCAGATGTACCTAATTTTGAAAGGACTATTGACCGATGATTCGTTCAGTTCAGTGACACTCCACACTAAACAAGAAATTTTTGTCACTACTACGTCTTATTTAATTTTTTTGGAGCTCTTTCAATCCATATTCAACAGTTTAGCTGGTTGAAACATAAAAATTCCAACCGACTTCAAAAACAAGCACGAACAAGTTCAAGATAGTTTAGATTCAGTTAAATAAAATATTTTTAACTACGTTACGTATAATGATATTCCATGTTGGTGTCAATCCCGTTATCTAATTCTATATTTACTTATTTATGCAATTAGTTATTTATCATTGGAATTGTGACCTACTTTGAATAGGATTGTAGGTAACGCAATTAAAAATTATTTATTTAACTGAATCTAAGCTATTTTGAGCTTGTTAGTGCTTGTTTTTTAGTGCACTGAAAGAAAAATACTTCGTAACGGGAAAAAAACCATTACTTTCTTTAATAAAATGAAACATTATTTTATATTAATGCAGATTTCATTAATTAAAATACATGTTTTTATGAAGAATTCATGAACAAAAAATTTTAAATTGATTAGGTGACATTTTAACAGAAGAACAAAGTATCAAAACATAATTGTAAATAATATATAGTTATAAAACTTATAGTGTTGTTGGAATTTTAATGAAATATTTTCGTAACGACAATGAAGAAAACTTCCTGCTGCTGCGTAGTAGGCACTGTGCTACCCTTGTAGTTATAGGCTCAAATCCTGGAGTTGAGTCAAAGTATTTTTTACATATATATGTAAATATATATATATTCATTTATAAGTTATAATTTTCAAATAAATTAAATAATGTTGAATTAAAATTTTATTAATGATTTTATATATATATATATATATATATATATATATATATATATATATATATATATATATATATGTATTAGTGTCCCTTTGTATTATTGGTTGAAGGAAAGTTCAACTGCTGAAGGCATAGTCAATGGGCACTGAAGTATACCAAGTTCATCAGATACTAATCGTAATGTAACATCAGAGCGCCCTCTTTCGTTGTGTAGTATAATCATGGGCGAAGTAAAATAACGAATAAAATGGCTACTAAAAACAGCTTAAAGAAGATTCAATGCGCCACATTTAACAGCAGAGGCGCTACAGCACTGTATTATTAAAACCGTGCAAAAATCTGAGTTCTAAAAGAATGGAGGTAACATCTAGTAATAGTAGTAGGCATTTATTGTCTGAGCGTTACTTCTCTTTCTTGATTCACTGGCACACACTTTGTTTATGACTATGAATATGTCCCATTGTTTTGTTAAAGGAACACAATAGGATTTTACTTCGATAAATTTAATAGAAGTAATATTAACACTACGTGCCAACCATGGAATTATTTACTTAAATTGCTGATTTATGTAGATTTTGTTAAGAAAAATATATCAATGGTCTGGATTTCTGAGTTTTCCGATTATTTAAGGAAATACGAAAGTTCCTATTTCTTAAATAGTTTTTTTGATAAATCCCTTTTTATTGGCCAAAATAATCTGCCTCATCGTGGTTGACGTATTTCAAATACGACTACGACAGTATTCTTTATTCTTTAAAATTTTGAACTCTTTAAAAAAACTCATTATAAAATTTAAGTTTCATTTACATTTAATTTCAATTCTCAAACGTAATTTTACAATTTTAAACTCTTTCGAAAACAGCTTATAAAATTTAAATTACAAAAAGCGGCATTAATCAATTCTTAATACATATAACAATGTCTTTCTCTCATTAACATCTATTGTCTTACCATAACTTTTATATAATAAACACGTCTGAAAATTCCAAAAAAAAAACTCCACGCAACAAAATGTTAATCTGTTTTCTTTTCAAATACAAGAAGCACAAAAAGCACAATACATCAACTTTATTAAAAGTTACACTCAAGATTAATAAAAATCACAGCAGATAAAAAGTGTTTCTTTGAAACATTTCAAGTCCAAAACTACACACAGGTGTTCACAATCAATCAAAAAAGTGAGATCACCCGTAAACAAATGTTAAAAAATATTTAGCCATTTAAACAAAAGCGCAATTAAAATAAAAATATAAAAAAATATTTTAAAAAGGTCAAAAATTAAGAAAGACAGACAACAAACTTCAAGAGTGGCACCCGAGTGAGAAGTTCCCGTTTACAACACATGCTTGTTTCTCACTCCCTTATTGATTATGATGATGTTGTTTTGTCGATTACATTGTATGAATACGAGATTTGTTTTTTATGGTGTTCACACACAAGTTTTGATTTTTCTATTAATAAAAACACTTTTACTGGGTTTTATAACATCATAGAAAAAGAAATATGTTACACTGCTGGAGATTGAACTCTACGACTTGGAATGTTTAAAAAATTCCCATGAACGGCTACTTTAAAATAGTTTAATAAGGGCCAAATTTACAGTCATTAGTTAACTATTAGTAAACTAATATGATAACTATTGTTTAACTAATACTTCAAATTCACAATTTATTGTTTAACTAAAGTTCTTAATATCAGCACAGAATAGTTACCCTATTAAACAATTAAGTTTCACTATCGGCAGCTCTGCTATAGCATATGGTTTTTGTTTACATCTAACTTTACCGTGCAAGATATTGAATTAGTGCTGAAATTGGTTCGAAAAAACCAAACTATAATAGAAAATGAAAAAAAGAAATGTGTAACAGCTAACTACTAAGGGCGAATTTTTAAGTTGAAGATTAGAGATTAAATTAACCTTAATCTTCATTTGCAATTTTTGGGTAGTCGATTATATTGGTTTACTTGCTAGTTTAAGCGACCAATCGTGGTGGTTTAATCTTACTTTAGTATTGACAACAAACACCTGTGAAACATATAAATGTTTGTAAAAATTATATGATAAAATAATTTAAAACACATAAATATACATATGTGTTTTATATTATTTATATATTTCCTTTAACACGCGAAATATTTACTTGTAAATAATAATATATTACAATTTCTTCTTCTTCCAAAAAAAAAATATCAAAGTGTGTTGATAACATGTACGACTTTTGCATAGAAATTGTTGCCACTATTTTGTTTCTCAGTATGGTAATGCTGCACATAACAAGAAGTTTAAGCTACCACTCAAAAACATCAAACTCAATTATGTGAGATTAAGTTAATTTTTGGGATTAGCTAATTAGAGAAATAAACTAATCTTAATCTCTAACCCAAAAAGTCGCCCTAAGAAGAATCTTCATATAAATGTGTATAAAAATGTTCAAAATACAACAATACTAATAAAGTTTGCAATGAATCAGCTGTTGTCTAACTATTTGTTAACCAATGATATTTGGCGGTTTAACTAATGGAATCAAATACTATTGGTTAAACTGTTGCTATTAGTTAACTGTGAATTTAAGCCCAGAACTGCCAATGCATGTTTGATTATCCTCTTAAAATACATTTAAACCAATGGGTTTTTTAGTTTGGACCTTGAAACTCATTATTCGGCTTCGTTTATCCATTACTCAATTTAGGCGATCACGTGCATATTTATTATTCAGTTTCTATGTTATACTATTAACTTTAATGCAAAGCTCTTCTCGAGATATTGCTGTGTGCGTGAGCCCAACATATATTACGATATTTGCTTCCCGAACATGCCTTTTCGTAAATAATTTTCTGATGTTGATCTGACGAGTAACAGTAACAGAAACATATCTATTTTTTCTTAATTATTACATTTAGAGTAATTTTCTGTCTTTCGTTTTCGGTTTTTTTTTTCAATTTTGAAACGGTTAACGTGTAAGTTCGAAACAAATCTTCTAATGCTTATTTCAAGAGTATAAAAACAACAATGTAACACGTCGTTTATCTTTATGGAAACACTCGCCTTTTAATATCTATATGTGTAATGGACGATGATTTAAATTGGTTTTTGTTCGTTTTATTTATATATAATTAACTGCTATTTATAAAAAGTGTATCATAATTTATTCTTCATTATTCATCAACTTTTTATATAATTTGAATTTGAAACGTGCAGGGGATTTTTGTTTTTGTCAAAAGTTAAAATTTAAGTAAAAACTGCAGTATTATCTTTGTTATGTTTTGTTTAAAATAAAACAAATATACTAAAATCAAAAGCTAAGAGTGAATTTTTTTAATGCATATATTTATTTATTTTATCTTAGAAAATAAACTAATAATAAGTATTGAAAAAATTTTCTTAAAAATTAAAATTCAAAAATATTGTTGATTCGTGAAAAAATCATCGAATGATTCTGTATTCTGTATTATTCATATAAGAATTATACAGCTGAGTATATCTGAAGTTGCAAGATAGTCCCTACAAGAGTCTTATGTGATTATTGACGAATGACTTGTTAAATAATCTCTACGCACACCTCAAATGATTCCCTCTACGATTAATATTGTCGTGTAATAGTTTATTATATGTGAGAAATCTACTACGATTAGAAAATGAGCTCCATTACGATAAAAAACGCTTAACATAATATTCTCAGGAGAGTTTTCTACCAGTGAAAATGTAAAGATTCCAAGTATCTTGCAAACTGTTTTGGGAACGGTGCTACCTAATATTCCGGCCGTGCTCGTCGTTGGGTGGGCTACGTTGTTCCCAAATAATAACAGCTCGCTACAGTATATTTTAAAATTTAGGTAGCTATATAAAGATAACTAATCCATACGAAAGGAAAAGGGGTGATAGAATATGTATTAGTTGACTCTTGGAGTGTAGTTTATGAAAGAATTTGCTACACTAGCTCTAAGCCCTCCCTCAATGCTGATTGAATTAAAAGCTAAGTTATCAGCTCATAGCAACAAAAAAATTTAAAACTTATTTACCCCATACAGGACTTAACCTTTAGCAACAGTCAAGTAAATTCAAGCCCTAATCTTTAAAAACATTATAAAAAATTTAGTTTATTTAATATATATACAAAATAGTATCATTTAAAATGTATGTGTGTAATATAAAAAAATAGGTACAGTATGTACATTAAAAACTAAGATTCAACAGCATTTATTTATAAAAAAACAAGTAAGAGTGCTATATTCGGCTGTGCCGAATCTTATATACCATTTACCAAAGTGCGTTTATGTAGTATAGAGATACATACATAAGCACAGAGATATGTAGGTACATATTCATTTTGTGAAAAAATGCATACTTTTTTCTAGTGCAATTTTTAGGCTTTTGGTATTATGTTTAGTTTGGTGCTTTTTAAATTTTAGCGATTTTTTTTTTCATATAGGCAATTTTTTTTGTTTTTGGCGATTTTTTTCGGTTTTTGGCGTTTTTTTTATTTTTTTTTTCGTTCTTGCAATTTTTTTGATTTTGACAATTTTTTTTCATTTAGGCGATTTTTTTATTTTTTGGCGATTTTTTTCATATAGACAATTTGTTTTTGTTTTGGTGATTTTTTCGTTTTTTGGCGTTTTTATTTCTTTTTGGCAATTTTTTTAGTTTTGACAGTTTTTTCTCGTTATGGCGATTTTTTTCGGTTTTTGGCGATTTTTTTTCGTTTTGGCAGATTTTTTTGATTTTGCCGATTTTTTTTTCATTTAAGCGATTTTTTTTAATTTTTGGCTATTTTTTTTCATATAGGCATTTTTTTTTGTTTTGGCGACTTTTTTCGGTTTTTGGCGTTTTATTTTATAATTTTGGCGATTTATTTTCGTTTTGGCGATTTTTTTTTGATTTTGGCGATTTTTTTTAATTTTTTACGATTTTTGTTCATATAAACATTTAATTTTGTTTTGGCGATTTTTGCGGTTTTTGGCGTTTTTTTCATTGTGGGATTTTTTTTTGTTTTGACAGGTTTTTCTCGTTTTAACGTTTTTTTTAGGTTTTTTGCATTATTTTTATTTTGGTGCTTTTTAAATTTTGGCGATTTATTTTATTTTGGTGATTTTTTTAATTTTGGCGATTTTTTTTCATATAGGCAATTTTTTTGCTATTTTTTTCGGTTTTTGACGTTTTTTTAATTTTGGCGATTTTTTTTCGTTCTGGCGATTTTTTTGATTTTGACGTTTTTTTCATTTAGGCGATTTTTTTATTTTTTGCCGATTTTTTTTCATATAGGCCATTTTTTTTGATTTGGCCATTTTATTTCGGTTTTTGGCGTTTTTTTGTAATTTGCGATTTATTTTCGTTTTGTCGATTTTTTTTGATTTAGGCGATTTTTTTTAATTTGTGGCGATTTTTGTTCACATAAGCATTTGTTTTGTTTTGCGATTTTTTCGGTTTTTGGCGTTTTTTTTTTAATTTTAGCGTGTTTTTTCCATTTCGGCAATTTTTTTTCGTTTTGTCGATTTTTTTTTAAATTTTTGGCGATTTTATAATCTTCGGATTTTTTAGTTTGATCGTTTTTGAAAATTTAAAGAGTTTAACTCTTACAGTTTCCAAGAGATAGCAATTTGTCAAAATTACATAGTCAAAATTTCATTAACTGATGGACCACCCTTTAATTTAAATTTTTCTAATTTTAGTGTTAATTGTTGTAGCCTATATAAAAATACACTAATTTTACAAATTTCAAGTGTCAATATACATATGTACACACATACATACAATTGTATGTATATTACATGGGATTTTAAAAATTTTCGTCGCTCATTTTGGAACACCCTTTAATTTTTAGCTTTTATATATTTGTTGTGGTAGCGACCAAAGTTCTACATACACTGTCCAAATTTCAGACCCGTAGCTTTTACCGTTCCTGAGAAAATAGCCTTCTTCCTAAAACATGAAATATGTTTAATTATTAGGGAAAAAAGTTAAAGTTTTCCAACCCTGGAAACGTTTTTTAATATGTTAAGTTTTTAAAATTTTTTTTAATTATAAATACCAATTTAATTCATACCGAAGTATAAAATAAGTTAATTTAATAAAAAAGTAATAAAAACTTGTTTTTGGTAGTTATTTTCTATGGGAAAATTGAGTTTGAGTTTTCCAGCTCTGAAACCGTCTGCTCGATTTTGCTGATTTTCAATAGCAAAATTTTTCGGAAAATTTCTGACACGCCAGTCCAAGAACGAAGTCTCTAGGTCTTGTGGGAGCTTGGGACAGACGGACATCGCTTGTTATTAATATTGTAGAAATTACAAACGGAATGACAAACCTATATATACCCTTTTACCATTTTTTGAATTGTTCGAATTGAATTCTAGTTCCCATATCACTGGAGAGTGCTATTGAAATAAAGTGTAAATGAAGCATAATTCAACCCTTTACAATTGAATGTGGGGCTTGAATAACAGTTGTTTTACACTTGATTTCAAGCAAAATTGCTTATTGGGTAGTTAGCTAACATTAAATTCTTGAACATAAAAAAAAATAAATTAACGTGAGAGTTTAATTGAATTAAAGAAACGCGAATAGGTTTAATTTAAATCCACGAAATCAGACAAGTTCTAGTGAATTGAAAAATCATCTAAAATCTTTCCACCTTTTACTATTGGCACAGGCCAAACTAGACGGTATAAATATGTCCAATTATATACCGGTAAATACATAGATGGAATATATTTGAAGATGTGTGTATAAATGCAGGATGTTAGTAGATTGATGCTGAGTTATTTACAGGAAGTATTGCTCAATCAGGTTTAAACAAAATAATCCGGTATGACAATAATGGTATTCGCACGTGGAAGCGGGCTTTTACTTTAGCTCTGTCGCTGTTGAGAGTTCAATCTTCAAATTCCTATAACAAAAAAAATTAAAAAAATCGCACTCTAAATATAACAACACCCAGACAAAATATCTTACCAAAAAAATCTCCTTTCAAAAAAATCTCCAGAGAAATAAGAAATCGCAACAGAACTCATAATTATATTTTAAGAAAATTACTAATATAATAAAATTAAAGTTTTTCACCAGACTATACAAGCCGGACTTATAGTTTAAAGAAAAAATTTAAAATTTACCTTAAAAAAAAATAAAAAATTTCTTGACAAGAAAAATAAAAAAAATTCTAACTAAAAAAAAATTATTTAAACAAGTTCAAGAAATCAAAGTAAAATTATCTTACAGCCTCAAAAAAAAAATAGTGCAACATAGCAATTGAGTTTATATTGTCGTCATCAAAATATCATCTAGATAAGGACAACATTGAAACCTTGTATTACGAGGCTGTCGAATATGCTGAGATTTTTGACGTTGTTAACATTTTCTGGAAGCTTTTTATTAAGTACAAAAAGGGCGATGCATATGCTAAACTATTGTTGTTGTTTAAACATTCAGTATTAAGGTACGGTTACACCTGGCAAACATTTGCCCAAAAAAGCGTAACCGGTAAATAGTAGTGAGAAATATTTTGATTCAGACACGTGTTTATTAAATTGAATAGCTTTCAATAATATTGTATTTTACAACTTAGCCAATCTGATATATATGAAACTATTTAACCTTATAAACACGTGTCTGAAGCCAACAATTTTTCATTATTATTTAGTGGTTACGGTTTTTTGGGCAAATATTTGTCAAGTGTTGACCGTACCTTAAGTAGTTCAGTTAGTGGGATTACAAAATTAAAATAAAACTTACACTTTTAAGACGGCCAAATGTAAAATAAAATTCAGTCGTTTGAAAAGGTTAAGCGTAACAGTATTTTTTATAATTGTCCCAACAAAATTTTCCTCTGCAATAAAATATAATAATACTTATTGATAGGTATTGACACGTGGCATTCCTTTATAAAAGATTGCATTGTAGTTGTTGAGCCTTTACGTGATTATTTCAACCAGCTGTAAAAGTTTGTTCTAGCTTTTAAAATTAAATATTTCAAATTCTAACAAATATTTCCCTTTTTGGTATAAAGCTCTCTCTCTTCCCTCCCCCCATTGTGCAAGTGGCAGCAGCATTCACGCATAGTTGTTTTTTAATTAATTAATTTTATCGCCTCTTTCTTCTTGGTATCATGCTGACGAACAAACGAACACCTGCAATTGTCTACAATTTGTCCGTCCACGTCTAGTCTATTGTCGTTGTTTTTCTTCGATCATCAAACAATTGAAATTGTTGAGAAGTCATCAGTATCATCTTCATTAACATTTTAGTTCTGCTACAGTGACAGCTTTGTTGAATGTAAAGACAAAAGCTTTTTAACAGCGGGTGTTGAATACATACCAGTGATCTGCATGATTACGAATCAAACGGCACTACAAGCAGCACTATACGTAGTATATGTATAAATATTTTATTTAAGTATATCTACGTTATTTTTAGCTTTTTAGTGGTTATTTTTGAAGTCGGTTTAATTTTTTTTTTAATTTTATTTTTAGCTTTTTAGTGCATACTTTTGAATCCAGTCTATGCTTCTAAAATTAGTTATTTTATTTACTGTACATCACGAAGAAGACATACATATAATATTATAAAGAAAGCACCCACGGCCGTTAAAATTTAAACACTTTACATAAGGCTGTTAATTTGTAAGTGCAAAATGTTCAAGTCTACAAAACATAGGCAAATTTGTGTTCAACGCACAAGGCTGGTTACTAAATATTAATGGGCATTGCGAGGCATAAAATACATAATCGTATAAATTTCAGGGTTCGAGGTATGTGCTATTATGCCGTTCTAGGACCCTAAAGTGCTTGCCAAGTTTCCTAGGAATCGGATAAACACATACGCATATAATTTAATAGTAAACTTGCACGGTTGTATCCCCGCCTACTTTTTATGCTTGAGTATTTTGTAAAGCTCAATGTGGGTGCAAATTTTCGTAAAGATCAATTAAGTAAAAGTACAAGAAATATAGTATTAAATTTTATGGTGCATGGCTACGCCCACTTTTTTAAAACAAAATTGTGTATTTTTAAGACTAGATTTCACTATTATACTAAAATTTAATAGGCGTGCCCCTTAAAATTTTCTTAACGCAAGATTGTGCCTTTATTTATGTTTAGGGTGTGTGGAAAGTTTTGTAAAAATCGGTGAAATACAAGCTTGTGAAATACTATATTAAATTTTAATGGGCGTGACCCCTCCCATTTTTTTTTTAAAGATTGTGTCTATTTTAAAGTTAAGAGTGTGTAGTAAACTTTGTAAAATTCGGTTAAGTGGAACCACGTGAAATATTATAATACATTTTAATGGGCGTATCCCCGCCCATTAATTCAACTTTAAAATTGTGAAATTTCAAGAGCCAAATGTGTTTGCTAGGTTTTGCAGCAATCAAATGAGTAGAAAATCGTAAAATTAAGTTTAAAAAAATTTTGAGCATGTCGCCGCCCACTTGTTTTATAATGGCACCAATGGGACAAAAACAAAATTTTTACAAGCCGTCAAAAATGTACCGAGCGAAGCTTCACACACAAAAAAAAATAGGGACGAATTGTTAACCTCCTCCTTTTTTGAAGTCGATCAAAAATAGAGTGAGTTAATGACAGTCAGTTGTTAGAGAGGTACCTGTCCAAGCAATATCATTTACATATTGATGTTAAAAAACAAAACAAAAGTATTGCAAAAGTGAGTGGACAGCGAAAGTGAATTAACTCATACAGTTCTCTGATACATACATATATACTTTGCCTGTTTTTATTTATTAAAAGTAAATTGTCTTCTCATTTTGTAACATATTCCTTGTTCCAATTAACAAGTGTCTGAAATATCGTTTATCATAATTAAAGTGCAGACTCCATAAGTTGGTTAATTGCTGTTTAATTTTTTTTGGAATGTATATTTCTTTTTTATACCTGATGACACTGAAACGCCAGTTTCGTTTTATAATAATATTCAGTTAAATTACTTTTGATCGTAATGTACTTATGTATGTATATACACTTGAACAATTGATCAAATCACGTACTACAAAGTGATCGCCGTTCAATCAGTCATCGTTCAGTTTGCTCAATTGTTTTGCTTTGTTTGATTCGTTTGTTATATCGTCATTGTCATCATCGTAATATGGCGAATTCTGCTTACAACGAAATGTATACGTATTTTATTTTATTGCCTATAAGTACTTAATATTCTTAGTACTATAATTTATATGACTATAGTGGCAAAAATGGCGGTATTATTAATTTGGAACTAATAAATGTCTATACTTAATTTGTATCGTACCTATTTCCTAACTTGTAGTATAAAAATTGTATGTAATATAAATGAGTACAAGATTGCAAACGTAGAAGTACTTACGTAATTAATTTCCCAGAAAAAAAATTCCAAAAAGGTAATGGGATTTTCAATTAAGCATTTTTGGTGGAAGCTCTTCCATACTGGATTACCAACTTAATGATTATAACAAGGCGTGAGACTGAAGTAATCGATTCTTGAGAAATACTTACTTTTTTTTATTTGGCAACTTGTTCGCGTAATCAATTTAATCTAAGAAATCATTCTCCTCATACATAATATTATTTAAATTTAAGGTAATGTGATTTGTAAGCGATTAAATAAATTTTGTTATCAGAAAAGTAAGTCATTATATGGCAAGTAGTTCCGATGGAAATGTGTATTTTTTTGCTGGGAATTATTAAATATATAAATTTTTTATAAATATAAATTAACAGAGACTGAACTTTTTTGCACTCAGAATGTTATACAAATCAGGAAACTTATGATTTTTGTATGGTTTGACTAAAACCTTTTTGCTTCTACAAAAAAAAATGTATTATTAAACTAGTAAAAAAAACTATAGAAGCTGTTGGCTGAAATAGTTACTGCATCGACAACAAAGCAAATGACGGTCTTCGAGAGCCCGAGTTCTAAAGCTGACCACATACAGTCCTATCAGCATCAAAGATATTTCTGATAATCATCAGAGTTTATGCTGCATTCTTTGTCGATTTTTTTTTTTTTTGCTAAGTAACATAAATAATGAAATTGCTATATTTTTGCCCATATTCAAAAATCAAATTTTTTCAATAGAATCAAAAAAAGTAATTTTTAAACCTTATATTAAAAAAGTAGAAGTTCTGTTATTGCTTAGAAAAAAGATGTCCTTTCGTTAATACTTTTCAAAATTTTATTTAGCCGTTTTTAAAATCATTTAAACTATAACAAATTAAAAACTCTAAGGGCCCTTTTCACAATGTACAATTAGAAGCTAACAGGAACTTTGACGGCAAGTTTTGTATGAAGAACTGTCAGTTCAAGATCACAATAACTCTTAATCGTACATTGTGAAAACGGACGTAAGTGAAAAATATATAAAATATGTTGTTATTCATGAAGACCACAGATATGTATGACGTAAAATAATACCCCTACTGAATACCGAAGGCACTGTAACGATGCTGTAAAAACTACTCATAGCAAAGCGCATAATAGCAAAAAAGAAAAATTTAGTTACGAGAAAACACTTCGTCTGTCTATCTATCGGTGACTTCACCATGTGTGCACAGAAAAAATTAAAAACAAGATTCAATTAAAAAATACAAAGACTCAGTTAAAAAATTAACTAGTTTTCAACAAATCACGGAAATTGTAGTATTAACTCATCAATTTTAATTGAAAATTGTTTTGATTTTTTCCAAGGTTGGCAAACGGTATCGTAAAAATACCGATACCGATTCAAATACCGCTATAATTAGATACCGGTATCGATACCGATACCGAAATTCATTTCGGTTAGAAAATACCGGTATCAGGAATACCGTTTAGGTCTATACCGGTATGTACCGGTATACCGATTCCCACCAAAAATAAAATTTCAAAAATATATTTCAATTAACTTTCTTCTATAAACACGTTTTCGTTAGCCTTTACAGATTCTTATGCAGCACTGTCTTTATTTAATCAATTGGAAAGTGCAATCATATCATAATCATCACTAGTGCGAAATATTAATAAACTTCGTGAGTTGCTTATGCCTTTAGGAAAAAAACGTATCTCTAGACATATAAATGTTTGCAATCAATCCACAGAAAATGATGCAATCAATACACAGAAAGTAATAACAACGAGAATTTGCTTTTGAGTTCCCGGCAATTCCAAAAAAATTCCAAAAAATTTTAATTGAAATATTCGTTTCGTTTGAATTAGGCGAGTACGAATATATCTAAAAACGGCCGAATATTCGGGAATTCGAATACGAATATTCGCATTTTACTAAGTGCATACAATTCTACATGTACTTCGTGTATACATACATACTAGTGATGCCAATTTAGCCATTTTCTGGCTAAATTTAGCCATTTTTCATCCCATTTAGCCGGAAGTAAATTGTGTTTAGCTATTAGCTATTTTTTATCCATTTTTATTTTAATCTAGCTATTTTCTACCTATTTTTCCAGACATGAAATTTGTGTGTTTGATTTTTCATAAAAAATTTTAACTCGCAACAAAGAAAACAAACATAATGACGGTATTCGATGTTTGATACAAATATCGTTGCGTTAGTGCAAATGCAAAATATCGTAGCTTTTCTTTGAACTGTGTGTGTATTTTGTTGTTGGATTTTAAAGAAAAGCTACGATATTTTGCATTTGCACTAACGCAAGAGCATTTGCATCAAACATCGAATACCACCAATATTAAATTATTAAATTGTATAAAAACACAACAGAGCTATGTGTTATTGTTTTGACATTAATATCAATAAACTCCTGTTCAAACTTGCAATTTTTGTTGCAGAAGCTTTTTGTTTTTGTGGGAAAAACATATAGAGAGGAATACAAAATGTATGTATGCAATTCTATTTAAATACTCTCAAACATATACGAGAACTGCTGCAACTAAAATTGCAAATCTAAAAGAGCTTATATGAAAGATTGGTAACAATTTGATTATAAATTGGTAACAATAAGATTATATTCGTTGCAATATTGTTATAAGTTGTCGGGTGTAGTTGGTGGCTTTCAATATCAATCAAAGAAGGGTAATTTTTGTTTTACACGAGTGAAAATAAAATATAAATAAAAGCTTAAATGAAAGTTTACAAAATATAAAATGAACAAAAAGTATAAACAAATACATATTTTGCAAGGAATGTATTAGTAACCCAAAAATTAAAAGACTGAATATTATGTTATTCTGCAGAATGTTCAAATGAATATAGGGTGTAATGCAAGTATTGCAATTTTGCACTCAATGCGCAGTTTTTTGATTACCTAAACAAAGTTTATTTAACTTATTACTTCAATTTATTGTTTTTATTTACTTTAAAAAAGTTCCCGATTTGCTTTAAAAAATAATATATGAAATACCATCTTGTTTTTGCATAAAGTTCATGATTTTTGCATTCGATGGCGCTTAGCCATTTTTGGTGAAGGAATTCTGGCATCACTGATACACTCTTTGTATTTATTTTTATTATTTTGTTTAATTAACCAAAATGTACACTTTATGAAGTTTTCTTATTTTACTTTTTTAATTCATTTTTTTTAATAAAAATATAAAAACGTATATAGAAACATATATGTTGGTAAGTTTAAATACTTTTAAGTTAGTATAAAAATACTCCCTTTCCGCAGAAATTTAACAAAAAAGAGACTTTTTGCTATGTCGACTGTCTGAACTAATAAATTTAGCAGTTATATCGGTATACCGGTATTATAAGCCCGGTAACGGTATGTACCGGTAATACCGATACCGAAATAAAAAATACCGATACCGTTACCGATACCGAAATTTAAAAAATAGTTGTACCGGTATCAATACCGATACCGTTATTTGTTTCGGTTTCCAACCTTGATTTTTTCAATTAAAAAAATATTACATTAAATAAAAATTTAATTGATGGTTTTTTAAAGATTCAATTAAATTTTAATTGAAATATTTTTAAAGATTCAATAAAAAAATTAATCGAAATATTTTTGACGATTCAGTTAAAAAAGTTCAAAATGTTTAAAGATTAAATTGAAATACTAATTGAAATATAGAAAAAAATTAATAGTAGTAAAGTAAAGTAAAGTAGTAAATTAATAGTAAACAACGTCATAACTCAAAAATAACTATTTTGCCAGAAAACCATATGAAGAACGATATGAGGAATAATTCTGCATCATTAGTTAAAAAAGTCCATTTTTGAGTTATAACGTTCTTTGAGTAAATGAGCGATATGTACTTTTTACAAAACTAAACTTTATGCAAAAGGAACATACATACATATTTACAAATCTGTGAAATAATAACGTACTCTTTCTAAAAGTTGCTATATATAAAAAAACTTTTTAAAAGAGATAATTTCCATAAAACGTACTTTTTATAAAAAGTACCTTTTACAAAAGTTAGACGTTATGAAAGGTACCTTCTATACAAGGTACTTTATAGAAAAATTACTTTTAATATAATGGTATTTCATATTAGGAGTGCTTTTTATAAAAGGTTCTTTGCATAAAAAGTCCTTTCCATAAAATGCACTTGATATCAAAAGTACTTTTCACAAAAGGTACTTTATATCAAGAGTACTTTTTGTAAAAGGTTATGTGCATAAAAAGTACTTTTCATAAAAAGCACTTTATATAAAAAGTACTTTTCATAAAAGGTACTAAAAATATAGAAACATAAAAGGTACTTGACATAAAAAAGCTATTTTCATAAAAGGTACTTTACATATAAAAGGTACTATTTCATATAAAAAGTAGTATTTATTAAAGGTACTTAAGGCAACATTTCTCTTTCTATAAGGTAGTTTTTTATAAAAAGTACGTTAAAAACAACTTGTCTAAGAAAATATTATGTGCAGTGCATTGATTAAAAAACCATGTATTTCAATATTTTCTTTATACTCGTATATAAAAATTAATTAATTTTTTTTTGGCACGTCATCACGTCTGAATGGCTGGACCAAGACACCCCAGTAAAAAAAGAGACTCCAAAAAAGTCATGAAAATGTAGAGTTTGCGATCTGGAAGTAGTGAAAATTTCGATCCGATCTAATGATTTTTACATAGGGTTGTCATTGCAAGAAGTTCTCTTTTTCGATGCCTGGTCACTGAATTGGAAGCGATATTAAGAAAAATTCCCTTATTTGTGTTATATGATAATATTTTCATCTATGAAAAAGTGTAAATAGTTGCATTTTTTAACAATTCGTTTATTTTTATACGAATTTAAGCCCGAAACAGTGTTTTCATGTAAATTTAAGCAAATAACTTTTCAATTTTAGACTAAAAATATTTCATAAATTTCAATGAAACTATTTTTTTAAGCTTTAGGTCAGTAAATTTTATAAATTTCTTTATATTTTTATTTTTATATCGATATTTCGTTAACCTTTGGTTAACTTCTTCAGGATTATTATTGTTTTTATATTTTGATAATTAGTTTTCGTCTATTTTTCTTTTCAATCAAAAAATCATAAATTTCTTTAAAAAAATAATTTTTTTTTTAAATTCTGGTGAGTATTTTCTAACACTATGGAGGAGTTACAAGGTTTTGTGTGACTAAAATAAGCTTCTACATGGTTTTTTGCTCACTCTCGGCAAATTAAAAATATCGATTTTTTGGAAGCAATGAAAATGTACTTCCGCTAGAATGACTTCCATTTTTTTCACTGGGACCCCATTCCTTTTTTGTTTTGTTTGTCATTGTCTGGAGAAGAAGAATATGAAAGGAAAAATTAAGAAAGTTGCGCGGAACAGGGTAAAACGAGAAAATTTTTGCGTGTGGTATATTTTCTATTTTTGATCAAATTGCCATAAATTCAGTTTGAAGTCTACTCAGTTTCTTTCTGTATGCGAACGAAGTCGCGGGGAGATTCTAGTCATTTATAAGTTATTTAAACGTATGATATTGGTATTTTTTTAATTTATATTGTTTAAATTGCGTCAGCGTTACTCACCTGATCACTATTTTAAAAGTATCAAAGAAATCTGCTTCCTTTATATCACTTCTTATAGAGATATATGTATATTACAGGGAAGTCAAGCTTCTTGTATGAGTTGAACAATATAGGGATGCAGCCTTCGATATTTCATTAAAAGGGGTTAAATGAGAACACGTTTAAAACACTTGAACGCTTGCCAATTGGAAGTCTTGTTCCTTCGCGTATGGAATGAGTTACTCTTCCATGTGGTGATATCGATTGCGCTGATTTTGGGTTTTCCAATATGGTCTCAAACTTCCAGAAGAATTCCTATGAATTCACAAGATCCAAGCCATCGGGCTTACGATTCTAATACCCCATATGATCGTGAAATTCATTGGACTTAAGCTAAATTTGAATGCTAACTTCAAAACATCTTTCAGTATTATATTACAAACGGTGTTAATATTTACTTGCCTCTAAAAATGCAAATGCAAAATTTCTTAAAGCAAAACTTTTGAAGGTGTAAATGTTCCCTGAGGATCTGTATTAGGAACAGTGAAATGCGCATAGGATCTAGCTAATATCTTAATATTTAATTTTAATGTAAATACATATTTTTATATTTTATTTAACAAATGAGAAAAGAACTGTTTGGTTTCTCTAAAAAAACCTGTGGGGGAAAGTGCCGAAAGTCTTGATATAAAAGACGCCTTCATATTCTAACAGGACTACAATCTCAAACATAAGTCTTAAAACTCATTAAATTGGCTGCTTTATCATTGCCTGAATTCATTGGAAACTCCTTCCCAGTCACCAGAATTGCATCTTATAGTGCATAATTGGAAATGGTGGCTCTGGGACTGGCAAATACTTTTACAAAACTGAAGGCATTCGCAACAGAAAAATGGTATAATATTTAACTTAATTTTAAAAACATTTGCTTGAAACTATTGCTCGGCATCTGCAAACAGTGATATCAAGCAATGGGAAGTCAAACAAGTTACAAATCTGAAAAGCAAAATCGAGCGTCGACGGTTTTAGAGCTGGAAAACTTGAACTCTATTTTGCCATATAAAAGTAACTACCGAAAATAAATTTTTATTTTTTTTTATTAAATAAACTTATTTTATATTTTAGTACGAATGAAATTGGTATCAAAAATATATACAAAAATAAAAAATTATGAAAACGTTTCCAGGGTTGGAAAACTGTAATTTTGTTTGTCATATAAAAGTAACCTACTAAAAATAATTTTTTCTTATTCTATATAAATTATGCATATATTATATTCTTAAAAGAAATATATTTGTGTGAGAAATCAAAAAAATCTAAGCGAGTGATTGCAGGTTTGGCAAACTTACACTTTTTGTGATATATAGAAGTAACTAGGTATAATTAATTTTTTTCTTTTTCTATATAAATTAAATATATTTTAGTTAATTTAATTATTATTCTTCGAACTCAATTTGTTTTTATATTTAACAGGCTAAAATTTCTTATCGCCTTGTAAGCCAAATTACATGTGATAATTATTAATGATAATATTTTGTGCGTGGTATCAGTTGATGTAGATTTGTGCCTTAAATACGAAACTTTTTTGCAAATGGAATATGTGAATTGTTTTGATTTATCGTATTTAAATTTGCTGAAAGGTGTTTTGTAATGAAAACTCAAATTTACAATCTCTAAATTTACAACAGTCTTACCGTTGTCGTTTGTTCTTTACTAATTATGCACATGTTAGTTAATTTGCTTATTTTTGTTCTACTTAAGACAAACTTTTTTGGTTTGTTACTATTAAGTATATTTTTATTTTTAATTTTTGCCCATGACTATTAACTTTAGTTAATTTAATTATTATTCGTCGAACTTAGTTTGTTTCTATATTTAACAGGATAAAGTTCGTATCGCCTTAAAAATATACATATGTAAATATATTTTATATTTTGGAAAGAAAAGTTTGGTTTCCAGAGGTGGAAAATTTAAAATTTTTTTGGATATTAAATAAAATAAATAAAAGTAATTTTTCCTTATTTCCTTCTTTCGTTGTTCGCTAAACATGTTTTATAAATTTTTTAAAGAATTAGATAGGTATAAGGATTCAGAAATATTTAGAAGGAATCATTCCAGGGTTCGAAAATTAAATTTTTTTCTTATAAAAAATTAACTAGGTCAATTTTATTTTTTTGCTTACAAATTAAATGTACTTTATGTCTTAAAAAGAAATAGTTTAAAATAAAAAATTAGAAAAATAAAAATCATTGCTGCAGACCTGGCTAAGACTATTTTAGGGCTATTAAATAGTAGCACGGTTTTTGAACATCTCGAAAGCGAGTAAGCAAGCCCCAATTTTTTGGTATTGTATTGATGTGACGTCGATTTTGACAACTGGAATAAGAGTGAATGTTACTTATTTCTTATATACAGAGTGTAGAATAAAATATTCGACTATTGCTTATATCGAAAATAAAATATTTGAATCAAATTCTTTAGTCGAAAAATATCGAGAGGTCACTTACTTAAAATTTCACTATAACAAAAAATTATAAATTTTTTTACAAAACAAATCTTTATGTATGTACTTATGCATGTATTTGTATACTACATATCATACGTACTTCGGTAAAAGGTATATAAAATTCGGCACAGCCGAATATAGCTCTCTTAGTTGTTCTTCTTTAATTTCCGCTAAATGGATTTTAGTTTCTTCTAAAAAAAAACAATAATAATGCAAAATATATTGAGACCATCTTGTCATTAAAATTTTATTATAATTGCCGCCAGCAGTATGGGTGGCTGGCTTATTTTGCCGGTGGGACCTGCCAATTTGTGGCAGCTAACTATCGATTGCATATTCATTTGTAAATGGTTGGTGTTATGGCGTTTCATTTAAATACTACAGACTTTTTTTTATTATGTCTGCTTGTTTGTTTGTAAGAGTATGTTTCTTCCTTTACGACTTTCATGCAATCTTATCGTTTGGCTGGATGACTACAACTGCTTCATCACCAACCAAAATATATTAAAGAAATATGTTGTAGAAATGTAAAAATGCTATAAATGATTTCCGCAGTTTTCTGGCAAACATGTGTGGTGGTTTGAGGTGCTGCCTCAGTCATCATCACTATCAGCACACAACAATATATGTAAATTAATTGTAAAGGGTGCCCAAAAGATATTTAAACTACTATGTTTAAAATGCAGGGTTCTAATCGCCGCTTTCGGTAGCGAGCTGATTCGATCATGTTTTTCCAGTTTGAGATTATGGCACTATGTATTGAACCATATTGTTACATTGTTAGATAGCGAATCAAATCGTTCATACTGCCATAAGCCAAAAATTGAGAGGGTCATTGCTAGATGTCCGAAAAAGGCGTGGTGCCTATTGCGGCAGTGACCATAATCTCTTAATTGGAACAATACGTTTAAAAGTAGCAGCCATCAGAAGAGCAGATAAAGCCCAAAAAAGTACAACGTCGATAAAAAAAAGCTACATAGATTTTCTCAACGCTTCCCTTCAAGTGCTTCCCCTCAAACGCTGCTAAACAATAAAAAACCTAATTGGAATACCATTAAAATCTTGTTCACTAATACAGCTGACGAACATATTGGCTATAAAGAAACCAAAAAAAGCCTGGATCTCCGACAATACTTGGAGAAATACACGAAAACATTTGGAAGGGAAACATTTAGTTTGATAGTAATTTACGGGTGGGAAAGAGAAAATCATTTTTGTGTTCGGTAATCGGCGACACGCTTTGTTTTCATATTCTTTGTAAACATACTCAAGCATATATGTACAAATATGTTTGCTTTTATCCAATAATATTGGAATGTCGCCGGCAACATTTTCGTCTGTGTGGAAGGGAAGGAAACAACAAAAATGAATTCCAGATGTTTTTCTTTCAAATGTTCGCCCGTCTAAACTAGGATATAGTTTATCTGACGTGCGAAATCAGACAGCTGTTATTATGCTCAAGAAGGATAAATAAGGTTGGATCAAGTGCGCAACTGATTGTTCCTCAATGATACATCAACGTATTTAATCTTTCCTCAAATTGTATTGCATAAAAAAATTAACTAATTTAGCGACCGTTGAAAACGTATAGATAATAGTGAACAAAGAAACATGTCCTTAAATTAATTAATTTATTTATTTATTTTTTTGAAAAGAGAAGTAACACTCAGGCAATGAATGCCTACTACTACTTATAGGTGTTACCTTCTTTAGGAAAAGGATAGTGATAGAGAAGACATGTGGTAAAGGAAGACAGACATAGAGAAAAGCTTCTTTTCTTTTACAGCTCTACGTTTTTTGCACGTTATAATGCAGAGTTGCAGCGCCTCCGATTTCAATAAGCGCATTAAATTTTTGAAGCTGTGCTTAGTAGCTATTTTTATTCGTTATTGTACTTTGCCGATGATTCTGCTACACAATACCGATGAAAGAGGGCGCTCTGATGTTACATTAGGATTAGTAATTTAAGTCACAGTTATCAGTAGCAGGTTTCCCATATATTTTTACGGTGTTAGTAGTTCGTAGCACCAAATAAATATATCAGCTGTAAAATGAATACCACCTTCACAATAGATACACTGTACAAAGTGCGAAAAGGTATAAGCGGAAAGGCAAAATAAATGAAGAAATTAAAGAGGAAACAGAAGGATGTTGCTAGTATGTATAGTAGGTACTATTTTTGCTGAGGATACTTCAATACTTATAAAAAACAAAGTGTTATTTTTTTGGAAATATTGCTGGCCAAAATGTCATTCTGTTCAAGGACATTATGAAAAGGGTCAGTTTCACATCGATCCACATATTTTCTTTATTTACTTTAAATATAGAATTAGAGGTCAGTGACTTACAGATGTAAACCGCTCAAACTCGATGGTATCGTCGTTAGCCTAGTGCAGTTACCTAGGGTGTACGGGAGATGAAGATGATTCTGTCTGAGGGAAACAGAGAATTAATATTCGTAAAAGAAAAAACATACGTGGCGATGCGCGGTAAATTATGGTAGGTCCAGCAGATCACGCTTGACCTTGAAGGGGAAGTTGTTTAAAATAATAAATTAAAATTGTGTGTGGCTATTAAATAACAAGTTCAAGTCCACATATGTACATATTTGTGACTGATAAGGCATAAAAACAAGAAAAAATCTTCTGGAAGGTATATTGACCGAAATAGGCCAAGGTGAAGCAAGACCAAAAATGTTTAAGAAAGCGAAAATTTCCCAACAAAGCCAAATCGGGAGAATACAGAAGACACAGATACTGGTATCAGCCTTTGGACAGGTGCAACATTTACTAATTGTGGATATTGACTGCAAAAGACGATTCCTTACGTGTAATAAGGTAAATCTGGTTAATTACGGTACCAGTTAATGCGTTGGTAAGTCCGTTCCAAGTAAAGGAAGTAAAATGAAATAAGAATTTTTTTAAGAAGAGAAATGATTGAGGTTTATAATACCCGTAAAGTTTTATTCAGAGGCAATATGTACACAGAAAACAGTGATCACCAATTAATATTTTTAAGTTTAAAATTTGTAAACGCACTAATAATCCCAAAATTATATTTTACTTATTCTTATACTTATTATAAAAAAAAAATATTTTACTGAATAAGTAAAATATAATTTTGGGATTATTAGTGCGTTTACAAATTTTAAACTTAAATTGTAAAAATTCCCATAAAAACACTAATTATTAATTTGACGGCACCCGGTCAAAAAATACTTGTGTGGCAACACTCTATCTTGAATAGCTGTTGTTGTTATTTACATTTATTTTCTTTTTACATACTCTTTATATCTACAATTTGATGCTGAAAAAAAGTCAGCCATTGTAGTAATGGTAAATTAAGAAAATAAAAAACATGTTGATTATTGAGTTCTTGTTTCAACTTTGTTATTTGTTGTTGAGCTTCTCATTTATTTAAATGAAAGTTTATAACATAATGACTCTAGTTGTTCTAAGAAACTTTGGGTAAAGGTTCCCTGATGATCTGCATTAGCAACAGTGAAATGCGCATAGGATCCAGGTAAACCCCTCAATAATCAATTTCAATGTATTTTATTAAAAAAAAATATTTTACTGAATAAGTAAAATATAATTTTGGGATTATTAGTGCGTTTACAAATTTTAAACTTAAATTGTAAAAATTCCCATAAAAACACTAATTATTAATTTGACGGCACCCGGTCAAAAAATACTTGTGTGGCAACACTCTATCTTGAATAGCTGTTGTTGTTATTTACATTTATTTTCTTTTTACATACTCTTTATATCTACAATTTGATGCTGAAAAAAAGTCAGCCATTGTAGTAATGGTAAATTAAGAAAATAAAAAACATGTTGATTATTGAGTTCTTGTTTCAACTTTGTTATTTGTTGTTGAGCTTCTCATTTATTTAAATGAAAGTTTATAACATAATGACTCTAGTTGTTCTAAGAAACTTTGGGTAAAGGTTCCCTGATGATCTGCATTAGCAACAGTGAAATGCGCATAGGATCCAGCTAAACCCCTCAATAATCAATTTCAATGTATTTTATTAAAAAAAAATATTTTACTGAATAAGTAAAATATAATTTTGGGATTATTAGTGCGTTTACAAATTTTAAACTTAAATTGTAAAAATTCCCATAAAAACACTAATAATTAATATTAATATAATTAAATTTTTAATTGTATTAATTAATTTGACTGGAAAGACTTAATTGATATTATCAAATTGTTTATAGGTGAAAATTTTATTAATTTTTTAATTGATACTACAAATATTTTAATTAATATTACAAAATCATTCATATTACTTTTTTGTGTGTAAAGTGACCAAAATTAAAATAACAATTTTATATATATTTATTGTGATAGTGCATTAAGTACCGCTAGTGTTGAGTTAAGTTATTTAATTTTGTTAAAACATTTGTAACCCTAAAAATACTGAAAATAAAATTTGTGTCATAGTCACCGAGGCATTCGCTTTAGAGAGCTCTCTCAAGTGAGGTAAACTTCATTTCTAGTTTTCTTTACTTTAAATTGTCGTAAATCCTGATATAATCGAAGCACGTTAAATAAAAGTATTTTGGGGAAAATTTCTAATTAAATTAAAACCTTAAACAAAACTTTAATTGAATAAATTACATTTTTATTTGATTTTTGTTTTTTTTATCAATTAAACGTGTATATTGCAGGAACATTTTTTGTTACTGTGTTTTGAAAAAGGAGTTTAATTAGATAAGATTGTAAATGCTGTTTTCAGAATGTGCCCATCCAAATCATACTTAAATTTCGGCACACCCTTTATTTATGTACATACATACGTATGTAACAATGTCGGTGCTAAGTAGCAATATTTGTTGCTTCTGTAGCTGTTGCTGATGTTGATTTTTTGATTGTTGGCTGTTTATCGTTGTTTTGCGCCAAAAAAAAAACTTTTGAATTCAAATTGAACACGTGCGTCCGGTTGTTGTTTAAATTTATTTATGTTTTTTTCAAGTCAGAAAACTCTTTTTTTTCTTCCCCATGCATTTTTTTCACATACATAAATAAGTATATGTATGCACATTTTAATATTTATTCATTCACTTAGATATATATTTTTGTTGGTTTTGCTTTTACTCGCATTTATTTATTTGTCTGCATTTAAATTATTATTCACCATTCACATTTGCATCGAGAGTACATTTGCTTAGATAATTTATTCCTAAATAGTTTGCATGTGTGATTATTTCAAAAGAATCTTCTTGTGCTACTGACGTTCTCTCGTTTCGCGGATGCATTTAACTATTGTTTTATATACATATGCACATACGAGTATTATGTTTGAATTTGTCGAAATCAAAGCAATAATTTATTTTCATACTCATTAGAAGATTAAATGCAGAAGAGGAAATGCATACATACATACATACATACATATGTGTGTATATTGAACAATTTTACTTTGATCGTGATATATTTATGAGTGACTGGTGCCAAATGTTTGTGCTTTGCATACCTTCCAGCTTGTAAAATCGTTTGTGTTACAAAAACACCTACGAAACTTTGTCTGAGAAAACAAAATGAGTTGCCAGAATGAGTTTCAGAAGACTTAAATATGTAGGTTTGGTGGCAAGCAGCGCTGCCAGCTTAGTCTTTCCTAGGGTAAATTTATCTTCCTCTTTTGTCATTTATCCTGGACTTTAACATACACGCTTCGTACATTTTTCTTAGCTTTTTTTTGATAAATTTATTAGAATTTTTTCACAGTTTTTACAACGCAAACCCTTTTAACAACATAGAAGCCAAATATTGTCCAACTTCACATCAGATATGTGATATTATATTCAAACTTCCTTATCTATTACTAATGAAAGACATGTAGGCGATGGAATTGCTGAATATACGGCTTAGGTCCGTATACAATCTTAACACCTCAAAGAGAAGATAGACCGTCAAATGAAGGACTTAGGGTAGAAAGTTTGGTGCGATACCAAAACTTCTAAAATCATGCGGAACTGTTAGAATTGTAAATAAATTAAAGTGCTTTTATCTAATTATTCAACTAGAAGCGACTTCAGACTTCTAGTGAGAGCATGAACTGGACAGTTGTAAATACTTGTAGGAATCTTCAATAAGTTTAAGATATCAGGGGTAACTGAAACAACAAATCAGTGTTTTATTGACGTATGCATTCAAAATGTAGGAAGAGCATGATCAATTTCTTGAACTAAACTTTTTTGCAGAAAGTCTGCACAGTTTTCAGTATTTATTTTATTTATTTACATGACTAATGGAACTAAGCACAAAATAGTAGCAGCTGTCAAAATACTTCACATATCCGCCAGCATTGCCAACTTAAAATCGTATCATACATATATTTTCTGCAGTAATAAAGACAGACATAGACTACATAGTTGAATCTATAAACGCATTGAATATTTTAATTTTCGAGTTACAAAGAACTGCACAAGTATACAAAATTTTTTTTAAACCAGCTGAAACATCTTTAGAAACGCACACTAAGAAATGGTAAAATTTATTAATGCCATTTGTTTAAAATAAAATATTTAATTAATTAATGTGATTTTCTAAAGAAATAGACACCTTAGAATATTTCACTCTATAAACAGATCTATAAAAAGAACAACAAATTATTTATTTTATTTTCCTCAATTAAAAATTTATGTATCAAATAAAAAATTTTCAAATTTCGTTGTGAAAAAAAGTAAATAGCATATTTTATTTTTGCACAAAACTGCAGTAAAGCGTGACTTTTGCAGACCTCTATTTCGTTCATAACATTGGGACTTATCACCTTCTGAGAGTTGGAATAAACTTTAAAGTTCCGACTTAAATTTTATAAAAGTGTAACACTCTTCCGTGATGCCTTCAACTCGCCAGTTCTGGATGCGATTTTATTCCTGAGCGTGCGAAAGCTTTCTTCATGTCTGTGAACATTTACATTTTAACCCTCCGGCGGCTGAGAAGGTCACTGGGGACCTTTTTCATTTTCAAATTTAATTTACTCCTTGATGGTCCATGGGAAGTATACCCGACCCATACATGTGTTCCAAGGAAATTTTATATAAAATCGTTAAAAAAATTTCAAAGCGATTTGACCAATAGTTTAGTTTCTATTGAGATTTAAATGTGTTTAGTACGGGAACGTGTGAAAAGGTCCGCTGGGACCTTGTACTGAAATTTCAAGAAATCGTTAATAAATGCACTGTCTTTTGGCTTTTGGCTTTTATTGTTTGAACACATTACAAACGTGTTCTTTGAATTTTACTTACTTTTTGGATTATTTTATTTTGCCTTTCCTTGAAACATAATTAACTTTCCGTCCCTTTTTGAATTTTTGTTACCGTCCCTTTTGAGTTGTTTTAATTTACCCTTCCTTTTTACGCATACTCTTACTATTATTTTGTATGCTATTATTTTGTATGCTGTACTCACTAAATCGAATATTGAACCTCTTGGAGAGTTATGGGGCCCAACGCGCTGCATTATCATTAGATCGTATGAAGTACATAAACAATGCCTTAGATTCGACAATGGAAATACGCGACAGCAGCGACTAATCAACAGCAAAACTGCGGCTATTGATGATATTTGGCAAATGTTGCAATCTAACTTGGCAACAGCTTACACTCCGCATGATGCAGTGACAGTTGATGAGCAGTTATTCCCATACAGAGGCCGCACCCGTTTCACACAATACATTCCATTGAAGCCTGCCAAGTACGGTATAAAGATATGGTGGTTGTGCAACTCAGAACCATTTTATCCTGTCAAAGGAATGATTTACTCCGGGAAATTGCCTGACCAGGCACGAGAGGTGCATCAAGGGCAGAATGTTGTACTTCAACTTTCGGAGAGATATTTGAATACAGGCCGCACAATTTATGCTGTGCCTCGGCAATTCCAAAAAAATCATACGCGTCATTTATTGCATACAACGCGATGAAGCCAATAAAAAGAAGTGCCAGACGACGGTCATTCCTACTGATGCTGACAAAATAATTGGCACTACCAAACATAGAGGAACGAGTGCTGAACAACCGCATATCCAAGGATACGCAAGGAACGCAATGGAAGCATCTGAGTATGGACGGCAGCGGAAAACAAGGGCCTATTGCCATTCCTGTAGCAATCCAGTTTATGCAGAGCATTCAACGCTTATGCATCGATGCTACACCTGCACAGAAAATATGTTGTACGAGGGATAATCTACACAAAAATAGTTTTTTAGGGTTTTTTCATATAACTCATAAAAAATGTATAATGTTATATATAAAAAAAAAATTTTCTAACATTTATTACACAGCTTTACAAATTTTTAATTTGCAAAAATACCAAGAACGCCACATGCCTAAATCAGTTAATTTGGACCTCCTGAATAGGAAAAACGCTGTAATTTTTTTTAAGTACCGTATTTTAGATAACGGTAGTTTTGCGTTTTTCGGTATATGGTCCCACTCCAACCATTGTGGAGCCCAACCCAAAAGTTCGATCGAGATAGATGGCAAATCGTTGGAAAGGTAATTGAATGCCTTTTCGTCGATATGCTGCAAATTTGTATCTGACAAGAAATGGTTGAGGTATGGCACCTCAAAATTCAAAATTTGCCTATTTTTTACCTTTGTTTAAAAATTTTTCATTTTTATTTCGTTTTTTTTTTCTACTTTATAGTAAATATCATTTCTCATATTCCGTTTAATTGAAAATTTAGGTTAAATAGCTGATGTCAATAAGAATATCTACCCAGTAGATAGACTAGGGTGCTGATGAAGTGCGTGGCTGCACAGAAAAGTGTCGGTATTTCCCCCAGCTTAAAGTCTATTTAATTTTTCTTCTCTTCTTTAGAAACTCACATTAATTAATAATCATTCAATAATTGAAATTACTGAACTTAAGTCCGACTAAAAATTATTTCTGATTAAAATTCACTAAAGTTCAATTAAAAATCTAAAAATGTCTCACTCATTGTTATTTATAATTATAAACAAATAATTTTGATTGAAAAGAAAAAAAGACAAAAACTTATCAAAAAACAAGTAAGAGTGCTATATTCGGCTGTGCCGAATCTTATATACCCTTTACCAAAGTGCGTTTATGTAGTATAGAGACACATACATAAGCACAGAGATATGTAGGTACATATTAATTTTGTGAAAAATTCATACTTTTTTCTCTAGTGCAATTTTTAGGTTTTTGGCATTATGTTTAATTTGGTGCTTTTTAAATTTTGGCGATTTATTTTATTTTGCTGATATTTTTAGTTTTGGCGATTTTTTTTCTATAGGCAATTTTTTTTGGTTTTGGCGATTTTTTTTCGGTTTTTGGCGTTTTTTTAATTTTGGCGATTTTCTTTCGTTCTGGCAATTTTTTTGTTTTTTATTTATTTAATTTTTTTTTATTTTTTTGTGGCAATTTTTTTAGTTTTGACACTTTTTTCTCGTTTTGGACATTTTTTTCGGTTTTCTGCGTTTTTTTAATTTTGGCGATTTTTTTTCGTTCTGGCAATTTTTTTGATTTTGACAATTTTATTAGTTCTGACATTTTTTTCTCGTTTTGATGATTTTTTCGGTTTTTGGCGTTTTTTTTAATTTTGACGATTTTTTTTCGTTTTGGCGATTTTTTTGATTGTGCCGATTTTTTTTTAATTTAAGTAATTTTTTTAATTTTTTTCATATAGGCAATTTTTTTTTGTTTTGGTGATTTTTTTCGGTTTTTGGCGTTTTTTTTAATATTTGGCGATTTATTTTTGTTTTGGCGATTTTTTTTAATTTTTGGCGATTTATTTTCGTTTTGAGGATTTTGTTTGCATTTTGGCGATTTTTTTTTTAATTTAGGCGATTTTTTATAATTTTTGGCAATTTTTTTTCATATAGGTAATTTTTTTTGTTTGGCGATTTGTTTCGGTTTTTTTTTAATTTTGGCGATTTATTTTCGTTCTGGCGATTTTTTTAAATTTTGGCGATCTATTTTCGTTTTGGCGATTTTTTTTTTTTAATTTTGGCTATTTTCTTTCATTTAGGCGATTTTTTTTATTTTTTGCGATTTTTGTTCATATAAGCGTTTTTTTTTTTGCTTTGGCGATTTTTGAAGTTTTTGGCGTTTTTTTGATGTTGTGGGATTTTTTTTTTTAGTTTTGACACGTATTTCTCGTTTTGGCGATTTTTTCGGTTTTTAGCGTTTTTTTTAATTTTGCGTTTTTTTTCATTCTGGCGATTTTTTTCGTTTTGGCGATTTTTTTAAATTTTTGGCGATTTTATAATTTTCGGATTTTTTAGTTTGACCGTTTTTGAAAATTTCAAGAGTTTAACTCTTACAGTTTCCAAGATATAGCAATTTGTCAAAATTACATAGTCAAAATTGCATTAACTGATAGACCACCCTTTAATTAACATTTTTTTAATTTTAGTGTTAATTGTTGTAGTCTATATAAAAATACACTAATTTTACAAATTTCAAGTGTCAATATACATATGTACATTTGTACATGCAATTGTATGTATATTACATGGGATTTTAACAATATTCGTTGCTCGTTTTGGAACACCCTTTAAGTTTTAGTTCTTATGTATTTGCTGATGTAGCGATCAAAGTTCTACACACACTGTCCAAATTTCAGACCCGTAGCTCTTACCGTTCCTGAGAAAATAGCCTTCTTCCTAAAACATGAAATATGTTTAATTATTAGAAAAAACGTTAAAGTTTTCCAACCCTGGAAACGTTTTTTTAATTTGTTAAATTTTTAAATTTTTTTTTAGTTATAAATACCAATTTTATTCATACCGAAGTATAAAATAAGTTAATTTAATAAAAAAGTAATGAAAACTTGTTTTCGGTAGTTATTTTCTATGGGAATATTGAGTATGAGTTTTCCAGCTCTGAAACCGTCTGCTCAATTTTGCTGATTTTTAATAGCAAAATTTTTCAGAAAATTTCTGACACACCAGTCCAAGAACGAAGTCTCTAGCTCTTCTGGGAGCTTGGGAAAACCGATTTCACGTACAGACAGACGGACAGACGGACATCGCTTGTTCGTCTTCCCTATGCATAAGGATCCAGAATATATACACTTTATATGTCTCTTATTAATATTGTAGAAATTACAAACGGAACGACAAACCTATATATACCCTTTTACCATTTTTTGGTAAAGGGTATGAAAAAACTAGAATAATCCTGAAGAAGTTAACCAAAGGTTAACGAAATATCGATATAAAAATAAAAATATAAAGAAATATATGAAATTTACTGATATAATAGCTTACCATATACATTTTACACACACTCTTAAACGTACAATGTGCAAAATATCAAGCATACTCGCATCAACACTACTTCTTTTTATTGTTTGTTACGAACAAGAAGTCTTCGCAACATCGCTTGTTAACACTAATATATACACACAACCATGCATCCATCGTCCTTCGATAATAATAATACGACAGAATTTATTATTTGTTTAGTTACTAAACTTTAGCATAATATATGCTACGAGAATACATTTAAAAAACCAGACGTATTTACATTTCAAGATATAGTATATATATATTAATACAATAAGGTGTACGTAAACTTACATTTAACGTAATGCTTTGGATGTTTATATTCTTATAACCAACACAGTATTATATATTTTAGTACTTTTTTATTATGTTCTTAGTACTCGTATTTTCTATTGAAAACATTTAGACGTATTAAGTCAGCTCACTGTATATTTGCGTAACAATATAAATAATTTCGGATATACTATCTGGGACCACAGCTTAATTAAATTCTCTGAATAAATTTAAAAGCCGAATTCAACTCACCCAATAAGACCTCACTTTACAAAAACCCTGTTCTTTAATAACAACAAAGTTAACGATGTTAATGATACACGAAACCAATTTTAAAGATAAAGTAAAATAAACGCGGCTGTATATTTTTTATACGCAGTGTAGTTTATTCGATATTAGCGGCCTTATTTATAAGCAAAAATTAGCATGAAGTAAGCAAAAGTGGCAAAATTGAACATGATCTTAAACAGTTTAGCATTGAAACTTCACATTTAAAATCATGCTAGGACTTAGAGGTGGATTAAGATTAGGTAATGCGAAAATATTTAATGTCAAATTGTATGGAGGTACTCGTTACCACTTAATTAAATTTCGTTACTTTTGCTAACTTCATGCCAATTTTAGCTTAATCATAGGGCCGTAGATTTGTATGTAATTTTTTTTATGGAAATACCAATAATTTTATTACATTTTCTACTTGCAGATTCTATAATAAGTCATAAAGGTATGTAGCTCTTTCGGTTTGCTTCAAAGTGATTTAAAATACTTCTGGCTTATTAATAGTTAATAACGAGTGATTTTTTTGCTATTATCTTTTTGGCAACACTAGTTTTGACAGCTCGCGCACTTTTTGTATCTTGTGTCACTGTCAAACATCTTCAGTTTGGTCTATAATTTAATCATGAATCGTCTTACAAACGAACAACGCTTGCAAATTATTGAATTTTATTACCAAAATGCGTGCTCTGTTAAGAGCACGCATCGAAGAATTTATCGAAGAATTGTGTTCAGCGACGAGGCTCATTTCTGGTTCAATGGATACGTGAACAAGCAAAACTGCCGTATTTGGAGTGAAGAGCACCCAGAAGCATTGCAAGAGCTACCAATGCATCCACAAAAAACAACCGTTTGGTGCGGATTATGGGCTGGCGGCATCATTGGGCCGTATTTCTTCAAAGATGATGCGAATCACAACGTTACTGTGAATGGTGAGCGCTACCGTGCGATGATAACAAACTTTTTTTTGCCCAAAATGGAAGAGCTTGACTTGCATGACATGTGGTTTCAACAAGACGGTGCCACATGCCACACAGCACGCGAAACAATGGACCAATTGAGAGGCGAGTTCGGTGAACAGTTTATTTCACGCTTGGGACCAGTCAATTGGCCGCCCAGATCATGCGATTTAACGCCTCTAGACTATTTTTTGTGGGGCTATGTTAAGGCTAATGTCTATAGCGACAAGCCCGCTTCGATTGACGCACTGGAAGCCAACATTGCCAACATTATTCGTGAGATACCGGCCGAAATGTTGGAAAGAGTATGCCAAAATTGGACTAAGCGGATGGACCATTTGAGGCGCAGCCGCGGCCAACATTTGCATGAAATAATCTTCAAACATTAAATTATATCGACCCAACTATCAATCCAAATAAATATTTCATGCATTTTTCTGAATTTTGTGTGTTTTCTTTTTTTTAATTTCCGATAGTTCTTAAAAAATCACCCATTAGTTGCTTAAATTATGCATAATTTTGTTTATTAATTTTTAAAATTAAAAACAACAAACAAAATGTTTATCATGTAAATTATTGCTATTCGTAAGCAAAAACATTTGTTTAAATAATTACCTGTACACTTTCGTAATAATTAAATATTCATCTAACGTTTTTTTCTTTGTATTACAACAAAATATATAATTAGAGATTATTGTGACGAAATTAGAAACATTCATACAAAAAGGGCAGGTTTATAAAACGATCAAAATATTATGGAAAATACATAAAAGCCAGACAGTTCAAATATTAAATCCAATAGTAAGAGCTTTTTTTGTACATAAATTCTTTTAATAGCGAAAGCTATTGAATTTCAAAAAAAAATTAATTCTTAGAAAATACTTCTGGAGGCAAATTTAAATTGTATTAAAAGTTTTTTGATATAGAATGCAGTAATTTGCCCTCTGGTATTTGTTCTGAGTGTAGGAAAATGTGAACTGAAAATTTAATTTATTATTTTGCACTACTGCAACAAATATAAAATTTTAATAATAAAAAAATTCAACTCTATTCTATAATTTTAGATGCTGTTTTATTGTTAAACATTGCGAATACAATCAATTTACAATAAATTACACAAGTCGTTTATAGTTTATTATAAAAGTACCTTCAATTTACAATATCAGATAGATATTTTCGTTTGATTATTTTATTTGTAACAAGTTCCAAATATATTAATTTATTGCCTTCAGCTTATGGCAAACAAAAAGTATGCATTATCCAAACGCACCATTAAAAAGTACACGGTTCTAGAAAACAAAAGTTTTTGCTGGATAAGAAGGAAACTTTCAGTCTGGTGCAGCGTACTTATAGTTCGTTTAGCTTTATAGATATTTTTTATTCATTTAATTTAAATATTATATCTAACTTTTCTTCAGAAAAAAGGCGCATCTTTTGTTAAATATTCATAATAAATGATTTTTATGGAAAAAACGTTAGAAAAAATTTATTAAATATAAAATATTGCAAGCGTGACAAATAAATTCAAGGAAAATATTGCTTTGAATTGTTCAAAAAAGAATTTAGTAATGTAATAAAATTAGTTATATACTCCTGACTATAATTAATAATATGATTGGATTGGATTTTTAATTATATAAAGAGCTTGATTTATCAGTTGTAAAAAAATAAGTTATTATTTTCATTTCTTTTTTAATTTCAGTAAAAAGTGTTTTGAATCAAGTTATTTATTATTTGAAAATATCAAAGTCTTTACATACAAATTATTACAACTTTTTGCATTTGAATTTACAAATTTCTTTGCAGGGTCTTAATTCAACAAATTAATATTTGATTCATATAATTTTGTGTTTAAAATTAAATTTTAATTTTTTTTTCGTTTAGAAACAAAGACGGTATTCGATGTTTTATGCAAATGTTCTTGCGTTAGTGCAAATGCAAAATATCGAGCTTTTCTTTAAAATCCAACAACAACATACACACACGATCCAAAGAAAAGCTACGATATCTTGCATTTGCACTAACGCAACGATTTTTGCATCAAACATCGAATACCGCCAATATGTTGTTTAAGTTTTTTATCTGTTTGTTTGCTTCGAAGAGAATCGACGCCAAAGAAGGCCCAGTTTGGCTTGTTAGCCAATTAAGCAATGGCGGCCTTGTTTTGAGTTGTACACGATTTGTCCACATTGAATACCTTCAAAAGTGTAAAAAATTACAAATATTATCCCAACGTATTGGGTCGATTTACGAACCGCTCCTTCATCCACCCTGTTCCTTGTCATTCCTTTAATAAGGATTGTATATGCATCCATAATTTAAATAAAGTGGATTCCTTTGTTTTCACCGAGACCTGAAAATAACTGTTTTACACAAACAATTAAATGTTTCTTACTTTTTTGCCTTATAAAAACAGAGATTTATTTTCGTTAATATCTTTTTTTTACCAAATGAACTTCCTTTTTGGCCACATGCACTCCGTGTGTTTTTATTATTAGTCTCCGTGTGTTTTTATTATTAGTCTTCTTTAAACATATACATGTGTACTTCTCGTATCCTTGTATTAAGAGAGGGACAAAATCTTGTGTTTGGCATAACTATTTTTTTTTGCCTCCCAAAAACGTCATTCATTTTTAACAACTACATTTTCGCTGAAAAGTGTTTTTGAGTTTTTGTATTTTTTGTAGCTGTCGTAATGATCAGGTTGTGGTTGGTTCTTTTAATTTCCCATTTATTTAATTTAAACAACTACAAGTTTGTTAGTTTATGTTTTCTTTTTCTGCATAGTATTACCTTAGTCTCCGCCAAATAAAGGTATAACTAAGTTTTTAAACATTTGACATAAAATTGACATTTAACATACTCAACTACCATGTTGTTTAAACAGAAATATTTAGCATTTTTCTGTTTCTGAATTTTTTTTCTATATATGTGTGTGTATGTGTAAATTTATTCATTTGGTTGCAGGTAAATGTTGCACATAGCAGTTTTAAACACGTACATTTTGTTTAACAGCAAGTGTGTGCCATTTAACATACCAACACTTGTTTTAAGTTAGAACAACATCTTAAATACAAATGGGGTATTCACGAGTGTCTTAAGTGTCCTAAGTGTCATTCATAATGTCTTAACATTTTAACATAATTTAAAAAAATAGTTGTTGTGGCTCAAACAAAAAGGTCGTAAAGTAATAAGACTTTCTCAGCTATGTTTATTGTTTGTTATAACTACATGTAGAAATGCGTGAGAGTTTGCCGAAGGAATTGAGAGAGAGAGAGAGAGAGAGAGAGAGTAGTTTGTACACTCTGTTCTGTTCTGAATCAGCTGTTTGGTTTCTGTTTAGTTGAAAATCTGTACGTGTGGTTGGTTTTCCCTTTTTCGTTCTGTTCTGTTGCGGACAGATCTGTAGAAAATAGAATTAAGTGACATCCAAAAGTGTGTATGTATTATTGTGTTGTGATACTTTTGGTACAAGTGTAATCAATTCTATAGGTTGCCAGAAAAAGTAATTGCAAAATATTTGATATGGAAAAGAACTGCAGAGAACAGCAACAGAAAGTAAAAACTAATGAAGCCTTAATTTTAAACTATAATGTTTTGCTCGCAGCAGTCATAAATTTTTTCGTTTTATTACTTTAAAACGTGTTAATTTATGAGTACCTTCTGAATACCCCAAATATTTGTTTATTATTCCATAAGTAAGTGCTTGTGCTTCATTGAAGAATGAGATGGGAGGTACGGGTGCTAAATTTTATTAAGAAGACTAAAGTGCTCGTATTGTCAGATTACCAAGATTTTCAAAGAAGCAGATAGCAAGAATACTGTAAACTAAAAATCATTCATGATGATTTATTTAGTCGAATTGGTTGTTAAGCTCAATAAATTTTTACGCCCATTCTTCGCTTATGAGATGAGCAAGTGTGTAAATAGAGCTTCACAAGATGAAGATCTGGGTTTCATAAAAAGAAATCGAATTTTACTAAAGATTTCATTGTAAACTTTTCATTGCAAGAACTTATAGTTTTGATACCCAACTTTCGGTTGGCAGCACCAGCAAACTAACTTTGTCAAATTCATACCAATAATAACATCAGATGCATTTTGATGCATCTGATGTTTTATTTAAGTTGAAAGAATGCTTTCAAAATGTAAGATAAAACGAGCTTCGAATCGTCTTAAACCCGCTTTTACAGAAAATGTTAGTGGTAAAGACTTAAGCACTTGTAACAACACTAATTCATTAAATAACAAACAACGAGTAACTTTTAATTTATTAGATGTTAATATTTTTCGAGGGGAGTAATGTGGGTACTATATAATTAAACACTTTATAAATTTGTATATTTAAGTTTTCTATGAAATTTACTTTTTGTTTGTTTGTGAAAAATATGTTGAAGTTTTTTATTGGAATTATTATTATTGTTTTTTGATAACTTAGAATAAAGGGTTTTTTCCATTTTGTATAAAATAAATTAATTTATTGGAAAATTTTAATAATATATGAAGTGTCCATATAGAGTAATGATAACTTATAATAAAGAGTTATTTCCAGGGAAACCAGAAATATGCTCCAAAAAAAGTGTTTTATGCGCATTCAATATGCACTAAAAACTTCGAAATATGCACTAAAAACACAAAAAATATGCTCTTAAAAATAACAAAAATTAGATTATTTGAAAATGAAGAACTAATTTTAATTCAGCAATTCAATAAAATTGACATATAAAACAAGACAAAAATAAAATAAACAGTAGAAGGAAACAATAAAAAAATTAATTAAGAGCGAAAATTTAACTTTACTTCAAAAGCGATCACGAACTGTAACTTGAAGAATAAGATAACCTTTTTTTATAATTGTTATTGCAATAAACAAAAAATCTTCACTTAGCATTTTAAATCATCTAAATAAACTTTTATACATTGAAAATATTCTTTTGCGTCACAATTATCAAACCAAGTTTTTCTTGAAATTAACATCCAGTGAGGATGTTAAAACACGTGTTACACCTGTTTAAGTTGAAATTTGGAATATACAAATCAATAGTATTTGTTCCAGCATTAAAATTTAGCAGAAAAAAAATTGGATATTTAAGATTTAAATCTTTTTAATTTTCTTGTTTCGTTTTTCTTTCACAAGACTGTTTACGAGTGAGTGAAAATTAAAAAATTTTATTTTTTTGTTCTAAATTTGGATGTTAGAACACATACTAATAATTAGTACATTCTAAATTTCAACTTAAACACGTGTAGCATGTGATTTAACATCAGAACTCACAAGAAAACGTATGAAATCGATTCGAAAGCCAGGGGCAAATTACGGCAGTCGTTAACGAACGAAATTATGAAGTATTTCAATAGAGTTTATATGGAAATATTTAAAAATTTCGAACGGTATCGAGTGCCGTAATTTGCCCCCAGAACATGCACAATGCCCCTTTTTCTATGAAGTCTAACTTCATAATGGTAGAAAAATATTGCTTCCCCATTCCACTATTTCTTTCACTACAAAAAGAGATTTTGACGGAAAAAAGTAGAAATTTTTACCAAAAAAATTTTTTTTTTAAATATTAAAATAATTTTTTTTAAAAGTACCAAAATATGCCCTAAAAACGCCAAATATGCTCTAAAAATTCGAAAAATTCTCAAAATATGCGCGCTAGACTAAAGTATGCAAAAACATGCTTTAAAGGGTAAAATATGCAAAAATATGCACTAACAAATCGATGCCAGAATTCATTAAAAGTTCTGAAATGGATAAATATCTTAATTCCGGATTGATATATCAGACAAGAAAAAACATGCAATTGCATATTTGTGGTTTCCCTGGTTATTTCCATTTTGTATAAAATAAATTAATTTATTGGAAAATTTGAATATTATATGAAGTATCCACAGTTTCTTTGAAAAGTAAGAGCAAGCATTGCTGTCTGTTGTGTTGTTGTTGTGGATGTTGTACTCTCGTCGGTGTGAAAGCAAAAAAAGTTTGCACATTGTGCATATAGCTTGGATATAGCTGATCTATGACGAAATTGCTGTCTTTGGCGGGTTCTAAAGATAAATGACAACCAATTTCTTTTGGCCGTAGTTGTAGCATACGGACACTAACGACATGTGGTTTTAATGAGATGCATTTCATACCACATTGGACAACTTCTTCTGGTCACTTCACTCAACTCCACGACTTGAGTTTTTCTTCAGCCGTAGGTCCTAGTTGACCTAGCACAGTGACCCCCAAAACCATCATAACCCATGTCAACCTAATTAGTATGCTAAGATCATGGAAAATTCGATAGGGCTTTTAAACGAAATAAAAACATGCACACTTCTCTTCATTTAAGTTTAATGAAAGGCCCTTTATAAATGAAACTTTATTAAAATTTTCGGTTTATTTTTTGTTAAGGACGTTTTTTTATTTTGAAACATTATTATTTTTAAATTTTGTTTCGCTAATATCTTTATTTTATTCAGTGAAAGTATAGATTTTTTCGCAGCCGAGAGAAAACCCCTTGCGAATTTATTGCCAAAATTTTATTTCAAATATATTTTACTGTAGCACAATTATCACTATCCCCAGTAGCTGGCAGTAATGCGTTTCTATTTTCCTCTTAAAGACGAAATCGAAAATTTTTTTCCGCTTTTTTCTTGTTTTTGTGAAATTCAAAACGCTTGCTTTTTATAATGTTGTTATGGCGGCATTGACCAATTTTGGTGGTGAGGAATGAATTGTGTACGATTTCGTGAGTATGTCAGTTGTTTGTCGTTTTTTGGTAAGTGCGTCATGTACGTCATGTTACATGTATGACTTTATTGTTGTACGATTAAATGTTTTTAGTAGGTCTTGACGACCTTATATGGGCGGGTGTCATTACGCAGTCGATGTTGCCACATTTGTGGCAAACAAGCCACCATATGGGCAAAAAATTTATAACCAACAGACATTAATTGTAACCGATATTAAAACTTATTTGAAGAATAATATGAAAAAAAAAACAACTGAAAGATAATTTAAAACGCAGTGATTTGTATGTTTAACATTAAAACAACAACTATACACATGAAAAACTTAAAAAGGTAACAACAACTATTTGTTGTTTGATTTGCTGATGTGAGTGTGTATGTATGTATGTATGTATGTATGTCTGTTTTTTAACACAATAACAACATTAAAACATTTATTTGTGTAGACAAGTTACACACAATCAATTACTCGTACTACGCACATGTGCCAAAATCATAAACGTCATGCCAGATGCTTAAATGCACATGTTGCAGTTGCAGTTGTTGTCATCACCATGTTTTAGTTATTTTAAGTTTATTTTATATGCTGTTCCGTGCTTAACTTTTCATTTTGTATACAGTCTTGTGATTTTTTTTCAGTTTGGAGGGGCTTTAAAGGAATGCGCTGGTATTAACGTAACGTGCGTTATATTCAAGCACTATTTCTATAAGGCTGAATGCAGATGGCGCAATATAGTCACGTGCAAGGTTGCTAAGAAAATGTGGCCTTGTCATAATGATAGGCGCTAAATAGGAACCGTAGGGTCATCTCGAGGCTCGTAGCAGTCATGACGGGGCACTAGACGGTCGACAGACATGCTAGTAGGATAGGTCTGTCCTATAATGAGTTTTTCCGAAGTTGTCGAGAATAAGAAGACAATCTTCCCTTTCTTTGAGAATATCCAGCCTTGCATCTCTTGAGACACGAATTTGTAGCACGCGACGGGTATAATTATACATATGTATAATACGGTTCTACATACGCTGACACCGATGAATGTAGTATTCCTTCCGAAAAGAAACCATACAGATTATACTTGAATGCTTGCGTGTAGTATGCAGCCACGTTAAGCAACCAACCAACCAATGTAAAGTAATTTTAATATTTCTTTTTAGGTGGACAAGCTATTCAAAAATATTCAATGTATAATTCATCCCGCAGCAACACCTCAAGATTGCTGAAGTTGAAAGCCTCGCGGAGATATAGACGCAATTGTGTGGATGCCATTTTTATTTTAAATAATTGGGGAATTATATTCCTAATACTAAATTTAAATACTCGTTTGTGGGTTTGACAATTAACTGTTCCCAATCATGCCAGTCTTGTCGGTATTAACTTAATTTTAATAGTTTTTAGTTACATACATTTTATGTTAAAAAGTTATTAGGCTCCGCCACATATTCGTTTTCTTGGCACAGTTATAGACGTGGGAGCGAATATAAAAAAGTTCAAGTTTAATATGAAAGCCACCTTTGGGGATTGGTGATAGAGATGGAAGAAATTAATGAAGATGGGTCATACATTTTCCTCATTTAAGGGGTTACTTGATATAGTTTTATCTTTGGAAGGAAATTTGCAAAGAGAAATTTAAGTTTTGCAGGGACACATCTTTACTGGATGAAGATAAGACATTGTTATGCTATCAAAAAGTGTTGGAAGAAGATTCAATGGAGATTATTCATAGTTTTGCTGCGGAGAAAAATTGATATATAAAAATTCAGGGAGTTGGCTCTATAATCCCATTTTGAGGTAGTTATGGGAGCTTTTATGTATTTTTAGCCTATCGTAATTAACTTTGACCTTTCTGAGGAGCCATATTGGCATAAGTTATGAAACGAATTAGGTTAGGTTTGGTTAGATTAGATTGAAGAAAAAAACCAGTACAGGCCTTTTGTACACTCTCATGTAAATTAAATAAATTCAGTGAAGTGCGACTTTGACCCGCGCACGAAGGGTTTCGTACGGGCACGAGATATGTAATTCAATACGAACAATATAAACTATAGTTTTGGCATTTTTTTCGTTCTTGGGTTTTTTAGTTAGTTTTTGAATTTATTGGCGCTTTCTAAGTTTTGGCACTTTTTTCACGTTTTGGCGATTTTTTTTTGGTTTTTGAAGTTTTTTTTAATTTTGGCGATTTTTATTATTTTGGCGTTTTTTTTATTTTGGCGATTTTTTTATTTTGGCGATTTTTTTAATTTTGGCGTTTTTTTTTTCATATAGGTTTTTTTTTGGTTTTGGCGATTTTTTTAGTTATGGGACTTCTTTTTCGTTTTGAGGATTTTTTTTCGGTTTTTGGCGTTTATTTTAAATTTTGGCGAATTTTTTCTTTTTGGCGATTTTTTTTAAATTTGCCGATTTTTTTTTAATTTTGGCGACTTTTTTTCATTTTGGCGAATTTTTTTTCACATAAACAATTATTTTGGCGATTTTTTTCGGTTTTTGGCGTTTTTTTTATATTGGCGATTTTTTTTATTTAAACGATTTTTTCGAATTTGGCGATTTATTTTAGTGCTAGAATTTTTTTTTAATTTTGTCGATTTTTTTAAATTTTTGGCGATTTTTTCAGGTTTTGGCGATTTTTTTCGGTTTGGCGATTTTATAATTTTCGGATTTTTTAGTTTTACCGTTTTTGAAAATTTCAAGAGTTTACCTCTTACGGTCTCCAAGATATAGCAAGTTGTCAAAATTACATAGTCAAAATTGCATTAACTGATGGACCACCCTTTAATTAAAATTTTTGATATTTCAATGTTTATTGTTGTAGTCTATATAAAAATACACTAATTTTACAAATTTCAAGTGTCAATATACATATGTACATACAATTGTATATATATTTCATGAGATTTTAACATTTTTCGTCGCTCGTTTTGGAGCACACTTTAATTTCTAATTATCATGTATTTGTTGTTATGGTGGCCAAGGTTCTACATACTTTGTCCAAATTTTAGGTCCGTAGCTCTTACGGTTCCTGAGAAAATACCGTGTGACGGACAGACGGACAGCGTAGCGATAACAATAGGGTTCCTTTTTTCACCTTTGGTATACGAAACCCTAAAAATTATTGCTCACGTAGTTCCTCAAACTTGTCGAAACTGCCTCTCAGGTAGGTAATGTCCGATAAGATGTCATCCTCAAAATAAATAAATAAATAAAAACTAAAGAGGTGGTCCATTGTCTTCATGTCGTCCTTCCTTCCCCTTATTCATTGTCATCCTTGGATCTAATCCTGTAAAAATGCCTTCGTAAAGCAAAGTGTCCCGTTAAGATACCGGCCAATTTTCCTAGCTCTGACTAGTTTATTTTCAACAGTTGCCTTGTTTTGTCTTTGTTGGCCTCGCACCATAGAAGCTCGGTTAGATTACCCACAGTATCACAATTCTATCTTGTCTCAATATTTTCTGCCTTGGAAGGCTTTCTTGCTTAGCACCTTTGCACAGACTTTTTCAAAGATAAAATAAGCAATTTCAGTAAAGTACGACTTCTACCAGACACGAAGGTTTCTATACGAACTTTAGCCTACAAAATATATAGTTTTGGCATTTTATTCGTTCTTGGATTTTTTTCAGTTTTTGGCATTTTTAGTTTTGGCGTTGTTTTTTAGTCTTGGCGTTTTTAATTTTAACCTTTTTTTTGCATTTTTGGCGTTTATTTTTTCAGTTTTGACAATTTATTTTAGCTTTAGCGATTTTTTAGTTTTGGCGCTTTTTTCGTTTTGATGACTTTTTTCGTTTTGGCGATCTTTTTTGGGTTTTGGCGATTTTTTTCGGTTTGGTGTTAATTCTTAATTTTGGAATTTTTTGGTATAAGCTTTTTTTAAAATTTTAACAGTTTGCCTCTTACGGTTTCTAAAATAAATCAACTTGTCAAAAGTATATAGCGTACGGACTACAATTATTGGCACCAAGAAATATTGACCCAACTATTGGCACCCTCTGCTTGCATAGCAATAGCAAAGCGTCCGTTAAAGTCCCGTTGTAGCTTAAATAGTTTTTTTCATTCTTTGTTTTGTTTTCTTGTTAATTATTCATTATTGTTTAACTTTAAATGGCTCAGTTGCTTGTAATCGTTCGTGTGAGAAAGCTGTTTTTGAAGAACGTTGGTTTGAAGTTTTAAGTATTGATTTCAATAGTGAGGTGAAGTTTGGTAAGTACCATTATTTTTGTATTTATTGATTTTTCAATGAAGTTTTATGATTACTTTACTAAATATACGTCAAACCTAAATAATTTCACCTTAAAATATGAGTTTTTTACGATAAATTGTTGTAAAACGTGAGTGCCAACAATTGGTTCCAAATAACTTTAAATTCAATTATTGGCAGGGGGTGCCAATAATTGAATTTGTAATTACTACAATAATTGGCCCTGCCAATAATTGTACCTTTTTGAGTGCCAATTATAGAATTTAATATATTTTCAGAATATTGTTAAGTTTTTGTTAAATCAAAAATACATCCATAGTGTATTAAAGTGTAAATAATAAAATAAAATTGATTTCAAATTAAATTTTCGTTCTTTATTTCCCTTCGAAAATAGAATATGGCTTAAGTATTGTTAACACTTTTTAACTCCCATGGTGCCAATTATTAATTTTTTGGTATGCCAATAATTATGGTCTCATGCCAATAATTATAGTTTTTCAAGTGTCAATAATTGTAGTCGAGTGCCAATAATTATATACATAAATGTGCCAATAGTTGTAGTGCAGTGCCAATAATTGTAGTTTTTAAAAGGTTTATTTTATTTTAATTTTAAAAAATTACACATAAATCATATAAATTTTTCATAAATGTGATCTTATAGAAAACATGTCCAAAAATAAAAAAAAATTCGCCAAAAAATTTCTCTACAAACCAAAGTAAATGATACATGTTCAAACTCAAAAATTCCTTATGGGTGCCAATAATTGTAGTCCGTACGCTAGTCAAAATTACATTAACTGATAGAATACCCTTTAGTTCTGATTTTTTTAAATGCTAGTGTTAATTGTTGTTGTCTCTATAAAAATTTGAAAATTTCAAGTATCTATAAATAATTGTATGTGTTTTACATTGGATTTAAGAATTTTTCGTTGCTCCTTTTGGAACACCTTTGGTGTACGGAACCCTAAAAACCATAAATGTATACAGGGTGGCCCAGAAAGACCGAAGTGGAGTGAATTCCTTATAACTTTTTATTTAAGACATATTTTTTTAATTTTTTGTTTTTTAAATGCAGTAAATTTATAGGGAATATTTTTAAATTAGTTATTAAAAATGATATCCCGCAAGTGGTGGACATTTTCTGCTTCGCACAAATGTGTTCTTTCCATTTCCATTATTCATAACTTAGTTATGAGTGACGAAGCCTCGTTAACAAACAAAACTTTAGGATATGGGATATTGAAAACCCGAGAGTACTTCATCAACGACAATTACACCCAGTTAAGTATACTGTTTGATGCGGTGTTTCTTCAGAAAGGATCATTGGCCCATATTTTTTTGAAAATGAACGAGGTGTCGCCATTTCCATCAATGGTGATCGATATCAGGCCATGTTGGAAAATTTGGTAAAGCCAACCGTGGAAAACCATCCGCAAATATGGTTCCAACAGGATGGACCCACAGCGCACACTTCCAGGGCCACAATGGCTCTTTTACGCTACATCTTTGGTGAAAAAATAATTTCGCGTAGAAGCAATTTTAATTGGCCTTCGCGTTCCCCGGATTTAACTGCTCCAGACTGTTTCCTTTGGAGTTATTTAAAAGGGAAAGTTTATCTTAATAAGCCTAGGACTATTGAGGAATTAAAAACCAATATTCGAGACAAAATTAACAACATAACACCGGAAGTTTTGCGAAAGGTCATTGAAAATGTGTTGGAAAGAGCACATTTGTGCGAAGCAGAAAATGGCCACCACTTGCGGGATATAATTTTTAATAACTAATCTTAAAATATTCCCTATAAATTTAATGTATTTAAAAAACAAAAAACTAAAAAAATATGTCTTAAATAAAAAGTTATAAGGATTTCACACCACTTCGGTCTTTCTGGGCCACCCTGTACATACATATAACAATTTTCTGTATTGCATTAAGTGTGTATATAAATTGCGTGTATATAAATTGAAGACTTTAATCCCGTTTTCTTTTTTGCTAGTTTTTTTAGTTAGTACGTTGCCTTCCAAAAAATAAACTACTCAATCAAAGAAGTACCTACAACACGAGGGTTTTAATTTAGAGGATAAAAAGCTTTAGGAAATAATTCCCACATTTTGCGTGTATATACTCGTATGTAAGTGCTAGATCTTATTTCGATAAAGGTCGCACTTATCTTTTGATCAGTCCACTAGATATAAACTTTCTTTTGAGATACCTTGCACAATACTAGATTTTTTTAATTTCCTGGTGTATGATATAACTGATCTTACTTCGATTTGCACAAATCAACTTTAACGACATGAGAACTTATTTTGTTTATTTTTACGATCATACATGAAGTTATATGTACATATGTATGCATAAATTCAAAGGCGGGCGTGACTTTTTGGATGAAATAAAATATTATATTATTTGCCATAGTAGCCTTCTTTGAGCTCTGTACAATTTGTCCGTTTCTAAAATTATTTTAAACCTTTTTTTTTTTTGGTACATATTTGTTTGTGATATGGTTTCATCGCAGGAATCGCATCTCTTTTCCCAGAGCACTTTCTTCAAGTTTTGGAATAAGAAATAGCCACTCGGCTCTAAACCCGGAGAATGCGGTGAATGAGGGAACAACTTGTAGCCTAACTCTTGGATTTTTGCCATGGACAATATACAAGTATGTATGAACCGCGTCGGCCTAGAAAAAATTTTGAATATTTAAAACAATGATTTTGTGTGTGTGGTTTTTTTAACTAACAAGTTCTTAAACTTACAAACAAACAACTTCAACTGTCATAAAATCGAAAAAAAATCATTTTCAATATTTAATTTTTAGCATTGTGCCGAGTACAGCAAATTTTATCCGAATAGATTACTTGGTGAAAATATTACGTTGTTCTTATTAAAGTTTTTGGAGCGATAAAGATTGATGTAAGTGTTAAGTTGCAGTTAAGTTGCAAATTTTTTTTTCCAATTGTTTCTAGTATAGGGCCAGTGATGCCAGAATGCTTTCACCAATAATGGCTAAATGTAGACAAAAAAATGGCTAAAAACCACCTAAAAATGGCTACGCGACATCAAATGCAAAAATCATGGACTTTAAGCAAATACAAGAAGGTATTTCATATATTATTTTTTAAAGCAAATCGGGAACATTTTTAAAGTAAATAAAAAAATAAAGAATGAAGTAAAAAATAAAATTATTTTTCTTCAGATAATCAAGAAACAAGCAAAAACTGCTTATTTAGTGCAAACTTGCACTACTTGCAGTACGCCTTCTATTTTTTTTTGAGAGTTCTGCTATTCAGTCTTTAAATTTTTGGGTTACTAATCTATTCCTTGGGAAATGTCTTACCCCCTGTTTCCACAATCCAGACGGTCGACTTGAGTATAAAATTTGTATGGAAAGCACTCATATTTTTTAGTGATTTTCATACACAATTTTCTAGGCGAGTCGTCTGTATGTTTTGTAGAAACTGCACATTATAGTTTTTGTTCGTTTTCTATGTTTTAAACTTTCATTTAAACTTTAATTTATTTTTTATTTTGACTCGTGTAAAACCAAATTTCCCCTTGTTTGATTGATATCATAATTAGGCCCGACAACTAACAATAACATTGCAACGATTGTATTAACGGATTAGCAAATCTTATTGTTACCAATTTAGCCATCTCTTTCATAATTATATCTAGTTTAATTTATCAATTTCAGTGTGTTAAAAGGCAAGTTTTGTATGAAATTTAATTCATTCCTTCTTAGCTCTGGATTGAAAGTACAAATCTGTTGCAGGCTTTCGTATTTATTTACGGCCTTATGTACAATCAAAAAGTAGCATGAAGTTGGCATAAGTGGCAAAATTGAACATGGTCTTGGCATGTTTTACCATAAAATTTTACTTTAAAAATCATGCTAGAATGTAATCGTGTGTTAAAACTACATTATGCGGCGATTTTTAATGTCAAATTGTATAGAATAACTCGTCAACACGAAGTTCAACTTTGTCACTTATGCTAACTTCATGTCAGTTTTTGATTATTATACATAAGGCCGTTAGGATGCTGTTAAATGGTGACACCATATCGAGTACCAAAGTTTGAAAATACAATCCAAAATCTAACATTAAACAACAAAGGCAACGGCAACCAAAAGTACCACTGGTACTCATATATTTGTACGTAGTCATACTATGTATTCAGTCAAAATTAAACATACACTTTGCACCTGTATGTACATTTAACATACGTACGTCAGTACAAATATATATATATATATATATGTACTCCGTGAAACAGACAAACTGTTGAATGTAATTTTATACTGCATTTAGAGTGAACGTTCTTTTCGATGTGTTGTTAGGGGCTTGCACAGTGCCACAATATTTAAGTGATTGTAACTTTGTTTTTTTTTTTGACTACACGTTACCTATTGTAAGTTGCAGGTGTTGTACAAGATTTGTCACCTTCTTTTACTACGAGTAGTTTTTTCCTCCCATTTTTGCCAATCACGGGCGAAATGTTTGTACAAAAGATTCTTGAATTTCGCTGAATTGAATTGGTGGTAACCTTATAGGTCAGCAAACAACATTTAATAACAATTGTTGTTGCTGGTTGTTACTTTGTTTAACTGATGATGTAAATAAAAAAGCTATTGTATTTGTTTGTTTTGTTGTCTTGCCAAAGTACCCTACAAACCAGCATTGGTGAACAGCTTGAAGTGGCAGTGCAATGATTTTCAATGTTTTGACACAAGTAGGTGAATTAGATAAATTTTTCTTCTGGGCCTCAGCCCAGCAAAAATTACTACTTACCAGAAGCGTTTTTTTCAGTGAGACAATCTAACAGAATCACTTGCTGTTGTGCATAAATAAGGCATTTTTTTGTGTTCGAGATTAGCCACCTAGAAGCAATACATTTAGCTTCCAAAAATCCATAACGTTGTTTTGCCTTACTACAGTGCTTCACAGAAGTAATAATATATAATTTTTGTGAGAGCCTGCCTTAGGTTAGTGGTTTTCAGAAGCATTGTTCGAAGCTTTTGTTATCAAATAAGGAATACATTGCTTCCCTCAGATGTTAGTGCTTAGAATCAAAATTTTTTTGCTGGGAGGCTTCCTAAAATTCAATAGATTTTTTAACTAAAACGATTTTTGTAATTCGTTCAAGTTGCTGCTATTGCGGAAAGTAACTTCTATTAACTTAATTGTCGTATATGAGTTTTTTTTTTTGTAAGATATTTGTTGTTCGCTTGTTTGCAAGAAAACGTACGTTGTCATTTGTTGCAATATACGACCGTTAATCATAACGCATGACATTGCTAGAAAACGTTACTTTTGCGGCAGCAATATATTGTATGGATTACTTTTATTGTCATACATATTGTTTTCTTGTGTTGAAATCTATTTATTTATTTTTTTTTGAAACGAGGGTTGTGCGATAAAGGCGTTTATATCAATGGATGTAACATTAGTTTTGTATATGAATGCTAAATAATCTTGTTATTATTTGTCTGCCTCGTACTACAATTTTGTGTGTTTACAAAAAGTTGCTATTGTTTGCTGCTCAAAAGACAGCCGAAAGAAACACATTCAAACAAATTGAAATGAAAATTTATGAACTTTTAATTGTGCCATAAACATAAATCATATTATGTATTTCTTTTATATTCTCTCTAAAAAATATTTCTAATATATATTTTTAAGTCAAATCGAAGTTATTCAAATAAAACGCTTCAATTCAAATTTTATTTTCACATTATTAAATCCATTCAATTTAATGATATTTCTATTAAAAAAAAAGTAGTTTTTAGTTAAAGAAAATATTTAGTTTTCGTAACTTTATGGTTAAGTACAATTAGGGATTGCAGAGCGATTATAATCGTAATCGTAATCGAGATTAATCGCACCTTTTAATCGTAGTCGTAATCGCACCCATTAATCTCTCAATTACGATTAAATATTTTTCCATTTTTTAAGCAAATTTATGAATTTATGCCAAATTTGCTTACAGTTCAAATTCAACTCATAAAAAATTTAAATTAATATATATTTTTAATACAAAATATATAAAGGTTGCAAAAATACCGATACCGATTCAAATACCGCTATAATTAGATACCGGTATAGATACCGATACCGAAAACCAATTCGGTTAGAAAATACCGGTATCGAGAATACCGTTTACGTCCATACCGGTATGTACCGGTATACCAATTCCCACTAAAAGTAAAATTTCAAAAATATATTTCAATTACACATTCTTATGCAGCTCTGTTTTTTATCAACCAGAAAGTGCAATCATATAATCATCAATAGTGCGAAATACTAACAAGCTTCGTGAGCTACTTAATGCCTTCAGGAACGAAAAACGTATCTCTAGACATATATATATGTTTTAAAATGGTGAAAAGAGCAAAGCAAAAAAAGTAAAGTTATTATACATGAAATAGCGAAAATTAGTATATTTGCTCTTCCCGATACACCAGCTAATGCGAAGATTTTAAGTTTTGAAGAGTTCTTTTTAAATATATGCTCATTAAACTGGTCGCAAAGACATTTTTCTTTAATTGATATACTACATGTGTATGTGCTCTGTCTAAAATATGAGGTTTGCTGCCATAAATGCCTAGCGGGGCATAAGGTACCCGATACACAGTGGGGATTTTGTAAAAAAATTGGAAATAATTCTACAGTTTCTAAATTTGCTGTCCTATTGTTATGAAATCTTACAGAGCATTGAGGAAGGAAGGTGAAGAGCTCAAGTCGGGAATTTAGACTATATATCTTTAAAGGGGGCGGAGCCACAAAGCATCAAATTAGGGTTAATGAAAAATTAAAATCAATGCCAAGCTCCTGTTTTTGATCAGTGAATTTTTTTTATGCAAGAGCTAAAAAAAGTCTTCTGCATTCATGGGTTTTGGCTTACAGTTAAGGAAATATTAGAGAAAAAATATTAAAATGTTTACTTTTTTTACCAACCCTTTGTCCATTGTTCTGCTAATGGAGAAGTCAAATGTTGTTAGATTTGGAAAATGAAACTTATTATGAATAAGGGACAAAATTTGTAACATTAATTATTTCGCTATTTTAAAAAAACTTTGCCAATTAATATTTTCAACTGAAGAGTCTTTCTTAGGTAGAAAATTATGCAATCAATACACAGAAAGTAATAACAAATAGAATTTGCTTTTGAGTTCTCGGCAATTCCAAAAATAATTACAAAATCCTAACTAATCTTGTCTTAAGGTGGCGTAATAAATTTTTTGTTCGCAGCCTTGGAATTTGATATTTATAACAAAAATAGGTCTAATTCAAATATAGGGTAAAATGGTTTGAAATAATTTCTAAACTTTTATATCTGAAGTTAAAGATTACTCTCTTGAGGTGAAGAAAATTACTTACATTAACTTTTTTAATGTTAATTGTACAAGAAACTTGTTTTGTTGAAATATTGAAATACTCGTGTCGTCTGAATTTTGCGAGTACGAATATATCTAAAAACGGCCGAATATTCAGGAATTCGAATATGAATATTCGCATATTACTAAGTGCATACAATTCTACATGGGCACTGTATGTATTTATTTTTATTTATTATTTTATATATGCAAAGTTTCAACTGCAGTTTTCTTATTTTACTTTTTTATAGTTAAATGCTGTTTTTGTTAATGTAAATATACTCGCTTTTCGAAATAATTTAATAAAAAAAAGACTTTCTGTTTTCTTCACTGTCTGAACTAACAAATTTAGCAGTAATATCTGTATACCGGTATTATAAATTCGGTAACGGTATGTACCGGTAATATCGATACCGAAATAAAAAAATACCGATACCGTTACCGATACCGATACCGAAATTTAAAAAATAGTTGTACCGGTATCAATACCGATACCGTTATTAGTTTCGGTTTCCAACCTTGAAATATATGTATACATACTCGTATGCATGATACAATAACATAAAAGTAAACCCGTTCTCTCTTTTTGCCGCCATATTAACCTTCTGACGTTTTTCCGGATTATATTTTACTCTCAAAATTAATCCTACCTTATTAGTTTATGAAATCCGAGATTTGATTAATTTTTTGACTTTGTTGTTTATTAAATTAAAAATATTGAAAAATATATAAATTTTTTTATTATAAAGAACAGCAAGAAAAATACAGTAGCACCAGCAACGGCAACAGCAGGATTAAAATATAAAGGAAATGAACAGCTGCAAGGCAATTCCTAACTGAACAGCATCTGCTCTACTTCAAAATCATATGCGGGACTTCGTGCTCGTGCTTCATTGTATTATTGCCTTATGCACAATTAAAATTCTTAAAATTAAGAACGTGGTCTTAATTTTAAGACTATATTTTAAAATTTTTAAGAATATGATCTTAATTTAAGATTTTTATTAAGAATAAATTCTTTAGTTCGATCTTAAAATGAAATTTTATTCAAGAATACAATCCTAAATGCGATCTTAAAAAGAATTAAGATTTTATTCTTGAGTCAAGAATTTTTGCATTTACCAGACTATTAAAATTTAAATGATTTGATTTCGAACGTACGATTTTAGCACGTTTTTCTCTTAGTGTATTATTTTTGATACTAATAAGTTCTGATTTACGAACTTCATCTTACGATCTTTACAATTTTCTCAAAATAAAAATACAATTTAATCGAAAAGTTGAATTAAAACGCGAATTCAAGACAAAATTAATAAATTTCTTTGGCTAAACCCACACAGTTCGACTAAAACTCATGACGCAATTTATTTTGGTCTTAGAAAAAATTATAATAGTATATTTTCAACATATTTTTTATGAAAATCTGCTATTATATGCAAACCCAAGTGTTTGTTGTTTTGTGCCCCAAAATTAAATCTAATTTTCCAACATCAGTTTTATGTACCAGAAATTTAAATTTTAATAAAATGTTTTATTCAAAAAATCCAAAATATTATCGAATTTAGAAGCGATTGATCGCGCAAGAAATTATATAAATAAATTTCTTGTGCTTAGAGAAATTAAAATTTCAGTTTTTTTCAAAGGTGTTAAGGTTATTTTGCATGGGGGCACTACAATTAATTTCAATATCATTGCAATGAAGGTCGAGGAAGATATAATCCGCCATACGTTATACGACGCCTATGGCATTCAACTGACAGTTAAATTCAAATATAGGTTTTGTTATAGATTCTTTCATGACTACCGTTCATATGTACGCTAAAATGGCCGTTACTATAGGTGTGACTGTGAACTGACTTCCGCTTCTGCTTAAAAAAAATCCGCAAAGGTCGAGTTTGAGCAGCACACTTAGGAATCCGTATGGCCCTTGTTTATTTTTGGCGATTTTTTAGGTTTTGGAATTTTTTTAGTATTGCCGTTTCTTGTTTGTCGTTTTTTTCCTTTGGCGACTTTTTCCAGTTTTTGTTAATTTGTTTTGTTTTTTATACTACACAGAAAAAATTATTCTTGAATTTTTTTCAATTAAGTTATTGCTTAGAAAAAATAAATTTTTTTATTAATATTTTAATTGAATATATGTTTATTTTAATTGAATTTACTGCTCTATCAAAAAAGTGTTATCAACAGAGTTTAACTCAGAATAGTATGATATGGTTAACAATTATTGTATATAAATATTATAATTTTTCTTTTTATGTGTAAAAATCGAGCTGTTTTTTATAGTATGCCACATTGTTTAGAAAAAATTTTTTCAATTAAATTACCCAATTAATCTTTTAATTGGTTTTGAACTAAAAACTAAAAAACTACTCAGCTTATATATTTTTTTTGATTCATAATAATTTTGACATGCGTGGAATAAAAATAAAATATAAAAAAAAACAGAAATTCATTTTGTTCCCTTATTTCAAAGTCGTCGTCCATACAGTGAAACATTTGCTGCAAAACATTTGAGTTTGTTGACGAGAGGGGAAAGAGGAATGGCAAAGGGTACTTTCTTTCATGTACACGAAGTTCTTGTTAAGTACGTCATTCTCGCCTCATTCTTATGAAAAATATATGAGAAAATGTATTAACCTGCACAGCAAAAACTTCACAATTTGGACACGAATGCAGTTTCAAAAGAGAAAACAAAAATGTTTTGCAGCAAATGTTTCACTGTATGGACGACGACTTAACAATCAGATCATAATAAGAAACACAAGGTTATAGAGTCCATAGAGTCTATAATATAGACCAAATTCGAATGGTAATCTTAGTATATTGCCGATATTTGGGGTCCGATGCAAATGGTCTTGCGAAAGTATGTATGTATGTATGTATGTATATGTAGTGTATGGAAAATATTGTAGCCTTTCTTTAAAATCCAATCACAAAATACACACACAATTCAAAGTAAGGCTACGATATTCTGCATTTACCTTTACGCAAGACTCTCAAACAACGATTATGGCCATTGTACTTTTGTGCACCATTCGAAATTCAAAAGACAGTGAGGTTTTTGGTACAATACACAAATACTTAAATTTTTTATACATACATACATACATATTTACATAACATAATTTTTTATAAATTTTTTTATACTATTTGATTTTTTCTATATGTCAAATACTATTTTAATAGAATCTTTAAAAAATTTTAAATAGGTTCTTAATTCAATTTTAAAAATATTTCAATTAATTTTTTAATTAAATATTTAAAAATATCTCAATTAAATTTTAATTGATTCTTTAAAATACTATCAATTAAATTTTTAGTTAATATAATATTTTTTTAATTGAAAAAATCAAAAAAATTTTTAATTAAAATGGATGAGTTAATACTACAATTTCCGTGATTGTGTACGTATTTTTAGTTTGAGCGATTGTTTTTGGTTTTTGTCAATTTTGTATTTTTTTGTGATTTTTTACATATGGTGAACTTTTTGCATTGAAGCGATTAATTTTTTGTGATATTTTTCATTTAAGTATTTTTTATTTAATTTTATTGTTTTGAAAGTTTCCAGAGTGGTCCTCTTACGGTTTCCAAGATACAGCAAGTGGTCGAAATTACGTAGTCAAAATTACGTTCACTCTCTTTACCGAGAATATGGTAAAATAGCATCAGGCCATAATTCAGCAAAGTATGGAGTCGTATGGAGAAGACTCGATACTATTCTCCATAAAATACACACAAAAAGTAGTTTAAGTAATTTTGTAATATCAATTAAAATATTTATAATACCGTGTTCAGACAGACTCCTGATTGCGCAATTCAGGCATTTTATGCAATTAAGGCCTTTATTGAATACAATTTACCATACAATAAGTCAATTAATAAATTGAGCAATTATTAAATAATTGTATCACTAATTGCGTAAAATTTGAAATGCAACCCTGGTGTTTGTTGAGAACTGTGTTCAATGACCAGAACAATTTCCTACAATGGCGAACCAAATGTCAAAAAAAAAGTAAACAATGCAAAAGGAAATGGCTGCTGCTTTCTTTTAAAGCCGAGTTTGCATTAATTTTTTTAATCTATAAACATGAATATTCACGAAACAAAAAAAACAATGTCATTTTTAATTTGTTCACTGGCAGCTTCAAAATCCTATAAGGACGTCTATTAAGGAAAAAGCTAAATGTTAAAGTAGCTGTTCTGGATTTCGGGGAAGGCAGAGACTTGACTACCAAGCTATCATTCAGACCAACTGACAGCAGTACTGTTGTCATTCAAGTCACATACATGGGAATACACGTATCCCCACAAATAATGGTATAGAGTAAGAAAATTGCATGGTCTTGGGGGAGCACATGGGATTAAGTGCTCATCAAACTCTCTTATCAATTCACAGCGTAGTTTGTAGTATGGTATGTGACACTTTATTTTTCAACCCACATGCCAATCAAGTCCAATTCTTCCATTGAAGACAAGAAAAGTCCAAGCTTTATTTACCGTAATCTTGTGATTTTCATCGTTGTGAAAGAAGTTCGGTCCAATGATGAAATCGGGCCATAAGTTTCTGGATGCATTCGCAGCTCTTTAACTAGCTCTAGTTGCGCTTCACGCAAATTGAGAAATTCTGTTTGTTGACGTACTCATTGATCCAAAAAGAAAAATGGATCTTCATTTACCTTTTCCAAGGCCCATTTACCAAACAAACGAAGTTGTATTACGACACCTGGCTTCAGTTATTACAACATATCGGGGTTTATATCGAGGTTCATACACGCAAAAAAAATATGGTTGAGGTAACCATAATCAAACTGCAACATACTATGATTGAATTATATGGTTGCAGTTAAATCACATTATTGTCAATAGAAAAGCAAACTTTTAATAATATTATTATCTGAGTTTATAATAATATTATCAACAAAAACAATAAACTAATGGTAAAGTAAGAAAATAAAAAACATGTTGATTATTGAGTTCTTGTTTCAACTTTGTTATTTGTTGTTGAGCTTCTCATTTATTTAAATGAAAGTTTATAACATAATGACTCTAGTTGTTCTAAGAAACTTTGGGTAAAGGTTCCCTGATGATCTGCATTAGCAACAGTGAAATGCGCATAGGATCCAGCTAAACCCCTCAATAATCAATTTCAATGTATTTTATTAAAAAAAAAAAAAAAAAAAAAAATATTTTACTGAATAAGTAAAATTTAATTTTGGGATTATTAGTGCGTTTACAAATTTTAAACTTAAAAACAATAAACTTCGTTACATCTAATCTTATTATTGTAAATATGACAACACTATTGTTAGATGTGACTAAAATATAATTGTGACTCGCCATGCCATGTTATTGTATTATAATAATATTGTTGAATACGACAACAGTATTATTTAATATAATAATAATATTTTGTTTTTCAATCATATATTTATTGGTAGATCTTTTTTTAAAACAGATGTGCGTTAAATTCGAAATAAAAATAAATTGATATTGTTGAAATAAAATGTATGTATAGAAGTATATACTTACATATGTGTGTGTACTCGAAATACACACACATCTGTATAAAGAGGTAAACATGAGTAGGTATATGTTTTTATTTATCTACCCTTTTGTTTGTTTGTATTTCATTTATTTATTTAAAAGACGCGTGCAATACCGATAGCTTACAAGCAAAACACTGAACTGACAGAAGATGTTACTAAATTTTTTTTTTTTTAAACTTAACATAGTATGGTTTTGGATAACATTATATTGTTATTTGCAATATATTATTTTTAAATAATAACAACAATTATGTTGCAGTCATAAATTTTTAACAAAACTGTAATCTGTAAACCAAACTGTTGTTAAACTCTAACCATATCACACTTTTTTATGAATATAATAATGTAATTATTAAATTCAAACATTACTTTGCTTACCGTAACAAAATTAATGTTTAAAATATCAATAACTTGTTTTCAACGACCACACATTTGCTTCTGAGAACAAAATATTCTTTTGTCAACCATGTTACAACCATATCTTTTCTTTGCGTGTACATGAACGTTGACAACGTGGACGATCTTTACTGTCTCCAGATCGTGGAAGCCAAATACAAATGGACACGCAAAAATCTTAAATCGGTTGCGTCCATACTTAAGGAAATCCTCCGATTATATGCTGCCCAAAATGGCCTTTGACATAAATTTCAAAATCCATTTCCCATCACGAAGGCAACGGAAAAAAGGTGAAGTAGGATTTTATTTCAACCGCAGAGTTGACGCCAACGGATGAAGAATGATCTGTAGTTCTGGGTCTGATCAGCGGTAACAACAGCAACTGCATTTTCATAGTGACATCCTCACATAAAATATAACAGTTGGCCGAATAATATGAGCGACGAATTGACAGATCGCAATCTTCATTGACATTGGCCGATACAGAAGAAATATTCTTCTCCATATTATATCTTTGTACATGGGTTAGTAGTTTAATATCCAATAAAGTAAAAGAACTGTGAAATATGGTCACAACAGCTTGAATGACATGTTGGGTGAGTCGATTTCGTCGACCATAAGTTTGACGAAATTTACAAAACACATTTCTTACAAGCTCAAATTTTTATAATAAAATGTAATGATTATATCATTAGTTATCATTTCCAACCTGACAAACATTCCATGAATCTGATTTTTCCCTTGAAAAAACATATAGCAAAAAAATCACCCAGCACAACGGATTCAGTTGAAGATGAGTAATCTGCTGAGCACCTTCTCTACTACGGCCATCTACTTATGACATTCGAACTCAGTAGAATCTTACAAATGCGATCTCCGAAACGTGGCATCAGAAAGTTTAACATCTTCATTTGAAAGCCAGGGCACTGAGCAAATGGAATGACGAAGAACAACTTGTCTCTCCTTCTATGCCACCCAGGTAGTACAACATGACCTAATAGGATTTGACCAGCGGCAAAACTTAACCCAACTTAATTTACACTTCAGAATATAGAAAATTAATTCTTTCTTAACTGAAACTGAAATTAATAATTGATCTATAATGCTAGTTTTGAAAGCCATTTCAGAGAAATACATATCTTTGTAACGGAAAAATATAAAATATTTTTAGCTTTGCTTTTTAGTCTGTTCCTAATAGTAATAACACCCGCCTTAACACTTTTCCTATTATACACACTCATATCCAGATGTAAATAAACATATTATTATATATATATTGTGAGACTTTACAAATAACATATGAACCAGAGAACAGATTGGATGGCTTATTTTGTTGTTTTGAATGCAATCGCAAAAAAACTGCATATTGTTGTCAATCCACAACATTTGAAATAAACAACGTATGGCACAATCGAAAGATATGAGTGCGGCGAATTTTATTACGTGCATTGCTTGTTTTATATAAATGTTCACTGGTCTTGTCAAAAGCAACGAATACTCCGTGAATGGTGCGAATGCTTTTACCGTGATTAACCACAAAGTAGTCTTTCTGCTTGTATAAAACTGTTACATTGGTATTCATAAAACACGATATATGTATATATACCTCGTTTATACGCAAATCTTATTTGCAAATAAAACTATTTGAACTATCTGAACTCACCGTTTATACGCAGATAGAATACATTACTATCTGTGAATGATATTGCCACACATTTTTAAATGTGTATTACATTTCTTACAAAACAAAAATAATTGGCAACATTTTACACCTTATTTGCAAATAGTGGCGTTATTTGCAAATAGTTTTCGTGAGTTATTAATTTACAATAAAAAAGTTATACGGCAATGCTTTCGACTTTTATTTGCAAATAAGAAGTGCGTATAAACGGGATAATAGATTGGAAATGTATTTTATGTCATATTTTATATGAGACAGTTATTTGAAATACATTTTAGATACATTTTACATTTTCCAAAATTTATTTTTTGCATTTTTCTTTTTTTCTAAAACTGTAAAAATCAACATTTGTTTTTTCTAAAATTTCCTCCCTCACACTGCATTTTTTTTATTTATAACCATAAAACCACTTAAAATAAACTTTTTATTTTAAAGTGATCAGCGAATACTGAGTGAATGGTATGAAAGAAATCCATTCTTTCATGCTGCATCATTTCATTTCGCTGCTTGTGTTATATCGGCATTGTGATCAGTGTTGTCAAACCCGCGGTTTTCCCGCTATATGTTGTATTTAGCGGCAAGTCTATTTAAAACCCCCAGCGGGAATTTTAGCGAAAGAATTTCTTAGTTGACAGATTTTCGGCGTTTTTATGAAACTTATAAAAAAAGATATTGAACCAAAATAAATTATTTTTAACGCAGCTATGCGACACGTTCCCTGGTATTTATGTTGAGTTTTTTTTTATAAACACGAACAGCGAAAAGAAACTAACGTCACTTTTTATTTACAAATAAATAATTGACATATTGTGGCCGTGTAGTATAATGTGAAACTTTAAGAAGTTAGAAATAAAAACATATGTATATATATACATACGAGTATAAAAGTGAATGAATCTCATTTTTAGTGGTTAAAATTATATTACAAACCAATTAAACCATTCTTTTCGTATTAAAAAAATAGTAAACAAATCTTTAGACAAACGGAAAACAAACCGAAAACTGGGTGATGGAAAAAGTGAGTATGAGGAAAACATAATATCAACCAAAATCTCACAAAACAATAACTTTTTCTGAATAATTTGTTTTTGATTAGAGACTTTTTTATTGAAATTTTCCTTCGTAATTAAACTTCAAGCCAATGTGAATTGAGCCGCAGAGTTTATTTTATCAACCCTATTTTTTTAATTTCAGATAGTCAGAAAATCAGGAAATTTTAAAAATATTTTACAAATATTTCAAGCAAAACGGCAAGATATTATTCCAGACGTGTAAAATAATTAGGGTCTATTACAGAAAATGTTGCAAAGATACTGAATCAGCTTAAACATTAATATTATAAGATGAAATAGTCCCTTGGATTCTACTTTTTCCTGGTACGATGTTCGTGTATGGAAACTCTGCAGGAAATAAAATACTACTTAAAGAGTAGGCCGAGTTTTGCTTACAATTATTGGGTAAATATGAGATTCCAAATTCTAAATTCTTAAAATATATCTTATTCTTTTTTTTTTACCAATAAACCATAAAGAGACATATGTTGGTTATAAATAATTCAGCGGTTATATTAGCGTTTATTTTTATTCAGCTGGCGGTTTTGAGCGGATTTTCAGGGGCTATATGGTGGGAAATGTCTACAAAATTTTGGCAACACTGATTGTGATAATAGAGTGCGTATGAGCAATCAACAAATCGCAATGAATGGTATCATAGCAATTACATTTGTTATTGTTGTCGAATAAATGCATGGCAATAGCAACGAACTTATGAATTGTTAGCAAATGCGAATGGTCTCAATCTCTTCTTTGATATAAACTTTTTCCACATCGTAATGACGCGAAACGAATAATGTGTAAATCATTATTATGTTGCATACACATGTGTGAGATCATAAAAAATAATTAAGCAAAAAAGAAAAAAATAGTATTGTCATTCCCCACCTAGAGCACAATTCTAAGAAAATCTCCCCCCTTTCGTTAAAATAAGTTGATTTTTTTCGTTTTTGTTGCATTTCATTGCCTAAAAATTATACTCGTATATTTCTGATAGTTTGCATATGTTTATTTACTTCTCAAATCAAAACCCAATTTTTTTTTCTCTAATACTTTGACAAAATTTAAGAGGCCGCACACACGGCTGCTGGGCGCAACAACAATAAAAACAACAGCAATACCAGCAGAAACCATTAATAGACAAGACATCAGTGAGACATCATTTGAAACATACGAAAACTTTAACACGTGCAACAAATGCCACGCTCATAAATTTTTAGTTAAGAAATTCATATATTTTCTTAAATTATTTTTCGTTTATTAAGTTAAAGATAGGTTTTTTTTAAATATATTTATATAAATTTTTTTTTCTTAATGGGGGACAGCAATCCAATGCAAATTGAGGAAGAATATGAAATACTCTGCTCTTAAGATTATGAGTATTTTTCTGTTGACTCAAATATAATAGATAGTTATTTTATTTCCATTACAACTTTTGTAACATATGTATAAAAAAATGTCGTATTGCTTTTATATTGTTATATTGCAAACACCGATCTGGCAAAGCTAACAGCTGTTATATATGTATGTACATATATCTGTCATCTGAAGCGTCATTCATTTAATAAAAAGTTTGCCATTTTGACCTTTTAACATCCGAAGAAGGCGTATTAATAGTTCAAACTTACTGCAACAGTAGTGTTTGAAACTTTACCAGTTTACGAAGCAATAATGAGTGTCGTAATTGACCTTATTTGCAAGGACTTGCCAAGATTATAAAGAATTTTTGAGGAACTGGAAGTGTTATAGATGTGGTCAGGCTTGTGCATCATCGCAGTGTACGATGAAAGTATTGCTTCTGATTCATTTACAGCTCTGATATATATGCATATTAGGGGAAGTCGATTTGATTCGTAAAAAATAATTAAAGCAAAATATAAAATTCAACGAATTTTTTCTGTAGAAACCCTTTTCCGCTCCAATCAACGTAAAGATTTGTTGCTTACATTATTCAAGAGCCTAATAAAACAAGAGTAAAGTATTGGAATCTTCCTTCTCAAGAGCTTCCTTTGTTGCTCAAGCCTGTCAACACTAAAATTTTCATTAAACTCCTTGAGAATAAAAGTGGAATGAATATTCAATATAAGCGGAAGAGTTTTTCATTTTAAACTTGCAATTACTTTTGAAAACTTTTTTATTATATAAAATTTTTTTTTCATTTACACAATGTGACCTACCCTAATAGATGTACATACGTAAGTAAGTACTTCTATACAAAATAGAAAGAAAAACAAATGTAAACACTTTGAGTAGATTGTATTACATTTGCAATTGGAGCATGTTTCCGTATGTTGATGCATGTCACTTCTATTAAAAGGCGCTGATCATATTTGGAGCTTATTGCCGGGTTTCTGAGAAAATGATAAACAAATTAAAATTTTCTGTTTGAAAGTGAACAAATGTTTTAGTTTTACAACACTTGCACAGTTTATTATTAATTCATTAGTTTTTTTCAGACTTTATCTCCATAAACAAGTCACTATGAGCCAATATGGTTGCAGTATGTATATACAAATAAGTTTCTTTTGATTATTTTTCTGTTAAAATATTGTTAACATGTTCCATCTGCCAACCACATTGCAAATGATTTCTGAAATTTTTCGTTTTTTTTTTTATTTAAAGTAAATTATTTGGTTTGTTTTAATCTTTATTAATATCTATGTGTGTGTGTATAGATATGTATTTTCACGTTTTCTTGCTTTTTTTATTAAGAAAAATATTTTAGTTTTGTTTCCTCTTCTTCATTCATAAATTATTTCGAATTTTATTGAGTGCAATTAAAACATTAAAGTCAATAATAATGAAAATCACATTTTCGTATGCTTTAAGTAGTGTTTCCAACAACTGTACAGTAGTAGTAGTACTAGAAAACTAGTACAGTAGTTTCCGATTAAATACCCCTTAGTATAAAAAGCTTTCCGCTTTAATGCTTTCAGTAAAAATATTTTTATATAATACTTAAACAATTTTGACTTAAAAGTGCTTTTTTAAGAGATCTTACCGTTATCTTTCAAGTGACAAAATTAAATTCAATCGAGAAAAGTTATACTCCTTATTACATTTGATAAACTAAAGAAACTGCCTTACAAACTTCTTAAATTATTTTATAATTTTGTTTAGTTCGAAAGCCTTAAACTCAATTTCGTAAATAGTAAATTCATGTACTATTATTAAGAAGTTTTTTTCCTAAATTCAAGCAAAAAAATTTTCTAAGTTTAAGTAAATTTTTACAATATGAGTAAAAAATAAAAAGTTCATATCCTCAAAAATAGTTCATAAAAATACACATTTCAGGAAATGTTTACTGACTTAAAGGAAATATTTACGAAGAGTAGGAAAATGGTTATAAACTGAAGGAAGTATTATATTAAGGATTAGTCAATTTCGTGTTAAATAAAAAATAAACATTAGGAAATGAATTACTCCTGATTAGTTCATGAAATTTGACTTACTTAAAAGATGTAAAAAGGTATACTAAATTTTAAGATAATATTTACCAGTTTTAAGTATTTTTTCTTTGAATTATAGAATTTACTATTAATTTGAATTTAGCAAAAAATCTAAGTAAATTTTTCATATTTGTCTTGTCTTTCCTTATTTGTTGCATAATCATTTTCACAACAACAATTTTCGGGGAAAGCCAAGCGGCAGGATCAAAATATTTTGCAATTTCTGACAAGACAGCTCTTTTTGTGGCCACGTTTCCATTAGGTTTTGTCATGAGTTTAAAATAGAATCTATCAGAATGGCCATTCCAGCGCAGACCTAAGGTATTCGTAATACTTGCATCAGAAAATTTTAGAAAATCTGCGTCAAGTAAATTTTCTGCAGGGATATTCTCTAAATGACGAATATTATTGGCAGTCCATTTTCAAAGGATAAAACCAGCTGAACGAAGAACTACAATGATTTTGTCTCGTTTTCTTATGCCATCTTCAATATCATGAGAACCAGCCAAGAAATCGTCAACGTACATATTTTCTTCTAACATTTCTGATGCAGCAGGACTGCTAGCTTTACAATCCTTTGTTAATTGGAGTAAACTCCTAATGCCTAAGTATATGCACAATTAACTCCAAGTGTGATCGTTTTCAGCTCGTAGTCTTTAATTTCTTTCTCATGATGACTTCGGAAAAGAAGCCTTTGAAATGTGGTATGTTTAGAATGAACTAAGATTTGTCGGTACATTTTCTCTATGTCGGCATTAAATACAAAACGATAAAATCTCCAACGCAGAATTAAAATTGTGAGGTCCGTTTGTAATATCGGACCTGGGTATAAAACACCATTTAAGCTTAAGCCGTTTGACATGATGCGTTAAATACTACTCGCAGTTTTGTAGTAACAATATCGGGCTTAATGACGGCATGATGCGGCAGATAATTGCAATTCAATTGCAATTCCTGACGAATTGAGAAAGAGCAATTTTCCGAAAATTTCCAAGTGTTAAACATGTCGAAAACTCCGGCTTAAAAGGTAAAGAAATAACATAACGATCTCTGAATTTCTGTTAGTTGTAGTTCTATAAATTTTATCACAGAATTCATCACTTTCTGTTAATCGGGCGACTGGGGGAATTTCTTCGAAAATAAAAAATAACTCAATGTACGACGAGCGTAGAAAATCAATATGTACAACCGTTTTTAAATACTAAAGTTTCTAACTCGTCATAACAAGCCGAGAGAACCAAATATTTTAAATAATTTTCAACTGAGATAACTAAATTTTTAAACTATTATTAACAAGTAAGAGTGCTATATTCGGCTGTGCCCTTTACCAAAGTGCGTTATAGAGATACATACATAAGCACAGAGATATGTAGTTACATATTATTTTGTGAAAAAATGCATACTTTTTTCTCTTGTACAATTTTTAGGTTTTTGGCATTATGTTCAATTTGGTGCTTTTTAAATTTTGGCGATTTATTTTATTTTGCGATTTTTTTTCGTATAGTAAATTTTTTTGGTTTTGGCGACTTTTTTCGGTTTTTTGGCGTTTTTTTAATTTTGCGATTTTTTCGTTCAGACGATTGTTTGATTTTGACGATTTTTTTTTCATTTAAGCGATATTTTTATTTTTTATATATCTTATTTTTTTATTTTTTTGTGGCAATTTTTTTAGTTTTGACACTTTTTTTCTCGTTTTTGGCGATTTTTTTCGGTTTTTTAATTTTGGCGACTTTTTTTCCTTCTGGCAATTTTTTTGATTGTGACAATTTTTTTTCATTTAGGCGATTTTTTTATTTTTTGGCGATTTTTTTCATATAGGCAACTTTTTTTTTGTTTTGGCGATTTTTGCCGGTTTTTGGCGTTTTTTTTAATTTTGGTGATATTTTTTCGTTTTGGAGGATTATTTTGATTTTGACGATTTTTTTTCATATAAGCGATTTGTTTAATTTTTGGCGATTTTTTTCATAAAGGCAATTTTTTTTTGTTTTGCGGATTTTTTTTAATTTTTGCGATTTATTTTCTTTGTGGCGATTTTTCTGATTTTGGCGATTTTTTTCATTCAGGCGATTTTTTTAATTTTTGGCGATTGTTGTTCATATAAGAATTTTTTTTGTTTTAGCGATTTTTTCGGATATTTGTCAATGTGGGATTTTTTTTGTTTTCACACTCTTTTCTCGTTTGTCAATTTTTTTCGGTATTTGGCGTTTTTTTTTAATTTTTGGCGATTTTTTTCGTTTTGGCGATTTATTGGATTTTGCCGATTTTTTTCATATAAGCGATTTTTTTAATTTTTGGCGATTTTTTTTCATATAGGCAATTTTTTTTTGTTCTGGCGTATTTTTTCGGTGCTTGGCGTTTATTTTAATTTTTGCGATTTATTTTCGTTTTGGCGATTTTTTTGGATTTTGGCGATTTTTTTTTCATTTATTCGATTTTTTTTTAATTTTTGGCGATTTTTGTTCATATAAGCATTATTTTTGTTTTGGCGATTTTTTCGGTTTTTGGCGTTATTTTTTTAATTTTAGCTTTTTTCATTTTGGCGATTTTTTCGTTTTGGCGATTTTTTAAAATTTTTGGCGATTTTATATTTTTGGATTTTTTAGTTTGACCGTTTTTGAAAATTTCAAGAGTTTAACTATTACGGTTTCCAAGATATAGCAATTTGTCAAAATTACATAGTCAAAATTTCATTAACTGATGGACCACCCTTTCATTTAATTTTTTTTAATTTTAGTGTTAATTGTTGTAGCCTATATAAAAATACACTAATTGTACAAATTTCAAGTGCCAATATGCATATGTACATACATAATACAATTGTATGTATATTACATGGGATTTTAAAAGTTTTCGTCACTCGTTTTGGACCACCCTTTAATATTTAACTTTTATATATTTGTTGTTGTAGCGACCAAAGTTCTACATACACTGTACAAATTTCAGACCCGTAGCTTTTACCGTTCCTGAGAAAAAAGCCTTCTTCCTAAAACATGAAATATGTTTAATTATTAGGAAAAATTTTAAAGTTTTCCAACCCTGGAAACGTTTTTTTATTTCGTTAAACTTTAAATTTTTTTTTTAATTATAAATACCAATTTTATTCATACCGAAGTATAAAATAAGTTAATTTAATAAAAAAGTAATAAAAACTTGTTTTCGGTAGTTATTTTCTATGGGTAAATAGAGTTTGAGTTTTCCAGATCTGAAACCGTCTGCTCGATTTTGATGATTTTCAATAGCAAAATTTTCAGGAAAATTTTTGACACACCAGTCTAAGAACGAAGTCCCTAGCTGCTCTGGGTGCTTCACGTACAGGCAGACGGACAGACGGACAGACGGACATCGCCTGTTCGTCTTCCCTATGCATAAGGATCCAGAATATATATACTTTATGTGTCGCTTATTAATATTGTAGAAATTACAAACGGAATGACAAACCTACATATACCCTTTTACCATTTTTTGGTAAAGGGTATAACTAATATTTAATTTTATTGAATTGAATTTACACTGAGTTTCGATTATTCGGAGTTAGTCTATAAGTCAATAAAAAACAATATAGGTATTTTTAATTAATTTTTTTTTTGATATTGGGTACGAATAAAATTCCAACAATGTATTTATCATAGTATAAAGGCACTTCTGTTAATCGAAAACTTATTTAAAAATTTAAAATTTAAAAATAATTCGAATTAGTTGAACTTACGGGAGGAAACCACAATTCTTTCTGGAAATAAAATAATTTTCGAAATAAATTATTTTAGTTTGCGAGTGGACTGTAAATCCGGTTCGATTGGACCAAAATGTTTTCTCGTAAAATATTTATTGGCAAAAATATAAAACCAAAAAAAAAAGAGATTAGAAATTTTATTATAATCGTTAAAAACCGTATTCAATTTATTCGATTTAAAATATAGCACGGGGTTTAATGTACAACGTACCTTAAGCGGGGTATACAATAGTATGATTTGTAGCTTAATAAACGAAACTCATTTAGGCCTGTAAATATGGATTTGTAGCCGATTATTAGTCAGCCCTGTATATACGCATTTGTAGCATATTAATAATCAGAGTATTTTTATACTCATACATATGATTGTAGCTCATACAGTCTAAACATTTTTGTTATAATTGTTTGTCCTGCGTTATTTAGGAAATGTATATAGACATAGCTGTTTATGAATTTGTCTGGCTAAAGTTCGTATCGCTTTTTAAGCCAAATTAGATGTAATAATTATTAATGAAAAAATAACAACAAAGTTATTTATAAATATTCTGACAACACATAGTTGAACGGAACAGCTAGCCGTTTTCGAAGGCCACTAAAGTTTCGTATATAAAGCAGAAATCTATATCAACTGATACCACACACAGTGGACAAAACACAGAAGAACGCTGATGATGAAGGTTTAGTGGCCTTCGAAAACGGCTGGCTGTTCCGTTCAACTATGTGTTGTCAGAATATTTACAACTAACTTTGATGTTATTTGTTCATTAATAATTATCACATGTAATTTGGATTAAAAAGCGATAGGAACTTTAGCCCGTTCAAATCATAAATATAGAAACAAATGAAGTTCAAAAAAATAATAATTAAAATTAACTATAGTTGTTGATGTTTATAGTTGTTATGAGTATTCGGTTTAAAACTAATGCTTGTGTTTGCTTATGAAAATATGGTTTATATTTGGCTGTACGCATTCATAGGTTTTTGACGCCCAATACTCAAAGAGTGCTGAAAGCCATACTTTTGTAATTCTCTGCCTGGAATATTTTTGTTATTAAAACATATTTTTAAAATTTCTTTAAAAGTTATCTGGCATCTCTTATATTTTAATCGTGTTAAGAATTTGAATAAAATTCCATGATAAGTATAAACAAACGATGGTCGTTTTTAAATAACCATGAAACAAAACTTTTTGTGAAACCTTTTTTTGTGGAAGGGCCTTTTAAGGTAAAATTTCATAAATTAAAAAAGAAGACAAACATTAAAAAACAAAAGTCCACTTATAATGGCAACAATTATAACATGACTGCTTCAACTTAAATCACTGTAATTTGCTAAACAAAAGAAAAAATTTTATGGGTTTCCTTCCATAATTAAAACGCATTGTATTTGGTGTCTGAAAATGTATACAGTTTAAATGTAAATTACCGCTTCGTTCACCGTTTCCGGTGTGTTGCATGTACATATGTATTTCTTAAGCATACATTTTTTTGTGTATAAATTGATTACTGACTGTCTGTGATTGTTAAAAATAAATCGTTGGCAGTACAAAAACGTTTTGATAACAACTAAAAATAAATGTAAAAAATCTATTTATAAAATTACTTTCGACCAAACGGAATGTGCAATGAAGCATTTTTCGAATTTGAACAATAGAAAATTCGTACTGGGATGTAGTACGAATGCACACCGGTGGCAAACAATATCTGCTGACATTAAAAAAAATGCTTTAAAGCAGCAACATAGAAAAGCCATTTATTGGTGTATAAATTTACAACGACAATAGATTCAAATAGCAGCGGTAGCAACAAGAACAACAACAACAATAGCCATAACATATCCGCTGACAACATACGCATGTTAATTACAACAACTAATAGATACACGCTCGTATTGTGTTGTACAAGTTACTCTAATGGCTCCAACGACGACAACGTTTACAAGCGACTAGCAGCAACAACAATGGAACTAAAGAGGAGGAATTTCTCCTGCTGGTTGACTGGCCACTGGCTTGACTGATTATTTTATTATGCACGTTTGGCATGGGACGTTTTGTTTAATTTGTTGTCGTTTTGGTTTTAATGTGGCAAAATGCAAAAATATTCCAAAACAAATTGATTACAAGCAATGAAGAACATGAAAAATAAATATTTCTGTGTTGTTGTTATTTTTTTTATCAAGTTGTTTTCATTGCTGTTGTTGTTGTGTTGTATTTCAATATTATATAATTATGTTGCCATAGATGCCATCTAACAAGTGTTCAAGTTCGAGGTAGTGTATTTTATGCTATTAGTGTCGCTGACAGGTATTTACAACCTTTATGATGGCAAATAAGTTGAATGTTTTGTTCGGTTAAGTTGCAGGAAAAGGCTTGTTGTTGTGGGAACTCTCCATGCACTTGAATAAGCAATTTTAATATGTTTGATATAACCCAAAACAATGTACAGCCAGTTGTGTTAACTTATTGTTAATATCGAAAATAGTTCATTCTCACAACAACACTATTACTTGTTTAATGACGTATTTTGCTTAAAACAGGATAGTAAGTGATGTTTGTTAGCAGATCATCAACCCCCAAGACTTCTCAATAAGAAATAAAGAAAAATTTTTCTGAGAGCCAAAATAAGTGTTATCGTTAGTTCCCCACAACTTTTGCATAATTTTAAGGATGATTTTTAGGACCATGTCGCCTGTAACACGGCCAAGTACTCTAGTATATCGTTTTTTATTCCAAAAACCTACAAACTTATATTTATGATTTTAACGGGCTAAAGTTCGTAACGCTTTTTAAGCCAAATTACATGTGATAATTATTAATGAACAAATAACATCAAAGTTAGTTGCAAATATTCTGACAACACATAGTTGAACGGAACAGCCAGCCGTTTTCGAAGGCCACTAAACCTTCATCATCAGCGTTCTTCTGTTTTGGTCCACTGTGTGTGGTGTCAGTTGATGTAGATTTCTTGCAAATGGAATACGTGAATTGTTTTGCTTCATCGTATTTCAATTTGCTGAAAAGTGTTTTGTAATGAAAGCCCAAATTTAAACTTATATTTATTACCGGTTATCTTTTTAATATATAAAAATTATATTTTAATTTGAAATTTATTTGCTTGTGGTTTAGCTTGGTCTATATACGTATTTCATTGGCGCTTAAAAATAAAATAGATTCATATCGAATATAAATTATTTGCTGGGTTTTGTATGAGTTTCAAAGCCTACCAAACTTATTTTGTCTTTGTGATTTTCAAAAATATTATTGTTCTATGAATTCTCATATAGTTTTTGAAAGTCTGTGCATAAAGTAAGAGGTTTGTGACTGTTCAAAATTTGTGGTTGAAGTCTACTGATGATTTGGTTTAAGCGCCAATGAAATACGTATATAGACCAAGCTAAACCACAAGCAAATAAATTTCAAATTAAAATATAATTATGACAATATGTCGAATAATAAACTTCTTAAATATAAAAATTATATTGGAACTAGAAAAATTGGTTTTGTGTGAGATTATTAGAAGTGTTTTTAAGGATTTTAAACTTGAGTCTTTCCATATTGAAAAATACAGAAGACATTTTTGCAGATACCCATTCACTTATTCATGTTAACTTAACATGATTTACTGTAACTTGCAAGTGACATTTTTCCTTTTGAAATAACTTTAACTAACTATTCAGATGTCAGTTAATCTTCCACTCTAGACAAACTGTTTTGGTTTGTTTGTTAGTTTGCAAGTATATTGTTTAATTTTTTTACAAAAACAAACCATGAAGTTAGGCCGCCCTTACATCTGTGTGCCAAATGCCACACAAGCGTAAGAAAAGCGTAAACAACTAATTACTAATAAAAAACTATTTTATTCAGACATGTATTTATTAAGTTAAACAGTTTCGTACATAATTAATAGACAATTTTATGGAATCCCAAATGATTGCAAACTGTTTAAATCAATAAAAACATGTCTGAATCAAACAGTTTTTCATTATTAATTAGTTGGTTACGTTTTTTTGGCAAATGACACAAGAAATGCCAGATGTAAACTCAGCCTTATTTTGGCTTGTCTGTAGAAACATGTAGAGTCCCCGGCAGGAATCAAACCTGCAACACTCAAACTACAGGACTAGTGTACTGCCCATTAGCGAGCAGCTTGTCTGCTGTTTACATAGCACGAATGGCAAAGAAGAAGTATTTTTACTGTCTTAACGAATAACAGGCAGTTCTTACTGCAACGAGAACAGTGAAAACTTTTCCACGGCGGCGCTGCTTGCACAGAGATTTCGCGTTTCATCTATGTGATTATAACAGCAAGCAAGCATTCACGAAAAGTCTCTGCTTTTCTTGCTTTTCTTTTTTTTCATGTCTCTGTTACATTCGCTTCCGTTCCAGTATCTAAGCGTTAATTTGTGTATTGTGGTTTTTTATACTCCTGTATCATCAAACTCCAAATAGGGACCAAACTTGATAATACTTTGAAAAGAAGAAGTTGTTTGCATCTTCACGCTCATGCTGCATACGATTACACCTTTTTCGTGTTGGCATTTGTCAAGTGATGTTGAAGTTTTCGCCCATGTTTTTCATTTCCTTCGCCGTTTTCGTTGATGTTATTTTTGTTATTGTCGTCTAATGCGCGCATGTGCCACCTAATTTGGCTTTTTTTTAACTTCTCCAGCCACTTGACAATGTCTTTAACAAATTATAAACACACATACATACATATATTATTGCTTAAATTTTGAGTGTGCGCAGTACACGGCCAAGCATACAATTTTATACGTACACACTTTGTTGCATAAAGTTGTAGACATACATAGTGGCTGCAGCACAGCCTTAAATGTGTGATAGTATTTTGGTTGCACGTAAAATGCCCAAATTTCTGCGTTAACTTATTTTGAGCGAGTAAAGTGTTTATTACTTTGTTGTTGATTCCTTTCTATTTTTGTTTGGTTACTCGTAGATACATAAATATTTGATCATGGTGGCGGCGGCGGTGGTGTTTGCTGATAGTGTTCACATGTCAGCTACTGGGCGTATTAGGTGCATGCAATATTGATTAATTAATTTGTTAAATGGAATCTATTTTCTATTTTGGTAATTGAAAATTTTATTCATTTGGTTTTCTTCATTAGGATGTGTAGGTGTTGATAAGAACTACAAAAACTTACGCTCAGAGAAAACAGTGGCTAATAAATACCTCATAAAATAGAACAAAATGAATAAGATATCTCCATGGTTTTTTTTCAATAATAAGAATATGAAATTAATAAGATTTCCTTATCTTATTAATTTCATATAGAAAACCTTTTTGAAAAAATCAAGAAGAAATCTTGTAGTTTTTATGAGGTTATCTTATTGATTTTTTTAATAAGGTTTTCTTCTTGATTTTATTAGGCAACCTAATAAAAAATATAAAAAAATTTTACTTATGTATTTTCATTTGAATTCTGTACGATATATGTATGTATGTATGTATTATATTTATGTTATTTATTTATACATACATACATACATACAAATAAATTATAATATATTCTTAATTAACTAACTCACCATACATAATTTATTACTTGGGAGGAGACAAGTATTGAACCAGCAACCTTCTGACTGATAGACAAGAACTCTAACCAATATTCTAACAAGCAGCCTGAATCCCTACTGAAATTACTGTTCAAAAACATGCTTATACAAGAACGAAAAATATCATGAAAAATTGTCTCTATGTTTATTATAGATATGAAATAACAAGAAACCTAATAAAAACAAGAAGATTTCCTTATTAAAAAAAATTAATAAGATGCTTTACACATAATCATATAGGAACCTAATAAAATCAAGAAGAAAACCTTATTGAAGAAATCAATAAAGCAACCTAATGAAATCAATAAGGAAAACCTTTTTGAAAAAATCAATAAGGCAACCTAATGAAATCAATAAGAAATTCCTATAGTTTACAATTTATAAGAAAACCTAATAGAATCAAGAAGATTTTCTCTATGGATTGTTTTTTTGGTGCCAAAAACAACGGAAATTGAGTAAATAAAGTTGTGAATAATAAGATTTCTTCTTGATAAAATTAATAAGATTTACCACATAAAAGCAATAAGGAATCTCTATGAAAAAATATTCGCTTCTTTCTGCTGGGATACCCCTTAGCCTAAAAACGTTTCATAGAGAAAATCTTATTGATTTTATTAGGCAGTTTTTTCTCTATGCACTAACTTATAAATTAATTATTTTGCAAGTGACTATAAATTGGTTTAAATCTCATGCAGATATCAACCAAACATATTGAATAGAAGCACACGTAAGAAATAAATAAAAGCAAAATAAGTAAATGAAAAGAAAATAAAAAAAATCAAGAGAAGCATGCATTGAAATCAAATGCCAAATGTTTGTTTTGAAAAAAAAAATAATTTCAATACTTAATATGTATAATATTTTCTATGACCTGTTCATATTTTTATTTTTAGTGAATATAATAATAATAAATACATATACATGAATATTTATGTATATGTATTTAAATATTTACATAGATATATATAAATATACACATATATGTATGTATATATATATATAATAGATGTAATATAAATATACATATATCTTTTTTTAATATGATATTAATGAACTACAAATTAGTTGAAAAATAAGTAGTTAGTAGTCAATTTAAAAGTCATGCAGAGATGGCCAATTGACTACCGCCTATGACATGCCTATGTTAAAATAGTGATTCGACGACAAGGAAAAAAGTCACTTAATCAACCAGTTGTGGTTATTAAAAAACACATTTGAAGGTACTTACAAATGGGTTTGATTTCCTATAGGGTTGTAAGTGAACAAAATAGAACAAATTAAATAAAGATACAAAATATTTAAAAAATTTGCCTCAACAAAATTTTCGTTTCAAATTATCTTCCATTAAAAATAATCGTGGTGACGGAAAATAACACCACGGCCATAACTAGTATGATTTGCAATTTTACATTAATCCTTATAGGAGACCTTGCTACACATAAAATAGCATGAAGAAAAATAGCATTACGGTAACAACTAGCATGATGTGCAATTTTACATTGATCCTTATGGTGCACATTGGCCCCGAAACCCCATAAACACAGTACTCGGACATTAAATAAAAATCAGTACATGTACTGACAAAATCAGTACGACTGGCAACCCTATCTACAACCGAAGGTAGTAAACTGGATTTACACATCGGTTGTCAGGCCGGTTATTGCCTATGGTTGTGTGGTATGGTGGGATGCATTGAAGAAGGAAAGTCACAGGAGATTACTAGATAAAGTTCTTCTTTTTGTCTAAATTGTTAAGATCATTTTCTTTACTTCAAATGTTTCTTAATTTTTTCTATGTAATCACAATATTCAACACTATATAATATGTATACCTTTGCCATTATATCAGTCTTCAAATGTATTCATACATAAGTATAACACCTTATGAGAAAATTTACGTGTTTTTTATGCTTTCAAAAAAACCAAATTTTTCATGACCTCTTGAGGATGTTATAAAATATTTTTTTTTTGATTACTTTTATTTGGCTTGAACATATAAAAAATTAATATACACACAAAGTATATAAGTATACCCACAAGGACAAAGGCACCTGCGGGCACACCCCTATTATGGATCTGTTTTTACCTGTTATTTGTATCGCTTTTTTATCAGTTGCTTGTAAAATACATGCCTACACATTGAAGTTGCAATGCATTCGGTGTTATTATTTCAATTAAAGCTATCATGGAGATAAAAATTAAAAATAAATAGCTCTTCAAATTGATGTGGGAAAGCCTCACTGATGGGACTACTCGGTTGGACAAGGTTTTTCAAATGTTGTACATTATTATATAACTACTACATATGGCTGAAATTTAAAATTTTTGAAATTATATGCAAAAATATAAGCGAATTTAGTTAATAAATTTCTAAATATCAGAATAGAAATAAGGATTGGTTTTATGTAATTATATAGAAAGAATCCTTATCGGCCAAGTAACGATAACGTTCGATGCAGGAGCAAACACAGGAAAAAAGGATTTTGATATTTGAGTACGAAAATGGTTGATTCAATAAAAAATCCTTTTAATTATGATGAAGATTGTTGCATTACTGATAAATAAAATTGTATGCACGTTTTTCGAAGTTAAAGCCCCTTATGCAAAAACGATTGGTAAATTTAAAGTTGGTTTAACAAACGAATTTCGTATGGCAAAACCGGTTTTAACGCATTCTTGAGTGTGTGCTTGTGGCTGAATGTCTCATTTTTCAACCCCTTTTTAACCGACTTCAAAAAAAGAAGGAGGTTAAGAATTCTTCTCTATTTTTTTTAAGTGTGTAGGTTCATAACTCGGTGCATTTTGGACCGATTGTAAAACTTTTTTTGTTGTGTGACAGGGTATAGCTTCCCATTTGTCCCATTCTAAAAAAGTGTGAGGGACACGCCCACCATTTTTAAACCTTGGTTTTACGATCTTTTACTTATTTGATTGCTGCGAAACCTAACAAACACTTTTTTGGTTCTTGAAATTACACAATTTAAAAGTTGAAAAAGTGGGCGGGGCTATGCCCATTAAAATGTATTATAACATTTCACGTGGTTCAATTTCACCGATTTTTATGGAACTTGTCACAAAGCCTGAGCTTAAATAAAGGCACAATATTGCGTTCAAAAAAGTGGGCGGGGCACGCCTATTAAATTTTAGCATAATATTTCGCGTGCTTGTACTTAACCAATATTTACGAAACTTGGCACACACCTTGAACTCTTAAAAATACACAATCTTGTTTCAAAATAAGTTGGCGTCGCCGCGCCTCATGAAATTTAATACTATATTCCACTAAAAATCTAAAAATAAAACTTTAATAAAAAAAGAAGAGATGTGTCTTTGGACAGCCGGTTATAAAAATTGCTACTAAGCTATATAATACTATGTTCACACTTATGTGTTTTACGTCCTATTCTTTAAGAGCTTAATCACAATAATTTTACATGTTTTACCATACATTGACTTTTTTTTTTTTTTTTTTAAGCGTCTCAAATAACAAGTCTCATACTAAGGTCACACTTACGTTTTTAACGCCTCATTCGTGTTTGAGAGCTTAAACACTAGGATTTTGAAACATCTCAAAAATAGTGTTTTAAATTTAAACACTTTGATAAACACGTAAATGGAGTATGTTCAGGGCGTTTTTCATAGATCTGGCAACTTTGTGTTGTTATTAAATGACGGAACCCGAAAAAAATTATTTAATACATAACAATTACTCAAAAAAAAAAAATTATTTACAAAAACAAGTTGTTTGAAAATAAAAAAGCATATGTAAAAATTTTTCGAAATTTCTTACAAACACAATAATTTATTAACAAAGCGTCAACCTTAAACATCTCAAATATAATGTGAATGGTTGTGTTTAGTTCTTAGAAAACTCGTTTTAAACATATTTAAAAACATAAGTGTTAACATAGTATAAAACAAAATTAATGTGTTAAATGCAATAAAATTATATTTTTTATTTATTTATTTTAATAAAAGTGTCTATGGATTAATATCCTTACAGACCAACAAAAATTTACAATTAATTAAACAATTTTTACATATTAAAAACTTATTATTACCATTTAAGAACAAAATAATGTTACGTTTTATAATATTAACATTTATAGAATAATCAATGAAAACATAATAATCATTAAAGTTTCTGCATAATCTCCTCAAAGGGTTAGATGACATTTGAGATACAGGGGTGTAAAGTTCCTTGTTGTTCTAGCGGGAATATTGAAATTGATTTTAGTTAAAAGAAATTCTGAACAGACAGATCCATTTAACATATTTACTACGAATATCACATTAAGCATTAATCTTCTACTTTCTAGAGTCGGTAAGTTAATAGTAGAGAGTCTTGCAGAATAAGGTAGAATATTGCAATTTGGGTTCCAAGTTGTGTTTCCCAGGCAAAATAATAGAAACTGTTTCTGAACTGAGTCAATGCGATTCTTCTGATAATCAGTGTAAGGGTTCCAGATAATGGATCCATATTCAAGGATAGGCCTTGATAATGATGTGAATAATTGTTAAGTAATCATGCGATCAGTAAATTCCTTAGCCCAACGCTTAATATATGCTAGTACACCACGAGCTTTGTTAGTCGTCATGATGATATGATTATTGAAATTTAATTTTGAATCAAGGAGAACACCTGAATCCAAAAATTCAATAACGGTTTCAAGCTGATATCCTCCAAGCGAGAAAAGGCACTCAGAAATAAAGTATCGTGAAAACCTCATATGCTTGCACTTTTTCAGGTTGAGAGACATCATGTTAACTTTGCACCAATCAAAAAAACTATCTAAGTCACGTTGTAAGTAAATGCTATCGGAGATATTGTTATAACTTAGAAAAATTTTAACATCATCGGCATACATTAAAACATTACTATATGTTTTTATACTCGGCAAGTTATTCAAAAATATGGACAATAAAATTGGTCCCAAGTGACTCCCTTGGGGGACACCAGATTTAACAACGAAGTTCTTGGAGGTGACGTTATTGAAAATAACGATGATGATGATAATATGATGATGTCAAATTTGCCGCAAATATTTTAAAACGTTTCCATTTAGTTCCCATTATTATCTTTTCTGGCGGCGCACGCTTAAATTAATATATTGTTTGTGGCCGGTGGCGACTGATAGCCGGCTTACAGTCGATCGGCTGTGTTCTCTGGTTTGTTCTATGGCAAAAACAATACAAAAATAAATTGGGCTCTCGTTCGCAATGTATTCGTTTTTTTTTGTTTTTGTGTCACTCCCAGTGCTGCCACATCCAAAAAATTTTTACAACCAAAATTCGCTTTAAAAGTTACCAAATGAGAAAAAATGTAACCAAAATTTCAATATGTAGTATTTTTATTAAATAACATCCTAGCAAAAAAAGACACTCCAAAAAAGTCATGAAAATTTAGAGTTGGAGATCCTGTGTTTGAGATCCTGTGTGTTGGAGATCCTGTGTTTCACAGGATGATAACAATTTGTTCGACTCGAAAAGTTCTCACATTCCTTACAGAAAAGATGCACTGGTCACTGAAATGGAAACGATATTAAGAAAAATTCCCTTTTTTGTGTTCTATGATAATATTTTTATCTAGGAAAAATGGTAAATAGTTGCCTTTTTTAACAATTCGTTTCTTTTTATACGAATTTAAGCCCGAAACAATGATTTCATGTAAATTTAAGCAAATAACTTTTAAATTTTAGACTAAAATTAGTTTTCTTTAAAAAAAACATTTTCTTTTTTAATTCTGGTGAGTATATTCTAACACTATGGAGGAGTTACAAGGTTTTGTATGACTAAAATAAGCTTCTACATGGTGTTTTGCTCACTCTTGGCAAATTAAAAATATCGATTTTTTGGAAGCAATGAAAATGTATTTCCACTAGTATGACTTCCATTTTTTTAACTGGGATTTAAAATGCATACATATTTAAATTGTAACGCATGTGATTTGAATATTGTTAATAATAATAACAACAAAACAAATATAATTCTTTTACCTACATTATTACATACATAAGTTAACGCTTGTGCATGTATGTATATAAAAAATAACAGTTTTTTTAAAATATAAGATAAACAAAACTTGCAGTTCACAGTATTATAGTTTGAATGTGTGTGATGTTAAATTTTAAAATTTATAACCCTTGACACAAACCTTGTGCAGGCTAACAGAGCTCTGTTATGCTATAAAAATTCGATTAATGCCTTTCCAAAGGACTTTTTCATTAAATGATACAACCGAGATATATTAATGCAAATTTATAGATAAGGTGTTCCTTTATTAAAGCCCATGAATCTATTTCTGAAAAACATGAATTTGAACCAAATATCGTCAAGTTTTCTACTTGAAATTTTCTGAGGGTTACGCACTTTTCTTGGGAAGGAGGCGATGCAGGTGGACAAAAGTGGTCACCTATTATGGATCACATAGCACTCTAAAACAGTGCATACCCAGAATTACTGGAAGTTCGAATTTTCAGGAGATTTTCGAAAAACTTTAAGTTTGTCCAACTAATTCAGGTTTTCCAAGATGTGACCATTTTTTATTGGAAGGAGGCGATACGGGCTGATAAGCAAACTCAACTCCTATGGATCACATAGTGCACTATAGTACAGAGTTACGACTATTGACTTAAATTAAAAGTTGTTGACAGTGTTGTAAACGAAAAGTATTGTAAACAAGTGAGTATAAAAAGTATAACATAAAAAATATGTACATGTGTATCATTATTTTGGCAAAAAATAACCAAAATGAGAAAAATATTCACATCTCCACATTAAAGAAAAAAATAAACACTTTTGGTTAGAAATAACCAAAAACGGCAGCCCTGGTCACTCACTTCAAAGAACGAAACAAAACAAAGCCAAACAATTTGTTTCGTTTATTTTCGTATTCTAGTTTTAAGTATAAAGAAATCAAAATAAAAATAAATTGATAACTGTAATAATGTCGAATAATTTTGTCATGAAAATCATTTTCTAACTCCTGTACCGCGCCATAAATAGCAATAGCTATAAAAATTAAACCGACTTCAAAAATAAGCACTAAAAAGCTAAAAATAATATTGATCCAGTAGTTAAATAAAATATTTTTACATATGTTACCTATAGTGTTGTTTGAAGTTGGTGCCAGTAATAGAGGTACTAAACATATAGGAACATGACCGCTAAAAAAATTTTATGTATGTATTAGTGATGCACGAATATTTGTATTCGTATTCGAATTGTCGAGTATTCGGCCATTTTCATACGAATGAATTCGTATTCGCTAAAATCACAACTAAATTTATAGTTTAGTTGTAGTTTTTGGGTTTTTTTTCGATTGTTGTATTAGCTTTGCTTCATTATTATAGACGCCAACCAATCCCATGTGTCAACCAATATTGTTGCCACTTGCATAAAACATGAAATCGACAAAAAAATGTAAGGCCAAAACTAAAACATTTCAAAAAACATAGCATAGATGAAAGCCCTTTCTTTTCGAGCATTGTTTCTAATAAAACTCAAATTAGTTGTAATTCAGAATTCCGAAAAAAAATTAAGTTGTTTTAAGGTTAAGTTGTTACAATTTCAACTAAACTCAGTTGAGTTGTAAACCGTAATAATGGCATAAATGTGTGTGGTTTAAGTCGAATCGGCAATATCAATCAAAATAAACACCAACACAAACAAATTAAATTAAAGCATTACTTCGGGCAGCTCAGATTTAATTCAGAGCTGCCCACAGAGAGAGAACCGAGGGAAATGTATAAGCGTATGTGTATTCATTTGTATAAAATGCCGATTGATGTTCGGCACTCTGGTGCTTCCATGCGCAGCAGCATGGCCGTTTGAGCGACTAAAGTGGCAAATTGCCACTTTTTCGACTGCCTTGCCAATTTTTTGAGTGCTTTTGCCACTTTTTGTCTCCCTTTTTTTAGGGTGAATTATATAAAACACATTAAAAATAAGAAGTTTAGTGTAGTTTTCTCGTTTTTTTTAATTTTGCCCCTTTTTTTGATAAATCCCCTTTTTGGTGCTACTTTTTGAAAAATGTCATCGGTCACCCTGATGGGCAGCTCTGAATTAAATCTATGCTGCCCAGAGAAGTACCAGAGTGCCGAACATCAATCGGCTTTTTATACAAATGAATACACATACGCTTATACACTTCTTTCGGTTTTTTTCTCTGTGGGCAGCTCTGAATTAAATCTGAGCTGCCCGAAGTAGCAGCAGAGTGCCGAACATCAATCGGATTCTTATACAAATGAATAAACATACATATGTACGCGAATACATTACTCTCATGTTTCTCTCGATGGCAAGCTCTGAATTAAATGATATCCGGAAAATTAAATCAAAGATTCTCACTCAAATTGACTTTAACGAATACCCAACCATATTGTACACTGAAAGGAAAATCATTCATTCAGAGAATGAAACGGTTTCATTAAATGTTCTGCATTATATCAATGAAACTTTTCATTAATACAATGAACAATTACATTGTATACATGAAATCTTTCAATCTCTGCTCTCCATGTGTTCTTAATAGTTCATTGTATTAATGAAAATCGTTACATTGTTTAAACGAATTTTATTTTTAGCAAATTTGGGACAAATGTAAGTAATTTACACAACTTTTATTTACTTACTGTATACAGTAAGTAGACATAAATAAATTAAAAGTTAGTTTGTTAAAAAATGTTTTCGATTTCTTACTTTTCTAATCCCTTTTAATTTCAAAGCAGTGTGGTCGTCATAAATGCAATGAAATGATTTCATTTATACAATGTAATATTCTTCATTGTATGCCAAATATCTCTCTCTTTTTTATCCATTCACGTGACTCACCACTATACAAACACAAAAAGGTTGTGCCAAACATCCAATAAAGATGCTTGTTTTGTTAAGATTTTTGTTTGATTCTTTTAAATTTATGTTTGTGTATTGTAATTCTCAACAACATATTAAGAGTTTTACTATAAATATGTAAGTTTTTGGGCTTACTTAAAACATTATTTGGGTTGAACTCTAATGATGAGTTTGCTTAAATCTTAAATGTTTTACTTTAATAAATACAAACATATGTACATGTATTAAGTACATACATATGTACTTGTATATATTAAATAAAAAAAGCTATATATTTTTTATTAAGTAGGTGGCTTGGAAGGGATATGATTTCATGTTTTTTATAGAAAATTTTTATTGTTTACTGCTTATATTTAATTATATTTATGATAATCTCATCATAATTTTAATGAAATTTTCTTTATATTAATGAAGAAACTTCATTAATAGTATGTAAAAACTTCATTAAATCAATGAAACAACTACATTATATTTATGAAAAAGTTTCATTGAAGTAATGAAATAGTTTCATTCTATTTATGACACATCCGCCAAAATTAACTTCATAAATACAATGAAACATTCTTCATTGATCCAATGAAGGGCTTCATTAGCTGACTTTTAATGAAAATTTTCATTAATACAATGAAGAATTTCATTGTCTGAATGAAGAGTTTCCTTTCAGTGTAGATATGCTACCAATCGGTTCACTAGTTCAAAAGTTGCGGACTTATTACCACTTTATTTTATTTAACACCATGGTGCGACGTATATTTTGTATCTGTTTACTCAGCAAACGTGGAAAGCAAACTGGTATTTACCCTTATTTGCAAAAATTATGGTATCTTCCGATTTCGTTATTAAAACTTATAAATTATTTATAAAACTTATAAATTATTCTCAATTATTTTTAGCGGTTGAAGCAATCCTTAATTTGTGCCATTTTTTAATCAGATATCATCTAAAAGCCGCCCGTGGGCACTTCGTCATGCTCTTATTTTCAGGTAAATTCGTACAAGCATGCATTTTACTCTCTTTCATATTATATACATATGTATGTATGTGTTTGCTTATCATTGGTCTACGGGCACTTATTAGACCCACTGGGTTGAAAAACAACATCCTTACAAACCTTTTTTGCAACCATTTTCATATAATAAACATTTTACTTATATTTATGTACGAGTATGTGTGTATATATGTATTTTTATGAATAGAAACATAATTCAATGAAGTTGAAATTGAACAGCTCAGATAAATTCCATTCAAATATTAATACCACAGATTGAAATGCTATTTCGCTGATAGGTTTTCGCACATGTTTGCTTTGGCTGACAGATTTATAATTGCAATTTGCCAGCAGAATTCATACATATGTATGTGCATCTTTTTGTGGCACACACTAATGTGTGAAGGCAACTCAACAGAAATCCATCATGCATGCAAAACTAAGATGAACAAATCCATGCAGACATAAGGAAAATGATGTATAATACATGAAATGTCATGACATGGTACTTACTGGCATAAACTCTTTTTTAAACTTACAACCAAGAAAGAAGAAAGAAAAAAACATGTCAAGGCGTCAAGCTGGGAGTGCAATTATACATAAAATATGCAGAGAAAACATTATCTAAGACCAGACACCAAGAGGCTGTAAGGAAGTCATTTGGGAATGGAAACACAAAAAATTATTCTCTTATTCTACTATTATGGCTACATTCAGATAAGTTTTAGTAGAAAATCTTCATGTTTGTGTTGGCTTTTATGGTTGATGGTAAATGCAAGTAGCTTATCTTGGTGTCACTTATAATTGCGTTTGCTTAGAAAAGAAAACAAGGAGAATAACAACATATTACATATTAAACGCACTTAAAGGCCAGACATATTCACCAGACCACTCAAGAATAGAAGCGAAGGCATAAGTCCTGGTACGCGTACTAGGCATCATCAGCAAATAGCTTAGACAAGCTTGGGATTCGCTGGAGCATATGCAAATGAGTGAGTGATTGAATGAATTAGTAACTGATAAATCTTGAGTAGAAATACGCGGCCACATGTTGCCCCCAAACTGAGCAAATAAAGCAAAAATGCAAGCAGCCTAAGCTTATATGGACTTCCTTTGCATCATATGCCCACATTCACTCACTCACACATTCACTGACTGACTGTTGGAGTACAAGTTCCGCAGGCTTCTCATAGCTAAAGTTTGTCATTTTATTTAATATTTCTGCTGAACTCGAAGCTCTGCAAGAAAAATATCTTTAGGAATGTGGATTTTCTCCAGTGATGAGTTGCTTTGCAGTAGATTCTATACTTTTTTCCCTCTTTTGTTACGCCATAAATAATGCACATGCAGCCCACTTGATGGATATAATTTCCTTAACATCTCACTATCAAATTAATACTCGTATTAAACAACAAAATTTGCAGCTGCCTGCATTTAGACTTTAAACACCATACAATAATGGCAGCTACATATATGTATATGAATACCCTACAGTGTATTACTAAGGGATTGTACCAAACGGTAGAAAAGTACTATGGTAAAAAAATATTTGCCTGTGGGGAAGAAATTTCATTTTTCTGCTGTGTAAAAAATTTTACTTCAAGCCGCTGGCTACCAACAATTTTTTAAATAAGATGTCTATATAAAATAATATTCTTGTAGCAGAAATTTGTAGGTATAACTTTAAATATGCATATGATGCAAAATTGTTCGCAAATTAAAATAAATAATGCATTTTTCACAGTCTAACTACGTTTAAGGGACGTAAAAATTTATGTAATGGGCGACGGCTTGAAGCGACATCGGTAGTTTTACCTTTTATGATATCATGCTTCTTATTTGCAGCTTGTCAAAAAGTTATCTGTTGTGTCAAAAATTCTACTGGCCCCTGGGGCTAGTGAAATTTTATTAACCTCAGAAATGTCAAAAATTTACTTACACTTGCACTTTGCTACCGTTTGGCACAGGCCCTAACTGAAAAATAAAGTGACACCACAGTGTGGACCACACACAAAGAACGCAGATTATAAAGGTGCCGTGACCTTCGAAAACAGCTACTTGTTCCCTTTTACTACGTGTTTGTCACAATATTTACAATTAAATTTGGTGTTACTTGTTCATTAATAATTATCACATGTAATTTGGCTTACAAAGCGATACGAACTTTAGCCTAATGAAATCATAAATTAAGGAAGTTTTTTTTCTATTCAAAATTTGTTGGGATTGAATTGATATCTGTGTGTCACAGTGTGGGATTTTGTTTAAAAAAAATGGAAATAATTATACAGTTTCTAAATGGGTCAACCGATTGTTATGAAATCTTATAAAATCTCACAAAAAAATGAAATCAAAAATGATGCAATCAATACAATTCAAGAGCGGATCTATTGGAATAAAAAATGGCAATTTCTGCTACCAAAATTATAATTTAATTTAGTACAAAAATTAAAAAACCTTGTCCTGGGTGAAATAGGAGGGCGGGGCTACGCCATCAAAGGTCAGAATTAAAAAAGAAAATCTAAAGCGATTTTATTGAAATTTGGCATATATATTTTGATAAAGCAAGGGTATGAATTTTTCGTTAAAAAGTGGGCGTTGACACACCCATACAATTTAAGCCTCATATTTCATGTACTACGGCTCAGCCTATTTAGATATACTATTTATGTAGGTATTATTCTCCGTTTGCAACGAAACTTGACAAGAACGATATGCAATAGTCGAAAAAAATAGAGTTTGAAAAAGAGGGAGAATGATTCATTTACAGATCTGCTTTAGTCACGTATTTATTGATTTTAAGAGTTTGCAATCCTTTTGGATTCTATAAAGTTGTCTATTAATTGTGTATGAAACTGTTTAACTTAATAAATACATGTCTGAATCAAATAGTTTTTCATTAGTAATTAGTTGGTTACGCTTTTCTTACGCTTTTTTTGATGTGACAAAAAAGTTTTTTTGCAAGAAGATTTGTCCAAGACCTAAAAACACTTTGCACATTCATGGGTTTTTACTCACAGTTTAGGAAATATTCAAGAAAAAAAATTTAACTTCTGACCTTTTACAAACCTTGGTCCACTTTTCTGATAATTGAGAAGTCAAATCTTGTCTTATTTCGAAAAGGAAGCCTATTAGGGACTTAAAACAATTTTCTTTAATATACAAAAAAATTATATCAAAATTAAAGTTAAATTAAAAGTTGTACGCAATTTAAATTACAATTTTGGAAAAGGAAAATAATGCGTTAATTATTTCGCTATTATAAAAAAGTTTTACAAAAATATCAGCCCCCTATTTACACTTGTTAAACATGTAATACTATAAGAAATATTTCAAAGAAAGTTTTTTTTTAAATTTTCGTTATAGAGGGAACCAGATCGTTTCGAAGTTGACCTACTTCTTTTGTTACCAAAAAAATGTATCATGCCTTAAAATGCTTTAAATATTTTCAAAAATTTTAAATTTATTTGCTGGTGGTTCAGCTGGGTCTATATGCATTTCATTGTTGCTGTAACAAATCATCAGTAGATCTCAACCACACATTTTGAATAGTCATAAACCTATTATCATATGCACAGACTTTCAAGAACTATTTGAGAATTAACAAATAATAATATTTTTGAAAATCTCAAAAGAAAAACAAGCATAGTAGGCTTAGAAACTAATACAAAACCCTGCAAATAATTTATATTCGATATGAATCTATTTTCTTTTTCTACACTTTTATACAATTAAAAGAAAAATAAAATAGATTCATATCGAATATAAATTATTTGCTGGATTTTGTATTAGTTTCTAAGCCTACTATGCTTGTTTTTCTTTTGTGATTTTCAAAAATAGTATTATTTGTGAATTCTCAAATAGTTATTGAAAGTCTGTCCATTAAATAAGAGGCTTATGGCTATTCAAAATGTGTGGTTGAAGTCTACTGATGATTTGTTACAGCAACAATGAAACGCATATAGACCAAGCTGAACCACCAGAAAATAAATTTCAAATTAAAATATAATTATGACAATATGTCGAATAATAAATTTCTTAAATGTTATATTTTCAAAAATATTATCTGCGGCCGGTCGAAAAATAAAAATAATACAGCAAAAATGCTGAAAAAATCCTATTTTAGGGATTTTGGGAACTTTTTTGGTAATTGCCGGGAATGCAAAAGCAAATTATATTCCTTCTCACCTTATATGCACCGCTTGCATCCATGTCCACCTAAGAGAGAATTTTTAGCCGAAAATATTTATAAATGCGTTTTCTAAAGCATTCTTTTAGATAGTAAAATTGAACTTTCATTACAAAAAATCTTTCAGCAAATTGTAATGCGCCGAATCAAAACAATTTACATATTCTATTTGCACTGAAAAGCTAGGTATATAAAGCATAACATCAACTGACATAGAGCACAGTGGACCAAACACAAAATAATGCTGATGATGAAGGTACAGTGGCCTCGGAACACAGCTAATTGTTCCGTTCTACTACTGTTTGTCAGAATATTTACAATTACCTTTAGAGTAACTTGTTCATTCAAAATTATCACATATAATTTGGTTTGCAAAGGGATACGTAACTTAGCTTAATCAAATCATAAATATAGAATCAAATAAAGTTTGAACAATAATAATTTAAAAAATTTCATGCAAGTAATTACTTGAAATATTTCATAGTCTAGATGAAATAAAAATTTTTGGTACAACAAAGGTCAAAGATTAATTACAAATTAGCCTTAAATATTGATATTGAAATCTTACTGGTTCATTTACAAAAATTATTAAGGCTTAATAAATGGTTTACAAAACAGATATTCCGACAAAAATTTTTTTATTAAGCCTGCATAAGGCCGTAATTTATTATAAATAAGGCTTATAAAAATATATATTTCCCAAAGTAGTATTTTCCTTATTCGCACTTGCTGACTTAAAGCATACATATGCTTGTATTTTCTCGCTCTCCTTTCATAAAATCAAATGTAAATAGATGCAACATTTGAAAGACTAATTAAATTTGAATTTCGAATTAAATGCAGAAACATGTGGCATATTATTGTAATTTAGCAATGTGCAACACTAGGAAAACATGCAGCATCTGTGTAACATGCTGAACGGGCGACAGACAAAATAATAAAAAAAAACATTGCCACAAACAGTAACACAAATAAACTCATGGAAAAGAAAAATGCATATAAATTTTAATAATATAAATGAAAACATACTAACAAACAAACATGCCACATGATTTTAATATTTACTGGTACTTTTTTATACTTTAATAAGCTTGTTGCTTTGTTGTCGACATTGTCATTGTTACTTGTCTTAATTGTAAAAGACAGTTTGTGCAGAGGTGTTTAACACTACTTTAAAGGAAAGAAAAATAAAAACTTGAAAATATTAATAAAAAAATTTAATTTTCTTGCAAAAAAAGCAAAAACATTTTAGCTGTTGCATTCATTTAAACATTTAAATCCTTAAAATGTCATCTTTATTTGACTGAAAGAATTCTTTGGCCACAACTTTGCCATTAATCACGGCGGACTGTAAGTCGCACAACTGCTAAAAGTGACAAAGTAATTGACTGACATTTTGACAAGTGAAATGTTTAAATGTTAATGCACTTTTAACTCCTTTTCGTGATTTCTTCATCTCTGTCAGTATCATCTTCTTTTTTGTTTGTTTCGTTTTCTTAATCTATCTGTTGCTTGATTGCTGCACCTTCTTGAGATTTTGCAAATTTCATTTAATGACTTGACTTGATGCTGTTGTCTGGTGGTGGTCCAAAAAATTATTACAATATTGTTAGTGCTAAATATTTTCGTTAAAAAAAAGTACTGCTCCACTTGGTGGGCGTTTAGCATATTTTGTCACTGTTTTGACAGTTTAAGTGCAGCTGCATCAAGAAATACATTAATAAGAAAAATAAAAGAAAAAAGAACAAGTACAGAAAATAGTCTTACAATGGAGATTTCATAGGCAAATGCATCTAATGAATGAGTCATGTTGATCGTAGATATTATGTGAAATTCGCTTTTAAAAATATCTACTGCAAAGGTTTTGAACGGGAAAGGGAAAAGGGTTTTGAATGAGTTTTTGTACTCAAAGGCCAAAAACGGATTAATTAATTTTATACACTTCTTCAAAACATCCTTCATTGCCATTCCCTTGAACTTAAGTTGACTTTCATGACATCATATTTGGTGAGACCCAAGCAAACTGCCAAGCCAACTGTACTTAAAACTGGACTCGCAGATCACTTATTTATTACATATACCATACAATGGAAGTGCGTAGTTACCACAAAATTCATATAGGATCCCATAAAGCAAGGTTGCCCAATTCCTATTCGCTTGGTGCTCATTTGCCTTTGTAAAAGCACACACTCAGCCCTAGTAACAAGAAATAAACAAACAACTTTATCTTATTAGTTTTGTTTTGTCGTTTTTCACTGCATACACGCAAGTGTAAAGCCACAACACTTTTTCTTTGAATTGAATAAAAATTAGTTTATCTTTAAATGTATTGGTGTCTTGACTTCCATAAGGAATTTTTGGGCCCCCATAAAGTATAATAATCTGGGTCGCTGTGAATAATGTGTATTCGAATAAGCACCGTCCGTCTGAATTAAATTTTCTGAAGCACCAAGAAATGCTAGGTATTTCGATTTAGGACTGTTGTGTTAAAAAATAGATTGGTATTGAATCTCAGCAAAGTAAAAAGAGACTGTCACAGAGCTGGAAAATTTAAATATAAATATAAAGCTCGTATCGCTTTTTAAACTGAATTACATGTGATAATTATTAATGAACAAATAACACCAAAGTTAATTGTAAATATTCTGACAAACACGTAGCAGAACGGAACAACTAGGTGTTTTCGAAGGCCACTGCCCTTCATCATCAGAGTTCCTTGTGTGTGGTTTCAGTTGATGTAGATTTCTGCTTTATATACCAAAAACCAAACAAAATGATATTTCTAAAACCACCGTAAAATCATTTTGAATTGCTTTTAAGTACTCGTGTGTTTCATAAAATGTAATCTTATTTTCAACTTAAAAATAGATGCAGTCGCAACAATAATCAAAAATTATGTAGAAAAATAATCTTTTTACGGGAAACAATGAAAATAGTTTCATTGACCTCTGGAAAGTAAAAGCAAAACAATTCACATATTCTATTTGCAAAAAAGTTTCGTATATGAGGCACAAATCTACACCAACTGACACCACACACAGTGGACCAAACACAGAAGAACGCTGATGATGAAGGTTTAGTGGCCTTCGAAAATGGCTAGCTGGTATGTTCAACTATGTGTTGTGGTCAGAATATTTACAACTAACTTTGATGTTATTTGTTCATTAATAATTATCACATGTGCAGTCTGTTTTTCGAAAATGAATAAGTGTATACGTTCATTAAAATAACGAACAAAACCATGATATATATATATATATATATATATATATATATATATATATATATATATATTTATATATATATATATATATATATATAGAAGGTACTTCCATTCACTAATTTTTTCTTGACATTCACCTTCTGACAGCTATTCTGAAGTTTCCTTTAAAATCGTGCTACCGTATTAATTTAATATTTCCCCCTCTGTTTCTTGTTTGTTTGAAAATGTTATTCAATAATTATTTCAAAATTGTTTTTATAAAATATGGATTGTATAAATTAAACAATTAATGCATAAATTCTGTTCGATGATTGTATCGTCTTGTCTATGGAGGAAAAAAGCCGCAGTTGTAATTCTTTAAAACATTATTTATTGTCTATGCTAGAAGGTTCGTGAACTTTCTTGTGCTTTATGGTTTCTTGTGCTTTATGATTTTGTTTTAAACATTATACCCAACACATATTTTTTCATATATTTTTCAAACTATTGTATAATACGTTAATTTAATTTTTATGATTTAAGAAAATGGTAATAATATTTTTATTTTTCATTATCAAAAACAACAACCATTTTTGAATAAAATAATTCAGAGAATTCAAAATCAAGAACATAAAAGTATTTTCAAACAAAAGCGTCCTAAATCTTACTGAAATAGGGCATAAGTAAAAATATGAGTACAGCATTTTATTAATTCCCTTCCTTTCCTGGTGTTCGTCAAAAGTGGCTAAGAGCTTATAATATCTGTGAATTAGACTTGCCAAAAGATCTTCTTCAATATTTTAGAAAAAGATGTTACAATCAACAAGAAACAAATTACATATGTATGTAGATTAAACAAAATGCAATATCAATCAATATTTATTAAACTTTATGAAAATTCGTTGCCAACTACTCAAAAACATCAAAAATTTGGTTTCTCAACGCCAAATTTAGATGAAAATATAGTTAAAAGATTTGTATTAAGCAGAAACATAAAAACATGAGATAAGTTATTATATGACCACTTTTAAATCTTCACGAATGTGTAGTTATCTATATCACTTTGATTTTTCGCAAATTTTTGTTAAATAAATAATTTCTGGGGGAAGACTTAAATTTTTTACTATATGGGAACATTTTTCTTTATTTCTCTCAAAAAACAAACTTCAAAAATACCTATTTTTAAAAACAAAGAGAGAATGGTAGTACCTTCTATATTTATATCATGAACAAAACTATGTTTACGTTTTTAAAACATTAATTTATTTTCATGTGAGTGACAACAAAAGAGCTTTCAGTTTTCAACACTCATAAAATATTTTATGTAAAATTACTTAAAATTCGGCCTACACATTTTTCATTTGATTTTAACGAAAATTCTTTTTAATTTTTGATGTTAATATGTTAACTGACTTAAAACTCTAAGAAAAACATATATGTAAATAAACGAGAAAATGTGAACGATTTTCTCCGCTATGCAAAATAAAATTACGTGTGCTTGAAGTGTACGTTAAATCAAAGTTTCCATACAAAAACCGGTTTTAACGTACACTTGAAGCACACGTTAGAAAAAAAACGGAAAAAAACAAAAACTTGAGGAATACTCTGTATGAGTACCTCAAATACAAAAAATTGTGAAGTGAGTTCTAATGGCAGAAATGCCTATTTTACTGTGAGTGCTGAAGCTCTTAATGAAAACAATAGAAATAATAAATCTAATGAAAGTATTTTTTTAACGGCAAAGCCAATTCTTAGTCGGCGATCAACTTCGCTTTGTCCAATACCAAATAGTGATTCATTAACTTTACAGTTGCCTAGTACTTCTTCATATAAGTCAGTAATATCATCCGATTCAGGCTCGTGTTCATCACTTAATAAAGTTATCACTACAGATAACAGTAGCTCAAAGCCCAAGGTACAAGTCGGAATGGACAGATACATAACCGTGGTAAAGCATGGTTTTCATTATTGCAAGTCAGCGACGACAAGCCCGCTGCATCATCGCAAAAGTCTTTTAAGCCACCACCTATATATTTGAGAGAGAAAAATTGTAACGCCCTAATTAAAAAATTAGTCTCGGCCATTGGTGAAAACGCATTTCATGTTATTCCAATAAAGCGTGGTAACATTGACGAAACTAAAATTCAAATATACGAAGAAAAGATTTCCGCCAAATAGTGACTGAATTCGAAAAAAAATAAAACAAGTTTTTATACGTACCAGCTTAAGAGTGCCAAAGGTATGCAGATCGTAATGACGGGTATTGACTCTTATGTTAATCCCGAAGAAGTAAAAGATGCACTCATGATACAAGGACTTAAAGTAAAAAATGTTACCAACATAATCAATAGGGAGAAGATCCTCCAGCCTCTATTTCGTGTTGAACTGGAGCCGAATGATATACAGCTGAAAAAGACAAACCCACTTTATAGCCTAAAATACCTCTCATACCGAAAAATCACAGTTGCAGAGCCACATAACCGATCAGGTCACGCACAGTGCCACAATTGCCAAGAATGTGGCCATACAAACACATTTTGTAAATTACCCACTGTTTGTGTTGTTTGCGGCGAATTACACGGCACAGCTAGTTGCAATAAGCCAAAAGATCAAAGTGATAAAAAAATGCAGAAATTGTGGAGATAATCACACCGCTAACCACAGAGGTTGTCCTGTGTACTATTTTGTCAAACAGACTATGGTGCAAAAACCTAAATTAGCTCCATCTCAATCAGCAAACGCTTACTCCGCCACTTTTGCGCAAATGAGCCAACCAGTTACTTCCCGTGTATCGTATGCCGGTGCTGCTAAGACAAATTCTATTCCCGCACAAAATGTTTCCCCGCAAATATTTCAACATATACAAACTCAAACTTTAGTTTTAATCGCCTTGAGGCTACCATTGATGATTTAGTGCAAACTATAAATAATTTTACAACAAATATGACTACCATGATGCAAGAAATGCTACGAATGCAGAATACACTGCTTCAAGCATTAATTAACAAGCCATGAACATGTTAAAAATATGTTTCTGGAACGCAAACGGCATTTGCCACTTCCTTAGGGAAACAAATATTGATATAATGTTGGTCTCTGAGACACATTTAACTTCAAGAAGCTTTTTCAAAATTAATGGCTTCACTATATATGATACAAAGGACCCTAGAGGGAGAGCATGCGGTGGATCTGCAATTCTAAATAAGTCAAGACCCAACCACTATATCCTTGACAACGTTAGTGAAGAATAAATGCAAGCTACGAATATTTTTGTAGAAAAGTTTTGTTCTAATTTCGCGATATCATCAATTTACTCACCTCCCAGATTTTCAGTTACCGAAGATCAGTATGAGAAGTTCTACAAATCGCTTGGATCTTGTTTCGTGGCAGCTGGAGACTACACTGCAAAACATACGTACTGCTGTTTGCGCCTTGTAACACCTAGAGTTCGAGCTTTGTTTAATACAATTTCAAAATTGGGCTTAGATGTTATTTCGAGTGGGGAGCCCACTTACTGGCCTACTGACGTACGAAAAAATCCGAATGTTATTGATTTTGGCGTCATGAAAAATATTTCTAGGGATTTAATTAATGTTGAAACTTCTCTAGATCTCTCCTCCGATCACTCCCCCCACTATCGTTACAATCTGTAACCCACTAAGAAGTGACTTACCTCACCCATATATGAAGATGATCAATCGTGTTAATTGGCTGGGATTCAAAAAATATATTAGTAGTCATTGCACGGAAAATATTGCGCTAAGGACACCCAATGATATTGAAACTAACATTGCCAATCTTAACGAAATTATTAAACAGGCTGCTGAACATGCCACTACCTCCCATCCACAGTCTGGGTTTAATAAAATTTATTCCAGGGATATTGAACATCTCGTGTGTGAAAAAAGAAGAGCTAGAAGGGAATGGCAACAGCACAGATCACCCCAACATAAACTGAGACTTAAAGAATGTACTAAACGACTGTAAGAGTTGCTTGTATCTGAAAAAACTGCATCTCTTAAAAATTATTTGGAAGGTCTTGATGTCACACCAACGTCTAATTTCCCATTGTGGCGCTCTGCTAGAAAGCTTAAAACACCCGTTGAGTTTAAGCCACCTTTGCGCACATCTACCGGAGTTTGGGCAAGAAGAGATACGGAAAAATTTAAAATATTTGATGAGCACTTAAAATCCGTATTGACGCCAAACACATGTACTGGTGTTTCTGATTTGCCGAGTGTAGTTGCTCTAACCCCTCGAGCCTTAAAGTTTAAGATGCACGATGTACATAATATAATTGCTGAACTCAAGGCAAAAAAAGCTCCAGTTATTGATGGAATTAGTAACAAAGAGGCTGATGAACTTACCGCATATTGCAATAGGAATATTGCTGTTTATTTTCAATGCCATATTACGAGTCATATAGGCCAATAAGTTTGCTGTCAACTATGTCAAAACTCTTCGAAAAGCTGCTCATGACAAAATTGTCCCAATTTTAACTGATAGTGGGTGCATACCGAACCATCAATTTGGTTCTAGAAGTCAGCATAGCACCATTCAACAGCATAGATTGGTTCAAGTTATAAGAAGAACATTTGAAGAAAAGAAGTATTGTTCTGCCCTGTTTATTGATGTTTCTCAGGCATTTGATAAAGTATGGCATGAAAGCCTAATTCTAAAATTGAAGACATATCTACCAGTAAACCTTCTAAAGCTATTGGAAAGTTATATTCTATCCCGGAAGCTCATTGTTGTGGACGGAGACTTCATGAGTGTGCAAGAATCTATCTCCGCCGGTGTACCACAGGGCAGTATACTGGGCCCAGTTTTTTGTTTGGTATATACTTGTGATATGCCTGTTAGCACTAAAATCCATACATCTACATTTGCCGATGATACAGCCTTCTTTAGCATGCACGAAAACCCTCACGAGGCATCCCGATATCTTCAGGAACATATTACCCAGTTGGAACTATGGTTAAAGTTATGGAGAATTGAAGTAAATGAACAGAAGTGTGCGCAGGCAACATTTACTCTACGAAAAGATACTTGTTCCCCCATTAGAATTAATAATCAAATTGTTCCTCAACATTCACATGTAAATTATCTGGGTATACACCTTGATCGATGGCTTACATGGAAACAGCACATTGATTGTAAGCTAACACAAATGAAACTAAAATTAACCCAGGTACATTGGCTGATTGGTAGAAATTCAACTCTCAGTCTAGATTGCAAACTTTTGATATACAAGTCGCTTTTTGGTGCTATGGAATTAAACTATGGGGCACTGCTTTAGCTTCTAATGTCGAGAGAATCCAACGAAGGCAAAACAATATTTTATGTTTGATAACATCGGCTGCATGGTACATCAAAAATTCAAATATAAATCGTGATTTAAATATTCCACTAGTGATTGAAGAAATTGCAAAATACGCAGGCAAATATTTAAAAAAACTCGTGTCACATCCTAATCCGCTTGCTCGTAATATTTTGAACTTTACTGGACACATCCACCTCAAAAAGAGGGACACAAGGGCTCTAATACTCAGCCCTCTTGAAATTTTTTTTCCTTTTTGATTATCACTACTTATGTATTATTTATAACTATCAGTAGATTGTAAATTGTTTTTTCCCAACTCATTTTCAACTCATTTTCCTATTTTTTCCAGTTTGCCAGTCTATATTGAGGTATTTGAGTAAAATGTGTAAAATATCCACCGTGTTAACAGGGGTTTATATAACATGCTTAAGCATGTTACCGAGATCTCTCAATTTGTCGTATTTAGTCAGTTTAGTTTAGTTAATATCTAGTAGTCGTTCATTTGAAAGATTATCACTCTCCACAGCTCTGTGGCTAGTGCTAGCCACTTTAGCATATGATAATCTGCCAGTATCTTTACCTGGATTTTTATTTAAAACGGAATTCAGTTCAGGTCCCATCTCATGTAAATCTTCCATCGAAGAAAAAAGATGTACATCGTTGCGTTGTCTTATTATTGTTGGACAGCTTTTGATCATCGCTTTTTGTTGAATCTCCAGATATTCTTTTCGTGCAGGACACTGCGGATCATCCGCACGATGATTCACGTTTTTTATGTTTCTCTTGATGCAGTTGAAACACTTGTTGATTACAGGACCTTTTTCAGGAATCTTATTTAGTTGTTATGTTGAGTAGTCGTGTGAGCCATCACATACTAAGAACACTGCTGATCTGAGGCAATTTGATGCTCCGTGACCATACATCGCACATTTTGGGCATTGCGTTGGACCTCTTGAGCTTCGAAGAGGTTTTCTCCAGTGCACAGCTATACCATTTACAAATTTAATTTTAATTATTTCTTTTTTAGTAATCTGCTCACGGTTAAATTCCAGCATGTACAGCGCATCGTCCATGTTTGATCGGGAGGTGCTTATTTCTTTTATGCAAACTGGTTTGATGTTAAAAGTATGTTTAAAATCGTCCTTCATGGTCGCAATGCTTAGTTGAGGTAAGCCAAATAACACTAGCTTGAATTTATTATTGTCCTTAATCGCATGGGTGAAATATTTCATGTCAGCCGTTTTCAGTTTTTCAAGAGCACATTCATAATCACGCATGGAGTTTGCAATGACTTTTGTTCCAATTGACATCCTCTTATATTTACAACTTTCTACTAGTAGTTTGAGCACTGAAGTAAAGCTATGGCCGTTGTCCACAATAATTGGGGGGACTCTTATGGGTTTATTTTCAGAAACATTGTTGTCCACGCTTGACGCATGCTCGTCTTCCATGTCAGATAACACTTGAAATCTATTGCCGCAAGTACTTGAATTTTTCGTAGCTTTAAATTTTGGGTTATTGCCCCAAAATTTTTTCCGTTTTGAAGCCATTTAGGTTTAACTTTTTTTTTGTTTTAATGCACGTGCAAACTTTTATATTTTGTGTGTAGAAAAGAACAGCTGATATTGAAAAACACTTGTGATTGCTTCAAAAGCTCAGCAAGAACTGTAATGAAGATGTTGTGCTATTTATTCTAAACAAAAATGGATATAAAATTTTTTTCCGAAAACGCAGCTTAAAAGTTATGGTGCGAAAAATTTTTATGGTAAAGATATGTTTTTTTTTTGTTGTGAAAAGTGCAATACGCCATACCAGTAAATATTTTTGCTTGTAAATCAGCTACGTCCCAGCCATATGTCCCAGCACAGTGTGCAAACTTTTATAAAGAGCTTTTTGTGCTTTCACACAGACGAGAGTACAACATCCACAACAACAACACAACAGAGAGCAATGCTTGCTCTTACTTTGCAAAGAAACAAAAACAAACTTAAGAGCTTTCTAAGCTGTTTACCTCAAATGAAAATATCAGTGTATGTGTGTTTAGACGTAGCTGTTGTAACTGCATATACAAATATTAAAATTATTTATTTGAAACCTATTATCTGTTTAATATATTTTTAAATTATTTATATTTGCATGCAAATAATTCCCATTAACTAAAATTTATTTTTTCACAAATATGAACGTATGTGCATACATAAAATTTATGAGAATTGTCAAAAAGCACAAACATACATAAGACACTGATGATAGAAGAATGGACGAATTTAATAAATAGCTTTTTAGAGGAAAAAAAGTAAACATAAGCCCTCAGAGTAGGAAGAAGGTTGTTTTTTCTTGGGCTATTTTCTTATTTTGGCGCCACATAAATATTCCTCGTATTTTGAACAACAATCATAGACATCTATGGCCGGGTTTACATCTGTGTACCAAATGCCACACAAGCGTAAAAAAGCGTAACCAACTAATTACTAATGAAAAACTGTTTGATTCAGACATGTATTTATTAAGTTAAACAGTTTCATACATAATTAATAGACAATTTTATAGAATCCAAAATCATTGCAAACTATTTAAATCAATAAATACATGTCTGAATCAAACAGTTTTTCATTCGTAATTAGTTGGTTACGTTTTTTTGGGCAAATGACACACAAAAAATGCCAGATGTAAGCTCAGCCTATCTCACCACATTTTTAAACGTCTAACTAATAATGAAATTGAGATTTCAACACACAACCATCAACGGAAATAAATACAATAAGCAAGGAGGAATATTGAATTAGAAAAACTTCGAAAGCTCAATATACAATGTATATTATACATGCAACAATATCAACTGATTCGTTTTAAACAAGCCCACGTGCAAAATGAACTCACGATTGATCTCAAAATAAAATTTAAATAATAAAAAACCGTAAACAACATTATTGAAAGACATACACAAACAAATACACACAAACATATGGACGAAAAAACAAACAATACAAAGCTACCGAGAAATTGAAAATTTAATTTTAAATAGAATACGACAAGATCATAGACGGACTATTACTTACAAATACGTACACACTTTTTTTCGAGTGTAGATCAGCAAATAGAAATCACAAAAGGAAATTCTGCACTGAGAGAATAAAATGTCAAAATATGTGACGTTAAGACATGAACATACACTAATCAAAATAAATATGAATTACTCGTACAAGTAACCCTCCCATATGAGGGTGGCGTTGGCTGAGGTAATTAGCATATTGACTACAAAACCGAAGGTATTGGGTTCAAGCCCTGTATCGAACAGTCATTACATAAAACAACACCACGCATTTTTTTGATGTGCATTCTTGTCCCTTTGTATAAGTTGTTGTAGGAAAGTTCAAGTGATGAGGGCATCGTCACTGCTCACTGAACTTTACCGACTTCAGCATATACTAATCCTAATGTAACATCAGACTGCACTCCTTCGTCGGCAGAATCATCGCCTAAGTAAACTAACCAATGAAATGGCTCCTAAGCACAGCTTCAAAAATTTAATATGCTTCATTGACACCAGATGCGCTGCAACTAGAGATGGGTATAGACCTGGGTATTTACCCAACTCTGGGTATTTACCCATTTATACCCACTTTCATACCCGGGTATTTATCTAATTTCGGGTAAATACGCATTTGAATAACAAATACTCGTTGTTACGTAGAATAAGAGATATGTGAACATTTTCGAATTTATTTTGAACATATTTTGTTTAAGTGTATTTTGTTTATACATGCAGTTTTGAATGCATCAAACACAACAACGATTCTTAATAAGAACCGCTAATCAGCGTGCGTATGGCAATTCATCGTACTGAGTGGGAGCGATGGCAACAACAATGCTGAAGCAACTAAAATTATTTAATTTGTTATTAAGAAATCTAATTCATAATAAAAAATTAAATTCTTTTAATTTATTTAAATTTTTCTTTATTCTGATTTATACCCACATTTTAGGTAAATACGCAGGTGCTTGGGTAAATACCTGTGTATTTACATTGAAATACCCAATTTACCATTTTGGTATTTACCCTTGTCCCATCACTGCACCACCCGTCTTCTCTATAATATCCCTTTCCTAAAGAAGGTAACACATATAAGTAGTAGTAGGCATTAATTGCTTGAGTGTTACGTCTCTTTAAAAAATATATATAGTATATTATGGTGTCCCTCAATGAGGGTTCTCTTTAACACGAGCCTTTATAACGCCAAAATTGAATTTCAAAAAATCAGTTTACGTTAAATTTTTTGAATTCAATTTTTTGACAATTTATGTTCACACCATCACACCCCATACTACTTAAAAACACAAGTGTAAAGCAAACAACTGTTCAGGATTATTCCGGCCTATTAAAAATTTATAGCCGGTAGTACACACTGTGGTATTTTGTGACAAATATGCAGAGCTCGCGAACTATGCTCAACCAAATTTCTCTGTGCGGTCTTCGCACTCAAAAGACCTAAAAAATAAGACTTAATCACTCAGTGCTGTGTTGCCAGTGTTTTTCTAGAACTTATCCCCAATTTTTTATTTCTCATCCCCAAAAATTCCCAAATTGATTTTTTTATTAAATTGTTTTCTTTTGTGAAAAAAGTTAAATTATTTTTATATATTTATATTTTATTATTTTATTCTTCTTTATTAGACACCATACACTATGAATAGTAAAACACATTTCTTAGTTCAAAAATCATTCTTGTTTGACCATCAGTTGTACAAAAATCCCGTCAAATTTGGTTACATCCCCAACAAATCCCCAGATCCCCAATAAGAAATTTTCATCGCCAATCGCGAAAAAAATCCCCTAAACTGGGAACATTGAACTTGGTCTATATTTTTATCCCACTACTTTTAATGGCCGAAATTTTGGAAAGGAACTTGGCCTTTTTTCACATTTATGTTTTTGTGAGGATCTGACTACTTTTTGGAAGGTTTTCTTCATAAAGCTTCTTAAACTTTAAATTTCTAGTCTGTTATAGTTCTATTCATAATGTCTGCGCCAGTTCAAAAGGGCAGAGTTACATAAAATAATGGGCTATAAGGTGATCTGTGCACCATTGTGTCATAATAAGGACCGAGTAATTTGATTAATTTTTTAAGAGTCATCTGAGTAGAAATATGTAAAAGCACACGTTATTTTTTGCATATGGGGGCAACTTTCTTTACTTTAAAATTTCTTTCATTTTATTAATAGAAATATAGTATCCGACATCCTTCTGCCTAAATTGATATTTGTGCACACATAATATTGCTTTCTTGTTTACACTATATCCCAATTAGAGGCTTTCGTTACTTTAACACCTCAAGTTGAATTAATTGAAGATACCGTAAAAAATAAATTAGAATATATGCAACAAATTTTATCAATATAGTTCTAACAACGAAAACTTAGAAACTGAATATTCCACAAACAAAATAGCAGCATTTAAATACAAACATTTGACAATTTAAAAACAAACATTTATTCATTAATAGGTCTGTTCATTTACTTTCCCAGCAGAAACTAGCAACGAGAGAGTAAGGCAGAAATTTACAAAATTACTCTTCCAAACATGAAAAAGTAAATGAACGCTTTACTTGTAAGAACTTGCAAGAAAATTTTATTTATATCAGAACCATGTATGAAAATCATGATATAGTTGTACTTTTTCTGATGTATTTTGTTTGATAATATTTGAAAATTAAATTTTTTAAAAAAATTTATATGCAAAATGAAATACTTTACACAGTTTCATTCATATTTACTATTTTTATGAATTTTTAATACCTTTTTAATTTTATTCCATTAACAAATACAAGAATTCGACTTTCCATCTCTGATCATATTTGAGAAACAAAAAAAATTATTTGCCATTAAAATTGAATTTATGTGGGTTAATGGAGGAAAAACAATAAATTAAGATAACATGCTTCCTTTTTTCATACGTATGCATGTTTTTTAACAAAGAAATGCATATTATTTCAGTTTTTCTTTTTCAAATATTTTTTAAATAATTTAATTGACAACAAAACATACAAGAAAAATTTTACTAGTAATAATTTGTAGGAATTTGTTTGTCTCTCAAATTTTTTTTCTCTTTTGACGCTCTCTACTTGCAAACTTTTTGAGATAATGAACACTTTCCAGTAACAATTGTTACAAATTCGTAATAGTTTTCAGTAAATGAACAAACCTAATGTAAGTAAATAAAAGTTCGACTGAACCTTACTCGTATTTTGTATTCCATATGATTTGAGAAAATATTTTTTAAAAAAGCATTGAAGCTGAGCTTTTTATGTTTTTTAAGTTTTAAATGTCAAAATGTTTGCTAAGAAAGCAATGAAGCTGATTTTTTTAAGTTTCTAATGTTCTTAAATGTTTAAAAAAAATTTGAAAAATGCATATTTTATTAGTTTTAAAGAATTTTTTTTATATATTTTACGTACCTTTTCACAAAATATGGTTAAGAGTTAACGTGAACTTTAACTGACAGTTCTTCATACAAAACTTGCCGTTAAAGTCCCTGTTATCTTTTAACCATACATTGTGAAAAGGTACGTTACTGCATATTTTATGTACATAAAACGTGATTTTAAATGCATGAAAATCCTTTCCCTAATAATTACAATAGTTTTGAAATCTCAACTGGATCGTGCAAATAACCACAGTTTACTTGTATGGTTCTGAGTTCCAAAAAAAAATAAAAAATTAGTATTCATGTAATATTCTCAAAACAGTTTTTCGTTCAGTGCAATTTCAAAGACTACGAAAAGTTTATTAATATTTAAACAGTTCAAGCGAAAACAACAGCAGTATCAAATAGAAATCCATGACGATTGTATGACGATATTTAAATTATAGTCTTTCATATTGAACTGCAGCTGTCGAAAAAGGTAGAAACGTACTCGTACCAAAGAAAAAAATTTAAATAAGGAAAAAAAGTTAAAACTAAGAATGAATATATTTTATTTCTGTTAATTTGGCGTTCTGACCCCAAATGACAATAAAAAAATCAAAATTACAATAAGTCATGCCGCGCCACCATCTGCAAAAACCAGGCAACCAAAAAGAAACCCAATCAACCAACCAATGGGTCCCTAAATCAAAATATTCATAAGAATCAACAACACACACAAACATACAAACCAAGAAATATCACGGGTGGCCTTAATGTGACCATTGTGTCATTTATTTACTCACTCAAACCCGTGGTTCTTTATTGAGAGAGTTATAAAGCAAATGTTTGACATTTACTAAGCGACAGTCTAGGCGACGACTGACACGTGGCTTATGATCACGACATACATACATATTTACCTCGCTCGGTATTATTTATAACAACATTCAAGAATTTGAATGCATACCTTGCCGTAACACCAACAACAATGCAATAACGCCACATTTCTTTCATTGATTAAAATAAATTAAAACAAGTCAAAGTGCTATATTCGGCTGTGCCGAATCTTATATACCCTTTACCAAAGTGCGTTTATGTAGTATAGAGATACAAACATAAGCACAGAGATATGTAGGTGCATATTCATTTCGTTAAAAAATTCATACTTTTTTCTAGTGCAATTTTTAATTTTTTGGCATTATGTTTAATTTGGTGCTTTTTAAATTTTGGCGATTTGTTTCATATAGGCAATTTGTTTTGGTTTTGGCGATTTTTTTCTGTCTTTGGCTTTTTTTTAATTTTGGCGATTTTTTTCGTGCTGGCGATTTTTTTGATTTTGACGATTTTTTCATTTAGGCGATTTTTTTATTTTTTATATATTTAATTTTTTTAGTTTTGACAGTTTTTTTCTCGTTTTGGCGATTTTTTTCGGTTTTTGGCGTTTTTTAATTTTGACGATTTTTTTTCGTTTTGGCGATTTTTTTGATTTTGCCGATTTTTTTTCATTTAAGCGATTTTTTTTGTTTTTGGCATATAGGCAATTTGTTTTTTTTGGCGATTTTTTCCGGTTTTGGCGTTTTATTTTTTAATTTTGGCGATTTATTTTCGTTTTGGCGATTTTTTTGATTTTGGCGATTTTTTTTCATTTAGGCGATTTTCTTAATTTTTGACGATTTTTGTTCATATAAAAATGTTTTTTTTTTTGTTTTGGCGATTTTTGCGGATTTTTGTCATTGTGGGATTTTTTTTGGTTTTGACACTTTTTTCTCGTTTTGGCGATTTTTTTCGGTTTTTAGCGTTTTTTTAATTTTGGCGATTTTTTTTCGTTTTTGGCGATTTTTTTTTCATTTAAGCGATTTTTTTTAATTTTTGGCGATTTTTTTCATATAGGAAATTTTTTTTTTGATTTGGTGATTTTATTTCGGTTTATGGCGTTTTTTTAATTTTAGCGATTTATTTTCGTTTTGGCGATTTTTTTTTTGATTTTTGCGATTCTTTTTCATTTAGGCGATTTTTTTTTTTAATTTTTGGCGATTTTTGTTCACATAATCATTTATTTTTGTTTCGGCGATTTTTTTCGGTTTTTGGCTTTTTTTTAATTTTAGCGTTTTTTTTTTCATTTTGGCGATTTTTTTTTGTTTTGGCGATTTTTTTAAATTTTTGGCGATTTTATAATTTTCGGATTTTTTAGTTTGACCGTTTTTGAAAATTTCAAGAGTTTAACTCTTACAGTTTCCAAGATATAGCAATTTGTCAAAATTACATAGTCAAAATTTCATTAACTGATGGGCCACCCTTTAATTTAAATTTTTTTAATTTTAGTGTTAATTGTTGTAGCCTATATAAAGATACACTAATTTTACAAATTTCAAGTGTCAATATACATATGTACACACATACATACAATTGTATGTATATTACATGGGATTTTAAAAGTTTTCGTTACTCATTTTGGAACACCCTTTAATTTTTAGCTTTTATATATTTGTTGTTGTAGCGACCAAAGTTCTACGTACACTGTCCAAATTTCAGACCCGTAGCTTTTACCGTTCCTGAGAAAATAGCCTTCTTCCTAAAACATGAAATATGTTTAATTATTAGGAAAAAAGTTAAAGTTTTCCAACCCTGGAAACGTTTTTTAATCTGTTAAGTTTTTAAAATTTTTTTTTAATTATAAATACCAATTTTATTCATACCGAAGTATAAAATAAGTTAATTTAATAAATAAAAAAGTAATAAAAACTTGTTTTCGGTAGTTATTTTCTATGGGTAAATTGAGTTTGAGTTTTCCAGCTCTGAAACCGTCTGCTCGATTTTGCTGAATTTCAATAGCAAAATTTTTCGGAAAATTTCCGACACACCAGTCCAAGAACGAAGTCGCTAGCTCTTCTGGGAGCTTGGGAAAACCGATTTCACGTACAGACAGACGGACAGACGGACAGACGGACAGACGGACAGACGGACAGACGGACAGACGGACATCGCTTGTTCGTCTTCCCTATGCATAAGGATCCAGAATATATATACTTTATGTGTCGCTTATTAATATTGTAGAAATTACAAACGGAATGACAAACCTATATATACCCTTTTACCATTTTTTGGTAAAGGGTATAAATAAAAAGTAGTTTTGGTATACTTATGTTCAACCTCAATTGCACAAAGCCAAACGATTGTGGCAGGAAACTAAGGACCTTTAACTGTTTTTCATCGTTAAAATGATTGATTTCCTACAAATGCTAAAGCACCACACTCATGCCAGTCATAACGTGTTAGCGCATTCGAAAATATGTACAAAAAGATTGAAAGCGACTTCGATGAATACTACATCAAAGATTTTTAACCCATTGAAACCAGCGGCTTAAAAAATTAATACAAGTTGTATCAGCTTTTCGCAGACAGAATTAAGATAAGTGAATATCTAGATTAGCAAGATTAGTACACTGAACGAAAAACCTTCGTAAATGTAATGATTTTTGATATTATATTTATGATATTGGCATTATTTTTCAGCCAATGCAACGCTTGATTCACATTACGAGAATTGTTTCATCAGCTGAAAAAATTTCATATATACATATACAACGAAATATTTTGATTCGTGTATCGACATGTTTTTTACTAAGCAACGTACATTTTCATATTTTAAATAAAAAATATAATTATTGCATTGAAACTTTTTATACCCTTTACCAAAAAATGGTAAAAGGGTATATATAGGTTTGTCATTCCGTTTGTAATTTCTACAATATTAATAAGCGACATATAAAGTATATATATTCTGGATCCTTATGCATAGGGAAGACGAACAAGCGATGTCCGTCTGTCCGTCTGTCTGTACGTGAAATCGGTTTTCCCAAGCTCCTAGAAGAGCTAGCGACTTCGTTCTTGGACTGGTGTGTCAGAAATTTTCCGAAAAATTAAAACAAAATCGAGCAGACGGTTTCAGAGCTGGAAAACTCACACTCAATTTACCCATAGAAAATAACTACCGAAAACAACTTTTTATTACTTTTTTATTAAATTAACTTATTTTATACTTCGGTATGAATAAAATTAGTATTTACAATTAAAAAAAAATTTTAAAAACTTAACAAATTAAAAAACGTGTCCAGGGTTGGAAAACTTTAACTTTTTTCATAATAATTAAACATATTTCATGTTTTAGGAAGAAGGCTATTTTCTCAGGAACGGTAAAAGCTACGGGTCTGAAATTTGGACAGTGTACGTAGAACTTTGGTCGCTACAACAACAAATATATAAAAGCTAAAAATTAAAGGGTGTTCCAAAATGAGTAACGAAAACTTTTAAAATCCCATGTAATATACATACAATTGTATGTATGTGTGTACATATGTATATTGACACTTGAAATTTGTAAAATTAGTGTATCTTTATATAGGCTACAACAATTAACACCAAAATTAAAAAAATTTAAATTAAAGGGTGGTCCATCAGTTAATGAAATTTTGAATATGTAATTTTGCGTTTAAGAAATAAATTCTAACTTATATCTGCAGAATTCTATGGTTCCGAGATAGCCCTTGTAATAAGTTTGATGTAATATTCTTAGATGGATATCCATAGATGCTTACTTTTTGCTGACAGTGAAAAGTAATCCCACGATTTAAGCTTTCTTACTCAAAGTAGTTATTAGCTCTGCTCTGAAGCCATGTCAGAGTGACAATAATACAATTCTATAAATAGCCGCTTTTGACGCTTGCAACTATTTTCGAATGTGTCCCGAAATATCCCTGCTATGGAAATGCCAAAAACAGTTTCCGTGATAACATAAAATTATATCGGTACTAAGTCATTTGTTTCGTTCTTAAATTAATTTTACAATTCACATCATTTTTGTTCCATATTTAAAAAAAATCCCATGCAATTGCAATTGCCCTTTTTCAACGATTGTATCCACGTCCAATGAAATATTATTACAAACTAATAACGAAAATAAAAATTAATATATTTAATTATGACCTCAATTTTAATACACCCAGGGATTGTCGTCAATTAGTAAAAACGTCATACGAAAAGAACCTTAATTTTATGGCCGCATTCAACAACAACAAAAATAGAGACTGGCACGCGCCCATTAAAATTAATGAAACACATTCACATTATAAAAACTATGGCAAGCAACTACCACCACCACCACTACGTTGTAATGTTCACCATCATCGTCAATATCAATGAAGCAATAAAATTAAATTACAAACATGACACGTGTCCGTCTTAATTTTTGGGCGTTCTGTCATGGGAGAATGCAAATGCCCGTCAAAATATTCTTTTATTTCTACTTTAAATGTTGTTAAAAAAAATAATGAACGGCGTGGAAGTAAATAAAAAGAATATTGATGAGAAATTTTGTAAATTATAAGGGCTCTAAGTTTAATACACATTACAGCTTAGTCGCACTTAGAAATCAAATTAATTCTTTTTGAAGAACGAAATGTTATTTCAGACCACAACATTATATACTTCTAGGAAGCGAAAAAAACAAATACTACTCATTTATTAATGTTCATATTGTGAGGCTACATAGTTTTACTTGTTTCGGAGTACTTTAAGTTTCAAACATGTTTTTGTATTTGATTTCATCAGGTTGGCATGGATTTACTTTCAAAATATGATAGAAGAAAAATATTTCTTTTTCATTTCATTTGAAAATTTTATTAGCTTGTGAGTTTGTTTTAAAGAAAAAGATAATTAAGAAAAATTATTTAAACTGCATCGGAACGTTTAAAGGAAGGAATTTTTAGTGCCCAAATTACTAAATTTAGCAAATAATTATTGAAGTTATTCCCAGGTTTCTTGGTGAATGTTGAGCACGTAGTTCTGTGACAAAACGGCTCATTCGTCTTGCTAAGCTTTTGTCGAATCTTGGGACAATTTTATCACATTGACTTACGCAAATAATTTAATTGGTATTGAAGTTAACCTTCGTTATACCAGGCTTAGCAATCCTAGGATTGTTAATCTGGGTAAATCAGTTCTTGATGTGTGCTTTAATTTCCGTATGGACATAAATAACAATTAACCTATGATTAATTGTTTATTTCCATACTTACTTATCTAATATCCTTATACATACATATGTTATGACTTTTCCCGGATGTATCTTACTTCTAAAAGTTTTGCTGTTTTTTTTTACTCGTCATATCCAAAGTTTTTTTATTTTAGTGTTCCATAAGTTTCCTTGATTAACTTACATATGTACTAAAAATAATATTTACACACATACATATACATCTATCGATATAATTTATTAAAAAAAAAAAACATATCAACTGAGTGAAAAATTATAAATAATACCAGGCAATAGAAACACCAGATCCAAATTGATTCGGGCCCGGAGTTCAAGAAGGAATATTGTGGCGAGTCAAATAACATTTTCATTTAAAAATATAAACTATTATTTATATTATTCACTCATATAACACAGAAAAATTCTTGGTACATCACAATATAAACAATTTTCTTTTTAATTTTTGTTTGAAACTATTTTTCTATTTATTTTTTTTTTATATAATGATAACGTAAAAACAGTCCTTAAAATACATAGAAAATTAACACTTGATGTTTCCAATTTGTTTTAAATTAAATTTTCATATTTTGCAAATATCTTGTTTCAAAAATGTTTTATTATAATATATAAAAATAAATTATTTTTTTTATTAAAATGTTTCTTAATTAAAACTAATTTTTTTTCATTACTATTCATTAATAGTTAGCATATTACAATACTTTTTTTTTTCTTATATTAATGGTCTTAGATTAATTTTCTATTTTTTTTTATTATTACTTAAAATTAAACTTAATTGCCATCATGGAGGATAACAAAATAATTTTTCTTAATAATAATATGATATGTTAAGTTTTGTTTAATTTTTTTTAAATTCATGAAAGGTTAAGGATCATTTATAGATAGGTTAAATTGGGCTATTTAGATTGTATACAAAATAGCATGGTTGGGAGGGTAGAGACATAGAGAAGGGGGATTTTCCATCTATACCTCTTCTACAAAGTTTTATTATTTTTTTTCTTTTGTTTCGATTTGGTTGTTTTATTTGTTTGTTTGATTTGAATAAGATCGATTTGGCATAATAGCTACGTACTTTTAAAATATTTTGTGGCGAATAATAAACTAACCGACAGGGGCAAGAACCACCTTAATTTCCATGAGCATGGCCTGTATTAAAAGGTTGCAAAGCTCCTTGAAGGTTAGGACTTCAGCAGATTGGTTCGTTACAACATATAGGTACCCAGGTACCTTGCAATGCCGTTAAGAGCCTAAGATGATATTGGACCACCACGCCTTTTCAAAATAATTTTTAAGCTAAAAAAAATGATAATTTAAAATTTATTAATAGTTAGGAGTTCTCAAGAAGTTTCAAATATGTGGAACATCTGTTTCTATAAAAAAAATTATGCGGAAAACACCAAATGTATCCGGGTACCTTGCCATTCACAAAGGGGTTAATAACAACGATAACACTGTATTAGACTTAAATTCATGGATTTGATCATTGACTTGTGTCAAATATAAACTTATGAACAAAGTTCAGACTTTAACCCTATAAAAAACTTATGTGCTATATAAATAATTAAATAAATAACACTGCCCAACAAATAAAAGTTTTTTTATGATGTTTTATAGAAGCTGGCCGATCCTTATGTGTTTTTATCTCCTGATTATGATGGCGTCATTGGTTTTTCCCTATCAGCTCTAGTTTTAAAGATATATTAATATTTAGCATTTACATAATTTACAACACTTTTTGTATTATTACGTTAATATTTCACGAATGATCCTCCAAACTTTTTTCATTATTAATCTACATAAAAATTTCTTTCATGTCGATAGAGTGACATTGATAAATATATCAGGATATCTTACTTTTATTGGCAATTACAAGTCATTTATGCCATTAGTAATCAAACAAAAATCTTGTATGGACCAGTCCAAAATTTTTGTGTGTTATTTGTGGTTTTGATTGATTCATCACTTGATGAAAATCATTCAATTGGATCTATTTACATTCAGCGTGTATGTACCAGAGTCTTGGGAGGGTATCCAGATGCAAAACAGGAAGCACGAGAATGAGTGGAAGAAATACTGCATTATTTTGAGAACATCGGCACATCGATGACATTAAAGTTGCATTTTCTTCATTTAGATTTTGACGATTTTATTAGACAACTCCGTACTGGAGGTATGTTGGTGGACTAATAAAATTACAGTGCATGATGTTAATGAAGTATTTGAAGAAGGAAAAACTGGGGGTCTACTCTGTAATTCGAAACGAAAGAAAATGCTTCCAAATTTGTATGCTTATAACATGTAAATGATGGAGGGCAGTCTGGAAGCAACGTGCCTATGGACACCACAAGTTCGGAATCAGAGTGCGATTTGCAAGTCCAAGGCCATCAACACTATAAACATAATAGTAAAAATTTTTAGTCAGGCTTAAGTTCAGTAATTTCAATTCTTATTGAATGATTATTAATTAATGTGAGTTTCTAAAGAAGAGAAGAAAAATTAAACTTAGACTTTAAGCTGGGGGCAATACCGATACTTTTCTGTGCAGCCACGCACTTCATCAGCACCCTAGTCTATCTACTTGGGTAGAGATTCTTGTTAACATCAGCTATTTAACTTAAACTTTCAATGAAACGGAATATGAGAAACGATTGTTGTGTATACAATTGATTTAACTTTGGTAAACACATTTATAAGTATCACTATTAATTTTCTGTGTTCTGAATAAAAATCACTAAAGTTCAATTAAAATTTACATAATAGTTATATTTTTTTTTATTATTTTTGTAATAGATAGCATAGTATCTCAATGTTGAAGTAAAAAAAAACAAATAAAATTAAAAAATTTTCGGGAAATTTTTCGCTTTTGCGGCTACTTAGCGCTACCTAAACAGTGCTAACAATCACTTCTAGGAATTTCATTTGTTCAAAAAAGTTGTTAATTGAGATCTTAGCTACATTTTTGTGGTTTCTTGTTTACTTGAATTATGAACGGTTTGCTTCCTATGGATCTGAACAGAAAAAAAGTAAAAAATCGAACTTTTTAAATTATTTGAAGTTTTTTTGATTTTATATGTCCATAATTTATGACAAAAGCTACAATTTTTTCCCAGAGAGTAAATCAAAATTCCTAATGGTTTGCAAGATATGAGCCTGAGGAAATGATCAGATTTTGCAAAAATGACACCAAGGCTGCAAATCTTTGGGGACCCATAGAAAAAAGTGTATGACTTGGGGCAAAACTTGAACACACCGGTCTTTTTTTTTTGTCTCTTATCACGTTATATTTATATTTACGTCGTAATGAATAGAAGTATTGCCAGATAGGAATTTTCAATATATTTAACCGATTTCTTTAAACTTTGAAAATAATACTACTAATTTGCATGAGAATAAATACAACCATTCCACCATAAATACAAGCAACAATCCCCAGTTTTTATTCAGCCCAATCACGAATATTCCCTTGGAATTTATTTCTCACGGAAAATAATTTTCTCGAGGAAACATTTCTCCAATTATAAATTCTTTGGGAACAAAAAAGAGTAATAAGTTGGTATCGTCACATTACGAAGCTCGTTGTTTTGCTTGTTTATTGACATTTTCTACCTTTTTTTGAGTGAGAGAGTAAAAAAAGTATTAAAATTCAGCAACTTGAAAAAATATGTAAAAATAAGTTTTTAAATGATTTATTTGGGAATTATTTGTGTTTCTCCACTATAAACTACGAGTTTATGTATATAAATTTTGTTTTAATGGAGTATTAAATTTTTTTAATGTAAACTCCCTTCTGTTTTGCAAAGGAACGATTTTTAGTGAACACAGCAAGTTCAATTGTGTTCATATTACTTACTTTTTTCCCGGGGAGTTTTTTTATTCCCGTATTTGGTAAGAACAGCGAGAAAACAAATTTATGATAGGAGAAAAAGGAAAAATTTAAAAACTCGCACGGAATTTTTGTTCATGGTTGGGCTGATTTTTTCTTTCACAACTACATTCATTCTGTTTGAAATTTCCGAGTACTTTGTATAATGAATATAAGGCAATAATAAAAATAATTTCAATAATATTTTAATTAATACCCAATAAGGACTCAAAGAACTAAAATTCAAGCACTTGAAATTTAACTGGAAACAAAGTTGAATTCAAAAATTTTTCCAAGTAATATTCAAGTTTGAAAATATTCTGAAATAAAAAAACAAACATGTTCAAACGTTGCCAAATAAATAATTTATTTTTTAATAAAATTGAAATCGATGGTGAAAAATACAAAGATAAATAAAAAAGTTATATTTTTAAAAGCAAAAGTTGATTAAAATCGTAAAAACAATACTGAAGGTAGATATTCAGAAAATAATTGTAAGAAAATTTGTCGATTTCATTTTTGTTTCTATTTTAAAAGCATTGTTTTTGAAGCTTGAAATATACTTGAATTCAATTGTAATACAAGGTTGAATTACAGTTTAATTCAAAGCTTGAATTTAACTCTACTACAATAGAATTCAAGTTCCCATTTCACTGGAGAACGCTATTGAAATAAAGTGTAAATCTAGCATAATTCAACCCTTGATAATTGAATATATGGCTAGAATAACAAATGTTTTACAAACAAAAAATAAATAAAAAATTGTGAATAAATAAAATTATAAAGTGATAAATTTATCTTTTTGCAAACTTTATTGGGTTCTTGGCAGATAAATTATGCCAGTCGAAAGCAAAATAGCAAGTGAGTGGTTTTGACATTTGAGTTCGTATCCTTGATAGTCTTGTCAACGCAGCTGAACTGTATTTGACATGAAAAGACTTTTCTTTTCGACTAAATGTTCGTTGCGAATGAGCCCAAATCATTTTACATTTGCTTACAAAGCGAAAGAACGCCTACTTTCGATATTGTTGAACAGGCTGTTATTAGTATGTTATGGTCTTGGACATCATTATTTATATTATTTTCACATAATAATAAAAATGATGTGGCAGTCACAAATTAAAAAAAAAATTAAAAAAAAATTATTATATATTATATTAAATACTATTATATCCATACAATAATGTAATTTTTAATTTAAAACTTTCCTTTGTTTACCGTGACGAAATTAATGTTTAGAATAATAATAACTAGTTTTCAATGACCACACACTTGTTTCAGAAGACATAATATTGTTTTCTCAACCATTCTACAGCCATATCTTTTCTCTGCGTGTATGAAAAACGTTTCATGCCCCGATAGTCAGGCAGCTCTTAAGTCCCTCCTTTCATGGGAATTCCGTTTCCGTTTAGAATTATTTGTCTCATAATAAAAGCTACCCATCCGGAACAAGGTTTTCATTTATTGGATACATGGCCGCATCCAGGTCATCCAGGGATTGAGGAAGCGGATGAACTGACCAAGAGGACCTATGCTGCTCCTATTATGGACCCAGAGCCATTTTGTGGTGTAAGTCGGTCGAATTTTATATCTCTGATCAAAGAAGGTGACACTTGGACCGCTAAGGAAATATGTCTGTCTTCTTCTGGTTTAAGGCAGGCCAAACCATTAATGCAGCCATTCACATATAATGGCATCCTGAATTTCAGTAGAAATAATTTAAGGCTTGTTCTCGGTTTTCTTTCTGGTTACTTTGAGCTGAAGTATCATCTGTGGAAAAGAAACCAAGTTTGTAGACCCTTGTGTCGTTTATGCTTGGAAGATGACGAGGCGACGCACAGTGCTTTGTTCCCATACAACGATGGGACAAAAATAGAAGGAATTGTCGTAGAGTTCTGAAAATTGGTACACTGGTACTAGATTAATTAACTAAGATAAATTTAGTTTTTTGAAAAAATTGGACAAGGAACACGCCTACCGCCCATATAAAACAAAAATATAATTTGATGTATTATGATTATGATGTATTGCTTCTAAAGTCCTAAAAATCTGCAGTTATTCAACATATGAAAGTAGCAATTTATGTGTCAGCTTGTACTCTAATTGAAGCAAAGTCTCGTTATTCTTCCGTATATCCTTCATAATAAAAATGCAATAACTTATGAAGAAATTATTCTATCACTCAGTATATAAGGATATTAAGTTTTGTTGTTATACCTGTTGCTATTTGTGGAAAAAAATTAGAAGTCGATTCTAATCAAAATTTTAGAATTTTTTTAGTATGTCAGATAATAAGTTGTTTCTTATGTTTAAATGTGATGACTCAAGGCCGTGTCAAACATAATTTATGGTAAAAATTATATAAATCACATTATAATTATGTTATTTTCAAATATGTAAGAGTATTAGCATTTTCTAGATTACATATACAAATATAATTCAAACTATTTCTTCCTATTTACAATAAATATAAATGTATAATTGTATAAATGTAAATAAGTGTAAAATATAATATCTTCCAATACCTACATAATATCAATATGCGTTTCAAGCAACTAGAATTAATTTTATTTCTTCAAATAATACTTGTATGCAAGTATATTAGTGCAAATAGTAAATTTAATTTTTATTTGTCTTTTAAATTCTTGTAACTTGAGAAAAATTTTTTAGATATTTTAATTGAACTGTAGTGAATTTTAATCAGGAATAATTCATAGTTAGGCTTAAGTTCAGTAATTTCAATTCTTATTGAATGAAATATTTTTATTAATTAATGTGAGTTTCTAAAGAAGAGAAGAAAAATTAAACTTAGACTTTAAGCTGGGGGAAATACCGATACTTTTCTGTGCAGCCACGCACTTCATCAGCACCCTAGTCTATCTACTTGGGTAGAGATTCTTATTAACATCAGCTATTTAACTTAAATGTACAATGAACGGAATATGAGAAACGATTGTTGTGTATACAATTGATTTACCTTTGGTAAACACATTTATAAGTATCACTATTAATTTTCTGTTTTCCATTTTTTTCATTTTTCTATTTAGGTTAGCACGAAACTATATTACTCTACCTAAGTATGTTTAGTCATTCTTGCTTATCTTTTACGATCATCACATTAATTATTTTTACTTATTCGATGTACCATCGGTACATGCATGTAAGTATTTTTGTAGTGGTCTATGTTACTTGTTGTTGCATTCTACAGTTTTATTTTGGTTATCCCAGCGTTCTGAAACTGTGATAACCAAGTGAACAGTGATTGCCAAGTGAACATATTTTTGTCACGTGCCCATGATGTATTAAGTGAGAAAAATTTTTTAGATATTTTAATTGAACTGTAGTGAATTTTAATCAGTCATAGGTTAGGCGCGGCACTGTGCACAGTGTCTGCTTTCGACTGTTTTTATTACAGATATCATAACTTTTAAGGTAATAAAGATATTTTAATAAAAATGAGTATCATTATTGGCCATAGCTTTGTGGAGGCACTATGCGCAGTGGTTTTTGTTTTTGTTGAAAACATCACAATTCTTGAAGGTATATAGAAATTTGTAATGGGAAAAAACACTTGATTTTTAAATCTTTTAGGATCAAAATAAGTGCTCCCTTATTGTGATAGGCATTGGACACGATGACACCTTTGACATTTCTTGTCGCAAAAATCATATATTTTAAAGTAATGATATTTTTAAAATTTCTCAAACATTTAAAATACAACTGTTTGTGCTTTAAATGACATTCTCATAGAGAAGTCTAGAAAAAAATGCTACACTAATATAACATGTTATATTAATATAACTCATTTTATTTATATTACAGATAAAAATTATTGAAATATTTTTAATAGCTACTAATGTTAATTTATAATATTATTTTATAGTATGATTTATTATAATATGATATTGAGTTATTTCTATTAATTTTTTTAATAGCTAGTTAGTTTTCTTCAAAATAGTCATTAACATTTTGAGCTATTTGTAATAGATACACTTAACATATCGGAGCTATAATTATATTGTTCCAAATCCTTTCGAGATCTTACATGTCTCCGCGATGAAATCAGTGGGTCTGAAGAGGCCGCCAACATATTAAAAAGATCCTCATTCTGTCTAATCCGTGAAATTTTACAAGTATTCACATATCTAAAGTGCTTGTAATCTTTGTTTTTGCATTCCTGGGCTTCTTCTGATAACTCTCCAATTGGTGAGCAATGATATTCAATTAAGTTTTGGCCATGAGCCAAAATCTTATGGACCGTTGGAGTAAGTTTCTTTTCAGGGTACTTTTGAGCCAAAAGCTGGGTAGTTTTTGATGCATAATCCTGAACTTTTGGGCCATTTGCCATTTCTCTAGAGTTTATAACATTTAGAATAACTGCCAACCTTTTTATAATATGGTTGTCGACATCAGTAATTTGGTCTGTTACCTCATCATTTTCAAAAAACGATCTGGAAATTTTACCATCGCTAGTATTTCCATATCCCTGCTTTGGGCAGTCTATTTTTAGTCCAAGGTTCTTAAGAAATTCATTTTGTATAATATTTTTTCGAGCAGTTAGTTTTTCTTTTGGTGTTGCATTCTCATGAAAACTTTCTCCTTCTCTCGGAATTGTATACGCTAATTTTAAAATAAACTCCATGCACCTAATTCTGGCATGTAACGGAGAAATTCCATATTCATAGTTTTGCTCATCACTTGAATCATTAAAATTTTGAAAGTCGTTCTGTGACTTTTTGAAAATTGCACACTTCAACATTCAATCATTGTCAGACAAAATTCATAATTAATGAAAACCTTTTTTCCATTCTTCATTTCAACAACAGAAGGTTTTATTTCGGAAATTTGATGTTTTATATCGTTTACTATAAACTTGATTATTTCTGAAGACTCTTTTGCATATTTAAAAAATATCGGACGGCAATGCTCAGAGATTTCACTTCTAAGTCGTAAAGGAACTATAGAAGCTTTAAACATATTTGCATCTGTAATAGTTATGTCAGTTGTCAATATTGTTTGTTTGTAAGCTATTTGACCAGATGATCCATCACATCCCCACTTGCTTATCAATGTAAGCCTATCTGGAAGTAAAGCGCTTTCTTTTTCAGGAAAGCTTTGAACTTAGCGTTTAGATGTATGAACCATTAACTCTTGCAGTTCAACTTCTGCTGATACTTCAGTAACTTTTGTATTAGATGGTACTGCTTCTCTTTTGGCAGAGGTAACCTTTTTATATCCAGGAAGAACATTCACATTATGATTCTTTAAAGAGCTTCGTAAAATATTATATTTCGTTTTATTAACATTATAAATAACTTAGGCCTTATTAACTCAAACAAATTGGAACAAAAACATTATATTTCTCCTTTGACAATCCCAAGTCCATAAATAACGCTAAGGCTTCTTCTATGCTATACTTTGGGGGTAATGCATTCGGAGAAGTTGGAATACTTTCTTTAATCCTTGGCAGTCGATCTGGGCTGGCAAGCTCCACAGACTTTGTAATATCAGAACTTGATTTATATCTTTTGTAGCATTTTGAAGTTTACGTTTTTTGTGTACTCCGAATACTCGTTTATAGTCTTAGCAGGCCTTCCTTTTCTACTGTCCAAGGATGTATGCGGTTCTTCTTTTCCATAAAGGTTTTTGTCGTACGGTTTGAGGCAAGCCATTTTCTACGAATATCAAAGAAAACGAAGTGAATTTTGTTTTTAACATCCTTTTCGTGGTATCCTGGTAAACCATGCAATTTTTCCACAATAGCCAAATTAAAGACATTTTCATTATGTGATTTTCTAAATAACTTGAACAATTCCGACTTTTGAAATGACATTATGAGTTCTGGTACTGATCACTACTTTTGCAAAGTAAAACCTTAACTGATTGCATTACACAATTGCAGATTAATTTATAGCCAAAAATAAAAAGGTTCAAACTACCTGATTTGCGAAACATAAATCTAGGCCACAATTAACTGGATTATATACAACTGCAGTTTTTATTTTACTTAGTATAAAAACCAAGTTTTAAAACTACCTGCCTTTTTTCATAATGTGTTCTTAAATTTAAATAAATAAACAAATTGTAATAATTATGCCGACTTGATTGACACAGCAAAATATTATTTATCATTTATATGGGATTCATACTATGACTTTTTATGGTGACTTTTATGGTGAAGCAATAAATATTAGTAACAAGTGATGCAGTGAAAACAATTTTATAGAGAGAATAATTTCTTTTCATATTTGTAACGCATCTTTGTTAGATATATAAAATAATTTCTTATCTTTTAGTAATAAAATACATTTTGTAACATAAAGTACAAGTTATTTTTCTCTTATTTTTGTAAAAAAAGAAAACTAAGATTTGATCTTTCTATACGATTATATATATTTCAATGAAATAAGGCTACATATTTATATGTCGGCACATATGCATACATTAACAAAAATATGTCAATCATTTCCACTTATATTTACATTTTTGTGCTGTAAGATAATATAAAAAATATTAAAATTTTGGTAGCTTTTTTCCTTATTTGGCAATTTTTTTTTAATTTTGGTTGCAAAAATATCTTGGCTGTGGCAGCGCTGGCTATAAGATTGTAACATCTTTCTTCAAATTTCAAGAAAACCTATAATTTTGTGTGGCCCAATTTAGCTTAATTATTTAAAGTACTGTGTAGTAAATAAGCTAAGAAAATATAGGCGTGGCCATTTTTGCCCATTTTTAGATATTCCCTATTTTATTTGTAAAAAGTACCTAAATATAGGGTGTCTGAAAAATGGCAAATGCCGAAAAAGTAGGGTATCTGGTGGACATTTTCTTACTTTATTTAATAAACAATAACTATACCTTTAAAACAATAACAAAAAAGTAGTGAACACATGGCAATATTTCTGACACTTCAATTCTAAAATGTTTTTTTTCTTCTCAAAATCAAATTTTTTTGGACTTTCTAAAAAAACGGTCGACTTTAAGCAGCTCCACCAGCTATAATTCTTATCCAATTAAGAAAAACGTTTTTGAATTCTGATCAGTAAAATAGTCTTTATACGATGTGTTCATTCATTTTACAAAATTTTGTCATCAAATTTCGTATTTTTGCCACTGTTTTTGGGAAAAGGCGCCACAGTGCGACAGCACACATTCTTTGTGAGTTTATTGTCTTATGTAATAGTATTTAGAAGGCGTGTTTTTCATTCTGATTTTCTGTGTTCAGATTATATTAGGCGGGCTTCTGCAATATCTGTGCTTTCACAGATCTATGGTGCAAGAGATCTAACAGGTGTCGCAGTGCCGGTGTTTGGGCCAGATCTTCCCCCTATTCTAATTCTAGGTTAACACGATTTACCAAAGGCAAATTAATAATTGTATGCACAATATAATCATTTCTATATTCCATTTCATTAAAAATTTACCTTAAATAGCTAATGTTAATGACTATATTTACCCAGTAGATAGACATGGGTGCTGATGAAGTGCGAGGCTGCACAGAAAAATATCACTGTTTCCACCAGCTAATGCAGTCTGGTTTAATTTTTCTTTTCTTCTTTCTAAACTCACATGAATAAATATAAATATTTCTTTCAATAACTCAAGCGATTTGACTGAAATTTGGCGTAAATTTTGCAATAATACAAAGTTATACATTTTCGTTTAAAAAAAGTGGTCGTTAATACGCCCAGTGCTGGATTTACATATAGGGCCGTGAGGCCTGGGCCTAGGGTGGCATGGTTGAAGGGGCGGAAAAAATTTAAGAACCCCAAAAATTAACATTTATAATAAGTAGTTTGAAATTGTAAATTTTGGTGAATTACTTTTGGTTTGTACATAGCAATGAAAAATTTAGAATATAATACTGTCCTTACCCGTTAATACATCAAAAAATAGTCAGATCCACATAAATGCAAAAAATTTCAAATTTCTTTCCAAAAATTTCGGCCATCAAAAGTAGTGAGATAAAGATGTTAACCAAGTTCTTCTTTAACACAATACCTATCACTGAAATATGCTTTGCATTATATAAATATGCAATCGTCAGCATGTCATATAATTTCTAGATATTCTGCTAACTTGGCAATATGTTTACCTTTCTAAAAATGTAAAGAATAAGGTATCTTTGTTCACATTTCCTTATATCGGAAAAAATATTGTCAAGTAAGCAAATTATCCAGAAATCAGCATATCATCTGACAAATTACTAATCTATATAATGCATAGCATATTTTAGTGATAAATATTGTGTCAAACTTGGGCAACATTGTTATCTTATTACTTTTGATGACCGAAATTTTGGAAAGGAACTTGAACTTTTTTCTTATGTTTTTGTAAGGATTTTAGTTTACAAAAGGTCTACAAAACAAATTTTGTATGAAAATTTATTTGTTAAACATTTTTTAAACCTGAATAATATTTTTCTAAATAAGGTCTTTGGTCTTTAATGCATTATGAGTTCCATAAATAGGAATGAAATTCATATAGATCTTGTTTTACCAAGAAAACAAGCGCAAAGTCCTATTTCAATAATTGATCTATCGAATTATCTTCTTAATTAAATTAATTAAAAAATTAAATAGTTATTTGTGTTATGACTCATATAAAGCTGGAGGGCTAAACTCATGAAAATATTAAATTAAACACCGTCTGAGAATCGAAAACCTTAGAATAACAATGTTAGTGCATTATGCATATCAATTTCAATAACAGAAGACAAAACACACACATTCGCACACACTTTTATGCAAATTTTTTAAATTTATGAATAAGCGGCATTAAGTCATTTCATTTTTTATTATTTTTTTTCTTTTTGCAACAAAACAAGCCAATGAAAGTCAAATTTCATGTCTCAACAAATATGTAATACAAACTACGAGTGAATATGGACTCGTATAAACCAGACAACAGCGCGACAGCAACAAAAGCAGCGATTTACAGGAGTGTACTTTTACAACGTACGATTTTCTATGTCTACAAGTACATACGAGTAAATATATTAGGGGTCACCCATATGCTAGATGTAAAATATGTATATTAAGTGTAAATTATTTATTCATCTTGAAACTCTTTTATTTAGAAATACATTTATTAGAAAATTTCGCATTTTTATTATAATTTAATTACAGCTTGATAGTGCTTAAAGATAAGCACCGTCCTAATGCAAAACACTATGCTTATGACATTTGTTTCAAGACAATGTACCATTTATTGTTTAAACATTCTTACGAGTACGTACTTATTTGCAAGACGATGAGATATTAATCGAATTTTAAATGTTGAAAATGTCATGTCAATAAATGTCGTAATATGATTTTATGAAATTTTATATCATTAGTTTAGCTTTTAAAATATTAAAATTTTCTTGTTAATAAATTATTCGTATCGTAAACGGTGGTGTTGGGAAAGTTTACTATAAAAATATATGATTTAATCTTGAAACATTTAACAGCTGGCACATATGTGAGATCAGTTAATATTTTAATAATAATAAATTAACATGTAGTAGCTGTTATTTATGCTAATGACGATGCAAGTCTAAGAATTATTTGAATTATTAATTTTTTATTTATTATTAGGAAATATCATTTTGAAAGAATATACTTACAATCGAGGTGGGTAGATAAGTGATGAGCATATAGGCTTATTTACACAAATTCTTTTCAATACGGAAGTTGTGCAATTTTAATAAAATATATGAAATATAAAAGGAAGGAAGTCAATCATCTTTTTCGACACTTTAAAATTATGGAAATGTATTCGGACTATTTCGACCATGACATGTGTGTACATATGCATGTGTGGATGCATGAGTAGGTATGTGTAAGCCTGTGGTAAATTAAGAAGCACTTAACCCTTAACATCTGATTGATATTATTATATGAAAAGTAATGTACACATAAAAAACTAATTTTCCTAATTTTTTCTAATAATTCTTGTTCATACAATTAATATAAAGTAACATTTGTATGTTAAGAGACAATTTCTGTTAAGAGAAGATTTCAGTTATTTGTTTTATATTCTTTTTATTTTCGTTAAAAAATTTTGTTGAACAAAAAGTTTGTTAATTGACAAAATCATGTTTTTTTTCCAAAAATTTTTTAAAAAATTTTGCATTTGAATTTACAAAAATCTTTGCAGGACCTAAATTGACAAAATGTATATTTGATTCAGAGAATATTATGTTTGAAATCACAATATTGTGTTTGAAGTCACAATACTGTCTAAATCAAATATTATTTTTTTTCAATTTAGGTCCTACAAAGAAATTTGTAAATTCAAATGCAAAATTTTGTAACATTTTTTTGGAAAAAACATGATTTTGTCAATTAACAATTTTTCTGATTCAACAAAATTTTTTAACGAAAATAAAAAGAATATAAAACAAATAACTGAAATCTTCTCTTAACAGAAATCTTCTCTAAACAATTTTGTTACAAATGTTACTTTATATTAATTGTATGAACTAAAATTATTCACTCCATACTGTTTTTTGTTTTCATTAAAACAAAATTGAAGCAAACCCTTTACTGGGGCAGTAAAAAATATTTACTGAAACTTAATTTTATTTCAAACAAACATTTGTTTAAAAAATTTTTGGAGAATAATTTTTTCTGTGTACAAATTCTGAAGTTCAGGTTACAACTCTATAACCATTTTTATTACTTTTCAAATAACATTATCGATCAGCTGTCTCCTACTGTTGCAGTTTCATTCCATTACAGTGGGATAATTAAGCCTTTGAAGTACGGAGTGGCGAAGTTTAGGTCCCACAAGACTAGTTTTTGTTAAATACCTTTGAAAATTATTTACTGTCGAGTTCACAAAAAAACTTATAAGTGGCATTCTTTTATCAATTTAATTTCTAATTATAATAATAATTTTTCGTTAGGTTGTATTAAGTTGCACCACGTCGTACCTTATGTTACAGATTTTCTTTATTTTTCTAAAGCCAAAAATTAAAAAAAGTACATCAAATTATACCAGCGACAGATAGAAGACCATTTGAAGCGGATCCTGGTGATACAAAAGAAGATTGTAACAGTGACAACTATTATTTTATATTTGATATTTATGCCAGTGAGAGCAGCGAAGCGGAGGATGATGCTTAAAGAAAAAGCAGAAAATATTCTTTAACATATGGATATTAGTGAAGATGATATTGCTTTTCCTTTGAATGCTGAATATTATACTGCCAAGTCTGATCGAGGTTAGCATGCAATATTATGAATGTAACTCGAAGAGTTACTATAGTTACATAAGTATAGCAACCTAAATTGATGATAAATTAAATCATCTTATAATAACAACCGTAGAACATGGACTGTGAAATGTGTAGGCTACTAAGATTTTTTAAATCTGTGTGGGAGTCATTCGATACCGCCATATGACCGCCATACTTACAGGTTGCTTGTCATCTGCTGGTATTGCTAATGATCAATCCTGGTCTATGTGAGGTCCTTGACCACCCAGACAAACCTTACCTAACCTAGCAACAAAGATGACAAAATAAAATTTAATTCCTTAGTTTTTGTTCTTTATTTCACTCATTAATTCAAAAAAAAACACATAAAAAAGGAAAGAGCGGTGGCACCATTTCACCTGATTTTTATGTAAATTGACTTCCTAAATCCGAATATGATCTGCAATTTCCCCCATCACCCACGATTTTCGAAGCATTACCCCGCACTGGTTCCAATGATTTTATGGACCTGACCTCAATTTAGAATGTAAAAAATATTTTTTAGCTGTTAAATTTTTTTTGCTCTGCACTGCAATTTTTTCTAGATTCAGTGTATCTCTAGCGATCGTAAAATCTATATATTGGTGTTCTACACGAGGATTCGTTGCTCTTATATTATCTAAATTGAATAAAACGCTTGTAAGGTTTTCATTGTGAATTGAAATTAAGTAAGAAATTTGTTTTACCATTGAACTTGATGGCTTCTGCTGCTTCAGCTTCTTAAATGTCCTTATAAAATGTACTTTGGCGCTCAAGACAAGCATTGGGCTCCGAAAGTTTGCTGCATTACTTGTTACAATAGCTCAACCGAATGGCTTAAAGGGACCCGTTAATCTATTCCATTTGCTGTACCCATGTGTCATCTCACGTATTGTTACTGTTGTATGACTTCCATCAACGATATCTGGAAAAAGTAAACACACTATTCAACATCAAAATATTCCTTCAGCTCTACGACCAGTACCTGGATTCAGTAACTATCGCTGTAATAAATTTAACGAAAATTTATCCACTTTGCTATTCAATAACAAATTTTACCAATATTAAAAACATTAAACCAGAATATAAAATTCATTGAATTTTTCTTATTATATTTTGTGCACTTCGTTTATTTTCATATTTTCTATACAGGCATACCACATAATACTAAATTAAATTGGTAAGTAAGATAAATCAGGAGACTATCGTAAAAGAAAAATTATGAAATCACATAATCGTTACCGCAAGCGTATTAATATGATGACAAATATTAAGATTTTCGGTCCGTAAAAAGAGTTCAGGTACAGTTCTTCACAACGAACCTTTTCCAATTCCAGTGCCACCAAAACCTAAAGGCTAGAACTAGAAGCTGATTTCAAAGACTCTAAGTATCAGCCTGAACAGGACCATCAAATGAAACGTGCAACGATTATGAGGATTTTCAATTTGATTTAGCCCATCGACAATTTTATTTTGTCACTTAGTTGGAATTTAACGATTTCTTTCGGGACTGGAACTTCCCTAAGAGTAAATTTCAGCTGCTTAGGCCTCGACTTCAGCAGTGAAATCTCCTAGAATATGGAGTAAAAATCTCTTCTCAGGGAAACATACAGTCTACCTTGAAATTATTTATTCCGGAGGACGAAATTAAGACTTCTGTCCTAATTCAAATGAAATAGTGACAGAACTGAAAGTACCCTGTGACCCTGACAAGGGAAGACTGTTCATCAAAAGTGAGTTTGAAAGTTGTACTGTTGGCCAATGAAAAACACTTATTATCAGTCTCCATTGCATTTTTTGGATATGAAAGAGACTTTTGAAAACATCAAATGAATCTGTAATAAAATATTAAAGTTAACGTGATTATAATTGGAAAATTTATGCTGACTTAAAAGTTGTTGCTCCACTTATGGGCTTACAATTAAAATTCACAAAAAAATTCTGCTCTTTATGTGAGTGAAACACCCAATGCCAAGACAAACATTACATTATACGAAACTGGCCACTGCGAGAAAGTTTCACTTCCGACCACAAAAATGTTGGCACGATCCGAATGAAAATATTTATTTGCGCCACCTCACCACATCAAAGTCAGTGTGATAAAGCAGTTCGTGAAAGCAATGGACAAAGCAGGTAATGGATTTAAATTTTTTAAAACTGAATTACCTGGTTTTAGTGATGCTAAAATCAAAGAAGGAGTGTTCGTGGGATCCGAAGTCAGACAACTTTTCTAAGACTCAACGTTTGTTGAACTCTTTAATATAAAAAAGAGCATGGCTTGCATTTCAAAATGTGTGTGGAACTCTTGAGGTAACAAAAAGTGATGACTATATCGATCATGTTCAGGAGTTCCTGTCAGCCTAAAAGGATATTCTTGCAATTCCTGCACTCACATCTGAACTTATTCTTGCTTAGGAGAAAGTAACGATTTCATCAAGACATCGCTCAGTTTGAGATTATATTTTCCATAAAGTTGAATGCTAGCATGTTGGGAGAATACTGTTTGCCTATAGTAAGTGAAACTTCAACTGTAGGGTATAAGAGAAGAGCAAGTAACATATAAAGGTGAAGATGAAGACTATGGATTCGAAGCATTAAAAAAAGAACTTGTGTTAAATGTATAAAGAGTATTGTTCAGTAATTAATAATTTTTAAATTACCTAAATAAATAAAAAATAAAGTGGGAAGGAGTAATCCTCCAAAACTGTTCACCCCCCAATAGCGAAACGGAGGTCGTTCTCAGTTTTAGGAGGTTATTTAACATAAAAATCAGCTGAAGTGGTCTCAGGGCCGATTTAATGCTGAAAAGTGTTATAGTTATAAATTTATTTTATGGAAAAATATGAAATGTTTGAAAATGAATAGTATCTTTGGTTTCGTCGGGAAAGGGGACAAGTTGTGAATTGTTTTTTAAATCTGTAAACCCAATTTGCTCTTCATTTCATGTTGTTTGAATACAATAAGTCGCAGAATTTCAAAAAATAGTATTGCCTAGAATATCAATTAAGTTTTTCGACTCAAATTAATTAATAAAAATTAAAATTTAATTAGATCAATTAAGCTCTTAATCGAATACATTAATTGGTGAATACTTTTTGCTGTGTTACTTATAAGTAATAAATATTTTTAACCTTAAATTTTTCATCGCCCAAGTAAATTCTTAACTTAACAATTAAGCGATAAAAATTCGATCAATCCCCGGTGCACAGCGGGGACTTTTGCAAAATAAATGGTAGTAAATCTGGAACTTCTAAGCTACTGATTGGATTTATATGAAACTTCGAACATCTGTAGAGGAGGACTCAGACTTTATAACAAATGTCTTGACAGCCATCTGGATTTTGAGTAGAAATATGTAAAATATAGTGTTAATTTTAGTATAGAAAAGTAAATATTTCGATACAATTTTTTAAACGTGGCCCTACTTCCCTAATTTAACAATCGGTGCTTAATTTTGAGCTTAACGTGCGTCTCCATGCCCTCAATTGAAACTTCCAGGATTTTAAATAGTTCTTGGTGATCTCTAATTTAGATTTATTTGTGTATTGAATTTAAGCACTCTAGTGCAAATTCCAGCCTGAAATGTTATGGCCGTTACCCCCACTCTCCGTCACTTTTTTAAACTCAAGATTTTGTTATGAGCAGCACTCAATTATCATCTTACCCTTTTTAGGATGATTGCTTTAAGTTAAAGCTTCAGTACAAAATTATCGCGGCCCCTGCCACTCCTGGTGAAAATATTTGGGTTTTTATATTTTTCTATTTGGTTTCTCATCTTGACTTGCGTACCAAATTTCAGCTCTCTAGCGCAAATTTAATTATTTAATTTTTTGGGCGTATTCCCGCCCACTTTTTTAAATAATTTTTTTTGCCAGTGCCAATCATACGTGTCAAGATTCGTTGGAAACGGATATTAATATTTAAATAAATAGTATATTTAAATCTGCTGATCCGAAGTACAAGAAATAGGAGGTTTAAATTGTATGGGCGTGTTAACACCCACTGTTATCAACGAAATTTTATAACTTTACATTATTCCAACATTTGTGCCAAATTTCAATAAAATCGCTTGATACAAATATTTTAAATTTGCTCTTTTAATTGTGTGCTTTATTGGAATATCACCGCCCAGCTGGTGAAAATCTCCGGGTTTTCATATTTTTCTAGTTAGTTGCTAATCTAGACCTACTTGTTTATCAAATTTCAGCTTACTAACGTACATTTAATTTATTTTCTTGTTATGGGCCCACTTTTTCAATTTCGATACCTGCTGGTGCCATTAGTTATCTTTCCAATCGAGTTTCATTGAAAACGGATAGTAATAAATATGTAAATATGTAGCATATTCAAATGTTCTGTACCGAAGTACGTGAAATAGGAGGCTTAAATTGTATGGGCGTGTTAATGCCCACTTTTTCAACGAAAATTTACAGCCTTGTATTATAGCAACATGCATGCCAAATTTCAGTAAAATCGCTTGAGTTTAACGCCTTAGATTTGTTTTTTAAATTCTGAGCCTTATGGGCGCAGCCCTGTCCTCTTTGGTAAAATTTTTGGGTTTTCAGATTCTTGTAGTATTTTGCTAATCTATAACTAATCGTTTATCAAATTTCAGCTCACTAGCGCAAATTTTAATTTTTATTCTTATGGGCGTGTTGCTGCCTCCTTTTTTTAACCCAAAATTTTATTTGGCTAATAGTTATGTTTCCTGTTTAGTTTCGTTGGAAAAGGATAATAGTAAATACATAAATAGTGCATTTAAAAGTGCTGACCAGAAACACATAAAATAGGAGGCTTAAATTGTATGGGCGTATTAACGCCCACTTCTTTCAATAAAAATTTTGAGCTTTGTATTATTGCAACATGTGTGCAAAGTTTCAATAAAATCGCTTGAAATCGCATTAGAAATGTTTTTTAATTCTGAGTTTTATGGGCGTAGCCCCGCACCCTTGGTAAAAATTTTCGGTTTTCCAGATTTTTTTTGGGTGAGTACTCACTTAGTTCTACTTGTGTACCAAATTTCAGCTCACTAAGGCAAATTTTAGTTTTTTTGGGCGTAGCCCCGCCCACCTGTTTAAAATGTTCGGGTTTTAAGATTTTTCTAGTTCATCGTTCCCCTAGATCTAATTGTGTACCAAATTTCAAATCTCTAGCTATAGCGGAAGTGCGTCATAATATTGATGAGTGAGTCAGTAGGTCAGTGAGTGTGTCTTAAAATATGCACTTTTTGTACCTCCATATCTCCGGAACCTTTGTACCATTGTAAAACTTTCAAACTTTGCATGAGGTTACATAAATTTATTCTAATTATGGTGTAAATTTTATAATTTTACGATTTCGGGGAACAAAGTTATGAGGGGGGTAAAAACAGCTCGAATGGCTTCCTGTAAATATACATAAAATAAATAAATTCACATAATTTTCACTACCAATTCCAACATTTCATCAGAAACAAAAACATTTTTATTAATTAATGTAGTTTTCTTTTCTATAATTTAAAAACATATATATCATGGTTTTCTTTAAGAAGACATGAAAAGTTTCATGCGCACAATGTATGTACTCGTACATACATATGTATATATGTATATGCATTAAAAAATCACATCCAAATTTCAGATTTGATTATAATTTTTCATGACACTTTTTTATCACAAAATTTGGGGAAAAAATCAGGGGTTGATACGAGTATTTGCCATAAACACAGTGTACGTACATACATACATGGGAGTGTAACTTTAAGCATTTTACAAGTTCATTATTAATGCAATTTGATTTCATCTTTTATGCTTTGCTTTTTCCCTTTGTTTCACACAAACGGACTTGGCAAAAAAAAATAAAAGAATTTAAACAAATGTAATCCGTGATTTTTATCAATATTTAATGCTTGTCATATTTTTAATGAGCCGTATGCCAACAACTAACAACATGGATGCTGGTCACGTGCTTCGCCTGACACGGTCGTGTGTGCATATTCATCTTCCTTGAGTTTTTTAAGGTTTTGTGTTGTTGTGTTTCGTAATTTTAACGCTTACATGTGTCAAGTGGTGTACGGTTCATTAAGCGTTTAAGAAACAAAGGAAATAAAGAAACAAAGCGCGGCAACTGACAAACAAATCTACAAATCATAGTTGTTATCCTTGTGCTAAGATCTTAATACTATACGTTTTGATGTTTGTGTATAAATGTTAGCCATTATTTAAGGGTTTAATTTTAACGTGCCTAAAAACAAAGATATTATTGGAACCACCCTGCTGTTTCGACCAACGGAAGTTCTTGCACCTGGTGCCAAAAGATTTAAATTGCAAAAATTTCCCAGGGATTTTTGTTTTCGTTTGTTGTTTACTCAAAGAAATGACAAAATGACAAAAACGGCCTGCTCATATCACAAGAGATGGATACCAGTGAGATGTTCTCACTGCGCACCATATTTGTCACGCCTTAAAGAGTATGTGAGAGTATAAACTCTAAGGGGGGCTGGTTGGCTTTCCATATTTGGGGTTTAAGTTTTAACTGTGGAAAATTATTTTAGCAAATTGAGTTTTTATGTATCCATTTGTGTATCTACCTGTGAAATGTTTATATAATTTTATTTTGAGGGGTCCTTTAAACAATCAAATTTTTTTGTAACTATTTGCTGGTAGTCATGGCAGCCATTTTGAATTTTGTATTACTCTCTTCTCTTTTTTCGTTTAGTGTTGGTATGCGATGTATTAAGAGATTTGGTTTCAAATTCTTGTACACTTTAATTGATTTCATTAATGGCGACTTTAATATTGATTTTAAGTAACTGAGTGACAAAAATTTATTTTAAGCTTCATGAAACGAATTTCAATTCACTTGTTAGTGCTTTGTATACATACATACATAAATGTATTATTAATATTATTAAAAAAATTATGGCTCTAATTGTTTAAAACGCTAACTAACTATATAGAAGACAAGATCTTATTGAAAATATCTATACACACTGAAAAATTTCAGACTAAAATCTCTGAACCATGTCGAATCAAAGTTATTTCAAGTTGGAACAACATGAATCTAATTTAGTGTACAAATATTACTTTATGTGATTGCGTTTATTGACACAGGCAAATGTTGTATGTAGTTGGTTTTTTGGCAAATATTGGGACTCGGGCGCATCACTTGGCAGTCAACGGCATTTGTGCTGCAGCCACAATAACCTTAAGTATGTGATGCCCTACGAAAACACTATGTTCTTCCATTCTGCTTATGTTTATCATTATAATTTACAATTGTCTTTGTTGCAATTTGTTCCTTAAAAATTATCGCATTGGCCCACAGAGAGATGTGAACTTTAGCATAATCGAATCATAAACAGTAAAATCTAAAAACTCTTAAACAATTATTTCTATTTTTCATGCATATTTCTTAAGTGCTCAGGACACTGCACGTGTGTTCAGTCATGCTTGACTCATGAAAATCAAAAGTTATATTACATTATTTCATTAACTCTGATTTTCGAAAAATATACATTTTGCTTTCTATTGTTTGCTTTGTGACGTGATGGGGTAAATTATTTAATTTTAAGATATGTAAAAATATTTCGCGGGTAAAACGGTTCCTTTTTATACCAAGATTTCATCCAAATTTTTTTAATGTTCACATTGTTTTTCATGAAACTGCATTCTTCGTTAATAACAAAAATATATCATTAAAATACAAATGGTCATTGGCTTTTTTATTTGTACGTCTCCTTTTTGAGCTTTAGGCGTACAAGACTCATACATACATATGCACTGGTTGACGGGATTATTTGATCGTCTCCATGGCCCATTAGAATGGCCAAATCCGCATCTGATTTTTTTTGCGTTTCTTCGGTGAAGAATTTGTATAATAATACTGCCAAAAAAACTGACTTCAATCAGAGCTTTGCATTGAAATTCAATGCACTGAAGTTCATTGCAAAGATCTGATAGAAGATAAGAAATATTAAATTAAATTTTATTGGACGTGCCTCCACCCATTTTTAAATGGAAGATTGAGTAATTTTCAGAGGTCAAAGTGTGTGTTAAGTCTTTTAAAAATCGAAAAAGTTGAACCACTTAAAAATAATATTAAATTTTAATGGGCGTGACTCCGACCATTTCTTAAGGTGGCTTGTGTCTATTTTAGAGCTCAAGGTGTGTGTAAGTATCATATAAATCAGTTAAGTAGAACCGTGCGAAATATTATCATCAATTTTAACGGGCGTAAGGCTGCACATTTTTTACCTTTCAAATTGTGTATTTACAAGAACCAAAGGTGTTTGATAGGTTTCGCAGTAATCAAATAAGTATAATATCATATAATTAATTTAAAAAAATTGTGGGAATGTCCTCTCCCACTTTCTTACAATGAGACCAATTGCAGCTACACCCCTATCAGACAAAAAAATAATTTTAACAATTGGTCTTAAATGTTCCGAGTTATCAAGTAACACCGCAAAAAATTAGAGACAATTTGATAGCCCCCTCTTTTTTTGAAGTCGGTTAAAAAACAAAACACATTCTAGAATTTGTGTTATTTAGTTTTCGGTCCTTAGTTTGGACAAATTTCGATTTTCGACGGAAGTCATAAGTACTGATCCAACAAATTTTCTTTTCGTATTATGATGAGCATTTACTTAAAATATAGAAGAATAAAATGTTAAATAAAAAATTATTATACTTAAAATATATGCACAAAATCTTATTCAAGTACAACATGTACTTGAATAAGATTTTGCAATAATTTTAAGATTTGGTTCTAAAGAATCACACAAACTGGGTATTGGAAATTAAAATACACTTGTTCCTGCACAGCTAATTGAGGATTTAACTTCATAAGTGAAACTGAATCAAAATGCTTAGTAGTTTTGACACTATATCTGTATAAAAGAAACAAAATATAGTTTAGAATTTGTGTTTGGGTGCATAAAAATAAAAAACCGCTTATAAGTAATTTTTAAAATTAAAATACTATATGGAGAGCTAAATTTTATTTTATTCGATACAAAATTCGTTGCTCAACGAAATTTTCGGTGGTTCTGCTACTTTTTAATACGAATTCGACAATCGATATTTGATGCTCTATAGCCAGCGAAGATCGACAATCGAATGAAACTCATAAAATATACTTTAATTTCTATTTAATTTATCACTTGATAACATTTTGTTTTCCAATTTGTTTTATTTTATTCCCAAAAAGAGGAAGAACGTTTAAAAATATAAAACTTTTTATCATTTGATTTTTGTTCTCCTCCAACTGTAAGTAAATTAATCAGTTTTCGGTGAAAATTATTGAATTTTTTTTTCGATAATTGATACAAGCAGGTGTAAAATATAAAATTTTTGTGATTTATTCAATTATTTTAGTTATTAAGACCAGTTTTAAATTTGTTCTGTTTAACACTATCAAGCCAAACCGGTTTGTTATTGCTGTTATTGATGAATATCATAAAAAATTTACAAAATGTATACCTTTTTTTAGTGGGGGGGGGGGGGGTTAGGATAAGAACTCCGAAAAGAGCTTAACGTAATATGTGAATAGACCTTGGGGAAATTCACTTTTTTTAAATTTAACCATCTGAAAAAATTCCACACTTTCAAATTCAGTTGGAAACTATTTATTTTTGGTATCAATAAATTACATTTCTTATTTATCTTTTTATAGCGGGTTATTTTTTTCGAAATATTCTCATTGGGTATTACTTTGTTTCTTTTTATTTTTTTTTTTATTTTATATCTGTTGTTTCTTGAGTTTTATATTTAGTTTTTACATCCACCCTTTAAAGGCCAACCAACAGCATCATTTGCACCTGGTACCAGAACTAAGAAAACTTCGCCGAAAGGGTGTTAGCTAAATTCATGAAACTTTTTTCTTTTCTAAGGCAATAAAGTGGTTGATTCATATTTTTGCTGCTAATGTTATATTTTTATTTATAATTTGCAAATTGTTTTGCTTCAAAAAATTGGAGATAATACAAATTCTTTAATCTGGCGGCGAATAATTTATTTATTTTTTCTTGTCAGCTGGTAAATGGTGAGACCAGTCGACACAGGGAATCAGATTGAATTAGGAAGTAAATAGGGCAATGTGCGAGAAATAATTTAGGTAAAGGCAGAACTTAATACTTGATTAGGGTACGTTTGACAAGTTGCTATACAGAAAAAACTATGATAAGTTTTGCTTTTGTCAAAAAAGAATTTTATTATATTCTAAATTTGATTTGATGAACTTGCAGTAAATAATTTAATAAAGATACTCTTTACTCTTTCATTCAATTTATTCCTTGCGACAATATCGGAATATTATTTCTGTTAAATAATACTAAATAATTGTAAGATATAGTTCATTCAACATGTTTTATTATATTGGCAACACTGTATTTGCTCATTGTCGCCAAAGGAATAGAAATTAATTTAATTAGACTACAAAGACAAAATCAGGATAGAAACAACCTGCCGCCCTGCTGCTTTGCTGTAGTCAAAAGAATCATTCTCATATAAACATTTGTTTTCTATCCTTGACATTTTGTAGTCGGTAGCTTTGCTGCGGTGAAGGGGTTTAATGCATAGAGCTTACTTACTTATAAACCGATTTCTGTATCCCTTTTTAAAATAAAATATCTGCTACAAAATGCCAGCCATTCTCGAGTTCACCTGCTGACCCGTCATAAGACGATTTTGCTTCCACTTGCTTAAATTAGTGCCACAGAGGATACCAGAGTTGAAGAAAGTGACTTACACAGAAAAAAATATGACTAAATTTGGGGTAACAAAATAAATTATTAATTTTTATTTGTAACTTTAAAATATATTTAATTACTACAACTGAGTAATTTTTTAATATAACAATTATTAATTTTTTTTTCAATTAAATAAATTAACATTTTTTTTTTGTCGACTTTGCAGCTTTATTTTAATTATAATCTAGGCGCACAGTAGTGCGCCAGGCCAAGTTCCGGCCAATGCACGCAGTGTGTATATTTACAAGAAGCCATTCGAGTTGTTTTTACACCCCTCATAACTTTGTTCCCCGCAATCGTAAAATTATAAAATTTAAACCATAATTAGAATAAATAAACATGAAACAAAATATGCAAAGTTTGAAAGTTTTACAATGAAAGGTTTCGGAGATATGGAGGTGCAAAAAGTGCATATTTTAAGACATACTCACTGACTCACTGACCACTGACCACTGACACACTCATAAAATTGATTAAGCACTTCCGCTGTAGCTAGAAAGCTGAAATTTGTTACACGAGTAGTAGTAGTAAGGAGTTTAGCTCAAGCGATTTTATTCAAATTTGGCACATATGTTGCAATAATACAAGGCTCAAAATTTTAATTGCAAAAAGTGGGCGTTAATACGCCCATACATTTTAAGCCTCCTATTTTATGTGTTTCGGGGCAGCACTTTTAAATGCACTATTTATGTATTTACTATTATCCTTTTCCAACGAAACTAAACAGGAAACATAACTACCAACAAAAAAAAATTTGGGGTTAAAAAAAGGAGGCGGGAACACGCCCATAAGAATACAAATTAAAATTTGCGCTAGCGAGCTGAAATTTGTTAAACGAGTAGTTATAGATTACTAAATACTACAAAAATCTGCAAACACAAAAATTTTATCAAAGAGGGCGGGGCTGCGCCCATAAGGCTCGGAATTTAAAAAACAAATCTAAGGCATTAAACTCAAGCGATTTTACTGAAATTTGGCATACATGTTGCTTAACAACTCGAATGGCTTCCTGTAAATATACACACTGCGCGCATTGGCCGGAACTTGGCCTGGCGCACTGCCGTGATCCTAGAACAGTATCAATAAAGTATGTGTAGGAAATGGTTTTTATTTAAAATTGATTGAAACACGTAAAAAGTCGTGATCCAGACATTTCTTTGGATTTCGTTTTAGATTTGTTTTCAACCGAAATCGATTTCATTTTCTGTCTTGTTCTATGAAAATTTTAGAAAAAAAAGATGTAATGGGATTCGAGTTTTTAAATCAAGTAGTAGTTATTCGGAGTTGGTGGGTTTGATTTAACTGCCCACTTTGGACTGCGTAAAATTATAAATTTTTGTCACTATTCATCTTCAATATGGGTCTTGCCTACACACTTCATCGTAATTGGCTTGATAGAGAAAAACCTTCTTAAATGTTATTTTTGAAGTTCAAGATTCCTCTCTTGAGGTAAAGAAAGGTACCTGCTTTAACTTTTTTCATGTTAATTGTACAAGAAGTTTATTTTGTTTCTTTATTAAGTTGCCAACAAGAATATTGTTTATTCTTTGAATTGAAATTATTTTTTTTTAATTATTGCAAATTTAAGAAATAAAAATATTCGTGTCCGTCTCCATTTGGCAAATAGGAACAAAATTTAAATAAATGGCTAAAAATTAATTTTCATTATTTTTTTATAGAAATTAGTATTTAATAACGATCATTACAATTTTGGGTAGTTACTTCATTTGACATTCCGTTTTTTAAGAAACTTTTTTGAATAAAACTTCGTTTAATTTTTTAATACCTATATTGGATACCTTCTAATTTGTATAAACAATTTGCCTTATAGTGAATAAGAATAAAATCCCAGTGAAAAAAATGGCAGTCATTCTAGCGGAAGTAAATTTTCATTGCTTCCAAAAAATCGATATTTTTAATTTGCCGAGAGTGAGCAAAAAACCATGTAGAAGCTTATTTTAGTCATACAAAACCTTGTAACTCCTCCATAGTGTTAGAAAATACTCACCAGAATTTAAAAAGAAAAATTATTTTTTTAAAGAAATTTATGAATTATTTTTAGTCTAAAATTTAAAAGTTATTTGCTTAAATTTAAATGAAAACACTGTTTCGGGCTTAAATTCGTATAAAAAGAAACGAATTGTTAAAAAGGCAACTATACACCATTTTTCCTAGATGAAAATATTATCATAGAACACAAAAAAGGGAATTTTTCTTAATATCGCTTCCAATTCAGTGACCAGGCATCGAAAAAGAGAACTTCTTGCAATGACAACTCTATGTAAAAATCATTAGATCGGATCGAAATTTGAACTACTTCCGCATCGTAAACTCTACATTTTCATGACTTTTTTGGAGTCTCTTTTTTTACTGGGATGTTTACTAACATTTAAAAAAAAAATACATAAAACATACATAATTATATAATTTATGTTATTAAAATTATTAATCTAATATTAAAAATAAGTTGGCATAGTTGCAAAGTGAAATCGTGTGTGAAAATTTGAACAGTTCCGTTTCCGTTCTTATATAGCAAAGATCTTTAGATATTAATGTGTAGGTAATTTTTATATAACAACGGAAATGAAAATTAATATATTTGTTGTTTGCATACATAAACTTGTACAGGGTGGCCCAGAAAGACCGAAGTGGTGTGAAATCCTTATAACTTTTTATTTAAGACATATTTTTTTAGTTTTTTGTTTTTTAAATACATTAAATTTATAGGGAATATTTTAAGATTAGTTATTAAAAATTATATCCCGCAAGTGGTGGCCATTTTCTGCTTCGCACAAATGTGCTCTTTCCAACACATTTTCAATGACCTTTCGCAAAACTTCCGGTGTTATGTTGTTAATTTCGTCTCGAATATTGGTTTTTAATTCCTCAATAATCCTAGGCTTATTAAGATAAACTTTCCCTTTTAAATAACTCCAAAGGAAACAGTCTGGAGCAGTTAAATCCGGGGAACGCGGAGGCCAATTAAAATTGCTTCTACGCGAAATTATTTTTTCACCAAAGATGTCGCGTAAAAGAGCCATTGTGGCCCTGGAAGTGTGCGCTGTGGGTCCATCCTGTTGGAACCATATTTGCGGATGGTTTTCCACGGTTGGCTTTACCAAATTTTCCAACATGGCCTGATATCGATCACCATTGATGGAAATGGCGACACCTCGTTCATTTTCAAAAAAATATGGGCCAATGATCCTTTCTGAAGAAACACCGCATCAAACAGTATACTTAACTGGGTGTAATTGTCGTTGATGAAGTACTCTCGGGTTTTCAATATCCCATATCCTAAAGTTTTGTTTGTTAACGAGGCTTCGTCACTCATAACTAAGTTATGAATAATGGAAATGGAAAGAACACATTTGTGCGAAGCAGAAAATGTCCACCACTTGCGGGATATCATTTTTAATAACTAATTTAAAAATATTCCCTATAAATTTACTGCATTTAAAAAACAAAAAATTAAAAAAATATGTCTTAAATAAAAAGTTATAAGGAATTCACACCACTTCGGTCTTTCTGGGCCACCCTGTATTAATGAAAACAGTTCTATTATGGATTTTTATGATTTTGTTTATTTTTAAATTGTTAAATTTCTTACACACAATTGAATTAATGAATTGTAAGATTTTTTTGATTGTAAGCCTAAATAAATATATAAGAAACAAATGCAATAATAAATAAATATGTAAATGAAAGAAAGAAATTTTCTTTATATATATATATATATATATATACTAAATGTATTTTATTGACAAAATCGATTGAAAAATAAATAAAAATTTATTGTTTAAAAATTAAAATTTTTGTTTTTATTGATTTTAATAAAAAAAGGAACAAAAAGGATTGTTAAATGGTAACAATTTTTTTCGTTAAGTGGCAACAATTTTCTTGTTGATTTATTTTATTCACATAAATATTAGTTTGTTGGTACTTTAGCTAAAAGCTAAATTGAAAATATCAAAAGTATTTGTTAATATAACAATGGCTTTAGTTCTATTATTTTTTTAAACATAAAAGAATTTTTTGTCAAAAACTTTAATTGGAAACAAAAAAAAATGGAATAACAATGCTCATTGTTAATATTACAATTTTTGTATAATTAAGAAAAACATTAGAATTTGAAAAGCAACTTTTTTAAAAATATTAATTTTTTGTTAACAACTCAATTGTGAATAACACAATAATTTTAATTGGAAATAATTGAGTTGATTTTGTTTTCTTATGTTGCAAATGTGTGTTTGTATTTACAAAAATCATTGCAATTGTCTTTTTAAATAATATTTTATTTGTATTCAAAAATAAATTAGTTGTATTTACAAATCTTTTTTTTTCTGTGTATATAAAAAGCTATAATCCGCTGTGACACAGGTTCTGAGAAAAAAAGACAACTTAAGTATATTTGTTATTAAATTGTTAACAAAATAATCAAAAACAAAACAAATTTGTATTTTGTGAAATGAACAAGTAAAGATTTAACAAAATTAAATGGAATAATTTGTTGTGGTTTGCTAAGAAATATTTTAAATACTCGTAATTATTAGTATTGAGAAAATGATTAAAATTTTTTTTTTATTTTCTGAATTAGCTTTAAGCATTCGCATTGAAAAGTATTAGTTTTTAACGAATTAGAATTAGACCACAAAATATAAAATGAAAATACGCTTAAGTCAGCGTTTAGACACGAAAACATTTGGAAGGGAAACATTTAGTTTGGCAACACTTTACGGACGAAGAAGTGGGAATAAATTTAGCGTCCGGTACTCGGCGACACGCTTTGTATTCACATCCTTTGCTACATATACGCTTATATTTATTTCGTGATTTTTACAAATATTATTATTTGTGAATTCTAAAATAGTTTTTGAAAGTCTGTTCATAAGATAAGAGTATTTGACTGTTCAAAATGTGTGGTTGAAGTCTACTGATGATTTGTTTCAGCAACAACGAAATGCATATAGACAACGCTGAACCACCAGCAAATAAATTTCAACTTCAATATTACAGGGACTTTAGTACAGAATAAGCATTAATAGAATCGTTCTTTTTACCAAAGAGAATCTGTAATTATTTTCTAACTTTTCTTTTACTTCCTTAAGCATGTCTGTTTTTATTTTTATGAATTGTAATTAAATTAAATCTTGAACATCGCTTTTCGCTTGTGGCAAAGTCTCAGAGCACATGTGGGCCAGATGTATACTCGGCCTTAGTTGTTGTACAGTTTTAGCTATTGTGCTAGTGCCAGCACTGTATTATTGTACCATACCATTCATAAAGTGAATAACAACATTCATCAAGGAATGTGTTCATACAAACTAAGGTTGTCATAATAAAATAAAATAATCAAAACAATTCCCGCACAAATTTCCCGGGATTTCTTTCCCATATGAAAAACACTAATGTAGATTCAAACATACTTATTTTTACCTATTAATTATAAAATGAAAATACACTAAAAAAATGTCACAACAATAGAAACTTTAAAGAAAACGCATTGAATGAGTGAGAGAGACCATTTGAATACACAAACTATCTTCCATTCGTGCCTTCTTTGGTATCCTCTGTGATAAGTACCTCATACCAGAGGACTTACATGTGGACGGTATTACTTTTAAGGAATAAATAACTTAAATATCGCTCATTTACTCAAACAACGCCGTAACTCAATAAATAGAATTTTAAAGTTAGTTATGCAGAACTAATCCTCATATCGTTCTTCAAATTGTGTAACAATTTCATACAAATATCTTGTTGTCTCAACTCTTTAAAGAAAAACTAGATTTTCATTTTCCATTAAATTGTGTGTAAGTTGAAAACTTCAAACTCGTTTTCTTACAAACTGGTTGTTTGAGTTATGGCGTTGTTTGAGTAAATAAGCGATATATCTTTATCGATCCATAAATGTTAACTGTTTTCACACATTCTGAATAATTTTTTTATAATAATTTATACGACTATTTCATTTGGCAATAGGAATAGGCCAAAAGGTTAACTTAGTTAATCAGTTAAGAGTACCCCATTTGATATAAATACATGTATGGACGTCTTTTGAGAGATTGTTTTTAAAAAATAGGCCTGGCTTTCATTTACTATAATCCGTTATCAAATCAATAATACACTTTCAATTTCAAAATTAGTTTAAGCCGATATGATAAATAAATATTTGCTTAGTGCGACGTAAAGAGCGTCATTAGTTTAATCATAAGTATTCACTTATCTCAATAATTTTTTTAAAGAAAAATATGCAATTCTCTTTTATTAATGTGTATGAAATGCTGTTATAAAAAGCTTACATATATTAAAATCATTATTTATACCATGTAGACACGCTTCAATTATAAAACTGGCATTGTTTGTTCTACTTTAAATACTTTCCATTACTGCAAAATGTGGCAGTTAACAACAAATTTCTTAAAACAATTATATTAACCTTTCATAAAAAGAAATGTAAAGCTCAATGAATATCATAGTTGAAACATGAACTTAATAGTTTTAGGTATAAAAAAAATTAAATAAGAGATGATGCCTGCTTTCAGCAAAATAGTCTGGCAACAGACTTGACTTCCACCTCTCGCTTTAAGAGAATATACCCTGCATCCAATGATTGGACAAGTTTACTTCAAAATAATGTGTAGTTGCTGCATATAATTTTGCAGGAGCTCAAGTAGTAAATTGGAGAATGATCTGTGATGTCTAGCGTTCGACCACTGCTTTTGTCTAGCAATGCGTGGTAAACTAGACATCTTTTGATTTCTGATAGTGGTGGATAGCATCGGTATTGGATGATGCCTTACATAGCAAGAGATTAAACAACTAAAAGAAAATTAGCAAGATACGGGCTCATAGCGAAATATAACCATATTCAAAGATTGTAACATGTGTATAATATTGCTTCGTTCATGGTTGAAGGGGGGAGGGAAGCGATGAGTGCTGAAGTTCACCAGGTATTAAGACAACAGTGGGATGACTCCGTAATGCTAAATATTCAAGTAAATCTTTGATAAATATTTCGTAATAGAGATCTATCCAAGAAATATTTTAGTAGATTACGGTTGTGGTAGTCCCGGAGACCCTAAACGCGGTAAAATGGCTTTTTATGGGTGTGTACCTTTGGCTATTTACTCATAAAACTTGTGTGTTAATACCAAACCTCTAGAATAACAGATTAACGGATTTGCACATATATAGAAAAGAAAAAAGCCTGCTTTATTGCCTTGCAAATGCAGCGTCACCTGCAAATAGCCTGAGTTAAAAAAGAAACGATAGATGTGAAACCATCAGGTGGAACATCAAGTTCTGAACATTGGCTTTACAAATGGTACAACGGTTACGCATGGCCGAAAGCAAAGCTGCTCTACAAGTTGGATGGTTGTAATGTATTGGCATGGTCCATTACTTATAGCTAGACTTTGTCTAGCCCTGCGTAGCTAAATAGATGATATTGATCGATTAATGCGGTAATTCCTTTAACTTCAATATGAGTGTTTATTCTGTGCCGGTGGGAGGTTAGGATTTCTCTTTGATAAGTCACGGTGTGACGCGGTCAACCTGGCACGATTTTAAGTACTGTTGCCATAAAATAGAAGCTGTTTTGAATACGATATTAGTTGCAAGAACTTAGATAGTTCAATTACCAAAGCACGTTCACAGTCAGGGATAACTATGTTCAAAGATTGAAACCTAGGTGTTTCTAAGGGAACATGGGAGCGATGCTTGCACGCTCAATTTCACCCGGTGCTTAGACCACCGTTAGATTAGACCGTAAGGGCAGATGTTCTATGAAATCTCAAATACATCCTTCGAAAAAGAGGGCATGAATGCTTCAGTCCACATTAAAAAAATCATGTTCCTTGTCAGATCCACTTGCCACCTAAACAATATTGTATTTTCAATGACTTAACGATCGTACTTAGCAAAGCTTAATATTCGAAATGCAGCTGCTCAAAGAAAAACATTCTCGCACTCTGGCAGGCTCTTCAGGTGTCTCAATTCTACTTTAAACCAGCTTAATACTATAATATTATATATATATATTATATATATATATATATATATATATATATATATATATATATATATATATATATATATGTATATTTTATAGCATTTATTGAAGCTTTTTTAGCTTCATATCTGCAAGTTTTAATTAAATTTTATTGCTATATGTAGGTTACCTTAAATTCGTTATAGTTTCACAAATAATTTAGCAAACACTCACTAACCCTGCTATTGCAACAATTTCTTTTACACCAACCATACCAAAGAAACACCAGCTGCACGAAATGAGATTGCAATAGTTAAAGGAATTGTAAATGTAACAGACAACAAGCAGCAGTAATTTCAAATTACTGCATTGAAAGTAACAGCAGCAGCAGCAACACAAACAACAAAAAAATTGAAACCAAATAACCATACCGAACGACTAACTAATGCTTACAATTAACTTCATCATAACTTGGTAAATTATTTCATTTCAGTTCATATTGATAAGATCGCAAATCACGTTCAAATGCAAAAAAAAATCGAAAAACTCCCCGCGAACATTGCAACATGTTTTGCTTAAAAGGAGGAGAGTGTTGCACAAAGAAAGTTCATTTAAAGAGACGTTGGTAACTTTTTCATTTTTTTTTCTGGAAGTTGTCTAATGTTAAAGAAAATGAAGTCAAATCGTTTCCCTAAACTGTAATGATAACATAAAAAGGGGTAGATTTATTCACAATAAAAAAAGAAGAAAAATACACTAGCAGGAGTTGGAGTTGCAAGCAGCGATTGCATTTGCATGGATTATATGCAGCTGCAATATTTCCTGGCCATGAATACAGCCACTGTAAGAAAATCTTGCTTTTAAGGAGTTGTCTGAAATTTCGCATAAAAAAAAAAACTAATAGTTATGTTTCACTGGATTTATATATATATAGTATATTTGTATGTATGTAGATATTTGTTCATTTGTAAGCAACCACTAGCAACACGATTTGTAGCTGACTCCATCCACCAACTACCAGAGATTGTAACACTCACATTGATTTCCCAGCCTTCCTTCTTTATGTATCATTTTTTGAGATTTTGTTCGTAATATTTGCTCAAACTGTTGTAAAACTATTGTATATTTACCATTTTGCAGTTGCTGTTTACTTTTTCTGTTGAATTGTTAAGACATGTATATTGTTGTCTGCGCTAATCAGTTGCCAACTATCTCATCTTCTTTAGTAGTGGACGAGACGACTGACTATTAAAAACACAGCCCAAATATTCGTAGTTGCAGCCAACTTGGAAGGCAGAAAGGCAAGCCAACAGATTGAACCCACCAACTGCCAAAATCCCACAACAACACTACACTACACTATACTTACTTATTTTTAACAACAAAACAATTGCTGTATCATATAAACTTCAACTTCTAGTCCTTGTTGCCAATATCGAAAAGTTAAAGTCTAAAGTGACCAACTTAATTGATGGTTCTCCAAGAACATGTCTGGTCATGAACATTTATTGCAACAATCTAAAACCTTACATCCTGAATAATTTAATTTTATACTGGATTAAGTTTCCTATTGGAATTCCAGTGCTTAAACCATTTCAAGGATGATAAAGCCCCAGTAAAAAAAAGAGACTCCAAAAAAGTCATGAAAATGTAGAGTTTACGATGCGGAAGTAGTTCAAATTTTGATCCGATCTAATGATTTTTACATAGAGTTGTCATTGCAAGAAGTTCTCTTTTTCGATGCCTGGTCACTGAATTGGAAGCGATATTAAGAAAAATTCCCTTTTTTCTGTTCTATGATAATATTTTCATCTAGGAAAAATGTTAAATAGTTGCCTTTTTTAATAATTCGTTTCTTTTTATGCGAATCTAAGCCCGAAACAGTGTTTTCATGTAAATTTAAGCAAATAACTTTTAAATTTTAGACTAAAAATAGTTCATAAATTTCTTTAAAAAAATGAATTTTTTTTTTAAATTCTGGTGAGTATTTTCTAACACTATGGAGGAGTTACAAGGTTTTGTGTGACTAAAATAAGCTTCTACATGGTTTTTTGGTCACTCTCGGCAAATTAAAAATATCGATTTTTTGGAAGCAATGAAAATGTACTTCCGCTAGAATGACTTCCATTTTTTTTCACTGGGAGCTTAATGATGAGACTATTACATTACAAAATTTACTTTATTATTCGCACTGAAAACTGAGTTAATTTTTTATTTTACTTTTTTTTCCAATCTTAAATCTAAATATAATTATTGGGCCCGACCAGTATCGGTCATAAGCTTTGTTATAGTAACTAATAACCTCACAAAAACATATATGTGAAAAAAGGCCAAGTTCTTTTCCAAAATTTCGGCCATCAAAAAGTGATATAAAAATTTTTAACTAGTTCGTGTTTGGTACAAACCTATCACTGCAATTTGGTATGCATTAAATAAATTTCTAATCGTATGGGTATTATATAATTTCTAGATAATCTGCTTACTTACTGCCGTGCGCCTAGATATACATATAAATGTCGTATTAAGCACAAACATTATTTTCAAGAAGTATCATTTGGAGTGCTGAGTACTAGACCTCTTGTGTTCCTCTTTTTAAAGCGGATGTGTGCATTAAAGTTCGAGATATTACGAGCAAGCGGATTATGATGTGACACGAGTTTTGTTAAATATTTGCCGGCGTATTGTGCAATTTCTTCAATCACTTGTGGCATATTTAAATCACGATGTGTATTTGAATTTTTGATGTACCATGGAGCCGATGTTATTAAACGTAAAATTTTGTTGTGCCTTCGTTGGATTTTCTAAACATTTGAAGCTGAAGCAGTGCCCCATAGCTGAATTCCGCAGCACCATATTGGCTTAGAAAGCGACTTGTATATCAAAAGTTTGCAGTCTATGCTGAGTCTTGAGTGTTTTGCCAATTAACCAATATATTTGAATTAGCTTAGAGCCAATATGATGTTTCCATGCAAGCTTTCGATCAAGGTGTAAACCAAAGTATTTCACTTGACAATATTGAGGAATATTTTGATTGTTTATTTGAAGGGGGGATGAAGTATCGTTTCTTAGGGTTAACGTTATATGGAAACACTTTTGTTAATTTACTTTAATTCTCCATTAGTTCAACCATGCTTCCAGCTTGGTAATATATTTCTGAAGATTGTGGAATGCCTCATAGGGTGTTCGTGCATACTCATACACCCAAAAAAAATTAACTAAAACTTTGGAAAATTTCCTAAATTTGAGTAAAAAAAGTTGTCGTATAGCGCCAAAGTTGTTTGTTTTACTTGAAACCAGTAAAATATTAACTAATCTTCTAGTTCATTAATGAACTAGTTTAAAGTAATTATATTTTTATATTTAAGTAAAATTTTCCTAAAATTAAGTAAAATTTTCCCATAAAATTCGGAGGTTTGCAAAAAATTTTTTTCGTCTTTGATCTCAAATTTAGTAAATTTACCAATTTTTTTGTCTTTAATTCTAATACTTATTTTTATTTTTAGTTAAATTCTATACCAAATGATTGTTATTTATTATATTATATCTTCATATTATATTCTTAATTATAATTCACTATTCACAACACATACATATAAATTCCTTGAGAGTTGACAAGTATTGAGAACCAGCAACCTTCTGATTGATAAGCAAGCACTCCAACCAATTGCCAAACAAGGCAGCCTGAATAAGCATTTAAATTATTGAGTTTTAAAATATTATTTTATTTACGAAAAAAGTTCATTTCAAGTTCAAATTTCCTCGAAAATATGAAAAATTTTGAATGGATTTTTTGCTAAATGCAAATCAATAATAAATTCTATAATTCAAAGAAAAAATACTTAAAACTGGTAATAATTATCCTAAAATTTAGTATACTTTCTTACATCTTTTAAGTAAGTCAAATTTCATGAACTAATCAGGAGTAATTCATTTCCTAAAGTTTATTTTTTGATTTAAGACGAAATTTACTAGTTCTTAATATAAAATTTCCTTCAGTTTATAACCATTTTCTTACTTTGAGTAAATATTTGCTTTAAGTCAGTAAACATTTCGTGAAATTTTGAGAAATTTATTGTGTATTCTTATGAACTATTTTTGATGATGTGAACTTTTTATTTTTTACTCATATTAAGTAATTATTACTAAATTTTTGTAAAAATTTACTTAAACTTAGAAAGAATTACTTAAACTTAGAAATTTTTTTGTACTTGAATTTAGGATAAAAATTTTCTTAATAATAGTACATGTCTTTTTTTAGTGTACAGGCTCTATAATCGGTAAATGTAGAACTGTGGATATTATTGCTAACAGGCATATCACAAGTATATATTAAATACAAGCTTTGAGATTGTAGATAGTAAGCTTAGAGGCCTTTATAGCTCAGTCTTGGTAAGATCTTTGCCCGGTTTTAGAATCATTTTGATCTTGGCAAGTTTCCAGTTATGTGGAAAATATTGCATTCTTAAAATGGCATTAAAAATTGATAGCAGGATTCTTATTGCAATATAATGCAAGTTCATCAGCATCTTGTTACTAATGTCATCAATACCTCCTGAGACTTTCTGTGGGTTGAGTTCAGCAATTTTTTTTTGTACTTCACGCATCTTAAACCTTAAGGGACAAGAGGGTAGAGAAACTATTCTTGGTAAATCAACAGCACCCGTATATGAATTGGGAATGAATACAGATTTTAAATGCACAGCCAATAAGCTGCCTTTCTCACTATAGCTTCTTTCTCAGCCTCCGGTTACAGGGCGTTGTAGTGACTTAAGCTCAACGTGTCTTTAAGATTTCTATCAGCGCACCATAAAGATTAATTAGAGGCTGATGTGAAATCAAGACTTTCTAGATATTTTCCAGTAATGCAGGTTTTTCCGACGATAGCAGCTTTTTGAGTAGGCAATGTTAAATTTAATATCATTGGATGATCTTACCTGAATGTTTTCAACACAGTGACTTCTAAGATATTTTTTTAATCCTAGCCACTTAACCCCATTACTCATCTTCACCTATAAGTTGGTTAAATCACTTCTTAGTGGGTTGAAAATTGCAACTATTGTGGGAGAATGATCGGAGGAGCCTCCACGTGGATGAAGCACCTATTGATATTTTTCATGACGCCGAAATCTATAAAATCCGGAATTTTTGGTGCGTCAGTAGGCCACTAAGCGGGCCCCCACTTAAAATGACAGCCAAGCCCATTTTTTAAAATGCATTTAGAAACGCTCAACCTCTAGGTGTAACAAGGTGTGAGTCCCGTACGTAGATTTGTAGATTTGAAGATCATAGTGATCTTCGGTAACTTAGAATCTGCTTGGTGAGTAAATTGCTGATATGTATGTTAAAAATTTCGTACAAAAATTTTATACTAAATATTCGTTGCTTGCATATATTCTTCACTGCATTTGTCAACGATATAGTGCTTGAGTATTGACTTGACTGACTTTATAGCAGAGATCTACATCAACTTGTGACGACCAAAGTCATTATTTCGTTTTGGCCCACAACGTTTGGTTGGTTTACTTTATAATATTATAGATACTTTGCATTGTACAAATTATTATTGAACTGTCATTAATTACTCATATATTTTTTTATAAAAATATTCATTTTATTTAGAAATTATATTTTCCTTTGATATTGATATAAAATTGTAAATATCTGTTTAAATTTAACGGAAATGTCGACATCACATACTGCACAAATACACAACGCTGAGTATACTACCATGCATGATAAATATGCAAATCGGCATCAGATGTTAAAACATATGGAGTATGTCATACGCATGATACAATTACACTAGGTACATGCAGAACTACAACAAAATTACAACACCAAAAAACACATGTATTTTGTTGGTATAAACAAACCCCAAATTGTCGGAAACAACTGTCTTTTGTTTATAAAAATAACAATTACAGGGTAACTAAAGTACAATTGCAGACGCGGCATTCCTGCTTGATTATAGTTATTCAGTGTTGCCAATATGGGTGTAGTTAGACAGTGTGTAATTTCTACTCACATGTGTAGGCGATGTAATTGAATTCTTGTATAATATGTGTGTAATTCTACTTTGGGTTCTATTTTTATTTATTATTGTTTTAATTTTAACCCACACAAAAGATGTGTAGTGTAATTTTCTTCAATGTGTAATTGGAGACACAGCCATGTGTAAATTCATTGGCAACACTGTAATCATTTTGTTTACACACATACATTAACATTTTTGCAGCTTGTAAACAAAGTTTGACAACTAGGTGCAATGTATACAGTGACAGGCTGGGCTTGTGCATGTACCTAGTATAATTGTATCATGGTCATACGGTCGTTTGTGTAGTTGTGTACTTATGTGTGTTGTCTGGCACAAGTATAAAAGGGCGAGCATTCGTTGTATGGATGATTAGTTGGTTGGCAGCAAGCGCTGGCGAAAGAGGTAATAATAGAGATAGGACACTGCTCTATTATTAAAGCTTTTTGTTAGCAAATTTGAGGCAACCTACTAAGATATTAAGTTCCCTTTTTTTTATTTATAAGTGGGAGAGGCTGTCTTTGGGAATTAGGACACTTTTTTCCAAAACGTGAATCAATACACTTATCAATAAAAATTTAGAAATTTGAGTAATAATACAGATAGGACACTGGTCTATTATTAATTCTTTTATTAAATTTTTGTTTTTCTCTTGTTTGCAAATTTGAGGCCAACTACTAAGATACTAAGTTCTCTTTTTTTGTTTTTTTGATTTTTATTTTTAAGTGGGAGAGGCTGCCTTGGGGAATTAGGACACTTTTTTCCAAAAGGTGAATCAATACACTTATCAATAAAAATTGAGTAATAATAGAGATAGGACACTGCTCTACTATTGACTCTTTTATTGAATTTTATTTTCTCTTGTTGCAAGTTTGAGGCAAACCATTCAAACATTAAGTTTTTATTGTTTTTTTTTTCTTGAAAAATTTTTAATTTATCAGTGAGAGAGGCTGCCTTTGGGGAATTAGGATACTTTTTTCCAAAAGGAGAATCAAAACACTTATAAATAAAAAGTGAGTTATTTTAGTATAATCGCGTTTATTTTCTTATCTAATATTTTAGTTTTTTTGTTTTTTTATTATGTTATTTTGTGTATTACGCAATTAACTAGGTATGGTCTATATTTTTTTAATTCAAAAAAGAAATTTGGTTAGTATTAAACGGACCTGGTGTACTTGTTTTATTTTCATCCAAGTAAACAAGAAAAGGTACGTTGAATCTTCCATCGAAATCTACGCGACTCTGGACTCCGCTGAGACTACCCTAGCCACCAGCGAATCCGTGTCGTTACAAACTAAATGCAAAAAACGCTGATGATGAAGGTGCAGTGGCCTTCGAAAACAGCTAGTTTTTCTGTTCTACTAGTGTGTGTCAGAATATTTACAGTTGACTTTGGTGTTATTTGCTTATTAATAATTATCACATGTAATTTCACTTACAGATTACAGCCTAATCAAATCATAAATATAGAAACGATAATTATTAAAACAAGATGAGGACTTTCACAAAATGTGTATACTAAATCACAAAAACACCTATTACGGTTGAATTCTCTAAAACTAAGAGCGATCTTTCCGTTTGGAAACTTTGTACACATGTATTAGCAAATCAAGCGGTGTAAACAACAATAGCGACAAAAAATTAAGCTCAATGTATTATAATATTATTTTTTTTATATAATCGATTATATAAAGTATAAAAACTCAATCCTTTTGAGCTTCTTAAATATTCTTTGCCTTCAGTGGCTTCCATTTATAAACAGTTGGTCACATAATATACCAACTAAAGCTTGTTCTCTTTCGAAAGATTTTCTTTTTTGCATGACAGCTTACAACATACAACAACCTTTAACCACCACTGACAGATTTAACGAACAACATTTAGAGGAACAACAAAAAAAAAGAACACAACAATCACACAAACTCATACACTCCCCATTAAATATGCTTTAATAAAATAAAACTTTAGCCAACAAAAATAGGCTTCACAATCACCTGAAAATCTTTTCTTTATAAATATCCAGCATTTAGAGCATTGTCGTTAATACTTGTACTGTCAGCTGCAAAAAATAAAATGAAATAAAAGAAATTGAACTAATGTTTGTATGAACTTATAGACTATTTCATATTGTAACTTCTTGTTTAGTTTTAAGCGGCATCACGGTCATCATCAGGCGCATGGTCTTGTCTGTTGCATTTATTGAAAACTCATACTTCGTTCGCTTGTGTTCAAATTTCAATTCCCAGAAAGAGGAATTCCATGCTTTTAAGTTGCTTGATTGGTTGATTTGATCTTGTGAACTCTTCATTGAGTGTCATTCAGTGCATGAGATGAGAGTCAATGCATTGAATTCGTTGTCAAATTTTGTTTGTTTTTTGCTTGATTTTAGCTTCCTTATGGCAGGAATAATGATGTTGTTGCGACTTGACTTTTTTTATGGTTCAGTTTTTTTTTCTTTTCTTTGTGGCTCGTCAGTTTTGAGGTTTAAGGTGTTCATGTAAAACAAAAAAATTTTAAAATGAGATGGAGGCCAAACTTTTCTTTTTGCATAATCCGAATATTTTTTTAAGTAGGTGATTCGATGGGTAGAGATGACTATTCACTAGCAGTGTCCGATCGAAGTCACATACTTAGACAAATACCAAGATCACATTTTGGTAAATTCCTAATGATGTTGCGTGTTAATGCATCCGATACAGCAAAAGAGACATCTATAGCAGACCCAAACTTTTGCGGGTCGCCTGCTCTCTGACTACTGAGGAAGTTACCATGCGCTCACTACCGAGAGATTTATATAACTTGAGAAGTTAATCTAGATGACATATTTTGTTATTTTGTGTGATCGAATGTATGCCTGGCTATGGAAAAAATGCCAATTTTTCCTTGAGTTTCTGTCGAATAGCACTCTACTTGATTGGTTAATGCTAAATATTATTGCATTTCCCTATCGGAAGACAACACAAGTGTCGCACGCCCATATGACCTGGGTGTTTTTCAGAGTTGACACCGCAGATCATTCTTGATCCATCATTGTTAATTTTTTGGATTAGACACCAAAAAGCTAACATAAGCCAATATGTTATTGACCTAATATCCTCTAGCAGCCACATGCTAAACATCTTGATGTCTTATTTGCAGATACATCCATTATGTCTGGTTTAATGGGAATAAGGATCTTGAGCTCTTGTTCATTTTCACTCTTCTCTGTGGCCTAACTTTACGGTGACTTTTCATATCTCCAGAAGGTTTGGCAACTAAATTCTTATATATTATTTCACTTAAAGGTTAATAGAAACGTGTTGAAGAGTTGCTGCGGATAGATTGACGAAGTTTAGTGTGGCTTTTTTATGTCTTACTGATGATTTCTTGTATCTATCCTTAGTACAGAAATTGCTTAAGTCCGCAAAATCGGTCTTCTAAAGAAAGCTTATGTTATATAAATAAAGACACAACGAAAAGCACTGGAATTCTTACTTAGTGTTCCTTTTTCAGACTCGATTTTTAAGTTTCAAAGTGGTGATGACTTAACGAATGGCTCTCTTGTTTCAAACACAACAGCTCTCAAATTTTCAAAAGTCATCTTTAATCCAGATAGGATAAAATGTGCTTTTGCCTATTTTCAGCCTTTAACGCTCCTGGCAGGAATGGTATATTTCCAGTACTTTTGCAAAGATGCATTGATACACTCTTTTGTTCTGTCGCAGCCCTATTTGGAGCCACTTTTATCTTCGGACACATTCTCCCTATGTTGAGGAAAATTATCGTTCTGTTTATAACTAAAATTGTTCTCTTAGACAAAAATGTGCAGTGACATAACTGCTTCTATGAGTAATGACATGGCTAATATAAAGACACTCAAAGGTTGTCCCCTAGGTGGCGTTTTATCGCTTTGGTCAGTGGAGATTGGTGAACTTCTCCTTATTCTTAGTGAAGAAAGACATGAAATTATAGGATTATGATGGCAACTGGACAAATTGGCAACGTTCTCTCAGACGATGCTTTGTGTACTGTAACGACATGGTGTTTGAGACATGGCCTGGCGGTCAACTCTGATATAACTATTCTCGTACCTTTTTCTCTTAGAATAAAACTTGGTCTTGGTATCGTTGAATGTGTGCAATATTCCTTAATTGGCCGATGTCAAATTCTTGGGGGTTACTCTTGAGAGAAAGCTGACTTGGAACCAACATGTTGAAAACGTATCACAGAAAGAAAATAGGGTGATATGGGTGGTGAAGAGTTGTTCTGGGTCCACCTGGGATGGGGTTTTATACAATGATCGCTAGGGGTATGGGTGCAAAAGACTCAGGAGGTCATGGCGACAACTAAACTCTGCAAAGTTCATGTTTTGGCGTATCTTCTTGCAACAGGTGCCATGAAGTCAGGTCGAAGCTTAGCAATTAGGCCTTGATTGGACTATCATTAATTAGAATCTTTATAAGCATGGCTCTCGCTAGATCTGGTTGTTATGTTAACAACGGGCGCTCGTCACTTCTCAGTACAATGCCCAGATTAGGGCTGCTAGTGACAGGTTAAACTGTGAACTGAGGTTTGACAGGAGATTAAATTTTCACAATTTTATTAAGGAAATTGTGGGAGTAAAGCGATCCCGCTGAAGATTCCATAAGCTTATGTTGGTATACAGATGGATTCAAAACAGAAAATGGAGTTGATGCTGGAGTCGTTGGGCCCAACGTAAAAATATCTGTGCCTACAGGCAAATGGCCTAAGGTATTTCAGGCAGCAATACAGGCAGTCACAAAATGTGTTGACATTACTTTAAATAGAAGTATAAGAGGTGTTCATATACAAAGCTATCTTTTCCAATAGCCAGGTAGCTCTTAAGTCTTGCTTTTCATGAAAATTCCATTTCAGGCTTGTTTTAGAGTTCTTTTACTCATTAGAAAAGCTCCACACATACGGAACAAAGCGTTTATTTATTGGATACCTGGTGACAAAAGCTATCCGAGAAATAAAGAGGTGGATTAACAGGCCAAAATGGCATCTGCTGCTCCGTTTATGGGCCCAGAGCTGTTTTGTGGCATACGTCTATCGACTAACATTTGCGATCAAAAGAGATGATGATTCGGCCGCAAAAGAAATGTGACTGATTTCTTCTGGTTTAAGGCAGGTCAAAGCATTGATGCAGCCATTTTCAAATAATGGCATCCTGAACCTCAACATTAATAATTTATGGCTTATTGCAGGTTTTCTTTCTGAACTGGAAGAGTAACCAAGTTCATTTATCCTTGTGTCGGTTATGCTTAGAAGATAGCAAGACAAATTTTTTGAGATTGTATTGTCTTATGTAATAGTAGAAGAAGTGTTTTTCATTCTAAGCTTCTGTGTTCAGATGATATAAGTGGGTTTCTCCTATATCTGTGCTGACCATCAAAACGAGAGTCATACAGAGATTGATTGGATTTAATTTACAGATTTATGGTGCAAAAAATCCATCACATGTCACAGTACCGGTCTATAGACCAGATCTTCCCCCTATTCTTTTCTAACATGTAAATTAATCTAGTCTTTTTCCATTTAGTTGGAACGTAGCTAAGAAAGAAAATCTGTCTGTAAGGCATAACAACCATAATTCTTGATTCACTTCGATGCTGTTGAAATCAAGGAATAATCGACACATTGAAGATGATTTCATAGTACCAGCAGTTGTTTTTAATATTTACATGTAAGCTTATGGCCCAAGTAGTATAATTGCCGTTCTAATAAAAAATCAATTTTGCGTTCTTTCTGTGAATAGCCTGTCCCTTAAATTAAAATTTCGCTTGCAAAGAACTAAAAACAATTAGTAAAATAAATAATAAATGAAAAGCAGAGCAGCGGCTACAGAGCTTTCATTTAGATGGATGTTTAATTGGAACAAATGAAATACACGGAATGAACACATGCATAGGAAATTCAATAAATGTCCTCGTGCACGTGTTCATATTGACATAAAAGAGCACACACACCACGAAATCTACAAAAAATTCACAAACTTCTTATACACATTATATATTACGTGTGCCCTTAGTTATGAAAGTGGTCTAAGTCATGTGCATTTTAGCTTCAAAATATCAAACAAATCTTTAAAAAACTTTAATAAATATTTATAAAATATTAAATTAATTTATATAAATCGAGAATAGTACAACTCTAAATTCAAATGTTGCACAATATACAAATATTTCTTAATTTGTTCAAATGTAATCTACTAAATATCTCAACAACAGAAATATATGACTTAGATCACTTTCATAATTAAGGGCACAATTGAGCAAATATATTTGTGAGTATGAAATCTTTCCTGCAGTCAGACTGGGGCCAAGTGTCTCTACGTCATTCTAGTAGTAGTAACATTGTCTTTAATTTCTCTTCTATATGTCAGTATAAAAGAAATTGGGAAAATAGATGTGGTGTGTTTCTGGTGGATTTTGCAACAATTTGTCAACATATATAAATTTGTATGTACGTAAGGTATAGAAATGTACCAGTAAATGTCTGGTTGATATGTATCCATGTTCCCATAAAAACTATGAATTCACTACCTAGTCAATTGTTTTAGTGTTACTAGTAGATTTTCAATGACAAGCACATGCTAAATGTCTGCAGCAAAAAGTATTGTATGGGGAATAATTGTAGAGTAGTACTGGTGACAAAGTCAAAAGCGTCTCAGTACATTTTCACCATCGACATTGGCTTCAGGGTTACATATTCGGGCCAATGTATTTATGTGTATATAAATAAAAAATTTGAGAAGAATGCAATAATAACTCACTTGTTTTTACAAATAAAAGAATAGCCCCCTTATGCAAAAAAAATTTGTAAACTTAAAGTTGGTTTAACATACAAATTTTGTATGGCAAACCCGGTTTTAACGCATGCTTTAACCTCAACAATCGTTTTTGCATAAGAGCATAAATCGTTAGATGAATTTCTAAAACCTAGTGAATTTTGCTATAGAAAATAAAGCACTAGAATGTGACTGGAATGCTGTTACTTGCCCACATAGGAGTAGCCTAGGTCTGCCAGAAGTATGAGCTCGTCAGCCAGGACACTCATACAAACCACAAACGAACATACAAGAGAACCTTATATACGAAAATCTAATGTTTAATTCATATTATAAGCATAGAAAATTGCGTTGACCAATCGATCAGAACTCAGCTTTCGATGAAAAAAAATTTAAACGACTGGTTTTTATATTTTAGATATAGTTGTTTGAAAATTTTAAAAATCACTTTAAGTGATATTCATAATAAGGACATTCTCTGTCAAATGTTTGTCATAATACCAAATGAAAATTGGTTTGATTAGTATTTTCGACTACAGTCGAAGATCGAAAGTTGCTCATAACAAGGGCCTTAGTTGAAACAAAAATTTAATCAGAGTGGCTCTCGTTTAAATTTATTGTGGTTGCTTGTAAATTTTCTCGTACAATAAAAACCAGAACAATTTAAGAGTAGGCCAGGACACCAGAACAATTTGTCTAAATTCAGGACAAAGCCTGGAAAAACAGGACGTATGGCAGCCCTAGAGTAGCTCCGTTTAATACGTTCGTTCATACACTCAGGCAAAAGCTGCAATTTAAAAATAAAAATGCGTCATATTAAATAATTTCCAATATTGTATTGTATATTGTATTGTAATGTATTCAATTACATCAAATCTATAATTTTCAACTTTAGTGTAATGTAAATGATTTTTGCCAGGTAGTAAAGAAGTTTTGTACTAACGATTAAAAAAATATCATGGTCAAAAAATAAAAAATTAAATTTTTTAATCAAATAACTTAGAAACTGAGAGATAAAATAAAGTCCTAAGCATGTTTTATTTTTGTTTCTTTAAGTTGAGTGTCCTGCTAAACAAATTATTAAGATCGGTCGATATTTACAAAAGTTACAACGAAAGAATTTCGACACCCGCAATTTCCAACTTTGACGCTCTTTGGATCTACTCTATCTTATAATAGGGTGTCTCCAAATATACTGTCTCAGAAGTTCAAAAAATTTTTATTTTCAAAAACGTTGGTTCTATCGAAATTGGTTGACTAGTTCAAAAGTTGTGGACTTTTTATCACTTTTTTTATTTCACGCCAGTGTGCGACATTGTGCTGGGAGTAAAAAATTTCTGCTCTCAAGAAGGTCCCAAATCGTTTTCACTTTTTTATTTATTTCTGAAATTTTGATTTTTTTTTCAAATTCGTTTGTTTAATTTGTTTATATCGAGCCTTTGCTGTAACAGAATAGTAACTGAAAAAACCTTGTTTTGCAGAACTGTACTCAACTTGTAATGCAACAATTAAGGTCACACTAAAGCTGAGTTTACCCATTTGTTTAATGGTGATGATATGTTAATTCAGAAAAGAAAAGAAAATTTTCAAATGCTGTTGGATAGATCTTGAGTCATAAGGCCAAAAAATTACAAAAGAATCTGGAATAATTTACAGATTATTTAGCAATGCTACATAATAATATCAAAACAATCAAAATAAATACAACTAGGAAAGAAGGGATTTGAAAAATTTTTAATACAAAAGATCAAATTGATTGTAGTGAACTATTGACTTCAGTTATAGACAATACTGAAGAAATCATTCGGTAAGGAATGTTTTCCTGAAAATAAATAAATTGACGTTTCGGAATGTCCCGATATTTTATGCATTTTATAAACTTCCTCTTTCAAATTCACGCTTATAATATAAGGGCAATCACTAATAAAATAAAATTCTGTGAAAAATTTTACCCGGGGAAAAATTTCAAACAATTGCAATTAATAGGGAAAGCAAAAATTAAATAAATATACTTAAAAGTAACAAACCAAAAAAGTTTGTCTTAAGTAGAACAAAGAATAAGCAAATTAACTAACATGTGCATAATTAGTAAAGAATAAACGACAATGGTAAGTCTGTTGTAAATTAGAGATGGTAAATTTGGGCTTTCATTACAAAACACGTTTTCAACAAATTGAAATACGATGAATCAAAACAATTCACGTATTCCATTTGCAAGAAAGTTTTGTATATAAGGCAGAAATCTACATCAACTGACACCACACACAGTGGACCAACACAGAAGGACGCTGATGATGAAGGTCTAGTGGCCTTCGAAAAAGACGGGCTGTTCCGTTCAACTATGTGTTGGCCTGATTGATGCAAGTTTGGACAAAAGAATATATATATATATAAGTGTTCGATATGAAAGAGGATGAGGAGAAATAATTAGGGATTAAAAAAGTAAAAGGACTCTTAAAGAACAACAACAGAAAACACGAGAGAACTAGACAACATTCTGCATTTGTATGTACATATCGATGTTATCAAGTGGGAAGGCCTTAAGTCGTATTATTTACGCAATTGAGTTTTTCAGTGATTCCAATACATTTCATACAAAAACACCTCGTCACACAAATTTTTTTGTAATACTATAAAAAATAACTGTTTTACAAGCAGCTGTAAAGTTTATATTAAGGGTTTTCATTTTCCTTTAAAATTATGATTATTAAAGTTTAGGGGCTTTCTACTTGAGGTCAACGATATGTATGTTGCTGTATAGCTGGTGCCAGACACGTCAATATTCAGATTCAATATATATGTTTTTGTGAGTTTGTTTACCAAAAATTTTTACACTTATACTATACATTTGCATATGTATGTAAATATTTTTTGTAAACAAACACAAAAACATACATAAATATAAGATGAATATTATTTTGTCTAATATCGGCTTAATTAATCTCCGAACGTTTTTGAACATGAAAACAGTTATTTATTCTGCCGCCGTATTTGATTTATCGATTTTCGGATACGAATGCAAACGTGTATTGCTAAATCAAGCAATGGTCTAGAATTCTAATCCGTCGAAATTTTGTTGTTTTCTGTCATCGCCAAATATTTTAAATGTTGTTTGTATTTGTTCAGCATTTTAGTGGTCGAATTTAGCTTCAGCGTGTTACTTTTTGTGGAAAATATATTTTGCTATAATTTTGTTTGTAAGGCAATGCCACACAACGGAAAACTTTAACATTGCCACTAGTATAGAGTATTGGGATGTCACAAAACACCGTCATGTGTACTTAAGACCATGACTCACTATCATTAAAAAGCCTTGCGATTTACGAAAAAATTCAATTTTAGTGTGATGAATTGTTATTGTCTTTTGAAAATTTTCATAAACTCCATCATACCAGAGTTCTATTTTTTCTTAGATCGCACGACTTTGTATGATAGTGAATTACGGCCTTTAGAATTACAATTAAGTTTCTCACATTCGCTGTAACCCAACCTATAGCAACAATTTAGGTAAGGCAATAAATTAAAATAAAATCTTTTTATAAAAAACTTAAACATTTTTATTATAAACACAGCACGTATGAATGTATTTATTAAATTTAAATTGACAGACGACACAAAAGCTGCGAAGGAGGAGAGCAATAATGAAAACAAAATCCCCACAAAATTATACAGACTAAACTAATGAAACATCAGCAATAACAGCAAACCACAATCCAAGGACACAGTATGACTGTGAAATATACTCCTTTTGCTTATTGTGAACAAACGTATGATATGAATATAAAGTGCTGTTGCCGCTTAACATAACAATACAAATAATACGGAATGTAGCAAAAACTCTGTTAATTCCCAGCATCATGTTGCGATAAACAATAAGGATTGGAAAGGCAAAAAGAAAAGAACACTTTCATAGAAAAATATAAATTGTGCTTTTTGTTAAAAATCATACGCCGCCATATAAGTTATTTCTCCCTCTCTTTTATGTAGCCTTGTGCAAAATGTCCTTGTTTTCCTTTTTTAGTTGAAGACTTACATAAGAATTGAAATGTAAAACAATAAATAAAACAAAAAACATACTCGTATAAAGATCTTATTTCCGTTATACGTGCATTAACTTGATTCCGGTCACGTGTTGAAATGTTTAAACATTTTATCCTTTATCAACAAAAGAAGAAAAAAATCCTTAAACCAACCACCGCCGTTACAAGCCGTAGTTGGCGTTTTAGTTATTGCACGTGTACGATTTTGATTTTGAAAATAATTTCCAACTCAAACCGGAAACAAACACACCAAAAAGGAAGCCATTCAAATAAAAATGTACTGCACTGAAAGTGAGGGGGTCTCGAATTTCAAGGGACTGGGTTACCAAGACGTTAGGGAAAGAGGGAAATTTTTAATGCTCAAATGAAACTTTATACATTTGGGAAAATCGATTTTTCCAAAACAGTTGGAAAAAAATGGGGAGGTGCCAAGTAGAGCAAATGTGTATACGATATTGTGTGGCAGCCATTGCTGCGCAATAAAAGCTCCCTTTGCAAAGAGAAATCTTGGTATCCTTTTTTACTCTGTGTGCAGTATCTATTTTTGTGTCTTTTTTTAATTTATTTGAAGGCATGATATGGAAAATGTAATGAAATTTTTTTTCTGCAATTTTCTTCTTGTTGTCAGGAAGCGTTGTTGCTTTTTTAAGGATTCCATTTTGTCATCCGAGAGACACATATAGAGAGAAATGTGTTTCAGTAAATTGTTAAACTTAAAAATAATTGCTGTCTTACCTTTTGCTCGATGAAGCCACCTTTTACGAGGTTCACTTTTTGGACTTCTAGATGTATGTACTATAGTCAGGTGTCAAATAGTCGCTATGTAAATAGAAGTTGTCTCACATCTAATTATTCAAGAATTAAGGCACCAGTATTGTGCTATTGGCCTGTTATATGAATAACTATATACGGTTTTCACAAGGCGAAACTACCAAAATTTTGTTGCAGTGAGTAGGGTGTGGATTATTCATCGGGCTTCACCATGATATTAGAAGAGTCTAGCTAAATAGGTGAAAGTGATTTTAAATATTCGATTTTTTTTTGCAAAAATCGTATTGCAAAAACGTAATCTACACGATATTCTGAGAAAATTCTCCAAAACAAACCATGGGTCTAAAATCAAACCCTGAACTGCGTCTCTCGACATAAAAATGTATTTCCTCTGCCTTAGAAACACAAATTTTAGGGTTCCGTACACCAAAGGTGAAAAAAGGAACCCTATTGATTTCGCTACGCTGTCCGTCTGTCTGTCACACGATATTTTCACAGGAACCGTAAGAGCTACGGACCTGAAATTTGAACAGAGTATGTAGAACCTTGGCCGCGACAACAACAAATACATGAGAATTAAAAATTAAAGGGTGTTCCAAAACGAGCAACGAAAAATGTAAAATCCCATGTAATATACATACAATTGTATTTACATATGTATATTGACACTTGAAATTTGTATAATTGGTGTATTTTTATATAAACTATAACATTTAACACTAAAATTTAAAAAAATTCAAATTAAAGCGTAGTCCATCAGTTAATGCAATTTTGACTATGTAATTTTGACAACTTGCTAAATCTTGGAAACCGTAAGAGGTAAACTCTTGAAATTTTAAAAAACGGTAAAACTAAAAAATCCGAAAATTATAAAATCGCCAAACCGAAAAAAAACACCAAAACGCGAAAAAGGCGCGAATAACAAAATAATTGTTAATATGAAGCAAATAATCGCCATAATTAAAAAAAATCGCCAAATTAAAAAAATCGCCAAATTGAAAAAATGCCAAAAACCGAAAAAAATCGCCAAATCGAAAAAAAGAGCGCCAAAACTAAATAAATTCAGTGAAGTGTGACTTTGACCCGCGCACGAAGGGTTCCGTACGGACACGAGATATGTAATTCAATACGAACAATATAAACTATAGTTTTGACATTTTTTTCGTTTTAGGGATTTTTTCGGTTTTCAGAATTTCAGAATTTATTGGCGCTTTCTGAGTCTTGGCACTTTTTTTCTCGTTTGGGCTATTTTTTTGCTCCTTGAAGTTTTTTTAATTTTGGCGACTTTTTTATTTTGGCGTTTTTATATGAAATAGATGATTTTTTTTTGGTTTTGGCGTTTTTCTTTCATTTTGGCACTTTTTTTCTCGTTTTGAGAATTTTTTTTTCGGTTTTTGGCGTTTTTTTAATTTTGGCGATTTTTTTTTTCGTTTCGGCGATTTTTTTAATTATGGCGATTTTTTTAATTTTGGCGATTTTTTTCCGTTTTTTTTCACATAAACAATTATTTTGGTTATGGCGCATTTTTCGCGTTTTGGCGATTTTTTTCGGTTTTTTGCTTTTTTTTCGGCGATTTTTTCGAATTTAGCGATTTATTTTAGTGCTAGAAATTTTTTTTAATTTTGTAATTTTTTTCGTTTTGGCGATTGTTTTAAATTTGTTGCGATTTTTTTCAGGTTTTGGCGACTTTTTCGGTTTGTCGATTTTATAATTTTCAGATTTATTAGTTTTACCGTTATTGAAAATTTCAGGAGTTTACCTCTTACGCTTTCCAAGATACAGCAAGTTGTCAAAATTGCATTAACTGCCCAGTAAAAAAAGAGACTCCAAAAAAGTCATGAAAATGTAGAGTTTACGATGCGGAAGTAGTGCAAATTTCGATCCGATCTAATGATTTTTACATAGGGTTGTCATTGCAAGAAGTTCTCTTTTTCTATGCCTGGTCACTGAATTGGAAGCGATATTAAGAAAAATTCCCTTTTTTGTGTTCTATGATAATATTTTCATCTAGGAAAAATGTTAAATAGTTGCCTTTTTTAATAATTCGTTTCTTTTTATACGAATTTAAGCCCGAAACAATGTTTTCATGTAAATTTAATCAAATAACTTTTAAATTTTAGACTAAAAATAGTTCACAAATTTCTTTAAAAAATAATTTTTTTTAAATTCTTGTGAGTATTTTCTAACACTATGGAGGAGTTACAAGGTTTTGTGTGACTAAAATAAGCTTCTACATGGTTTTTTGCTCACTCTCGGTAAATTAAAAATATAGATTTTTTGGAAGCAATGAAACTCTACTTCCGCTAGAATGACTTCCATTTTTTTTCACTGGGTGATGGACCACCCTTTAATTTAAATTTTTTAATATGTTAATTTTAATTGTTGTAGTCTATATAAAAAAAAAGATTAAAAAAATCGCCAAAACTTAAGAATTCGGCAAAAAATAAAAAACGTAAAAAACCGAAAAACAAGAAAAAAAGTGTCAAAACCAAAAAAATTGCCAAACTAAAAAAACTCCAAAAATCGAAAAAATCGCCAAAACGAAAAAAAATCATCATAATAAAAAAAACGCCAAAATTAAAAAAAATGCCAAAACAATTTGTTATATAGGCTAAGTTCGTATTAAATTACATATCTCGTGTCCTAACGGAACCCTTCGTGTGAGGGTTAAAGTCGCACTTCACTGAATTAATTTTTAATTAATTTTTTCAAATAGACATAAGTTGACATTAGTAGTGTAAGCGCTACTTTTAACAAGTAAGAGTGCTATATTCGGCTGTGCCGAATCTTATATACCCTTTACCAAAGTGCGTTTATGTAGTAAAGAGATACATACATAAGCACAGAGATATGCAGGTACATAGATATTAATTTTGTGAAAAAATTCATACTTTTTGTGCAATTTTCAGGTTTTAGGCATTATGTTTAATTTGGTGCTTTTTTGCGATTTTTTTTCATATAGGCAATTTTTTTGGTTTTGGCGATTTTTTCGGTTTTTGGCGTTTTTTTTTTAATTTTGGTGATTTTTTTGTTCTGGCGATTTTTTTGATTTTGACGATTTTTTTTCATTTAGGCGATTTTCTTATTTTTTATATATTTTTTTTTATTTTTTTGTGGCAATTTTTTTAGTTTTGACACTTTTTTTCTCGTTTTTGCGATTTTTTCGGTTTTTGGCTTTTTTTTTAATTTTGGCGACTTTTTTCCTCTTTTGACAATTTGTTTGATTTTGAAAATTTTTTTCATTTAGGCGATTTTTTTATTTTTTGGCGATTTTTTTTCATATAGGCAATTTTTGTTTTGGCGATTTTTTCGGTTTTTGACGTTTTTTAATTTTGGAGATATAGGCAATTTTTTTTTGTTTTGGCTATTTTTTTCAGTGTTTAGCGTTTTTTTTTAATTTTGGTGATTTTTTTCATATAGGCAATTTTTTTTTGTTTTGGCGATTTTTTTCGGTTCATGGCGTTTTTTTAATTTTGGCGATTTATTTTCGTTTTGGCGATTTTTTTGATTTTGGCGATTTTTTTTCATGTATGCGATTTTTTTCATTTTTGGCGATTTTTTTTCATATAGGCGTTTTGTTTGACGTTTTTTTTTAATTTTGGCGATTTATTTTCGTTTTGGCGATTTTTTTGATTTTGCCGATTTTTTTTCATACAAGCGATTTTTTTAATTTTTGGCGATTTTTTTTGATATAGGCATTTTTTTGTTTTGGTGATTTTTTTCGGTTTTTGGGTTTTTTTTAATTTTGGCGATTTATTTTCGCTTTAACGATTTTTTTGATTTTGGCTATTTTTTTCGTTTAGGCGATTTTTTTTTTCATTTTTGGCGATTTTTGTTTATATGTATAAGCATTTTTTTTGTTTTGGCGATTATTGCGGATTTTTGTCATGGTGTGAATTTTTTTTCATTTTGACAATTTTTCTCGTTTTGGCGATTTTTTCGGTTTTTGGCGTTTTTTTAATTTTGGCGATTTTTTTTCGTTATGGCGATTTTTTTGTTTTTGACGATTTTTTATTCATATAAGCGATTTTTTTAATTTTTGGCGATTTTTTTTTCATATAGGCAATTTTTTTTTGTTTTGGCGATTTTTTTAGTGTTTGGCGTTTTTTTTTTAATTTTGGCGATTTATTTTCGTTTTGGCGATTTTTTTTATTTTGGCGATTTTTTTCATTTAGGCGATTTTTTTTTAATTTTTGGCGATTTTTGTTCATATAACCTTTTTTTTTTTTGTTTTGTGCATTTTTTTTTAGTTTTTGGCGATTTTATAATTTTTGGATTTTTTAGTTTTACCGTTTTTGAAAATTTCAACAGTTTAGCTCTTACGGTTTCCAAGATATAGCAATTTGTTAAAATTACATAGTCAAAATTGCATTAACTAATGGACCACCCTTTAATTTAAATTTTTTTTAATTTTAGTGTTAATTGTTGTAGCATATATAAAAATACACTAATTTTACAAATTTCAAGTGTCAATATGCTTATGTACATACATAATACAATTGTATGTATATTACATGGGATTTTAAAAGTTTTCGTCACTCATTTTGGGACACCCTTTAATTTTTAGCTTTTATATATTTGTTGTTGTAGCGACCAAAGTTCTACATACACTGTCCAAATTTCAGACCCGTAGCTTTTACCATTCCTGAGAAAATAGCCTTCTTCCTAAAACATGAAATATGTTTAATTATTAGGAAAAAAGTTAAAGTTTTCCAACCCTGGAAACTTTTTTTTATTTTGTTAAATTTTTAAATTTTTTTTTAATTATAAATACCAATTTTATTCATACCGAAGTATAAAATAAGTTAATTTAATAAAAAAGTAATGAAAACTTGTTTTCGGTAGTTATTTTCTATGGGAATATTGAGTATGAGGTTTCCAGCTCTGAAACCGTCTGCTCGATTTTGCTGAATTTCAATAGCAAAATTTGTCGGAAAATTTCTGACACACCAGTCCAAGAACGAAGTCTCTAGCTCTTCTGGGAGCTTGGGAAAACCGATTTCACGTACAGACAGACGGACAGACGGACAGACGGACAGACGGACAGACGGACAGACGGACATCGCTTGTTCGTCTTCCCTATGCATAAGGATCCAGAATATATATACTTTATGTGTCTCTTATTAATATTGTAGAAATTACAAACGGAATGACAAACCTATATATACCCTTTTACCATTTTTTGGTAAAGGGTATAAAAACCACCCTTAAACACGTAACAGCTTACCATATTCATCCTACACACACACACCCAAACGTACAATAATCAAAATAGCAAGCATACATACACTACTTCTTTTGATTGTTTTTTATGAACAAGAAGTTTTCGCGACATCGGTTGTTAACACTCATATACACGAACACCAATGCATACATCGTACTTCGCTTATAATACGACAGCATTTATTATTGGTTTAGTACAGGGATCTTCAAAACCGCGCACGCGTGTGAGTGCTCTCACAATAATGAGGAGAGCAATAAGAGATAATTTGTATTTTTATGTAATGTGTACTCAATTGTTACTACAATTACAATTGCACAACCTCTTTTCAGTGGATTCCAACATTTTCACGGCGTACGAGATTTCAAAGCAATATGAATTGTATATTGTTAACAGATGTAAGACTTCCCTGAAACGAAAGAAATCAGTTGATCGATAAATTACTTATGATTTTGGTACTTTTGTAGACATAAAAAGGACAAGGTATAAACTAATGTACAGAATAGTTTATTTTATTAAATGTTAAACACATTATATCGTATGTATGTATGTCTAAGAAATTTGTGACACAATCCAGATCACACACAGTGGGACTTGAGCAACGGCTTGGATTTTTTTTACTTATGCGAAGAAATTTTCTTTAAATATTTATTACGGCAATTTTGTGTTAACTACACAACCAATCATCGCATGATTTATCCAATGCTTATAGTATAAATCATCTACCGTTCGGTACTCGTACTACAAATATTTCCAGCAATTCATTCGCCTTCATCTGCACTCTGAATTACCATAAACTTTGGTTTCATTTTGAATTTGTTAATGGCCACCAGCTAAATAACCACTATTCAGCAGTTTTATTTGTGTACTTTGTGATAAAATTTATGACCAGGCAGATTGTTTCTGCTAAAATTTATGTTGATTAGTTTTCAATATGAGTTTATTTTTTGTAGCCTGTAAATGTTTAACCATATAAATGTTTACATTTATTATGATAATAATTTTATTTTGTATTTATTTATTAATTTTTTAATCTTATGAAGAAACTAAAAATGCTAAAACAATTTGTTTGCTGGCTGATGAAGATGAACAGGATGCAATTAAATGTTGTAGATAATAAAATTTTTTTACACACTTACTCTTCAAATTAACGGCAGTAAATTGTAATAAAATGGTACATGAATATTTCAAACATATTTCTAAGCTGTAAAATATATCTTTTAACAAAATTTTAATTAAATAAGAAGAGAAGAAAAATTAAACTAGAATTTTATTAGCTGGGGGAAATACCGATATTTTTCTGTGCAGCCACGAACTTCATAAGCATTATTTTCTATTTTCAGTTCATAATGCTGGAAAGTAAAATCAACTGTTGAAAGAAAAAACAATGTAACATAATAGCCACTACTATAATACATACTTTTATGTACCTACGATACATCGAATAAGAATAAATAATTAATGTGATGATCGTAAAAGATAAGAAATAATAGTTAAAAAAATGGAAAAACAGAATATGTATAGTGATAATTACAAAGGTAAATCAATAATTTTATACACAACAATCATTTCTCATATTCCGTTTCATTAAAAATTTACGTTAAATGGCTGATGTTTATAACAATCTCTACCCAATAGACAGACTAGGGTGCTTCTTATCTTCTTTAGAAACTCAAATTAATTAGTAAAAAATATTTAATTCAATGAGAATTAAAATTACTTAACTTAAGCCCGAATAAGAAATTTGAAATTTTATGTAATGTGATGTGTAAGCGAGTTATGAAGCTTGGCAACACAGAAAAGTAAGTCATTATATGGCAAATAGTTCTGATGGTAATGTGCATTTTTTTGCTGGGCACATTCGATCAAGAAAAAACTTTGTTATTCACATTTTTTTATTAGATTTCCGTTATTTTTGGAACCAAAAACAATCCATAGGGAAAAACTTTTTTATTGTGTTAGGTTTTCTTGTGAATCGTATAAAAAAGGAATTTCTTATTAATTTCATTAGGCTACCTTATTGCTTTTTCAAAATGGTTTTCCTTATCGATTTCTTTAGGCTAATTAATTGATTTTTACAAAAAAGTATTGCTAGATCATCTTCTAATAAGGATATATTCTTGATTATATTAGCTTGCTTGTTATTTCATATACATATATAAGTAGATATGTAAAAAAACATACAGACATTTTTTTTCGTGTCTTATTCCTTTTATGTAAATGCATCTTTTTGTACAATAATTCCAACATTTATTCAGGCTGCCTAGTCAGAATATTGCTGGTTCAATATTTACTTGTCTCCTCTCAAATAATTAATATGTACATATGGTTAGCTCTCTACATCATCATTCATCAAATTCTCTACATTATCATTCTTCATTCATCTACATACGAGTATATTGTATAAAATTTAAATGAAATTAAGTACAAGAAATAAAGACAAAAATATTTATTTTATATTTTATTGAGTGTAATAAAATCACGAAGAAACCCTTTTTAAAAAAATCAATAAGATAATCTAATACAAAGCATAAGTTTCTTTCTTGATTTTTTCAAAAAAGGTTTCCTTATTAAAATAATAAGAGTTCCTTCTTGAAAAAAAAAAACATTGAGATATACTTATTATTAATTTTTTTCTGTTTAATTAGACATTTATTAGGCACTAAAGTCCTGCACAATACCATTTATAAGATCTTTCAGGACATAAGAGATTTTTCAAATGTTTACTACAGCGAAATATTCTAAAAGAAGCGCTAAGCAACACTGTTGGCAAAGCATATGTTTCAGTTGTTTGTCTTGCCAACAGTGTTGCTTATCGTTTGTTTAAGAATATTTCGCTGTAGTAAAGCATTTCAAAAATCTCTCATGTCTTGAAAGGTCTTATAAATGGTCTTGTGCAGGACACCATAATCACTGTTTTTTCTATGTGGTTACTAAACAATCAATATACACATCGAACCTTATTTTATCTTAAGCGACAATTTACGTATGCAAAACAAATTTGAATATTATATTAAAAAAACCTTCTCCTGGAAAAATTAATTTTTGTCGCTTACGATAAAATCCAAAATAATTCGGGTATTTAGAAGGGTGTCTTAAGTGTCCTAAGTGTCACAATGTCTTAACATTTTAACATAGTTAAAAAAATTTTTGTTGTGGCTCAAACAAAAAGGTCATAAAATGATAAGACTATGTTTATTATTTGTCGTAACTACATGTAGAAATGCGTGAGAGTTTAATAAGAAATTGAGCGAGAGAGTAAGCAAGGTACACAGGCAGGGCTGCCGTTTTTGGTTATTTCTCTGCATTTTACGATTTTTACCTCTCAAAATGCACTAGTGACGACTTTAGGTCCAGAAATGACGATTTTTCTAAATTTAATTTCGAGACTTATTATTCTAAGAAGTTCTTTCAAATTTCAATCTTTGCAAAAGTGATGTTGAAGAAATAATGAATAATTGTATACCTACAATTTTACATTGAATTATGTGACCAGATACTTAAAAGATTTGATTTTGAAAGTCAGTATAAATCTTTAAACATAATTCATCCAAACCTAATATTAAATGGCGAATCCAACTCTATTCTGGACATTGCAAAGACTTTTCCAAATTTCTTAAACGAAAATGATAGGGAATTGCAATTTTTAGATATTAAAACTATTTTTGAAGGAAAGGAAACAAACTTTACAGAATTGTGGAAAAAATATCCGAAATGAAAAGATGTGATTCAAATCTGGCTTTCCCAATTTTAACAAATTTTATTCGCAATATAATGATTTTACCACATCCATCGGCAAATGGCGAAGGGATATTTAGGTGAATTTAAATAAAACCAAAGTTCGTAATCGTTTACAAAAAGATTCTTAAAAGTCATCCTATACACGAAGGACTATTTAAAACTTAAAAAGTCAAACTGCTATGACACTGAGATCAGTTCAAATTTGTTAAAAATGTTAAATTCTGATATTTATACATAAAATGTTTCTATAACAAAAATGCTAATTATTTTTTTATAAATTATCTGTTTTAAAAATAAATACATATGTATGTACGTATGTGAATTCTGATTTCACTTTAAGTTTTTTTTAACTTTTATTTTTAATTTTAATTGTTTTCATTTTTAGATTATATACATATGTGTATATTAATGTATATGTGTATATTTGTTGGAAGCATAATTAATAAGTTTGAACCATTGTAATAATTTTTGTAATAAAACAATTAAAATACAAAAAAATTTAATATTTTTGATTTGACGTTTTTTTGACGATTTTCTAAATTGACTTGATGATTTTGACGATTTTTTTCACAGAAATTTGTAGTTTTTGACGATTTCACCTCTAGAAGTTCTGGCAACAGTGTACACATGTGCTAAAACAGTGTTACCATATGTGAAGATTTATCTTATTTTTTTAGCTTAAAATAAGATTTTTAAATATGTGACTTTTGGTTATTTTGTTATATTATTGAGGGGACTTTTGACTAAACTACCTATATATTTTCTGATTCATAACAATCTGACACATATTCTATACAGTAAAAAAAATTTTTAAGTTAGTTTTGTTTAACAGTTCACTGCAAACAAAATAAATGTTAATTAATTTTCAGTCAATATAATAACAAAAGAAGATTTCTAATAACATAAAAGATTCTTTTTAGCTAGACTAAAAATTTTTTTAAAATAAGTACGGCAACACTGTGCTAAAACTAAAATACAAATAAGTACAATGTTTGTTATTGTAAATAAAAAGTACACAAATACATTTCAAAATAAAACTTTTTATTCGATGATCGATGTTTGTCATATCGCCTATTTTCACTTCCCAGAGGTCAATGACAATACTTTCGATGTTTTCCGCCCTAAAGATTCCTGTTTCCGCAATTTTTTTATTATTATTGCGGCTGCATCCATTTTTAATTTCAAAATGTATCAATTGGTATGTATTTTTATTCACTGGCATGAACGTTATCAGCTGCTTCCTGTCATTTAAACTTGGCAGCACTGAATTTAGCACAGCGAAAACAAGGTTGTGTTTCATAAAACCTACTTAAGACCAATTCAAAAATGATTTTAAGTAGGTTCTAACAAAAACAATTTGTATGGTAAAACCAGGTTTAAACAGTTGGGTTTAACGTTAAATCCAAATTAAAACCATGCCAGTGGGAAAATGCTATTTTTTAATTTTAGTTATTAAATTTCCGGAGCGAATGTTAATAATTGATTCTAAATCGAAGTACTTCGGCATCTCTTGCCGTCAGTAGTCTTAATTGTGACTGCATTTAGAACTTGACTTCTTATTCTGTTAACTACAGAGATATTTTTTTCACAACTTCGCATGTGACACGCGTTTTGCATAATTAATTAAAGTGCATAAAAACTCATTTAATAAATTCTGTTAAATAAACTAATCCTCTACACAACACAATAGGAAGAAAATTTAAATATTTATGTGGTGGGTGACCAAAACGTTCGATAAAATGTAGTACAGGTTTGAACTATTTTTATGTACCAAAAAAAAAAATTGAGCTAATGTTTCAACTATTAATAGTACTCGTATATCATTTGTTTGCATGCAGAAATAGTAATAAATGAAGCTTTGGGGTAAATTACGCAACTCGATATTGAACAAAATTACAAAATTTTTCAATAGAGTTTATATGGACATATTTCAAAGTTTCAATTAGTATTTTATGACGTAAATTCCCTTTTTGATTTTTATATTAAGAAGCAAGAAACTACGATTAGTATTTGTTAGGACTTTTTCTTCTTTCGGAACCAAAAACAGACCTTTTTGTCAGTTAGTTTTTTCTTTTTTGTTGCACATTTTTAATTAATTTTTTCTTTTATACAAGCAAAAAAAAAATATTATAAATAAATACATAAATTTTTCAAAGTTTTCTCATATGGATTTGTAACACAATGATTTATTGTCTTTGTCGTATTAACTAATTAGCATTAGATGAGCTAATCAATCCAACATGGGTGCGCATCAGATGCAGCGCATGATGAGACATCGAGTCGTTCCAGATATTTTTTAAGAGATGCAGTTTTTTGAAACTTAGCTTAATATTTTCCATGCAATTACTACTAAGATATTTTTTGAATCCCAGCTAATTAATACGATTGATCACCTCCACTAGTGGGTGATCAGAGGAGAGATCTAGAGAGGCTTTAACATGAATTAAATCCGTAGAGAAATATATTTCATGTTGAAAAAATCTATAACAACCGGAATTTTTTTAAGTCAGTAGAGCTGTAAGTGGGCCCAGGCCCATTTTTGGAGTTGTGTTGAACAACAGTCGACCTTCAGGTGAAAAAAGAATCGAACCCTAGAAATTATATTTTACATTGATGTCGCCAGCTGGTAACTGACATAATTAGCACGTTGGCTACAAAACCGGAGTTCCTGGTTTCAAGTCCAATTTTCGACAGTCATTAAAACAGCAAAACTACGCATTTTTCTGACGTGCATAGTGAAGGGGCACTATCAGTCGTTGTAGGAAAGTCCAAGTGATGAAGTCATGGTTACTGAACTATGCGGTCTTCAGCAGATCTAATGCTTATGTAACATCAGAGCGCCCCACTTCCTCAGTATTGTGTAGTAGAATCCTCGATGAAGTAAAATAACCAATAAAATGGCTACTAAACACAGCTCTGAGTTTTAATTTAATACGCCTCCTTGATACCAGAGGCGCCGCAACTCTGCATTATTAAAATCGTGCATAAAGCAGAGTTGTAACAAAATAAAGCTTTCGTCTATCCCTTCCTTCACCACCTGCCTAGTAACAGTAGTAAGCATTTATAATTTGATTATAAAAAATAAATTAAATTTTGTCGCTTATTTTCCTCTACGTACATACGAGTAAATTTAATATAAATTTATTTATTCTATGAAATTTATTATTAAAATCGTTTTGTAATATATGTACATATTTAAGTAGAAATCTTCATTTGGTTTAAATTTCGTATATAATTTTAATTCTTGCCCCTGATCTGTTGTATGGCATTGTCGATGGTGACTGATTGTCGCCACAGTTTTCCACGAATATGTTACATTTCATTCTCTGTATATTCGCCTTCGTTAACAAAATCTGCTGGTTGTGTAAACCTTGTCGGCAATTTGATGTGGCGTGACATGCGTGAGTGTCGCTTTTATGTCTCTTTAAGTTGCTGTAAATGTTGCAAAAACTGTCTACTAGAAAAGAACAAAAACTAAGGCCATAACAAATAACATAGACATAAGAAAATGCGTATGCAAATATGTACTTTTTTTCTTGCCGACACAAACGTGATCAGCCAAAAATTTCGAAATAAAAAAGGAAACGCACAACGGTGATGATTGTGACGATGCTGAATACGCTGAAGACTTGTCGTTCATGTTTAAGTGCTGACGTACAGTATAATAATCAAGCTTCGTGCTGCATTTAGTCAATAACTTGGCTTTTATAGAAAACAATTTTGTTTTCAAGCAATTTATGTTTGTCTGTCTGTTTTAATTTCTTTTGATTTTTCTTTATTTTTTTTTAAGAGAACTTTTGGCAACACACAAAACTGTTTCTAAAGAAAATTTCAACGCAATGCATATGCAATTTTTTTACTTTTAATTTAAATCATCTAAAAGTTTTAAATATTTTTGTGTCAGTTTTTGTATGTTGTTATTGGTGTTGTTGGTTTTGTATGCGTTTTCATCAAAATCTTTACAGATTTAAGAATAAACATGCAACATGTTTTTAATGTGTCACTCTGTTGACATGTAGGGGTGTGATATTAAATATTTGGTTTTCGTTATTTGCTTTATAAGACAACTATTTCGAATTAATGGCGACTTAGGCTGGAGACAAAAGATCTTTTTCTTGGCACATTGGCGCATAATATAAAAATAATGGTAATAACTCTGCACTTTTTTGTTACACTGTACAACAATTGCAGCTAAAAAAAAGAAAATTTTTAATTTTTTGAACTTTGTTTTAAAAAAATATCACATTATAGATTCAGTTTAACAACCGAGATTAAATTTTACAAATAAATGATATATTTTTGTAAATTAAATTGAAAAATTAATTGAAATATTTAAAAGAATCGAGTAAAGTATGTCTTACCTAGTCCTAATTTAGACTATGCAAGTCTTATTGCTAAGATGATGAAAAACTCAATACAGTTGCACTTTTTAACGAATACAATCACATTTTTTGTACTTACTGCCAGGGCTGCCGTTTTTGGTTATTTCTAACCCAAAGTGGTTATTTTTTTCTTTAATGTGGAGATGTGAATATTTTTCTCATTTTGGTTATTTTCTTTTGCCACACATGTACATATTTTTTATGTTATACTTTTAAGCTTTTATGCTTTTCAATTTTTAGTATTGCTACCAAGGCAGCTGAAAATAAAACAGCTGTGAATAAAATCGCTAGTACAGCCACCTGTTATGAATGCGCCTTGACTGCTACTCACTTGTTTACAATTCTTTTCTTTTACAACACTGTCAACAACTTTTAATTTAACTAAATGGTCGCAACTCTGTACTACAAAACACTATGTGGTTCATAGGAGGTGACTACGTTTGTCCGCCCATATTTCCTTCTTCATAAAAAAATTGGTCACATCTTGGAAAATCTTAATTAGTTGGACAAATTTAAAGTTTTTGGAAAGTCTCCTGAAAACTCGAACTTCCAGTAATTCTGAGTATGCACGTTTTTAGAGTACTATGTGGTCCATAATAGGTGGCCACTTTTGTCCGCCCGCATCGCCTCCTTCCCAAGAAAAATGCGTAACCCTCAGAAAATTCCAATTTGAAAACTTGACGATGTTTGGTTCAAATTCATGTTTTTCAGAAATAGATTCATGGGTTTTAAACACCTTATCTATAAATTTGCATTAATTTCTCACCAGAATCAAAAAAAAATTTATTTATTTAAAGAAATTTATGAACTAATTTTAGTTTAAAATTTAAAAGTTATTTGCTTAAATTTACATGGAAACACTTTTTCGGGCTTAAATTCGTATAGAAAGAAACGAATTGTTAAAATAGGAAACTATTTAAAATTTTTCTTAGATGAAAATATTATCATAGAACACAAAAAAGGGAATTTTTCTTAATATCGCTTCCAATTCAGTGACCAGGCATCGAAAAAGAGAACTTCTTGCAATGACAACCCTATGTAAAAATCATTAGATCGGATCGAAATTTGCACTACTTCCGCATCGTAAACTCTACATTTTCATGACTTTTTTGGAGTGTCTTTTTTTTTTTTGCTGGGATGTTATTTAATAAAAATACTACATATTGAAATTCGGTTATATTTTTTCTCATGTGGTAACTTTTAAAGCGAATTTTGGTTGTAAAAATTTTTTGGTTGTGGCAGCACTGCTAACTGTTCAGCTTACAAAACAATTTCCTTGTAAGTAAACTTTTGTAAGTAAAATGACAAATGAAGAAACAGTGTTAGCGATAATGAGTTTTGTATAAATTTATTATTACTTCCGATATTAAAAGCGATATTTATTCCAAATTTTCTACGTATTTATAAAAAATATTATATAATAAAAACACAACTATACAATAAGGTATCTTAATCATATTTTTATGTATGAAATTCTTGCATTTTGATATTAAATGTTTTTAAAAAAATATTATATTCAGTAACTTTATGATATCGGGAATACGACAACACTGGGTTCATATATTTTTAAAATAAATATATTTGTCCAATCAAAAGCAAATTTATTTTCATAAGACGTGTACGCTTTGAGAACGTTTTTAAATTGAACTTACAACTGACTGTGTAAGCATTCGAGCAACTTACAAGTCTTTCGGCTATTCCTTCGAAATATTCGATTATAATACGTATGCGCAACTAACAAGGAATTACTTACATGTGTATTTGCAGGGTTGTGTAGAAAAAATAGTTGAAGTATGGTATTGCTTTTGAAGTTCGAATGATAGACAAAAGTACAATTGCATTAACTAAATTGCAATTGAAGTTAATTTTTTCAATACAATGTGGGACAACAACTCTATGGCCGAGCTTACATATGTGTGCCATCTACCCAAAAAAAAAAACGTAACCACTAATTACAAATGAAAAACTGTTTGACTCAGATGCGTATTTATTAAGTTAAATTGTTTCATACATAACTAACAGATAATTTTGTAGAATTCAGTATGATTGGAAACTGTTTAAATCAATAAATACATGTCTGAATCAAACATTATTTAATTAGTAATAAGTGGTTACGCTTTTTGGGGCACGTGGTACACAGATGTAAGCTCGGCTTAAAGGGTCAGTTAGCTGACTGTAATGTAATATAACTGCAACAGTAAGAAACAGCTGATGGATATTGTTATGTGAAAAGTAATGAAAATTGTTATATATAACCATCTCCATAGAGATGTAATGATGATGTAACTTAATCTACTTTTTATATAAAAAATATCGATCAGCTGTTTCCTACGTTGTAGTTACATTACATTACAGTCAGCTAACTGAGCGTTAAGAAACTGCTATACCATGTATTGCATACACATTATGTTTTCAAATGTCTTTTGGATAAGTGTTAACTGATTTTTTTCGTACTATTGTTATACATAATTTATTAAAGCTATTTGACCCATAATGTGAATTAGAATCGTTTGAGAAATGCTCAATTCAAATAAATCTGAGCTAAAAGCAGAATTAATGGAAGAATGGCTTAACATTTAAAAGTTAGTTCATTCTACTTATGTTTGATAGACTTGAGGCAGTTATTAAACGAAAAGGTTTTGGAAACTAAATATAATATGGGTCTCCCAAGTAATTTTTTCATTTCTACTAGTATCCAATTTATATTTTTATACTTTTTTTTGTTTATTTAGTAATTATTAACCCCCAACAAAAAAGGGGTGTTATAAGTTTGTAGTGTGCGTCTGTATATCTATGTGACTGTGCGTCTGTTGGGCCGATTTTGATGTTTGAAAAATGACTTGATCGAGAGGTTTCTTACTATGTTTTAAGAAATCAATCCTGCCGTTTAGAAGATAGCACATCTTCTCTAGATATATTTGGGGGTTTTTAATATTTTTAATTTATGTTATTTAAAAATATAATTACTTTAATAAATGAGATGTAATTGACACTGCGATTGGAAGATGCTTGCGTTGAGTCTTTACTATTTCGAGAACGCAATTGACTTTTGTGTGCACGGATGATTAATTTGCCGCTTTCAAGACTTATATCGTATAAAACAGCACCCCTGTGCTCTACAATCCATCCTTCCATTCAAATTCGTTACCGGATACGAACGCTGAGACATGCACCTTTTCCTCCGTCTTAAACTCTCTTTCTATCGCGCCATGTTTTTTATGGTACTGTTGTTTCATGCGTTCTGCATTCGAGTTTGGTGTTTCCGAATTTTTTATACTTGCAATTGGTAGTAAAAGGTCCAAATGTATGTATGTATGTATGTATGTGGTAGTATGGAATTGATCAGCTGTTTCCTGCTGTTGCGGTTACATTCCATTAAAGTCGGCTAACTGAGCCTTAAGTAAATACATCTCCATACGTTCGACGGTGTTGGTCAAAGACTTAATAGTGATTTTATAGGAATTTTTGCGGCTGAAGCGCACTTATTATGTTCCTGAATATACTTTCTTATTTACGTTGATGCGACTCAACCCTATAATCAACCCTGATTAAATTATGTGGGTTACATCATATGTTTGTGTCTAAAGCATACTACTGCGAGAGTTCGATGCAAGTCTAGTCAAAAACGACCGACTGAATAAGTTTGACCCAAGTCTTATGTGTATATGCTTTCATTCATTCATCAAACGAGTATGTTTGAATATCGGAAATTTATGAGAATTAAAAATTCAACTCTTTGTATTTTCTAGTTTGAAGACAAATTTGTAAGATATTGTTAATGATGAAGCGATCAAGGAATGATCGATCTTTGAAATTTTAGAAACATCCAACAGTGAAGGTGATGAATTGATTTCGCCAGGATATTAGGGATGTGGAAATTTTAACTGAAAACAGAGTTGATAAGTACAAAAACTAAGAAACTTTCATGTCACATTTCATCTACCGAAGTTGACTCATATCTTCTAGAAAAATTATATACATAGTGATGAGCAGGGCAAGTTATTTTATGGCATATGACATTTTAGCCATAGCCAAATAAAAATTATTACACATAAAGGCTGGGACACACTATCCTGCAAGACTGTACGACTTTTAAAAATATATTACTCCGATCTAATGAATTATTGCTGTCTTTTGGAAATTTGCATAAACTTTATCAACCAGGGTTGTAAGTTCTGAAAAGTCGTAAAATTTTTTAGGATAGTGAATCCCAGCCGTTCGTTTGATTTCATACACATTAGGGGCCTGCATAAACAGTCTCGAAAAGTAAATACTTCTTGTTTTTTAAATGTATTCTCGTGGTATGTATTATACTAAACCAATAATAACTCCTGCCGTTTAATAAGCGAAACATCATGGATGTATTGATATTCATGTATATGAGTGGTAACAAGCGATGTTGCGAAGACTTCACAGAGAAAAAACTGCCTAATAGAATCAAGAAGATTTTCTCTATGAAACGCTTTTAGACTAAAAGGTATCCCAGCAGAAAGAAGCGAAGATTTTTTGATAGAGATTCCTTATTGTTTTTATGTGGTAAATCTTATTAATTTTATCAAGAAGAAAACCACATAAAATCAAGAAAAAATCTTATTATTCACAACTTTTTTACTCAATTTCCGTTATTTTTGGCACTCAAAAAACAATCCATAGAGAAAATCTTCCTGATTCTGTCAGGTTTTCTTTTAAATTATAAACTATAGGGATTTCTTATTGATTTTATTAAGTTTCCTTATTGATTTTTTCAAAAAGGTATTCCTTATTGTTTTCATTAGCTTCCTATATTATTATGTGTAAAGCATCTAATTGGTTTTTTCAAAAAGGGTTTCTTCTTGATTTTAAATAATAAAAACTACAAGATTTCTTCTTGATTTTTTCAAAAAGGTTTTCTCTATGAAATTAATAAGATTTCCTTGTTGTAAAAAAACCATAGAGATTTCTTATTAATTTTGTTCTATTTTATGAGGTATTTTGTAGGCACTGTCTTCTCTGTGTTCTTGTTGGTAACAAACAATCACAAGAGGTAGTGTTGATGCGTGTATGCTTGTTATTTTGTATTTTGTACGTATGAGTGTTTGTGCAAGGTGAAGATGGTAAGTTGTTATGTGTTCAATGGTGATTTTTTTAATGCAAGCGCACACAACTAATATCAATGCATGTGTGCGTTTGAATGTGCGCAGAAAAATATAAGATCATACGCACAACTTATGTATTTATGTACCCAGCTAAAAAAATTATATATGGTCCATATATTTTTAATATATGAATGTATATAACTATATATGAATATGTATGAATTCATGTATGGAAATATATGGGATTGTACATGGCAAAACTATTATATATGAACTAATATATGGACTGATATATGAAATGTATTATAACATATGAGCTCATATATGAAAATTTAATTATGAAGCTCTTCATATGTGGATCCATATATAAATATAAGATTTTATATGTGGAGCCATATAAGAATGTATACATACATGATATCTCACATAAGATCGTTTTTGCAATCAAAAAAGCTTGGAATTTGATCACTGCTGAATTGGAAATCCATTAAAAAATACATACGGTGTGCAAAGTTTATATGCGTACCCTCAACGTTTAAAAAAGAAAAACTTTTTGTTACAAAAAACCATTCTTGTATGATTTTATACATTGTGGCCCCATTTAATATATCAAATAATCAAAAGGATAATCCAGTCATTAATTTTATAGGAAATAACAAAATTCTCTAGATAGGAAACAAAGTTCATATTACTGTATTGAAAACTATTGTTAGACGGATTATTTTTTCTTTTATAATTAATTGCATTAGTTTTTAATCTGATTTCTTAAGCTAAATGTTATGTACGAATATGATTTATGTGTTTTTTTAAATAATTGATTCACCTCTTGATGAATGAAATGACTTTTAGTTCGTTTTGAATTATTTGTCCAAACAAATGTTTCATTAAATACAACCTCTCTCTCAAGTCTAAAAAAAATTTAATTTATTGCACAGCAGTGAGCTTTTGTGAATCAAGAGTGTATGAATATGAACTTTGCATACTGTGGAGGGAATTTACCCATAGATACATGTATGAAAATGTATGAATATATATAATCATATATGCCCATATACCCTCATTTTTCGGATCCGAACCATATATGGGATATCATATATGCTCCATACATATTTTTTTAGCTGGGTATGTATGTATGTACATTCGTGACGTTTGTATACACGCCCATGCGTAGAAAAAAGCAATGATCACAAATTTTTTAGTCACAAAGTATTTACTTCTTTCCTCCTATACCTGCAATAACTGAAACAAATGTCTCGCCAACAGGCTGTTTAGCATTTGTTTAAGAAGATTTCGCTCTATTAAAGAATTTGAAAAATCCCTTATGTCCCTTGTGCAGGATTCTAATACACATTTACATGTATTTAAAATAAAAACTATTATAACGGTAAAGGAATTTAATTTTCGAATGGTAAGAAATTTTCTGAAAATGTTAAAACCGGATTAGGGCTGCCTGACTGTCTGGGCATCTGTGATACCCAGCGAGACGCACCTCTGACTCTCATTCTTCAATGCCTATCACTTTATAACACAACCATGGGAAATATCTTTTCTGACAACAGATGTGAAATTACAGTTTACTACCTTCGGCTTCAGACCCCAATTCCTTCCTATGGAGTTTCTGCATGAATAGTAGGCACTGAGCCCTTTAGCCATTTATGGTTTACTCAGAGTGGAACTCAAACATTTAAATAAGCAATATGGAAAAGACAAAGAATAATTTCCAAGAAACTTATTTTCTTTTTTGCCAGTTCCGCCATTTTGTGCAATTTTACGTGTAATTTATTATACTTTTTCATGCCATTTTGCCAGCCATTTTGTATAATTTTTAATTTTTTTTTCCATTTTAATAGTAATAAAAAAGAAACGAAATGCACATTTGATTTGACTATTTACAATATTTTACGTCCAGCTAACAAAATATTAAGCTAAAGTATTGCTGGATTATATCCATTTAATGACGACATATTAAGCATCAAATCCCTCGGCGGCATTACTATGATGTAGACACAAATATTAAATCTACTTGTAAATCAACCTTAATGAAAAAACGCTATTACAATACTTTTATTTTGTCTCATATGAATTATTTAATTACTTGACACACGGTCGAACACACGCCTGGTCTAGTGTCCTTATTTACACAAAAATATCCCAAAACTTACTACTCAAATAATATTACCTTTTTAAATTCAATGTATTTTTCATGTAAATGGAAAAACTGAGTCAGCAATAAATACACTCAGGCATACGATTACTTACAACGATTTATTTAGTATGATAAAAGCAGCGATACTAAAGTTTCTCCTGCATGGAACACGTGCAAGCCTACGGGGCACATCAATTTGCGTGTGCCTGTATGTTTGGATTCATATTAAACAGCCAACAGCGGCGGCGTTGTATGTCAATAATGACGGCAGCCGCTTTAAATTCCTTAACGACGCAACTTGCATAAATATTGTACGTTCTTAAATACGTTTGCTTGTTAGCTTGATTTAGTGTTATCAAACGCCCATATGAAACAAGTCCAACCACTTGAAGTGTTTCATTTTAATCCCTCCCTGTACACTTGATACGCGTAATTTCCATAGTAAAATATTTCAAGTTTTTATTTTCTTTGCTTATTTTAATATGATCAATCCCTTGGGGGTCCAAATCATTTTGCCAAGAAAATCATAGAATATTGCATACCTTGGTGAAGATCTTAGGATGACATATACCGCGTACGAAGCAATTGTTTCAAACAATTAAGGCAGACAGACAATAATAAAAATTTTTTTAATAATTTTTCTGTGTATTTTTAAATTATAAACATGTTTTCAGCATACGTATAATTATTTTTTTTTATTTTTGCATAAATCTTACAGTTAACGCATATAAAATTGTTTTATTTAACTGAACCTAAATTATTTTTAAATTTTAGTGCTTATTTTTCAAGTCGGTTAAATTTATTTGAAAAACTTTAAAATACCAGCGGCGGGCTAATGCCCAATTTTGCAATTATTAGTGGTCCCACTCATTTTCCTAAATCCAAAATACAGCTATTATCAAATCAAATTTATATATGTCAGAATATATAGTTCAATACTAAATTTTAATTGAGTCGCGCCACGCACTTTTGTAAATTGCAACATTGAATTACTTTTAGAACTCAGAATGTGTGAATAGTGTAAGTAAGTGAAATATAACATTTGATATTAATGGGCATGGCTCTAGCATTTTTTAAGTCCTAGATTGTATTGAATTCCTCAGGTAAGCCAGCTTAATCTTACTAATTTTGCTGATTTTCGTTTCGATTCTAATAAGTAAAAGTACAAATCGTTGTTGGTCCGACAAAACTAGCTACTTATGTGTTTCTTACTAAGTTTTCAGAACAGCAAAAAACTGTTGTATTTGGACACCTTTCAATATTTTTGCAAACTGCAACGCTACAAAATTGGTACAAAATTGAATGAAATAGAAAAACCTGGGACCGGATATTATTTTTCTTGTAGGGCTTATCGAGCTAAAGAATAATCCAATAGTGAAATATGCCGGACACCTTCAAAATCCGGATTAACGTTAAAAACCGGTTTTTTAACTTTGCGCACTCATAAGCCTGTAACTTTGTTGCAAATGATCCGATTTTAAATTCTGACCAGATTTGGAAAGAAGAAACTGATATCTAATATATATAATTTACCTAAGAAAACTGGAGAAATTTACACTGAAAGAAAAACCTTCGTAAATGCAATGATTTTTCACATTATATTTATGATTTTGTCATTGTTTTTCAACCAATGCAACGCTTCATTCGCATTACGAAAATTGTGTCACTAACTAGAAAAATATCATATATACAACGAAATATTTTCATTCATAAGCAACGTACATTTTCATATTTTAAATGAAAAATGTAATCATTGCGATGAAACTTATTAGTATATACAATGAAGTGACATTAGTTTTATTTTTTTACGAACTATTTCAATGAATAAACAACATTTGTCATGTAAATCATGACACTATTTCATTACTCAGACGTAACATATCATTTTTTGATGATATCATATCATAGTGTTAACAACATAAGTCATTATTGTAATGACTGATTCATTTATTTAATTATAATTGTATCTTAATAAATATTCAACTTACGTGTGTATATTGGCACAGCCATCAGAAAAACGTTTGCATGATAATTGGCTTCCCCGGCCAAGAGTTGAACTTGGAACTCATCGCGTGGTAGATAGCGCGCTTACCGCTGCAGCGACAACAATCTCAAATATTATTTAGATACACACTAAATACATACATGCCATCATTAATGAAATTTTAATTCAAAGTTATGTAATTGATCTAATTAATTCAACATTATTTAATTTATTTGAAAAGTTATAACTTATAAATAAATAAATATATATATATATATATATATATATATATATATATTAAAAAAAAATTGAATTATATCCAGGATTCGAACCTGGGATTACAAGAGTGGCACACTGCCTACTAGCCAGCAGCAGGATGTTTTCTTCATTATAGTTACGAAAATATATCATTAAAGTTGCAACAAAACTATAATTTCCATAACTACAGATCAATTACATATTTTTTTGATACTTTGATACAATTTGATACTTTGAAATTATTTTATGTAACCTAATCAATTTAAAATATTTTTTTGTATATTTTCTTCACAAAAACATGTATTTAAGTTTTTCGTTACCCGAATGATAATTATTTCGTAACATAAATGATACTAGAAAATGTAAAATATTAAGCACTCGATTGGTTTCATTCCATTAATGCAATTTACATCAATATAATGTAATATTTCATTTTATTAATAAAATTTGTCGTTGTATTAATGAAAGGGGTTCAGCGTAATGGTTTCATTCCCGTGACGAAGTGTTTTTCTTTCAGTGTAGGTGTTATTGTCCAGCACACACAATTTTGCAGATTTTTAAAAAAAATTTCAACTTTGGTGACGTTTTTATACATTATTTTATTAAGAAACTATAATACTATTGAATTCATTCAAAAAGTACGTTTATTTACAATTACAATGCATATTTGGGGTTAAAAATAGAAAAACAATTGAATGAGTTATTTAACTTTTCATGAGAACAAAATTTTTACCAAAATGCCTGCACAATGTTTTTGGTGTTGTTTTTATGCACCTTCTAAAATCTTCTTCTACACCCATTTAAACATAACATGAAAAAGACAGAGATATAAAGTAATAGATTATAAAAAAATTATACGGTCGTATAAATAATCTGCTCCTTTTTCGAAGTATGTTGAAAATTATAAAATAAATTCTAACTGTTTAATAAACTAAAGGGATTCTTACGGTCTAATTCATAAAAAATATTTTAGGTTTATTTGACAAATATCCCATAGAAATATGTCAAATAAGCGCTTAATAAACCTGAAATATATTTTATAAAAAAGGCAGTTAAGATATCAAATGACAATTCAATATGTTCAAGGTGACTTGAACACATGAATTAACTTGAAGGAAAATGGCCGAGCAAAGGTGATTTTATTTTAAGTATTTTTTAGAGAGAGGTGGAGTGATAAGGAAATGTCGTGTATCATGAGGGTTGTTTCCATTTGAAATTATTCGAGTCAAATTTGTATTGATTCAATCACTTACATTTTTTGATAATATAAAAATTTAGGTTCAAGAATGTATACCAATGCGCCTTTTTCCTTGCTGGTCCAGCTGACGATTCGAGAAACAATAACAAGTCAAAACTTAGTACGGAAAGTAGTTCGATTTCATAACAAATTAGTGCAAGCAACCAACTAGAAGTTGAGGCGTTGATACAAAAAGGAAAATGATAACTAAACATTGTTACGATACAAATATAACAATATCGTTTACAATTCAGGGTTAGCTAATGTGCTGATATTTAAATAAGCAAAATTTCAATATAAAGAACATAAGGCAAATAAAATTGATAGTGAATACTATTTTAAACACTAAAAAAACATAAATGTGAAAAAGGGCCAAATTCCTATATAAAATTTCGTCCATCGATAGTAGTGAGATAAAAATGTTGCCCAAGATCTTGTTTGACACACTACCTATCACTAAAATATGCCTTACATCATATAAATTTACAATCGTCAGAGTGTTATATCATTTCGGAAGTGAATTTAAATGAATTAGTTCTAATTATGGTTAAAATCTCATAATATTATGACTAAAGAGAATAAAAGTATGACGAGGGGTAGAAACAGGGCGAAAGACTTCGTGTAAATATACACTATGTATATGTCATCCCATTTAGTCGGCAGAAAATTTAGTTTAGCTATTATATATTTCTTACGCCATTTTTATTTCAATGTAGCTGTCTTTTTTCATAAAAAATTTAGGCTCGCAACAAAGGAAAATTTATTTACAACCAAAAAAAACAGAACAGGGTAATATAACATATTTTCACATTAATATCATTAAAGCTCGGTTAAAACTTTAAATTTTTGTTACAACAACTTTTTTTGTGTGAAAAAGATATAAAGATGAATGTGAAATGTATGTATTTCTATTTTAATACTCTTCTACATCTCCAAGAGCTGCTGCAACAGAAGTTGCAAGTCTAAATAGGTAACAATGGTGCATATTTAGAAATTATCACTAAGTGTTAGGTATTTTAAATACATACCTATTTAAGTTACTCATAGTTGATTACTTTCAGCAGCAAGAGTTTACTATTAATAATGGGTAAAGCTGTAACTAAACGTCAACTAAATAATACATTCAAGGAACAGCTGATTGATTTCATTTACAATTTATTTGAAAAGTAAAATCAATTTGTGGACTTCTAAAATGCACAAAACAACAAATACTGTTTATTCCTAAAAAAATTTTATATAATATGCTTACCTTATTATCTTAATTTCTGTCAGTCATTTCTAATGCGTCCAAAAAACATCCATATAAAGCAATAAAAATATATAGATGTGATTTTGGTCAAAAATTTCAGGCCCTTATTTTAATTCTTTTATTTATAGACAGACTATAGCCAAAACAAAACTACTTTTTTAGAGTTTATATAATTTTTTTAAGGAAATAAAACTGTTTTTAATTAATTATAGAATTTATCGTTCAAATTATTATCGACATTTTATGTTCTCTACATAACAACATGAAAGGTTGCATTTCATTTACCACCTGAAAGAAGTTGCTGCACTAATTACTAATTGTGAATATAATAACTATATAACTATATAATTATATAACTATAACTATTTGTCTATGAACTATTTTTAGTTTCTGTTCTATTAGTTTCAACATTGGTTACGATTTCTGAATATGCGCCAATGAGATTTTCTACTACGTTCTTATAATCGCTGCAATGTTGTTATAATTTGTCGGGTCTATTTGGTGGATTATAATATCAATCAAACAAGTGTCATTTTTATTTAACATGAGTGAAAAAAAAATATAAATTGAAGTTTAAATGAAATGTATAACTATAAAGTTAGTGCCAACGGCGGTTAGCCGGCACCGATCTCTGTCCTTTTAAGATGGGTTATTTCTTTAGCCCACTTTTCTCAAGAAAGGGTGTGTGAAAAATGTACATAAAATATTAAGTTTTATATTTAAGTTAGTTGATCACCTAGTACACTTTTTTAGACTCACGATTTCCATGTTACATACCAGCTTAAACAAAGGTTCTACCGAGATTTGAACTCGGATCGCTGGATTCAAAGTCCAGAGTGCTAACCATTACACCATAGAACCCTGATGCACATATTCCGACTGATAGGAAACTTGAATATAAAGAATAAATTCATAAATCACGTTTGAATAGAATTTCGGAAGAATCGCTTGATTGATGCAAATGATTAGGTATGTGGAAGTGGCTCACTTTTAAAACAACTAGATCACACGGCGGCTAAAAATTACTCTTTAAATGAGAAGGCCCTTATTATTTAATTCCTGCGAAATTTACTTGTTTATTTAAACAAGTAAGAGTGCTATATTCGGCTGTGCCGAATCTTATATACCCTTTACCAAAGTGCGTTTATGTAGTATAGAGATACATACATAAGCACAGAGATATGTAGGTACATATTAATTTTGTGAAAAAATGCATACTTTTTGTGCAATTTTTAGGTTTTAGGCATTATGTTAAATTTGGTGCTTTTTTGCGATTTTTTTCGGTTTTTGGCGTTTTTTTAATTTTGGCAATTTTTTCGTTCTGGCGATTTTTTTGATTTTGACAATTTTTTTTTTTCATTTAGGCGATTTTTTTATTTTTTATATATATTTTATTTTTTTATTTTTTTGTGGCAATTTTTTAGTTTTGACACTATTTTTTCTCGTTTTGGCGATTTTTTCGGTTTTTGGCGTTTTTTTTTTAATTTTGGCGACTTTTTCCCTTCTGGAAATTTGTTTGATTTTGAAATTTTTTTTCATTTAGGCGATTTTTTTATTTTTGGCGATTTTTTTTTCATATAGGCAATTTTTTTTGTTTTGGCGATTTTTTCGGTTTTTGGCGTTTTTATTTCTTTTTTGGAATTTTTTTAGTTTTGACACTTTTTTCTCGTTTTGGCGATTTTTTCGGTTTTTGGCGTTTTTTTAATTATGGCGATTTTTTCATAGAGGCAATTTTTGTTTGTTTTAGCGAGTTTTTTCAGTGTTTGGCGTTTTTTTTTAATTTTGGCGATTTTTTTTCATACAGGCAATTTTTTTTGTTTTGGCGATTTTTTTCGGTTTTTTAGCTTTTTTTTAATTTTGGCGATTTATTTTCGCTTTGGCGATTTTTTCGATTTTGGCGATTTTTTTTCATTTAGGCGATTTTTTTTCATTATTTTCGATTTTTGTTCATATAAGCATTTTTATTTTTGTTTCGGCGATTTTTGCGGATTTTTGTCATTTTGGGAATTTTGTTTTGTTGTGACACTTTTTTCTCGTTTTGGCGATGTTTTTCGGTTTTTGACATTTTTTTTGGCGATTTTTTTTTTGTTTTGGCGAACTTTTTGATTTTGCCGATTTTTTTTATATAAGCGATTTTTTTAATTTTTGGCGATTTTTTTTCATATAGGCAATTTTTTTTTGTTTTGGTGATTTTTTTTGGGTTTTTGGCGTTTTTTTTTTAATTTTGGCGATTTATTTTCGTTATGGCGATTTTTTTGATTTTGGCGATTTTTTTTCATTTAGACGATTTTTTTTTCATATTTGGCGATTTTTGTTCATATAAGCATTTTTTTTTGTTCTGGCGATTTTTGCGGATTTTTGTCATTGTGGGAATTTTTTTTGTTTTGACACTTTTTTCTCGTTTTGGCGATTTTTTTCGGTTTTTGAATTTTTTTTTGCGATTTTTTTGATTTTGCCAATTTTTTTCATATAAGCGATTTTTTTAATTTTTGGCGATTTTATTTAATTTTAGCGCTTTATTTTCGTTTTGGCGATATTTTTTTATTTTGGCGATTTTTTTTCATTTAGGCGATTTTTTTTTAATATTTGTTGATTTTTGTTCATATAACAATTTTTTTTTTGTTTTGGCGATTTTCGCGGTTTTTGGCGTTTTTTTGTCATTGTGGAAATTTATTTTTAGTTTTGACACGTTTTTCTCGTTTTGGCGATTTTTTTCGGTTTTTGGTTTTTTTTTAATTTCAGCGTTTTTTTTCATTTTGGCGATTTTTTTCGTTTTGGCGATTTTTTTTCAATTTTTGGCAATTTTATAATTTTTGGATTTTTTAGTTTTATCGTTTTTGAAAATTTCAACAGTTTAGCTCTTACGGTTTCCAAGATATATCAATTTGTTAAAATTACATAGTCAAAATTGCATTAACTGATGGACCACCCTTTAATTTAAATTTTTTTAATTTTAGTGTTAATTTCTGTAGGATATATAAAAATACACAAATTTTACAAATTTCAAGTGTCAATATACATATGTACACACATACATACAATTGTATGTATATTACATGGGATTTTAAAAGTTTTCGTTACTCATTTTGGAACACCCTTTAATTTTTAGCTTTTATATATTTGTTGTTGTAGCGACCAAAGTTCTACATACACTGTCCAAATTTCAGACCCGTAGCTTTTACCGTTCTTGAGAAAATAGCATTCTTCCTAAAACATGAAATATGTTTAATTATTAGAAAAAAAGTTAAAGTTTTCCAACCCTGGAAACGTTTTTTTAATTTGTTAAATTTTTAATTTTTTTTTAATTATAAATACCAATTTTATTCACACCGAAGTATAAAATAAGTTAATTTAATAAAAAAGTAATGAAAACTTGTTTTCGGTAGTTATTTTCTATGGGAATATTGAGTATGAGTTTTCCAGCTCTGAAACCGTCTGCTCGATTTTGCTGATTTTCAATAGCAAAATTTTTCGGAAAATTTCTGACACACCAGTCCAAGAACGAAGTCTCTAGCTCTTCTGGGAGCTTGGGAAAACCGATTTCACGTACAGACAGACGGACAGACGGACATCGCTTGTTCGTCTTCCCTATGCATAAGGATCCAGAATATATATACTTTATGTGTCGTTTATTAATATTGTAGAAATTACAAACGGAATGACAAACCTATATATACCCTTTTAACATTTTTTGGTAAAGGGTATAAAAACGCATTCAGCGATGACACATCTTCAACAAGAGTGGAGCTATCGTAATAAAATTCTAAACTCAATTAATAATGTACGGCGTAAAAAGCAATACTTACCTTCTCGCCGAATACGCTTGAAGTAATGACCGAGCGTTTTCAAGGTCTGCTGATAAGCACCCTTCAAATTCTCATTAAATATAAATAATTAAATTTTAAATTTAATTAAATATTATAAATAATATTATTCTTTTAATTATTAAATTTATGTTTATAAGTACATATGTACGCGTATTTTATTTTTAATTTTCGTATTATTTTTAAGGACATAAAAGCCTCGCAAAAGGTAATATTGGACCTGTGAAGCAAACGTAAATATGCCCGGCTATTATTTTTTTATTTTTATAATTTCGTAAGCATTTATTTCCTTGATTTGTTTATTTATTTTAAGGACGCACCATAATATCAGTTCCTTACCTGTTTTTTTTGATTGTGAAAACCTCAATATCCATTTGATTAAAATTAATAATACATATAATTTATGATACATTTCTAATTAATATTATTATAATATTTAATTTTAATGAAAAAAGATATCAGAAAATTCGGTGCAATATCACAGGTTCAACCGAGATGTGAACTCGGATAGCTGGATTCAAAGTCCAGAGTGCTAAACATTACACCACACAACCACACAAAAATGCTATTAATAATAAAATAAAAAAAAATATATAATTTAAAGCAAAAATATTTTTATTAACAGTTTAAACATTTTTCATAGCAAATTTTAAAATTTTATTACATTTGATATAATAGGTTTTTTAATTTAGTAAAAAATTTTACGAATTTGTAATAATTATTACTGGAAAGTGTTCACTAACTCAAAAGGCTTACAAAGGAGAGAGCGCCAAAAGAGAGAGAAACAATTTAGAGAATAAAAAAATTCTTACAATTTTATGCTTGGAACACAACTGGGACGAACTACGAATTTTTCGGTGCGAACTTTCGTCATAAAAAATAAAACACATTTGTGCATATAAAAATGAACACAACACCGCCGTACAACGAAATTCGTCGTTCGTGACGAACTCTGAGATAGATTTATTTCTATTTTGTACGCCGACGAACGACGAAAAAACAAAATTGAGAGAAAATTCTCACCCTCTCTCTCTATTTTTATACACACAACAACCAACTTTATCAAATATGAGAGAAGAATTCGGTGAGCAAATTCGTCGTTATTGTGCTTCACACGACGAATTTACGCAGCGAATTCTTATCGACGAATTCGTCGACGTGGACGAAATTCGTCGTTCGTCCCAATTGTTTTCCTAGCATTACTTGTAAAATTTTTACTTGCAAGAATTATCCAGACAGCTGTTCTATGTTTTGTTTTCAAATTAATTATTTATAAAATACCTGAAAAAACGAAAACTGAAAAATGCGATTTCTTTATTTAAAAAATATGTATACGTATGAAATAAGAAATCATATTTTCTTAATTTATTGTGTTTCTTTCATTAAGAGACATTAATTCAATTTTATTGTCAAAGACTTTCGTTTGTTTCTCATATCTGATCAGAGATGGAAAGTCGCATTTTTGTATTTCTTAATGGAATAAAATTAAAAAGTTATGAAAAATGCATACAAATATTAAATATCAATTAAAAAAATCAATTTAAAACATTATTAAACAAAATACATCAGAAAAAGTACATTGTATTATGATTTCCATCCATAGTTCTGATATGAATAAAATTTTCTTGTAAGCTTTTACAAGTAAAGCGTTCATTTACTTTTTCGTATTTGGGAGAGTAATCTTGTAAATTTCTGTTTTACTCTCTACACTAAAAAAAGACATATACTTTTATTAAGAAACTTTTTTCCCTAAATTCAACTAAAAAAAAATTCTAAGTTTAAGTAATTTTTTCTAAGTTTAAGTAAATTTCTACAAAAATCTACTAATAATTACTTAATATGAGTAAAAAATAAAAAGTTCACATCATCAAAAATAGTTCATAAAAATACACAATAAATTTCTCAAAATTTCAGGAAATGTTTACTGACTTAAAGGAAATATTTACTCAAAGTAAGAAAATGGTTATAAACTGAAGGATATTTTATAACAAGGACTGGTGAATTTCATCTTAAATCAAAAAATAAGCTTTAGGAAATGAATTACTCCTGATTAGTTCATTAAATTTGACTTACTTAAAAGATGTAAGAAAGTATACTAAATTTTAGCAAAATATTTACCAGTTTTAAGTATTTTTTCTTTGAATTATTGAATTTATTATTGATTTGCATTTAGCAAAAAATCCATTTAAATTTTTCATATTTTCGAGGAATATTTGAACTTGAAATGAATTTTTTCGTAAATAAAATAATATTTTAAACCTCAATAATTTAAATGCTTATTCAGGCTGCCTTGTTAGGCAATTGGTTAGAGTGCTTGCTTATCAATCAGAAGGTTGCTGGTTCAATGCTTCTCTCCTAGACTTGTGCCATTTAGTTCATTTCAGTGATCGGTCAGTATAGTTCATTATTTATAAATGAACTAGTTCGTTCATTTAGTTCAATCGCTCTTTTTAGTTTAATGAACTAGTTAGGTCGTTTTAGTTCAATGATTGCACATCAACAATTCTACCTACATACATGTGTATGTATGTATGTTGTGGTCTTTAACAATAGGTCTGTCTGCGTACACATATTTTGCATCATTTTGTGCAAAATGTTGCAAAATCTTACAAAATGTTGTCTGCGTACTCCAAATCTCTTGCAGCGAGAGAGCCAAAAACAGAACTTTTTGACAGTTGGAAGTTAGAGAACTTGCAAAATGTTGCTGGAGAAATTTCTTCTTGCAAGATTTTGCAACTACATAGTTGAACAGCTGTTTTTATTACTTTTTGAATGAAATAATTTTTGTGAAATGAAAATAGAAATTAAAATTTTACAATGGCAGAGGTAAATAGTTACAATTGTGTTGATTTTTAACGTTTATAATAAATTATAATGAACAAAACACTTTATTTCATGTTAGAAACGTCCAAATATACATTGCGACCGTGTCGTAAAAGTAGAACAAATGATTCCAATAATGCTATTTTTCTGGCTAAAATTCTTTTGCTTTGTTATTTCAATTGTTTACACACCGATCAGCTGTTTTCTTGCAAGATTTCACTGGATACTGTCTGCGTACTTTTCAAGATATTTTCAGTCGACAGAGTAAAATTGGTCTTACTCTCCTAAAAAAGTTGACTGAGTATTTGCTACTGGAAAAGTACGCAGACAGACCTAATATCAAAAGCACGGATTCTGTGATTAAAAAAGTTTACGAAAACTAAAATTAATTAATTAATTAATAAATTTGCTTTATAAAGGGTTTATAATATAAACTTTATATGCAAAACAAATTAAGTTTGAATTTTTTTAGAAATCTCATAAATCCAAAATATTTTGTGTGTGTTCGTGTGTTTTCTTCTTTATTGCATTTGTGGTAGTAGTAGCCAGCAAGAACAAAATGCAAATACATACATATGTACATACATACATATGGATGAGTATAGAAGCAAAGCACAATAAAAAGGGAAAGCAAAACGTTGAAAACATTTAGTTCAGTTTGTGTTAGTTCATTTTGTGTCTCAGTTCCTAGTTCAAAAATTGAACTAGTTCAAAAATTGAACTATTGAGCGTAAAACAATTGAACTAGTTCACTTAGTTCAAAGTACTGAATCGTTCATTTGAACTAGTTCGTTCATGAACTACACAAGACTATTCTCTCCTCTCAAGGAGTTTATATGTATGTATGGTGAATTATAATTAAAAATATAATATGGAGATATAATAAATAACATATAATTTGGTATAGAATTAAATTAAAAATAACTACCAGAATTAAAGACAAAAAAATTAAGAAATTTACTAAATTTGAGATCAAAGACGAAAAAATTTTTTTGCGAAGCTCCGAATTTTATGGGAAAATTTTACTTAATTTTAGGAAAATTTTACTTAAATATGAAAATATAATTACTATAAACTAGTTCATTAATGAACTAGAAATTTAGTAAATATTTTACTGGTTTCAAGTAAAAAAAGCTTTGGCGCCATACGACAACTTTTTTTTATTCAAATTTAGAAAATTTCCCAAAGTTTTAGTTAATTTTTTTTTGAGTGTAGTTGCTAGTTTCTGTTGTCAAAGTAAATGAACAAACCTAATAGCATTTTCTTTCCATTAAAGCTCAAAACGGCATAAAATAGACAAACCAAAATCCTGGTTAATTTTCTCCAAACAGAAAGTAATTTTATTTTTAGAATACTTAAGCTATGTACAGACGATTGTCAGATCTTACCATATTGTCAGATCTGTCAATGTGCTGGCAATATACTGGCAATCGAAAATTGCCAGTACAATATTCCTTGTCAGTTCACACGGTTGTAAGAAATTCTTACAAATTAATACCAGACGGTTGTATGGCAATTAATTCATCTGACAAAATTGTCAACCGAAAAATTGTAAGTTCACACGGTTGTCATATGCAAAAATTGTCAGATCTGTTGTTATGCGTTGCCAGACTCAAAGCGTTTGTTAGAAATTGTTAAATATCACTCGTTTGTGTTTGTGTTAAATGTAAAAAGTGAAAGTATAAATTATTATGGACTATAAGGAAGCAATTACAATGATTTTGTGTACATATATTTTATTATAAATGTTTTATTTAAAATCAAGCGTGTGCAGTGTTGCCCTTAGAAATAATTCTCTTACAATGACTCCATTGTCAGATGCATAAACTTTGCACATCTGACAATATTAAAATGTCTGAAAAATATCTGGCAAAAATTTTACAATGTGTTCACACGATTGTAAGATGTCTGACAATTTGTTGTCAGCTGCTAGTCTTTCAATGGGCTGACAATGCTGTTTCTGGCAACGACGTCTGACAAAATTTGTCTGTTCACACGGTTGTAATAAATTTTGCGCACATTTTACTGACAATATTGTAAGATCTGACAACCGTCTGTACATAGCTTTAGGTTGTAGAATATTGTATCGAATTTTGCTTAAGAATAACGAAAGATTTTCACAGTAGGCATAGCTATATGTATATATGACCACTGGATATGGTTTTCTTGCAAAAACTTAAAATTGCACCATTTTGAGTATACCATTTTTGAGGAACAATGTATATGTATATTTATATTTATAAGTTTTATGACATGAAATAAATAAAAATTTAATTCAAATTTCTATTTTAGCTATTTAAATTATCTACGCTTAAATAAATCTAATTTCTTATTTCTGTTATGTTGTTCGGAAAACTTTCAATCATACTTGGAAAGTGGAACCACATTTGAATCAAACTCCATATTTGCCAAATTTTTTCATACGCCAACGCTATACACATTCGTAATGAATATTTTAACTATTTAAAGCTCAATTTAAGCAAAATAAACAATATGCAAAAGCTAAACTTGCAAAGAAATTTAAGACTTTAAACGAGAAAAACAAAAATTCTGATACACAACATTCTTTAAACACTCTGTGCAAACAACAAAAATTTAATAGCAAAATGCAAAATATATTACATTTGTAAAAGAATTCCAATAAACTCCAGCTAAAAGTGAAGCTTTAAAAACATACAAAACAAAACCTTCATTCAACTCATCCTCCTTCACTAACAAAAAGCCAGATAATCAAACAAATAAATGTCAGACATTCATTGAAACACACGCTGATAAACCCATACAAATTCATTTCAAATTCCCCAAAGGGAAAAAGTACGAGCCAAGAAGAGGAGCAGGCAATAATGAAATGTAATGAAAATATACATTTAGCGACGAAGAAGATCTCACTGGATGTTTTGTGCACGTGCAAAGTTAAAACAGTGGCGTATCTTGCAACTCGAAAAGTTCATATCAACTAAAGGGAGTGAAAGGCATACCACCCTGATGCGTGTGCTTGAGTATATGCGTTTGTATATATTTGTGCTCTATTTCCATTAACAACCCCACAAATGTTGGGGTGTGTCTGCAAATGTATTCATGAGTTTGTTTTCCTAAAACCAGCAAGCCATAGTAGAAAACACCATTGTTGATGATGAAAATAAAATGTGTGAAGTTTTTATCCATATAGCAAATGTGTTGATATTTGGGGGGCAGAGAACTTAGAGCTTCCGTACACAAACACCGTAACAGCTGCTTAAGAAAGTGGGGGGGGGTTGTCTTTCGGTTTGCAATACGGAGAAAAAGTTATAGGTGGGCGACAGAAAGCAAGGTTGTAACATTGCCATCATAAGAAAAGTTCCTGAATTATAGGTACGTACCCCTTAGGAAAAAAAATAAAGAAAAATACTTAAAAGCTTGACAGTTGGCTGTTAAGGGCTAAGGCGCAAATGAAGGAGTTAGGTGAAGTAATTGGGAACTTTTTAACCAAATAATTTTCAAAAAGTGTGAAAGATTATATGAAAAAATGTTGAAAGACTCGTGTATACATAACACCTCTATATAAGTCTTGTAAAAAATCTGATATAACAAACCATAGAGATATATTACTAAATTAAGCGCGATTCCGAGAGTGTTTGAAAAATTATTTCTGATTTGTTCTGTCACCAGACAGCATTTTTAATGTCATCTTACCAACATGATTAATATTAACCATTATTTAACATCTTTAGACAATTGCGCACTTACACAAAAGAAACAAACTGATGTTATTTATACAGATTTTAGCAAAGCATTTGATAAAATCAAGCATCATCTTATTCTTGTTAAATTAGATCAATTATTAATTAGTAACTCCTCGGAGCTTAAACTGGTTAATATGATATTTGATTGGCAGAAAGCAAACCATTCGTTTTAATAATAGTACTTTTAAGTAAATAATTACAAGTAGGGAGCCATCTTGGGCCTATTCTGTTGTCTATGTTTATAAATGATCTGCCAAACATCATAAACTTTATTTATATACTGATGTATTCTGATGATGTAAACATTTTTTACTCCTCTAATAATTTTATCGATCACATTAATCGTCAAAGTGACCTTAACATATTTTTTATATAGCGCAAACTTAAAATGATGTAGCTGAAATTAAAAAATGTAAATGTATGCGTTTTTCCAGAAGTTAGCTAATACCTGGGAGGTCATTAGCTGGAGTTGGTTGATTCATTTCCTGATTTTGGAATATTACTGAAGCCAAAATTGTGTTTTGTTCATCATATTACGATAACAGTGAATAAATACCGGGGGGTTCTTGCCTTCATAAAGAGATGGGTTAATGAGTTTTTTGGCCCCTACATTACGAAGTAGGTGTACGTGTCCCTAGTTAGACCGTTTTAGAATACGGATCAATCATATAAGACCTATAGTTAATACAATATTCATAATAATCATATTAAATTCAATTTGTGCTGTAAAGGAACGAGCTAGTTCAACTGAACTATTCCCATAAGTGAACGATGTAAGCTAGTTCAGTCTAGTTGTTCTTTTTTTTCCTTTGGTCTTTTTTGTTCATTTGCTCTTTCATGTTCTTTCGTTCGGTTTTGTTCCTTCGTTCGTTTATGATTTTTATTTCGTTATATTTATCTTGTTCTCTGTTTTTAACCAATACAAATGCAAAATATTTCAACTAAAAGATTACAGTTTTTCATTTGCATAATCAAAACAAACAACAGAAAATTTATATTTAGTGAAATATACAAGTGAGCTTAACAAAATTAAAAGAAATAATTTGTAGCATTGAATTAAAAAACAGATTGTGAAAAAGATTATTAGGAATAAAAAAGTGATTCAAATTTGTTTTAAACTGATTACGAACCTCATTTTAAAAATGTTCGTTGAAAAATATTAAGTTTTACCTTTTATTTAATAAAAGCATATAGCGAATGAGACCACAAAGTACAAATGAAAATATGTATGAACTTTTACTTAATTAAAAGAAAGAATTTGTTTTGTTGATTAAAAAAGTGATTAAAATTGGTTTTCAAATGATCGCATACTTCATTTTAAGCATTTTCAATCAAATATATTAATTTAAATAAGGGCACTAAGCATGAAATGAAATTACTTTAGAATAATAACACATGAAGAAAACATTGAAGTGAATGACTGTGTAATATCTGTTCTATTGTTCACTGAACAACTGATTGAAAAGAAAAATTGAATGAAAAGAAGGAACTAGTTCATATTGTTGTTGTGAACAAAAAGGAACAATCCGCAAAAGGAACAACTATGCCAAACTCTATATTGAATCTGTCCAAAAACAATTCTTGTTATTCTATTTACGTGGCCTTCAGTGGAGTTTCACAACAAATTTGCCTTCTTATACCAGCAGGCAGGCTCTAATAAAACTACCTACTCTAGAAATTCGTTGTACAATGTTAAATGTGTCTTTTATGATTAAGCTTATTAATGATAATATTTGCTCCGAATTTCTTTTAAATTTTGTTAATTTAAATTTAATACTCTTTTCCAGCTTTGTAGACCTAAATATGAGATTGTTGATCATTTTACGAGATTATGCCGTCAATACAATTATTTGTCGGAATTTCTGGACATTTCTATAAATTATAATATCATTAAGCACAAAATTATTGTTTTTCTTAATTCATAAGTTATAACTTTTATTATTTATGTAAGTCACGTTATAAAATCGAATTTTATGTATTTTACTATTAGTCTGTGAGGATTATATTCATTGAATAGATCATTAAACAAATAAACAAATAAATAAATAAATAATTATGAAGTCTTTTGGCGGTAAAAGTAACAACTTCAAAATTCGATTAGTATGGGTGATTTGCAATGGCTAATTATACAGTCTATTAACAAACTTTTAAAATGCTCATACATTATATAACATACATACATATGCTTTATAATGATATGGCTCAAAAGATCAACACTTGTAGCTGTCGAGGTGCACACATGTCCTTGGACCATATCAATGCCTATCCTATTCTATGTTATATTAAACTGATATATTAAACTAGTGTTGGTGTTTTATATTTGTTCGTATAATAAAGAATAAAAAGTTTTATTCGAAATTTTTAAATATTTTTGCAATAAAACCCACTCATATGTATTAGTTTAATTTTTTTTTCTTAAAGAAAAAAATCATTGCGGAAAAAAACAATGGTTTCGTAGACCATAACCTACTTCGCAGCGGAAACAAAATTATGCGATCCTATGATACTAAATGCGGAGTTTTAACGTTTTGTTGTCCTGGATTTCCCACTTTCCGATTACTCCAATACTTTTTAACCAGTGCTGGTATTTACCTCTATCAACTGCCAATACTAAAATGATGAAATTAAGTGAGAAATGTCGTTGACGAAAAATATTTAAAAGAAACACTATGTAATTTTGTTATATTTCCATATCATATACTAGTGGCAACGTTTGCCATTTGCGGTATTTTTCATTGTGTGGCATTGCTTTCCATATAAAAAACATAATTTGAACGGCATGGCCCACATACTGAAAATGATACAACAAAATTACAACACAAGAAATGCTAGATTAATTTTCTACTAGGAAGTCTTTATATATACATACACAGAAAAAAGTGTTCACCAATTAATAATTTCAATTAAGAATTTAATTATATTAATTAAATTTTTAATTGTATTAATTAATTTGACTGGAAAAAATTAATTGATATTATCAAATTGTTTATAGGCGAAAATTCAATTAATTTTTTAATTGATACTACAAATATTTTAATTAATATTACAAAATCATTCATATTACTTTTTTGTGTGTATGTATGTGCCCTTAGTTATGAAAGTGGTCTAAGTCACATGCATTTTTGCTTCGAATCAAATAAATCTTTGAAAAACTTCAAGAAATATTCAAAAAATATTAAATAAATTTATATAAATCGAGACTAGAACAAATCTTAATTAAAATGTTGTATAATATAAAAATATATTTTGAGTTGCTTAAATGTAATTTACTAAATATCTCGACCAAAGGAATATATAACTTGACCACTTTCATAATTAAGGGCACATAAGTACATACAGATACATATACCCGTCGCCTCTATGGTTTTCAATGTTCAAATGGTTTGCTTGTTTTTCCTATGCCTTGGCTTTCAATACATAAAATATGAAAGCCTTGTTATTTATTTGTGACTTATTGTCTTCTTTATATAAAATTTTTCCATCTATATAAATTTGCAGGCCATAAAAACAGTAGGACTTTGCATTTTAAGGGCTTTTTCTTTATAGTGTTTTCTCCATTATTTGTGCTTTCTTCTTTTTCTTTTGTTTCCGTTTCATTAAAAAAAATGTGATGGTATTTGCTATACACGAGAGACAGCCTTGTCAGCTGTTCGAATATTTTGTATGAATAAATCCTTAAAATGGTGGTTGTTTTCTTCCTTTGGTGAAGCGAGTGGGTGTAAAAGGAATAAATTTGCATCTGCTTAAATAAATTTTGCAGGTGTTTTATATTTTGTACATGATTTGGGTGGAGAGCAGAAGCAGTTGAATGAGGTAAGTTTATTTTCCTGTTTAATTAGGAAAATGAATTTAATAAATTTTACGTGATTTTGCTACAATAGTTAGAGTTTTTTTATTATCTTCTAATTTCTCTTTAAATGTGTAAGCAAAACTAACTATTTTCCCAAATATATCTGCAACTTGATCTGATAAAATACAAAGTATTATTTCTTATTAATACAATAATAATAAAAGTATCTGTTTATTGCTAAAATATTGACTGCCTTTGGCTGAAAATTTATTTAAGACTGCATCCCCTGTGGCGTATAACCGTTAATAATATTTTTTATTTTTATATGCTTTTAGCTGTTTAAGGTGTTAAGTTAGTATTTTTGTTATGTTACTATTTGCTCCTAAATAAAATAAATATATTGTCATAGAAGCTTATAGAAATTGGGTAAAGGTGAAAATAGCTTTTGTGACATGCTTGAAAACGAAGAAATGATCTTAAAATATTAAGTGCGATATCAAATATTCCCTGGAAATTATTTCAAACAAACTCAAACAAATTATTTCAAGCAAACTCTTCCTATTCCAAAAAATAGTTTTATCTTAACTGCAATTTAGCAAATAATTTTTCAATATAGGGGAATACTTAAAAGCGACAGCTTACAAGAGAGCTGTTTTAGAATCGGTCTATTTTAATATAAAATCAGCACAGTGTGTCAGGCCAAGTTCCGGCCTCTTCATACAGTGTGTACATTTATACGAAGCCATTTATTCGACTTGTTTTCCACCCCCCTCCCCCATAACATTGTTCCACGCAATCGTAAGGTTATAAAATTTAAACTTTAATTAAAATTAATTCATGTTACGAAGCTTAAAAGTTTTATAATAAAAGCTTTCTGAGATATGGAGGTGCAAAAAGTGCATATTTTAACACATATTTACACGCTATAACCTGAGAACTGAAACTTGGTACACGAGTATATCGAGGCAAGCAGTTAACTATAAAAATCTGAAAACGCAGAACTTTAAGCCAGGGGGTGGTGGCCCTAATCCTATCAAAATTGGAAATTTGCGCAAGTGAGCTGAAATTTAATACACAAGTAAGCCTAGGTGAGAAACAAACTAAAAAAATCTTAAAACTTGGAAATTTAGGCAGATGGGTGGGGCTACGCCCATAAAAACTCCCAATCAAAATTAATGATAATGAACTGAAATTGTATACACCAGCAGGCCAAGAATCGAAAAATTTTTAACTGAGGCCACCCTAATATTGTTCGGAATTAAAAACTAAATACACAGCATTTAACTCAAGCCATTTTGTTGAAACCTTGCATATATCGCACACTAAATTATAAACATTCACAACGCAAAATATTTCAGATACTGAGTGGTGGCAAACAACTGTTGATACTGTTTAAGTGACGCAATTATGTTAATTAAAAAAAAGTATAACGGTATTTTATATTATTCAAGAAGACTAACTTGCAAAAGAAATTGTCGAGGTCGCTAGGGATTTGTTTAATTAACTGGATTTTAAAAGAAACAAAACCACTTTGATAATTTTGAGTTGCAACTGTTTATGATTTAGTGTGCGATATGTCCGATGCACTATGATCTTAGAGAGTGGGCGTCATCACACTCATAAAATGTAAGCATAGTGATCCATCTGCTCCGGCTTATCAGATTTAAATCTATTACTTATATTTAAATATTTCGTATCACAATAACATCTTGAGTTTAAAATAGAGGGGCAGGGTAGCGCCCATACAATTTAAAGCTATAAGTCGCGTCAGTGATCTGCAATTTTATACACAAGTAAGCGTAGATGAGTGAACGAATGAAAAAGTCTTAAAACCTAGAAGTTCTATTCAATGGGCGTAGACACGCACTTTAAAAAAAATTTTTACTAGGGAGCTGAAATTTTATTTACAAAAATCTAAAAATCCGAAAATTCCAACCATGGGATGGGACACGCTCTTTAAACTAATATTAACAGCCGTATTCATAAAAATTTTAAACAGCGTTTCATAAGTTGTTTAAGCAATATTCGCTAAAATTGTATTCATAATAGAATTTTAGCTTACAAACCGTTTTTTAAACCTTGCGTAAATTAGCAAATTTTAAAATTGACTGGCCCCATGTTTAAACCAATTTTAAGATGACGTTGTTGTATTTTTGCTTTGTGTTTGTTTACATTTTTAGTTTTGCCTGTATGTATGTATGTATGTGTGTACGTATGTATGTATGTACGTAGATATGTACATGTGAATGCTATTTAGAAGAAGAAAATAAAATTGTATTTTTTTAGAAGCTCATGATGAAATTTCAAATGAACTCCAAATAAATATTTACCAGAGAAGGAGCAATCAGCTTTCCATTCCCATTTCGTCTTTTCTCAATGTAGAGAAGAAAGAAAAATAAAAATAATAATTATAGTGATGTATAAAAACTCACAACAAATAAAATAGAACTCGTTATTCTAGTGCTTCGTAATCTGCAATAAAAAAATCATGTAATAAGCACTTTTAAGAAAGATTCGCTGTAATCTATTTTTATTTTTTTAAATTTTGACGAGTTGGAACACATTTTTTATTGTATAAAAACAATATTTTTCCAAAAATGGACAAAAAACAAATACAGATACGAGTACTTTGTGAATTAATAATCGTTGTTTAGCAGAACTAGGATGCAAGTGGCAAATAGTGTTGCCACGATATTTTTAAAAAAGCAAGTTAATTGATTTTTAGTTAAAACACTGATTATGAATACAAATATTTAAAAAACCTTATTTAGCCTTAAAATGTTTTTTAACTAATATGGTTTTTAAACCTCAATCAACTTTTTTTTATGAATACGGCTGTAAGAGTTTAACTTAAGGCGTTCAAACTCGATTTTTTTAATAAGAGAAGTAACACGCAGGCAATGAATGCCTACTACTACTTATAGGTGTTACCTTCTTTAGGAAAGGGATAGTGATAGAGAGGACAGGTGGTGAAGGAAGAGATAGAGGAAAGCTTCTTTTTGTTATACAACTCTACGTTTTGCACGTTATAATGCAGAGTTGCAGCGCCTCTGGTTTCAATGAGGCACATTAAATTTTTGAAGCTGTGTGTAGTAGCCATTTTTATTCGTTATTTTACCGTTATTTTTATTTATCATCGCCGATGATTCTGCTACACAATACCGACGAAGGACGGCGCTCCGATGTTACATTAGGATTAGTATCTGCCGAAGTCGGTATAGTTCAGTGACCAGTGACTATGAATTCATCACTTGAACTTTCGTACAACAACTGATACAAAGGACACTAATACACATCAGAAAAATGCAAAATGACTGTCGGTTAAAGGGATTGAACCCAGGATTTTCGGTTTTGTAGTCAACGTGTTAACTACTTTAGCCAACGCCACCCTCAAACTTTGACTTTATTGAAACTTTTCATAGACATTGATTTTATCTAAATCAACTATTCCGGTTTTGAAAAGTAGCCATAACAACACATATAAAATATTAACCTTCTCTTTCATCTACTTCTCCTTAGCAGATTTTTTCCAAACAAATTTATAAAATGCAAGGCAGATTGTAGTGATAGGCCAAAAAGCACTTGGCCCAAATTTTGGTGGCTAAAATTTTGGATAGGAACATGACCTTTTTTTACATTTATGTTTCTGGGAAAATATCTCTTTACTTCTATAATTCATAAATAAATAAAATGTAAAGTAACATTAAATGATTTTGATTAGCATTTAATTTCCGCTCCATATTAATAATAATAATATAAGCAATGTAATATTGTGTTTACATTTGCACAAAATCTAGTAGTGACAAAATTTCTGGCGAAATCTAGTATAATTTCCATACAAAACAAAATCAACTTCGGTACTACATTTTGTCAAAATCTACCTAAAATCTATTAGAACTGTCTATTGGCTGTGCTAGAAACTAAAACTTAAAAAGAAGTGTGAAGCACTTAATGTAATTTATGACATTTTTCAGTCAATGGTTTTTGTTTTAGATACGAAATCTTACCATGTATAAAAAACTTGGTGCAAACCGTATAGATTTTGATAAAGATATCAATTGATACTTGCGTAGATATGTACATATTCAATAAGACTAATAATTTTAAATCAGCTACGTCCAAGCCATATGTACAATGTGCAAACTTTTACAAAAGAGCTTTTGTGCTTTCACACCGACAAGACAGCAATGCAAAATATTTTTACCGATTTAAAGAAATTAACAAATAAAAATTTTTCTTTCCTTTTTTAGAAAAGTAAAAATATTGCCAAGTTAGAAGATTATTTAGAAATTATATGACACCCTTACGATTACAAATTTATATAATACATAACATATTTCTATGCTAGGTATTGTGGCAAACAAGAACTGGGTCAACATTTATATCTTACTACTTTTAATGGCCGAAATTTTTGACAGGAACTTGGCCTTTTTTCACATTTATGTTTTTGTGAGTGAGTGTAAATCAAGCATAATTCAACCCTTCACAGTGGGGACTTTTGCAAAATAAATGGTAATAAATATTGAACTTCTAAACTACTGATTGGATTTATATGAAACTTCGATAATCCGTGGAGGAGGACTCAGGCTTTATAACAAATGTCTTGACAGCCGTCTGGCTTAAGCTGGACAGGAGTTACAGTGGGCCTAAGTTGACAACATGGGAATTAAAAAAAAATCTGAGGCTTGTAACTTTTAGAAAAATTATCCGATTTTTATGAGATAATCTAATCTAATTTTAATCTAAGCTCAGAATTTTTAATAAATAATGTCCTCAGATGTGTATTCGTATCTCTCATAACTTAGAGATATTTGACTTTTAACAAAAACAATTTTTTTTTGCCTTTACTTTTTTTAGTATTTCACCTACAACTTTTTAATCAATTGTTAGATTTTAAATTAAAAGGCAGCAATTTCTGACTAAATATTAAATAAAAATAAGTAAAAAGCTTATTAATATTTGCAGTCGTGAAAACGGGAAAAGGCAAAGAATTCAAAGTTTTAAAAATTTTCTGGAAAAGGCACGTTTTTTTAAGAGTTTATAAAAAGTTGTGACGGTATATATTGAAAATTTTAGCTACATCATTTAATTATTATGATAGTTGGCAACAAGTTAAACAAGCTAAACAACCTTGTCATAAATGCGAAGATGCGCGGAAATTTTTCTTAAAAAAAGTAAAATTTTGGAAAAATTTTGTTTTGTATGATACAAAATATAAAAATTATATAAAAATAATTTTCTTTTTTATGTTGGCATTTTAAGCTTTAATGTGAGTCTTTTTACTTTGCCTGAAAAAATTATTCCAATATAATTAACTGATCTCGAGATATTCCGATTGTAGGGTGCAATTCAAAAAATATGTAGAACTTAACTTAACTTAACTTTTTTTCCCTTTATTCACACATCAGCTGTTTAAAACTTTTATGAATTCTGAAATTCAACCTAAATAGAAAAACAAAAATAAATTTGGAATGTTATCCAATAAGTCTAGCTATGTATATTTTTCGCAATAAAAAATATTTATGGTAATTATACCATATGTTTTTCCATGGAAGTGTAGTTAATGTTAATAACAGTTAAGCATTTAACGAATAACAACACACATTTTTAATGGATTAAAAAAAGGTTTTCGCGGATTTTATTACAGCAACATCGGGAGGTGCTACCTGATTATGCTACTACTACTTAATAACACTTCACAGTACTAGGTAATTAGCAAGGTTGGAAACCGAAACAAATAACGGTATCGGTATTCATACCGGTACAACTATTTTTTAAATTTCGGTATCGGTAACGTTATCGGTATTTTTTTTATTTCGGTATCGGTATTACCGGTACATACCGTTACCGAGTTTATAATACCGGTATACCGATATAACTGCAAAATTTTTTTATTCAGACAGTGGACATAGCAAAAAATCTTTTTTTTTTTGTTGAATTACTTCGAAATGGTAGTATTTTTACATTAACATAAAAAGTATTTAAACTTATATGTTTCTACATACGTTTTTATATTTTTATTAAAAAATATTTTATTAAAAAAGTTAAATAAGAAAACTGCAGTTGAAACTTTGAATATATAAAGTACTTATTTTGGTTAATTAAACAAAATAATAAAAATAAATACATACAGTGTATGTATTATTTATATTACACACGAAGTACATGTAGAATTGCATGCACTTAGTAAAATTTTAAAATTCGTATTCGAATTCTCGAATATTCGTCCGTTTTTAGATATATTCGTAGTCGCCAAATTCAGACGAAACTAATATTTCAATATTTCAATTCAAATTTTTTGTAATTTTGTTTGGAATTGCCGGGAACTCAAAAGCAAATTATATTTGTTATTACTTTCTACCTAAGAAAGACTTTTCAGCCGAAAATATTTATTGGCAAATGTTACTGTTTAATGTTACAAATTATATCCCTTATTCATAATAAGTTTCATTTTCTAAATCTAACAACGTTTGCCTTCTCCATTAGCAGAAAAGTGGACAAAGGTTGGTAAAAATGTCAATTTTTTTAAACTTTTTCTCGAATATTTCCTAAACTGTAAGCGAAAACCCATAAATGTTGCACACCTTTTTAGCTTTTGGATAGAAAAAAATCCACTTTCAAAAATATTTTTTATCTGATCAAAAAACGTGAGCTTGGCATCGATTTTAATTTTTCATTAACTAAAAGTTTACCCATTTTGAAGCTTTGTGACTCCGCCCCTTTTAAGGATATATAGCCTAAATTCCAGACTTGAGCTCTTTGACACCTCCTCAAATGCTGTATAAAATTTCATAAAAAATCAGACAGCTAGTTTAAAAACTGAAGAATTATTTCAAATTAAAAAAAAAAAAAAATCCCCACTATGTATCGGGTACTTTAGGCCCCACCAGAAGGCAGCGTCGGATCGAGCTAAAAAATTAAGACCGCATTTATGGCAGCAAACCTCATATTTTAGACAGCCGACATATGTAGTATATCAATTAAAGAAAAAAATCTTTAACGTGCATACATAAAAAAGCACTCTTCAAAACTTTAAATCTCCTTGTGTATCTGGAACAACCAATATAATAACTTTCGCGATTTCATATAAATAAGTTATTTATTTAAAAAGTTATTATTTAAAATAACTGTCTTTGTAAGGGCTTTGCTCTTTTGACCAATTTAGAGCATTTATATGTCTAGAGATACGTTTTTCGTTCCTAAAGGCATTAAGCAGCTCATGAAGTTCGTTAGTATTTCGCACTCGTGATGATTATGATATGATTGCACTTTCCGGTTGGTTAAAAAAACAGTTCTGCATAAGAATACGTAAAGCGAAAAAACACGTGTTTATATAAGAAAGTTAATTGAAATATATTTTTGAAATTTTATTTTTGGTGGGAATCGGTATACCGGTACATACCGGTATAGACCTAAACGGTATTCCTGATACCGGTATTTTCTAACCGAAATGTGTTTCGGTATCGGTATCGATACCGGTATCTAATTATAGCGGTATTTGAATCGGTATCGGTATTTTTACGATACCGTTTTCTAAAATTAGCAAAGCTGCTTATAAATTATGCTGTATTGCATAAAAACGCAGGGTACTTTTATAAGAATAATCATTCTATATTGAACTGTCATGGAGATTAGTATTAAATATAACGCGGTATGTAAACTTCTATGGGAATACGTTCCTGTTAGTTTATTGCGCCAAGAAAAATGTTCTAAAATTATTGATACTCAAATCTCAATTTTCAGCTCTTTAATTAAAAAAAAAACTGCGAATAACGTTCACTATAATATCAGTATACAATCCATAATCAATTGTTGCTGGATATACTTGGTTATTTTCCATTAACTGAAATAATTTTCGACTAAAAATATTTGGTGTAGTGTACACGGTAAGCAAAATGTTTATTAATTTTGTTTAATTTTCACTTAAAGTAATAAATTTTGCATTTTGGGTGTGTCAACATGTGTTGTTTCACTGCCTGTTCTCAAAGCGCATAATTTTTATTCCGTTTATTATTTATTTAAAGCATTGATTGTTTTTCTTACGAATTTTTATTTGATTGTTCGTAATAAACAATCATAATTGTTTTAAATATGACTATTATTAAAATAAAAAGCGATATACCTACACATTTGTTATATATTACATTTAAATATTTTCAGCAATAGTAATTTTTAATAATTCTATGAGACCAAGGAAAAAAGTAAAACATTAATTAAATTGAAGTGTGAGCTTGTGTGCAGCACCACTCGGTGGGGGGTATTTCACATGAATTCATGTTAAGTTTAACTCATGTAAAAGGTAGATCAGACAGACAGTGAAAGCTATTTTAAGTCATTAAAAAATTATTTAAGTCTGTTGGCCCGTATAAATTTTCAAATCACTGCGCAGCTTAAGGCTGAGTTTCCATCTGGCTTTTCTTGTGTGTCATTTGCCCAAAAAAACGTAACTAACTAATTACTAATGAAAAACTGTTTGATTCAGACATATATTTATTGATTTAAACAGTTTGCAATCATTTTGGATTCTATAAAATTGTCTATTAATTATGTATAAAACTGTTTAACTTAATAAATACATGTCGGAATTAAATAGTTTTTCATTAATAGTTAGTTGGTTACGTTTTCTTACGCTTGCGTGGCATTTGGCATACAGATGTAAACCCGGCCTAAGTTGCTTTATTGGCATGGCAGTCAAATTACAACTTTTTGATGAAACATTTCTTGATCTTTATCACTTTATGAAAAAATAATTGCATCTGGTGCGCCAGTTTTTAACCCATTTAGTCCTCGGTGTAATAAACAAGACTACGCTAAAAAATATATATGTAAATGTGAAGTAAGCCAAGTTGGTATCCAGAATTTCAGCCGTCAAAATTATTAAATAAATTTGTTTACCGAGTTCTTGTTTCGTACACTACAATCTCATATGCTTTGTATAAATTTTCTCTTGTATAAAATTCTCAGAGTTTCATAAAATTTCATATTTGAAACATGGAGTTTATTCATATAACACACACAATGTTGTAATTTCATATTGATTTCGTCTAAATGAACTAAAATTTCTCAATTTTGGATATGTCAAAAAGTAAGGAAAATTGTTAAATTTCAATTTGACTTCTCCCTAAATAATTGAATTGCTTAATTTTGTGTTACGCTGAAGGCGATATAAACTTTATTTTAAAATGCAACTAATATATAACATATATTTTAAATAATAATAAATAATATGTCTTTTAACAATATATCTATTTTTGGTCCACTTAAATAGGTTTAACGAAATTCAAAAACTTGACGAAAAATTATTTAAAAATAAATTCAGTGAAGTGCGACTTTGACCCGCTCACGAAGGGTTCCGTACGTACGGGCACGAGATATGTAATTCAATACGAACAATATAAACTATAGTTTTGGCATTTTTTTTGTTTTTGGGTTTTTTTCGGTTTTAAGCGTTTTTTTAGTTTGGGGGTTTTTTAAATTTATTGGCGCTTTCTGAGTTTTGGCACTTTTTCCACGTTTTTGCGATTTTTTTTGGTGTTTTTTAGTTTTGGCACGTTTTTCGTTTTGAGGATTTTTTTCGGGTTTTGGCGCTTGTGTTAAATTTTGGCGATTTTTTTCTTTTTCGCGATTTTTTTTTTAAATTTGGCGATTTTTTTTAATTTTGGCGATTTTTGTTAATTTTGGCGATTTTTTTTCACATAAACAATTATTTTGGTTTTGGCGCATTTTTCGCGTTTTGGCGATTTTTTTCGGTTTTTGGCGTTTTTTTTCATATAGATGATTTTTTTCATTTAAACGATTTTTTCGAATTTGGCGATTTATTTTAATGCTAGAATTTTTTTATTTTAATTTTGTCGATTTTTTTCGATTTGGCAATTTTTTTTTTAATTTTTGGCGATTTTTTCAGGTTTTGGCGATTTTTTTCGGTTTGGCGATTTTATAATTTTCGGATTTTTTAGTTTTACCGTTTTTGAAAATTTCAAGAGTTTACCTCTTACGGTCTCCAAGATATAGCAATTCGTCAAAATTACGTAGTCAAAATTGCATTAACTGATGGACCACCCTTTAATTTAAATCTTTTAATATTTTAATGTTTATTGTTGTAGTCTATATAAAAATACACTAATTTTACAAATTTCAAGTGTCAATATACATACATATGTACATACAATTGTATGTATATTACATGAGATTTTAACATTTTTTGTCGCTCGTTTTGGAGCACCCTTTAATTTCTAATTCTCATGTATTTGTTGTTGTAGTGGCCAAGGTTCTACATACTCTGTCCAAATTTCAGGTCCGTAGCTCTTACGGTTCCTGAGAAAATACCGTGTGACGGACAGACGGACAGACGGACAGCGTAGCGAAAACAATAGGGTCCTTTTTTCACCTTTGGTGTACGGAACCCTAAAAAGAGATTAGTTTTATTTTTAAAGGCTTTTTATAATGTTTTCGTATATATTTAATAATGAGTATGTTCTCCTTTATTTGATATAACTTAAAGAAGTAGTAATTAGAAAAAAATCAAAAAACCCGACTACGACTAACTTTGAATCGTTAAATATCCTCAACGGTCAGTCGTAAAGCAGCTCTAGGCGAGTCAATATCACGCGTCGTTGGCAATTAGTTCTTAAATGTGAACCAGGCCATTGTTGTTTATTGGCCTTCGAGAGTTTTGCATCTGGCTCGCACTGGTTGACTGATCTGCCACTGATTACCGTATAATCTTGCGGTTCTTTTGTGTAATTTCCTTAACAACCACGTTGCTACTTCCTATGTGAAGGCATAGATCATGTACAGCCAGTCACAAAATATTTTTAGGAATAATGTTAATAGTATCATGGACATATGGTCTTAGTCACCGTCCATTTTTGTGCAACCGTATTCTGCAAAATTTCCTTTATCGAATATGTATTATAAATAAATAAATAAATATCCTCAACGGTTATTGGAAATGAAAAATTATAAGACAAACCTAATTATGATTTTAAAATACCTGTCGAATGATACATATTAAAGACCTGTAAAAGACGTCATATAAGAACTTCTAAGACATGAGGGCAATTTCGTGACTGAAGAATTTGTTGTGCTTGTGCTTTTTTCTTTCATTGACGTGTATACTAACGTAATGCATGTACATACATACATACCTACCTAATTTGTGTATGCTCTCTTATTTTTCTGCGCACATACAAACGCACACATGCATTTACATGAGTTGTGTGCGCTTGCGTTAAAAAACCTCCCTAAAGACAAGCATAATAGCTTACCATCTAAATCTTACGCACACACACCCAAACGTACAATATGCAAAATAACAAACAGACATGTATCAGTAGTACTTATTTTCATTGTTTGTTTAAACAAGACGTCTTGGTGACATCGCTTGTTAACAGTCATATACACGTACACCAATACAACCATCGTTCTTCGTTTATAGTACGACAGCATTTTTTATTGGCTTAGTATAATACATGCCACGAGAATACATTTAAAAAACATGACGTATTTACATTTCAAGACTGCATACACAGGCAACTAATACACATCCGTAAAGAGAAACATTACCTCAGACATTTGCAAGGCTGTGAAGGTAATGTATGACGTTAGTTACTCGTCAATGAGAGGAAAAAGCACAAGCACCACAAATTCTTCAGTCACGAACTATTTTCTTCTTTACTTTTATACCTGCAATAAGTTAAACAAATGTATTCCGAACACGTTGTTTACCGTTTGTTTCAGAATATTTTACTGTAGTAAAGCATTTGAAATTGCCCTCATGTCTTAAATGTTCTTATAAGACGTCTTTTGCAGGTCTTTAATGTGTATTACGGAAATAATATTGTATTGTATTTTTCATATGAAAAAACAGTACGGCGCCATTCATTTTTATAAGACATGTTATCTCGTGCAAACTGGAGTCGTTTTACTTTGCGAGTTGCACTTAAATTTTGTAAATGCTTCGCACTTCGAGTTATCCCTTTTACCATAGCTAGACTATCTGTAACAGCCGGTTTTTGTGAAATTTTTGCAGCAGATTCATTGAAATTGTGGGCAGCTCTTATAATAGCTCATCCACCTGCCTCTGTTGTAACTCATGCGTGCGTCCTTTCATGATTTTTTTTTATAGTTGGTTTGTTTTCTAATAAAATTGCTTAAAATATTTTCATTTCGCCCAATTTTTTTGGACAATACTCCTATGACTGAAGCCTGTTCCTATGAACGCTTTGGTTTTTCTTTTTTCTTCTTCTGGTAACTGTTTACTGAGACTCATCAAAAAAAATTGTTAAAAAATATTGCAGTAATTAACAAATGATAAAATTACTAGTCATATTATCTGTTGTTAAAAACCAACTTATTTTATTCCTAATGGACCTAATTAAGTGAGCTAAAATTTGCGTTTGTTATTACCAGGGAAACCACAAATATGCAATTGCATGTTTTTTCTTGTCTGATATATCAATGCGGATATTTATCCATTTCAGAACTTTTTATGAATTTTGGCATCGCTTTACTTGCGCGTAATTTTGCATATTTTACCCTTTGAAGCATATTCTTGCATACATCAGTCTAACACGCACTTTTTGAGTATTTTTCGAATTTTTAGAGCATATTTGGTGTTTTTAGGGCATATTTTGGTACTTGTAAAAAAAATTATATGTTAATATTTAAAAAAAATATTTAAAAAAATTGATTTCACACGTTTTCTTGCGAGTTCTGAAGTTAAATCACAGGCTACACGTGTTTTAGTTGAAATCTAGAATATACTATTATTAGTATGTATTATAAAATCCATATTTAGAAGAAAAAAATTTAAAATGAACGATTTAAAATTTTTTTAATTTTTACTCACTTGTAAACAGTCTTGTGAAAGAAAAACGAAACAAGAAAATTAAAAATTTTTAAGTCATCCATATCCAATTTTTTCTGCTAAATTTTAATGATGGAACAAACAAATACTATTGATTTGTATATTCCAAATTTTAACTTAAACAGGCGTAACCTGTGTCATAACATCCTCACTGGACGTTACTTGGTTTGGTAATTGTGACGAACGCTGCCCCGATTACATCAGTTGAGGTTGAAAAAGGACATTTTCAATGTACAAAATTGTATTTAGATGTGACAGGTGGCGATTTTTATAAAAAAAATCTAACGGCTCTATGTATAAGCAAAAATTGGAATGAAGTAAGCATAAGTGACGAAATTGAATTATGTGTTAACGAGTTCCTCCATACAACTTGACACAAAAGACGGTAACATTACCTAATTTTAACCCACCTATAAGTTCTAGCATTATTATTAATGTGAAGGTTCATCGCAAAACTCATGTTCAATTTTGCCACTTATGCTAACTTCATGACAATTTTTGCTTATACATAGGACCGTAAGTAAATAGTTTTTGTATGCTTGTCTTATTCCAAAGTTTTAAATCTGATATCAGGGTCGCTTTTGAAGAAAAATTTAAATTTTTGTTCTTAATTAATTTTTTTATTGTTTCCTTCTTCTGCTTACTTTATTTTTGTCTTGCAAATTTTATTGAATTGCTGAATTAAAAGTAGATTTTCATTTCCAAATAATCCAATTTATGTTATTTTTAAGAGCATATTTTTTGAGTTTTTAGTGCATATTTCGAAGTTTTTAGTGCATATTGAATGCTCATAAACCACTTTTTTTGGAGCATATTTCTGGTTTCCCTGGTTATTACTGTGTTTTTACATAAAAGAAAAAAAACTCCCAAAAAAATTTTAATGCACCATTAGTTTTTTGTTTTTTATATTATGAAAATTTAAAATGTCTTTCTCTTCCAGTTCAAATTAATTGTTTCCTTTAAGTTTATATTAAGAGAAATTAAAATATAATTGCAAAAAGTAATAAACCTATTAAAGTGAGTATATGTTTCGCACTTTCGGTGGTCAATCAAACAATCTTTTTATATGATATTAAGATGTCTATTCACAATCGTATAAAAATAGAAAGATAAATTGCCACGTATGTATGCATATCTATTTACCTTGTGCGCCCAAAAAAACAAAAAAAATTGTTTTAATGTTATCAACAACACAGAGTCGGTGTTTAACGAAAATTACGAGAATATGAAGTTGATATTCGTAATTTAGTTTACGAATTCAACTAAAAACAATGACCGTACTCGTATTATATATTAGAATTCTTAAGATAAAATTTCTTTTGTTTAAAATTTGCATATTAAAAATTTCATTAAGCAGCAATCAATATCATTTTTATTTTTAACATCATTACTATTAACAAACGCCTCTGCAGCTCGCACAAGTAGTCACACAAATAAAGAAAGTAGATTTATTTATATTTGTGGTTTGGAATTGCTCGTTCATAATATAATGATTTCAACAAAAACAAGTTTTAGTCTCTCACAATTTGCAAAAGTATTAACAAATAAAAACAAATGAAAGCTCAACAGTCAAGTGATTTTGAAAAAATATCTACAAATTTAGATATTTTAAAGAATCTGTTCGAATTACTCGATATTGGTGATCAGTTTAGATTTGCCAATGTTAATCGGCAGCTGCAATTCGCTTTTCGGAATTTTATCTGGCAGAACGTCAATCATAAAAAAGTTAAAATAAAAAAATATACCGACACAATTCGTTTGAAAAGTGACAATAATTGCAGGCATTATGATTTGGCACACGAGGAATATGAATACTTTTTAAATATATTTGGCCAGCAAATAGAAGAGCTGAATGAAAGTCACGGAAGAGCCCTTAATATGTGCCAGCACTTGCGAAATCTAACCAGTATACAATACAACTATCTGCTCATTAGCAAACAACAGATACAACTAATGGCGGAAGTGTGTCCGCAATTGGAATCTCTTCTCATTATCGGTTGCTGTAATAAGAAACATGAAATCTTGCGCTTGGGCCTGGATATAGATCTTTGTTCGTTAGTGGGCATGACAAGATTAAAAAGTTTTACTCTGAAAACTGACCTTGACTATAAACTAAAATATGGTTTTGTGGAAAGCTCAATAAAAAATAACAAATTGCCTTTGAATTCCAGCAGCTGTATTAAAAATTTCAACATTTATATGTCTACATTGCACACAAGGTTCCTGGCCTTATTTGCCCATCTCCATAAACTAACAATTACTGTTTTTTATAACGTCACCAGCAATGAGATAATCGCCTTGAGTCATGCTTGCCCGCATCTAAAAGAATTAACTTTCCGTTACACCAGCTTTGAAAGTATTGAAGGTTTTTCGATTTTACAAAACTTAAAGGATTTATCATTTTATCACTGTGAGGGCTTGACGTATGAAAATTTAAAGGACACTCTGACTCGTAGCCGTTTGTGTACTTTTACATCGATTGGTACTAAGTACAAAGGTCTCTTTCACTATTATTTTTTAGCTCCCACTGTGAAATCCGTTTATATTGATGCCATCATATCTTTTGATTTCAAGACGGAAATGGAATATTATAATTCTGGGGGAAGAATTTGTTTGAATTAAAACTAATTATTTGTGTAAATAAAAATATAAAAAAGCAACAAAAATTTCTTTGACTTTCTCTTATAATATGATAATATCCTAAATTTTCGAAGCAAAAAATTACACATTACCATCAGAACTACTTGCCATATAATGACTTAATTTGCTGATTACCAAATTTCATTACTAGCTTACAAATCACATTACATTAAAAAAAATACCGTAAAAGTTGATTAATGAGAAGAATAATTACCAGGGAAACCAGAAATATGCTCTAAAAAAAGTGTTTTATGCGCATTCAATATGCACTAAAAACTTTAAAATATGCAGTAAAACGTAAAAAATATGCGCTTAAAAATAAAATAAATTGGTTTATTTGTACATGAAAATATGTTTTTAATTCAAAAATTCAATAACATTTCGACGCCTCCATTCTATAACGTTCTAAGTGTACTTAGAACGTTTTTAATGTTCTTGAATTTTTGAATCCTACGTTCTATAATTTAAATACTGTCAAAATTTGGTTATGATGGGCCGATCCGTTCCAAAGTTATAGGCATAAATATACTTAGACTATACACAGTCGTATGTAGTAAGTACAATTAGAATACTTTTACTTGGACAATTTTAAATTAACTTGAAAACTAAGTTGACTTAGTATGTTATGGAAGGGACATTTATAATTTTCTAAAACTTTTGTCCAAACTAAAATATTATTTGTATACTTAGGTGATTAACTTAAAAACAATAGACCTATCAAAAACATGCTAAGTACACTTAGTCGACCAATAGCCAATGTTTTCACCGTGCTAAAACATTTTATATAATTTTTAGCTATGATCCAATTAAAATTTGTAAATTCAGAAAATACTATCAAAATTCTACTCAAATTCTACTAAAAACAGTGAGAGAACAAATGGCGTATCTTATATAGTTATTGAGATATCGCGTGAAAACTTTGAGAGCTTGTAACTCAAAACTCAGATTTTCGACTTAGAATGTTATAGAATGGAGGCGTCGATTTGAGACTAAAACAAAATTACCATAAAATTTTTTATTAATACCTGATTTACATTATTGGCCTGGAAAAGCAACTTATATTAAAAAAGTTGTCAAAAGTACATCAGAGATTCCGTTCTTTTTTGTATTAACTTATCTATCATAGTGCTGCAATTAGCAAATGCTTAATGTAAATCAGGTACAAATTAGTTTTTATTGGATGCTTTCATAAGAATTAAACTTCACTTCTCCTTCACTTCACAACTTTCTGTCTCATCTAAATAAACTTTAATAAAATTACAATGTTCCTTCAACGTCGTTTCAGGGGCAGAGTCCGTCACAAATATCAAAACTGTATTGGAACTAAATTCCGTAAATTTGAGTAATATATAAGAAAAATGTATACACTACATGGAACATTGGTACAGAGATTTAGATGGCGAAAACTAAAAATAAAATTTTGACCAACTTCTTAATTTGTAAGCATTTTAACCCAAATAGCGCACAAAAAATTTTTCTTTGTATATTTTTTTCGGAATGAACGTTTGCGCCAAGTGGATAAAGTATCAAAATATGCCCTAAAAGCGTAAATTATGCAGTAAAAATTCGAAAGTATGCCCAAAATATGCGTGTAAGACTGATGTATGCAACAACATGCTTTAAAGGGTAAAATATGCAAAAATATGCACTAACAAATCGATGTCAAAACTCTTAAAAAGTTCTGAAACGGATAAATATCTTGTTTCCATATTAATATGTCACACGAGAAAAAACATGCAATTGCATATTTGTGGTTTCCCTGATGATTACTTTAGATTTAAAAGATTAAGTGAATATGTTGACGAATAAAAAAGTAAGTTCTTCTCAAAAATCGATTATTTTAGTCTCACGCCTTGTTAAAATCATTAAGTTGGTAATCCATTAGGGAAGTGCTTCCACCAAAAATGCTTAATTCCAAACGCGATTACCTCTTTTGAAATTCTGGGTGGTTATAACAGCTCTGTGAGCTGATCTCGTATTTGTGTAAGAGAAACGGGTTTGAGTTTGAAAATTTTCAGTCGCACAAATCATGCCTGAAGATTTTATTATAAACCACATTCAAGCACTCACGAGTAATTAACTTTATACTAAATGACGAACATGAAAATATCATGTCACTAGTATATCTTAAACATTCAGAAAAAAAAACTAATGTAAAGTGTGCGCAAATTCAACGTGAGGAAGTAAATTAATTGGCTTAAAAATACGCTTTTTAAAAAATTCAGTTTTATACTAATGTAAACTAGAAAAATGGAAATTAATAATTTAATATGATTTCGTGCAAATTTACGCCAGTAGCATGTGGACAGACGTCCTTTCTTTTCACAAAATTTTGCAACAAAGCTTCGCTTGCCTTGTCAATGCAGCGCCGAATTTTATCTCTGAGAACGTCAGTTGTTTCTGGTTTGTTCACGTAAACCCGGTCTTTCTAATTAAAATTCATAAATTTCACAATTAAAATTCTCTGTTCAACAGTGTAGGCTCCAAGTTTTTACTAAATTAGTGTCAAAGGATGAAAGCTCAATTCAAGACATTTCGTGATTTAATAACCAATTTGCATGCTAACTTTAAATTTGCCCTTTAAAATTAGCGAAGAAATGCTCAAGAATCTCTGATATACAAAATTAAATCTTAAAAATTTAAAATTAAGTTAAAGACTGGAACAATATGTAAAATGTATTAACAGTGCTTCAACCAAATTCTAAGCAATACCTTAAAAAGATCCGACTGATGTCTCCTTGCGGCTTCATAAGTCGGATACTCGACGAATATTGCTATTCGGGGAGTGTATTGACTTAAATTTCATTTGTTCTATTAAATATCAATAATCAATCAATAATCAGTTATGATGTCATGAGATATGCATCTCAAAAATGTCACCAGACGTATGTATAGAAAACTTTGAATCACATTAAAAAAAATCTCATCAATGCGACGTTGATTAATAACAACATGTTGGCCAATTTATATAAACAAAATTAGAAACTGTGTGATCCAGAGATTTTTCATGGGTCTACTGCTCCTTCTGCCTGAAACAAAGCATCATTAATATCAACATTAGTCAAAAGTTGTTACACAAAATGCATTATAATGGCCTGGTAATGCTTTTAAATGTTTTCTTGGTCGTTTTAAAAATAACATGGGCTTGAAAATCCACCTAACCTAAAAATCGTATTGTAAACACACTTTCTTTGGTTGGTCATGAACTGGGGGCAAATGACGGCACTCGTTGTCGAACGAAATTACGTAATATTTCCATAGAGTTTATATGGAAATATTTTAAAATTTCGAATCGTTTTGAATGCCGTAATTTGCCCCCTGTTTGTGTCAGGCTTATTTTCGTAGTAAATTTGTACCATAAAATTTTTGTGTTCACAAGTAGGCTTTCTTCCATGCTTAGAATTTGAACTGAATACATGTTAATGAATACATAGTTATTAAATTTGATAGACTTCATAAGCTTAAATTTTTCTGCCCATCATATTTGTTCTTGTTATTTTTAAGATTTCATTCTCTGTTGATTTACATCGATTACATTACATTACATACACTATGTCTTCTTCTAAAGCGATTTCAACATGTCGATGGATTAGGACTGCTTGCCTTATTTTGAGAAGGTACATATAGTATTTGTCATTCTAAACGAAGGGGTATTTTTATTTCAAATTTTACCAATAACAAGTTGAGACTCAGAAATTGTCCCTACTTCCTCGTGGTGTTAGCTTAGAAAATTTCTATGATCATTTTGTGACTTTGTAGACGCTGATATATGTTCTGAATCTTATTAAAATCGGTTTAACTGTTTCAGAGGTGGAAATTATCCTATCGCGCGCTTGGTCCTACTTTTAAAAATGTACAGAGCCTATGTGGCCTTTTAGACGCAGATCTATCTATGTTGTACATTTTGCTTATACATCAGTTTGAACGTTTCGGAGGAGAAAAAATTCCCCCTATCAGCCTCTTGGTCCTAGTCTTAAAACTTTGAAGATCCTATGTGGCTTTTTAAACGCAAATCCATCTGTGTTCGAAATTTCATTAAAATCGGTTGGAACTTAGCGGATGAACAGAAATTTGCCCTCCTGTCCATAGTTTAAAAAACATAATACTCTTAAACACTCATGAAGCTGCACAGAGTAAGTGCACCAGTGGTTTCGCCGCGCATAAAGAACAAACAAACAAACATTAATTTTAATGTACATATTAGAGAGCGACACAAACTTTATAAAAAGACTTACAAACACTCTCATTTATTTTAAAACGTGTGTGCTATTGCTCCGGTATCGTAAAACAAAACTTTCAAAAGAGGTTTATTTTTCTTTGCAATAAGAATAATTAACTACAGAAAAAAACTGCAATAGAACAATATTTAAGTAAAACCAAGCCTTTCAACACAAAAATGAAATGGAACATCAAAATTCACACAGAACATACAAAATGTTTTGAATGTTTCGATAGCAAGAACAATTTTCCGTATAAAAAAAACATTGTTTTATTTACAATGAAATAATATCGTACATACTAACATATGTACATTTATATATAATAATTTGTTGATTTTTGTTCAATTTATGTATACGAGTACATACATGTTATTTTTTGAGAAATAGAATACAAAACCTTTAAAACGTGTTACGCAGGCCTTTAATACATATATGTACATACATTTAAATATAGATAATCAAACTTGACCTGGACCTGGATTCAGTAGCTTTTATTACGATAATGGTATCGCTATAATAAATATAACGAAAAGTAATCGACTTTGCTATTCAGTAACATTATTTAACGATATTAGCTGTGGGTTGGATGAAAATAAAATAAAGTTATAAGATAAAATTTTATGAGTTCTTCTCTATTATTCTTTGTGCTTTTCGCTTATTTTCGCATTTTCTATTCAGAGATATTAAATTAAATGTTGAGTAAGATAAATCTGGAGATAATCGTAAAAAAGAAAATACGGAATCACATTATCGTTGCCTCAAGCGAAAAAATATGTCGATAAATATTCACAAAAAGTTACAGAATCCACGTACTGAGATTCGAAACCAAGTTCTTAGATATTTGCTCGCAAATCTGAGAACATTCGACGGTAGCCGAGTAGATGCGTGCTAGCCTGTCAGGCTCGAGGTGCCAAGTTCAAACCATGACATCAATATAAGTAAAAAAATTAAATAAGATCACATACCTACACATGTCGAATAATTGAACAGAAAAAAATTTGTCACGACAACCCAGTGGATGTGCACTAGTCTGTACCATGTTCAAATGTTGCAGCATAAGTAAAGGTATTAAAAAAATTAAATAAGTAAGTGCAAATAAATTAATAAAATTACTTGTTACTTTTCTGCATTTTGAGATACCTAAATTACTTCGATATTCTCTCACATTTAATATTGCTAGCGAAACTTCGAAATCTAATGTTTTTTATTCGTTTTTGAGTGTCACTCTTTAATAATCTTACACGATAAATGTTGGAGGTATGTATATTCAAAATCGATATCAATAGCGAAATTCTTGGTCAACTGGGATGTATGTAATTCCAGAATAAATATTCCCTGTAGGAAGCTTGGAGTTAAATGTATCCAAGTCACCACTATTTTCGACTATTTTTTTATTTTATATTTTGGTGACATTTTGGTGACATTTTCAACGGAAATTCTATATGTTGTTACGTTTTTACCTTTTTTGTAGATTCCAGCTTACCTGTTTGAGTGGTTATATATTTCTTAATAAGTAACATGTACTTTATAATATAATAGTATAATTCCTCAAAAGCGCTGATGACAAAGTCAATAATGAATCAGTACTGTTAATATTAAAATTTATGTTCGGGAATATTAATTTATTGGTTTTCAACATAATATTATTGCGGCTGTTTTTCACTCAAGGAATACTTGATGCCTAAAAACGTTATACAACTTTCTTCAGGCACCAACTCATGCACAATAAATTACTCACTGGTCACTTCTTTAACTATTTAAGTACTTAAAAAAATTAAATTTTCACGACTTCACTTATATGTTGTTATTATTGTAAGATGATTGTATGATAAACAAAACCTACTGCAAGTGCTACAAATATTTACTTAAAATTACAGTAATAACACACTGTCACGACAGGATAATGAAGGAGTGAATAGATTGCCAAGGGATTTAAACCCTTTCTACTCAATAAACTGCTACTAAAATATTCGCCACCCCCACATGCTCCTAAACGCAAAACAAACTAATGGAAACTAAAAGAGAAATATTGTTTTATTTCCACTCGATACTCTAGATTCGTTTTTAATTAAGTTAATTGAACGGTTTCCACAGGCAGTTCCAATGGCAATACAAGAAATTTACATTAATTAGAAAAAGTCTTTTATGTTTTTGTTCTTTCTTTTCATTTTGAAACAGGTGTTCAAACATTTGTCACAGCAATTACTGTATTGAAAGCAAAAGTACTAATTCTATACAAACAAAAAACAAACGATGAATTGCAAAGCAAAAAACTAATAATTATGTATATTATTGTTTGTTTTCCGCACCACTTAGAAGTGGGAACATCACACGTATGTAAGGGGTGTTTTTTAGAGTATCACAACTTTGAGTTGGTATCACTGCCTTATTTGAGCACCCATTTAACAGCTGATACTTTCTTTTTGTTTAGTTTGCTTTGAAATTTTATTATGAATCGACTTACACAAGAGCAAAGCGTGCAAATTGTTAAAATTTTTAATCAAAATAATTGTTCTATTCGTCAAAATTCCATTTTATTTTCCAATGAAGCTCATATCTTTTTTTTTATTTAAGAACAAACACAACCCGCAAAGCGATTAGCTTGTCTGCAGAAAACACCCAGAGTCTATGGTGGGAATCGAACCCACGACTTCTGGACTGAGAGGATAGCATCGCTACCAATCAGCCACAGAGGCACTCTGGTTGAATAGGTACGTAAATAAGCAGAAATGTCGCATTTGGAGTGAGGCGAATTGGAGCTTTTGTCGAAACTTGGTGCGCTTATTTGCTGACGGACTCATTTGCCCATATATCTTCAAAAGCGATGATGGTCGGAATGTTACTGTCAATGGCGAAAGATATAGGAACATGATTCGAAATTTTTTCGTACCTTAATTAGCCATATGCCACACAGCTGGTGCTACAATTGATTTACTCAAAGAAACTTTTGATGAAAAAATAATTTCAACTAATGCCCCAATTGCTTGGCCACCAAGATCGTGTGATTTAACCCCGTTGGATTATTCTTTGGTATTATGTTAAGATACTTGTCTACGTCCATAAACTGCAAAAAAAAAGAGTGTCCGAAATTTATTTTCTTCATGTTCGGTGATTTGGATAATTTTTTGGTATTTTGTTGTCAGATATCTGAATATTATGATTCCGTAATATTAGGCTGATATATTAATTACTTGTGTGGACAGACGCGCTCGAAGTTCATTTATATTCGCTCGTTTAAAATGGCATGCAAATTTACAGTATATTCAATATTTTGGTACAATCACAGTAAACTTATTATTTGACATTATTGTATATTTTCGTTAATGGAAATTGAGACTTGCATTAAAAAGAGTTGGAAAAAGTGCCATATAAAAATTTTCGTAGAACAAAATATAAATAACATCAAAATTTCAATGTTCTTCAATTTCACTGGACTGCATCTTATTAGCGCTGTGGAGCGCTGTTTAACGAAAGATGTCAAATAAGAGCTTGAAGTCTCACCTAAAAGTTAAAAAAAAAATCAGCTGCTTCTACCTGCTCCTTTCAAAACAAAAAAAAAACATTAAAAACTATAAAGTGATAAAGTAGCATAATTATTTAAAGTTGCCAAAATTATTTACTTTATAAAATAATAACATAATGTAATATACATACATACTAGTCAACAGAGTTAATTGTTATATATTTCATTGTTGAAAAAAAGCATAAGCTTCAATTGAATTTGAATTGTTGTTTACTGATACTGTTTGTTAACAACAACAAAAGATCAAGCACGATTATATGCGATAGACTATTAGATGCTGTGTTATCATTCATTTATTATGTTTTTGCATACAATAACAACTCCACATTAGGTGTGTTCACTTACTTATTGGGTAAAGTTCGGTAAAATGATCGACACTAAAAAAATTCATACATGTTTCATGGATACTGCCAAGTTGTTTGTTGGTGTCTATGGCTGGTACTACGTGCCTGTAACTGTGCATAAGATGTGCATAAGAAGCTATTCTGCCAGTAGGTATGTATCTATATAAAGGTATGCTCCCCGAGAAAGCTCAGGAAGCGCGGAATAAAAACTATAGAGCCTATAGATTAATTACATCATTCGCGAAGAATTGTACGTGTAGCCAGTAATAAAGATGTAATGCATAATCTTTTATTGTCTTCAGACCTATTTATAAATATATTTCGCTCAGAGCTACAAACCAAAAAACTGGAGTACGATAATGATGTTAAAAAATTATTTAAAGACTATGCTTAAATTACTTACTCATGTTTTTCTATATGTTTTTTCTTTGGATCAGGTTTATATTTTCAGGAGCCCTTTTACAATTATAATATTAATTTTTTGTAAAAATTTAGTTGATGCATAAAAAATCAAGGGAGTTATGTAACTTTTTCAATACAAGTTGTTGGCAAGTAGGCATAAAAGTGAGAGGATATTTTTCAAATTTAACACAAATATTTCTGAGTATTTAAAAATGCTATGTGGCAAAAAACAATGCCGTAGGTCGAAATTTAATTTTCAGTTTGTATGGGAGGTGGGCGTAAAAGTGGTTGCATCATTTTGATTTTTCCATTTTTTCTTAACTCAATCAACGTTTCAAGTTTTATTGTCCTTCGACAACTTCTTTTATTTTTAGCCGATCGTTCTATGAAACTCAACCAACGTGAGTCGTGGCGCGCACATGACAAAAATCATAATGAAACATTAATTTCATAAAATTGTCTTTCCAATAAAGCCCGTTTCGTTGATATTAAAAATATATTTCCTGGTTTTATTATGATTTGAACTTGTGTCACTCTATAAAAAAAGACCCTTTACATACTACACTCGACATTTATGTATTAAATCTCTTGTACAATCATCCCTTGAATTTTACAATCAAATAAATTGGAAATATAAGTCGTCTTAGCCATACATGTGCATGCATAAATTGCACTAAGAAATTTGAACATATTTTTTCAACAAAACTTTGGCAAATAAAACACAAATGTTGAAACCAAATAACACGTACGAGTACCAGTGAATGAATATACGAGTATGTATGTACACGTTTATCAACAAATTGTTCATGTTTAATGTTGTAATCCTCGCAGTCAAACACACATTTGACTGTCACGAGTCGTCTTCTGCTGTCATTCGATGACATCGAAAAAATTTCGCACATTTGTCGTTGTAATCCTTGTGTAAATTTCAAATAACAAAAAAAAAAATCCCAGTACTATCGCGCTCTCTTGTACATCTTGTCATTTTTTCAGATGACATTTATTTGTATTTTATTTATTCATCGATATTGAGATTACTTTTTTTTTTGTATTGTGGTACGGTATTTAATGTCAATATTTACACAGATTATTGTTTTCAAAATGAATTTGTTAAGAGCAGCGTGTTTTAAGTTTCTTTAATGAATATGATTATTATTGGTCATTCTTTGAGTTCTAGTTTAATAGAAATAAATGACAACAAAAAATGTGACAGGTGTTTTAAGTATGTATGAAACTCCAATTTACAAAAGAGCTTCATTTTAATAGCTTAAATTTTCTCAAACAAATACACAGATACAAACAAACATTCATCCATATAAATCCAATCCCAGTTGACCAATACTTTCGCTATTGATATCGATTTCAAATATATCTCGAACCTTTATCGTGTAAAACTGTCAAGAAAGACACTCAAAAATTAATCGAAAAAAGTTCACCTATCGCTCAATTTTGTCCCATCAATCATTCGGTCTCGATAGCAATATCAAAAGTGAGAGAATATCTAATTAATTTCGATATCCCAAAAAGGCAGCAGAAAGAGTAAAAAAGTAATTTAATTTTTTTATTTTTTCTATTCATTTCTTACTTATTTTATTTAATAATTACTTTTAATCATTGACTTGCGCTGAAGGATTTGAATATGATACCTCCATTCTAACAGACTAACACGCATCCACTAGGCTATCGTGACAATTTATTTTTTGTTGTTGTTCAATTATTTCATACATGTAGGTATGTACTCTTATTTTATTTTTTAACTTACATTGCTGTCATGGATCTAACTTTTTACGTCTAGACTAACAGTCCAGCACACATCCACCCGGCTACAGTCACAAATTCGAAAAACTATCGAGAGAAGTTCGAAGGTCGAAGTTTTAGCAAACATTCCAACTTTCTTAGATTATCGAACAAATATCGAAAAATTTTGTTTCGAAATTTCTTCGTTGTAGTGAGAATTCGTTTTTATTGAATCTATGGTCAATTGGGATATTGCAGAAGATACATTCATATGGGTATAGTTACTTTTTCCCTACGCTTAGCACTGTTGTTCCTATTAAAATATCTTTATACATTCTGGAGCAACAACTCAAGAAACATGAAAAATAGAAACAACAACAGCAATATTTCTTATTCTTTTAAAGGTTACATAGAACCCCAACGATACCACATCTGAAATCTTAAGTTGTTCTTCATCCCTTTTGCATATAATTATGCTGATTTGTTAGTTTAGCTTTAGTTTTGCCTAAGGCAGCACTGTCAGATGCTTCGAAGGACCATAAATCAAATTTACACAAATGTCAAAGCGAGAGTTGCTTGATCTTTGATGCGTTGATTCAGCTAAATACATTATTGTTTGTAAAACTGCGCGATCACTAAGGATTTAAAACTAATAAAATATAAATTTATTAACTCTTTTTTCAACATTTAATAAAAAAAATTAATTAACTAAATCAGCTTCATTGCTTTCTTAACAAACATTTTGTCCTATCATATGGAATACGAAATAAAGTTAAGTCGAACATTTATTTTCGTAAATGAAAAAGAGTTTTTGTAAATTCTCAAAGTACTCCTTTTAAAATTAAAAAAAAAACATTTATATAATAAAAATTAACATTTTGCATCAGCAGAAGTTATGGGTGCTTATTTAAATGAACCAATGGAATGGAAAACTCAGTTTCTAAATTTTCACTGTTTAACTATAAAATATTAATGTAATTCGTTGCATTTTTTTAAGTCTATGATTTTTTGTTGAACTTTACCTAATTTATTTTTAATTTCTTCACTTATTCTGGCTTGCAGAGCACACATTTTTTACCGCATCTTCAATTAATTCACCTTCAGCTGTCAAAGAATTAAAACCGTCTAACTGAGCTGAAAGAAAAGAGAGTGTAGTCGTATCCCTAGATATTTTTCTTTAAAGGTTGCAACACGCAAAGGAGCTTTTGAAACTAGTACGTAACCACTAAAGAGCGCCCAACAAAATTACGCAAACATTTTTGGGATTAAAAAAGTTTTTATTCCGTGCTTTTTAACGTTGTTAGTATTTTTGACTTAAGCCAAGGTATTGAATTTTTCAAATAAATTTAATTATCATCCCTGTTAAAATTTTTTCGTTTTCCTTTTTTTTGTTTATTCTTACACACTCGTAAGAGTTGCAGCCTCGAAAAAATTAAAAAAAGTATTAAAAATATACATTAATAATGAAATATGCAAAAATATGTAAGTATATATTTTAAAATATGCAAAAATATGCACTAACAAATCCATACCATTTTATGGCAAATTTGATGATTCGCAGATATATATTATTTGCGTTGAACTACGCCCAACGACAAAAAACATGTACTTACACGAAAATCCTATCCCTACTGAAGGTGTAACTCTACACTACGAACTTTAGTCTCAGCTAAATCTGCGAACAATACCCCTTGAATTACAATCCATGCTTGTAAAATAAAACTTGGCATGACTGGATATCAAATTCAGCCCACTTATATACATACATTCAACTTTTTTTAATACATGTTTTTATTCATTGTATCTTCAAATATGAACTAACAGTGTCGGACATAAATTTAGTGATACTTTTAATAATGCATATCAAAAAAAAAATAAAAAAATAAAAGTATTTTCAAGCAGTCCTATCTGGAGTTTTGAGTATAAAGCCCTTCTGTCCAGTAAAGTTCAAAATTTTACGAGTAATCAGCTAAGGATGTAACTAGAGTTTCTACGCAGGAAAAAAATTCCGGGAATTGCCGGGAATTATTGTTGAACAAGTATAGGGGAATTTTCGTGAATTTAATATTGACGTTTTTTAAATTTGCTTTTAACATTGCTGTTAGTTGAATAATTAATTTAAAATACAACTCTGTAACGAGACAACAAACAGTCTAATTACTTTAAAATACAACTCTGTAACGATTATTATTTTTGCACAAATTCTGGGAAATTTTCAAGGGGAATTTTCATGAATTTAATATTAACGTTTTGGAAATTTGCTTTTTACATTGCTGTTCGTTGTCTAATTGCTTAAAAATACAACTCTGTAACTATGCATAATATAAGCATGGAAGCAGATATAATAGAGGTTTCCGAGGTGACTCCAACAACGTCAAGAGTAACGAAATATTATCAACCTTAAAAGTCTTTATAGGAAATGCGAGTAGCATCTATATTGGCAGATGTAGATGAAATTTCCATCTATGCCATTAGTCAAAGCATATGAAGTTATTGAATAAAGTTATTTTGTTTTTTTATTTAGTTTTTCTATTTGAAAGACGACTTGATCGATAGTGTTCTTAGCTACAAAATCGATCCAGCTGCTCAAAAGGTATCAATTCTTTTCTAGATGTATTCTGTTGAATCTGTGAGTCTTTGACGCTTAAGCTCCCAAACAGCTACACTGATCTTAACCTGGTTTTTTGTTTGAAATATGCCTAGATATAATATCTTCACTACTATACTTAAAGAAAATTGGTCCAGCGGATTGGTCTGCACGTTGGGGGTTCATAAAATTTAAAATTTTTGTTATTAATTTAAATGTTGTTTGTTTTTTCATTAATTGAGGTCATTTAATTAAATTCATATGTTTTTGAAATTCCCGGGAATAAAAAATTTTACTTCTCAATTCCTGGGAATTGAAAAAGTAAGGAAATTAGAAACCCTACATGTGACTTTTCGTAGTTTGCAACATCTTCAGTCACTAGTGGCATATTTAAATCACGATGTATATTTTAATTTTTAATGTACCATGGAGCCGATATTATTAACCGTAAAAATTTGCTTTGCTTCGTTGAATTCTCTCGGCATTGGAAGCTGAAGCAGTGCCCCATAGTTGAATTCCATAGCACCATATAGGTTTTAAAAGCAACTTGTACATGTACTTGCAATCTAGACTCAGAGTTGAATTTCTACCAATCAGCCATTTAAGCCTTCGATCAAGGTGTATACCAAGGCATTTCATATGTGAATGTTGAGGAACAATTTGATTATTGATTCTAATGGGGAAACAATTATCTTTTCGTAGCGTAAATATTACCTGAGCACAGTCTTGTTCGTTTACCTTTATCCTCCATAAGTGTAACCATAGTTCCAGCTGGGTAATATGTTCCTGACGATATCGAAATGCTTTGTGAGGGTATTCGTGCATTCTAAGGCAGGCTGTATCATCGGCACATATAGAAGTGTGTATATTACTGCTCACAGGCATATCAGAAGAATAAATCAAACACTAAACTGGCCCCAGTACACTTTTTACATTCTAAGCTTCAAAGTATCCTATACTTGGTGGTTTGTACCTATCAATGTGCATATATACACTGTTTTTTTAATACATTTATTTATTTATTGTATCTTCAAATTTAAACTAACAATAAGTATTAGAATATTAAATCTAAAATATAAGTATTAGGCCTGACCACTGTCGGACATAAACTTAGTGATAGTTATAAATAATACATAATAGTGATAATCAAAAAAAAGAAAAAAAATATTTTCAAGCAATCCCACCTGGAGTGTTGAGTATAAAAGCCTTTGTGTCCTTCTTTTTTAGGCAGATGTGATCAGTAAAATTCAAGATGTTACGAGTAAGCGGATTAGGATGTGACTCGAGTTTTGTTAAATATTTGCCTGCGTATTTTGTAATTTCTTCAATCACTAGTGGCACATTCAAATCACGATGTATATTTGAGTTTTTGATGTACCATGGAGCCGATTTTATGAAACGTAAAATTTTGTTTTGCCTTCGTTGGATTCTCTCGACATTAGAAGCTGAAGCAGTGCCCCATAACTGAATTCCGTAGCACTATATTGGCTTCAAAAGCGACTTGTATAGTAAAAGTTTGCAGTCTAGGCTTAGTGTTGAATTTCTACCAATCAGCCAATATATCTGAGTTAGTTTAAGTTTCATTTGTATTAGCTTTGAGCCAATATGGTGTTTCCATGTAAGTCGTCGATCAAGGTGTATAACAAGGTATTTTACATGTGAATGTTGAAGACCAACTTGATTGTTGATTAGAATTGGGGAACAAGTATCTCTTCGCATGGTAAATGTTACCCGAACACACTTTTGCTCGTTTACCTTAATTCTCCATAATTTTAACCATAGTTCCAATTGTGTAATATGTTCTTGCAGATATCGAAAAGCCTCGTGAGGGTTTTCGTGCATGTATGGATATTGCTGCTCAAAGGCATATCACAAGTATAAATCAAATACAAAACTAGTCCCAGTATGCACGCCTGTGGCACACTCATGACTTCTCCTTCCACAACAGTGAACTTCCGGGTAGTAATGTAACTTTCAAATAAATTCAGAAAATTTATTGGTAGATATGATTTTAATTTTAAAATTAGGCCTTTATTCCACACTTTATCAAATGCCTGCGAAACGTCAATAAACAGTGCAGAACAGTGCTTCTTTTATATACACTCGATGCAAGAAGTTTGGTAGCCCAGTAGTCGGAGTTTCTCTGCTTCGAATCCTGCCGGAAGCTCTCCAAATTTCTGCAGCTAAATCAAAGTAGCTTCGAGATTGTGTTTGTTGTTAAAAAACGAAAAAAATAATGAAAAGCAATACGAACAAATAATTCAAGAAATAAGGATATGAGCGCTAAGAATACAACGTCTTATTCAGAAAAAAATAATAATAAAAAAAAATTAAATAATTTAGTTTACAAAACGTTTAACAATCAAATTTCCATAAAACATTTGTTTTGAAAACCAATTTTTTTTCTGGATACGGTAAAGAAATAAAATTTGGCATACATGTTTTAATTGGTAAAATATAATCACACCTAAAATTTTACCATTTAAATTTCAAGGGTTCGAGTCCTTCCCATATATCATGATATAAAAAATTACCACAACAATCATAAAAATAATTGTAACTTAATGCAATTTTGTACAGATATTAATTTTAAATAATTTATTTAATGCTTCTTCAAAATTTCATTAATTTTAGAGGAAGGATACGCATACCTCAAAAATATCCTTTTTCAAAAAAGTAATAATGGGTAAAAAATGTTTCCTTCACTTATAAAGAGTTAAATGTATATTACATAAAAAAATTTAATAAATATTACACTACACAGTTTGACCATTTAAATTACGAAATATCCAAATTCTAACTTAAAATATTTTTTTGTAATAATTACTAAATGCTCTTACTTTATAACAAGTTTTGGCTGCTAAGCTCAAATATGTCCTTTTCATATCGTTCATTTGCTGCAAAAAGGTCACAACTAAAAAAAACGGAATTTTTGAGATGATAAATAAAATTTCTTTCGTTTTTTATTATTGCTTTTAATACCAATATAGCGTGGAATTTTTCTTATCGACATTATGGGACAGATAGTTAATCTCCATATTGTTCTTCATATTGTGTAAAAATTTCATAAAAAATCTTGTAAATATACCCAGCTCTTGAGAGAAAAATAACTTTAGCTTTTTATATTAATGAGTGAGAAAAACTTTAAACTCCTTCTATGTAAAACTTTTTTTTTGAGTTATGACGTTGTTACAGCAAATGAGAGGACATCGCTCATTTACTAATACGTCATATCTCAAAAAAATTAGTTTGCCAGAAAACGAGTTTAAAATTTTTAGTTTACACGCAATGGAAAAATTTAATTTTATTTTTCTCTCAAGAGTTGCGTAGTCTTGTTTGTATAAAACTTTTACACAATGTGAATTACTATTTATAGTTTTACATTAAATTAAGATTATATATATTTATATTAAAAATTTTTTATTAAGTTTATATAATTAACTCAAAAATCCCATTTATTGAGTTATGACATTGTTTTAGTAAATGAGCTATATGTCCTTGAAATCGAAATTTTTTATTAAATCAAAAAATTTTGGCCTTTACTAGAAATAATATTCTGGGGAAATATTTTATTTTAATATTATTGTTACAATTTTATTGGGAGAAGAATATCTTAAAACACATTTTGTAAATTCCTTTTTAATAATGGGTATATTTTAGGATTCCTTTCTTTATTTTGTAATGTACCAAGCTATGTATTTTAAAACAGAGTAAAGTTTTAATTCTTGTTTTTATTTTGAATTTAATCATTTTTAAATTTAATCTGTCATAAATATAATGGGAAAAACAACGACATATGTATGTACATATACATATATATATATATATATATATATATATATATATATGTACAAGTATGTATATTGGTTCCTTTTTGCTCATGTAAGGAGCATAGTGCCACAATGTACATACATACATATAAAACAAAAATTTATTTCAAATATAAATGCTATTCACTTGATTTGCATTCAGTACTTTTTATTAGATAGTTCTATTTTATTTACAAGCATTTTTACTTGTGTTGAATTTTATTTAATGTTTTATGCTTAATCCAAATATCAAAAAACCTTAGTATTTTAACCTGACTTGTCACTGAAAATTTTAAAATTAAATTGTTGGGGGAAAGAGGTGGACAAAATTCCAAAAAATTTTAAATGTACTTACTTGTAGAAATATAATATGAAAGTATGAAATATATATTTTTTCTATAGACCACTTAACTCGTGCTTTTTTCACTTACAGATGTTTTTCTTTTCATTTACATTATAAGTAACGGCACATCGCATATGAGTTACAAAATATAGCAAAATTTAATGTAGCCATATTATAACAATATTCCCGTTTTTTGGCGTTTGTATTTCTTTTTTGCATTTTTTTAGTTTTGACAGTTTTTTCTCGTTGTGGCGCTTTTTTCGGTTTTTGGCATTTTTTAATTTGGGCGGTTTTTTTTCGTTTTGGCAGATTTTTTGATTTTGCCGATTTTTTTTTCATTTAAGCGATTTTTTAGTTTTTGGCGATTTTTTTCATATAGCCAATTTTTTTTTTGTTTTGGCGACTTTTTCCGGCTTTCGGCGTTTTATTTTTTAATTTTGGCGATTTATTTTCGTTTTGGCGATTTTTTTTTGATTTTTGCGTTTTTTTTCATTTAGGCGATTTTTTTTAATTTTTGACGATTTTTGTTCATATAAGCATTTATTTTTTTTTTGCGATTTTTGCGTATTTTTGTCATTGTGGGATTTTTTTTGTTTTGACACTTTTTTTCGTTTTGGCGATTTTTTTTCGGTTTTTGGCGTTTTTTTTAATTTTGGCGAATTTTTCGTTATGGCGATTTTTTGGATTTTGCCGATTTTTTTCATATAAGGGTTTTTTTTTTATTTTTGGCGATTTTATTTCATATAGACAATTTTTTTTTTGATTTGGCGATTTTATTTCGGTTTATGGCTTTTTTTTAATTTTGGCGATTTATTTTCGTTTTGGCGATTTTTTTTATTTTGGCGATTTCTTTTCATTTAGGCGATTTTTTTTAATATTTGGCGATTTTTGTTCACATAAGCTATTTTTTTTGTGTTTTGGCGACTTTTTTCGGTTTTTGGCGTTTTTTTAATTTTGGCGATTTATTTTCGTTTTGGCGATTTATTTTCGTTTTGGCGATTTATTTTCGTTTTGGCGATTTTTTTTTGTTTTGGCGACTTTTTCCGGTTTTTGGCGTTTTTTTAGTTTTGGCGATTTATTTTCGTTTTGGCGTTTTTTTTCGATTTTGGCGATTTTTTTTCATTTAGGCGATGTTTTTTTTAATATTTAGCGATTTTTGTTCACATAAGCATTTTTTTTGTTTTGGCGACTTTTTTCGGTTTTTGGCGATTTTTTTCGGTTTTTGGCGTTTTATTTTTTAATTTTGGCGATTTATTTTCATTTACGCGATTTTTTTTATTTGTTGGCGATTTTTTTTCATATAGGCAATTTTTTTTTTTGTTTTGGCGACTTTTTCCGGTTTTTGGCGTTTTATTTTTTAATTTTGGCGATTTATTTTCGTTTTGGCGATTTTTTTTTTATTTTGGCGATTTTTTTTCATTTAGGCGATTTTTTTAATATTTGGCGATTTTTGTTCACATAAGCATTTTTTTTTGTTTTGGCGACTTTTTTCGGTTTTTGGCGTTTTTTTAATTTTAGCGTTTTTTTCATTTTGGCGATTTTTTTCATTTTGGCGATTTTTTTATTTTTTGGCGATTTTATTTCATATAGGCAAATTTTTTTTTTTGATTTGGCGATTTAATTTCGGTTTATGGCGTTTTTTTAATTTTGGCGATTTATTTTCGTTTTGGCGATTTTTTTTTGGATTTTGGCGATTTATTTTCATTTAGGCGATTTTTTTTTAATATTTATCGATTTTTGTTCACATAAGCATTTTTTTTTGTTTTGGCGACTTTTTTCGGTTTTTGGCGTTTTTTTTAATTTTAGCGTTTTTTTTCATTTTGGCGATTTTTTTCGTTTTGGCGATTTTTTTTAAATTTTTGGCGATTTTATAATTTTCGGATTTTTTAGTTTGACCGTTTTTGAAAATTTCAAGAGTTGAACTCTTACAGTTTCCAAGATATAGCAATTTGTCAAAATTACATAGTCAAAATTTCATTAACTGATGGACCACCCTTTAATTTAAATTTTTTTAATTTTAGTGTTAATTGTTGTAGCCTATATAAAAATACACTAATTTTACAAATTTCAAGTGTCAATATGAATATGTACATACATAATACAATTGTATTTATATTACATGGGATTTTAAAAGTTTTCGTCACTCATTTTGGAACACCCTTTAATTGTTAGCTTTTATATATTTGTTGTTGTAGCGACCAAAATTCTACATATACTGTCCAAATTTCAGACCCGTAGCTTTTACCGTTCCTGAGAAAGTAGCTTTTTCCTAAAACATCAAATAAGTTTAATTATTAGGAAAAAAGTTAAAGTTTTCCAACCCTGGAAACGTTTTTTAATCTGTTAAGTTTTTAAAATTTTTTTTTAATTATAAATACCAATTTTATTACCAAAGTATAAAATAAGTTAATTTAATAAAAAAGTAATAAAAACTTGTTTTCGGTAGTTATTTTCTATGGGTAAATTGAGTTTGAGTTTTGCAGCTCTGAAACCGTCTGCTCGATTTTGCTGATTTTCAATAGCAAAATTTTTCGGAAAATTTCTGACACACCAGTCCAAGAACGAAGTCGCTAGCTCTTCTGGGAGCTTGGGAAAACCGATTTCACGTACAGACAGACGGACAGACGGACAGACGGACAGACGGACATCGCTTGTTCGTCTTCCCTATGCATAAGGATCCAGAATATATATACTTTATGTGTCTCTTATTAATATTGTAGAAATTACAAACGGAATGACAAACCTATATATACCCTTTTACCATTTTTTGGTAAAGGGTATAATTAAAATCTTTAATACAAAATATATGTATATATTTGGAATAAACATGTATATATGTTTGCATTTCATTGGCGCTTTAACAAATCATCAGTAGACTTCAATTATACTTTTGAAAAGTTTCAAACCTCTTATCTTATGCACATAATTTCAAAAATCATCTGACAATTTATATAAGCTTTTTGGAAATTCCAATAGAATAAGCGAGTAGGCTCAGAAACTTATACGAAACACAAGAACCGATTTATATTCGATATGCATCTATTTTATTTTCCTACACCTTAATGCAATAAAAATATTATAAGGCAAAACGATAGTTAAAATCCAAATTTACCACTTATTAAATTTATTAATTTACTTTATTATATTCTCCCAATTTTATTTCAAAAAAAAATTTGTAATATCTGAAAAATTTTATTACGATTGATACAAATATTTTTCATTCGGTCGGCAGATAGGTGCAGTTTGCTTTATCTTGGAACCTCGCATTATTACAAACAAAAAAATAGAAATATTAAAAAAGGTTATAGTGTCCGCACGGGATGAATTTATGTCATGATGAATGAATAACTTGGTATAAAATAACGCTATAAAAATACTGATTTTGTATGAACTTGCTCATTCATTATAATATAAATTCATCAGATGTGGATACAAAATTAAATAAAAAATTAATTAAGGAAGTAGAAATACCTTTAATTCGTCCTAGAAAAAGTTTCCTACCAAAAGATTGATTTAAGCCAATTCGTACAGTAATAGAAAAATAACGATCTAATTTTAAGAACAAAAATCTTGAATTTAGGTTTTAGAAATTTTAAAATTTCAATCTTGAAATTTGTTCAGTAAGATTGACGTTCTCAAATTTAAGCATAAATTCTTTATTCATAGAATGAATTCTTAAAATCAAGAACGTGGTCTTAATTTTAAGATTATATTCTTAAATTTTTAAGAATATGATCTTAACTTACGATTTTTATTATGAGTAATATCTTGAACTCGATCTTAAAATCGGATTTTATTACAAATTACAATCTTAAATTCTATAATTAAAAAAGTTAAGATTTTATTCGTGAATCAAGAATTTTTGCATTTAACATACTATTAAGATTGAAATGATTTTATATCGAGCATAAAATCTTGATTTTAGCACGTTTTTTCAGTTAGTGCATTGTTTTTTATATTCATAAGCTCTGATTTACGAACTTCATCTTACACGCTTTGCAATTTTCTCAAAATAAAAATAAAGTTTAATTGAAAAATTAAATTAAAATGTGAACTCAAGGCAAAATAAATAAATTTCTTTGGCTAATCCCATACAGCTCGAATAAAACTCATGACGCAATTTATTTTGGTTTTAGAAAAAAATATAAATTATATTTTCTTGATTAATCGCGTTTAATTGCATATTTTTTAATAGTATTTGCAAACCCTACTTTTAATCATCAAAACTGTTTAAAAAATCAACCTTTTTTAAAAATTCTTTTTGATTTTACTTAATTAGAATATTGCACATAAAATCAAGTAACTTGTTCCTTTTAATTCAAAACTATTTTATTTTTATTTTTGGGCACCTTCGTGACAAGTATAATATGTGTGGATTCTTTGGGTTCTATTTTTATTTATTTTTACTTTAATTTTAACCTACACAAAAGATATGTAGTGTAGTTTATTGTGTAATTGGAGACACAGTCATATATAATTTGATTGGCAACACTGTAAGCATTTCATGCACAACACATAAATTAAAAGTTTTGTACCTTGTAAACAAAGTTTAAAACTTTTTATATTGCATACATTAACTGGCTGGACGTGTCCATATACCTGGTATAAGTGTACCATAGCTGCGCTGTTTAAATCACCTGTCTATGGAGTTTTAAGTATCCAATTTTGGCAGAAAGAAGTTGGTGATTATCGAAGCAACCGAAAATAGATGAAGCACTCCTAGCGTAGCCCGTACAGAACTTCCATTTTGATAATACTATTTTATTATTTGAAAGACAGCAAATTTGAACAATATAGCTGCAACAATATGGTCTCTATGAACTATTAAAGCTTGGAAGTCCCTATTGGAGGACCCTTTACAAAGAAAAATCCGACTAATTTCGACGTATTCACAGAGATGCCTCATTACTGCTTATCTGAAATCCCACATATGTTTTTTTTTTGGAAGTATTCTTTTTTTGTTGCGAATAAAAATTTATTTTAATACTCGTATAATTTTAAGTATTACTTTACTTTAACTTTAATAAACATACAATAAGTCTTAAAAGTATCTATAACAATTTGAAAACCAATAAAAACACAAATCGTAAAGTGAAGTGTAATATACGACTATGGCAAGCCAAAATACGCCATAAAATAAATACACAACATTATTTTCATGTAACATATACTTACAATTACAAATCTAATTCGCCTTAACTTTAACTGCAACTAATGTTAGACAAATACAATACATTGAATTTACACAACGATCGTAGTCAGTCAGAGCGTGAAATTTACAACTAAGTTAAAAAATAAATAAAAAGTCCGCAGTTCATATCAACTCTAGGCACAATGGGCACTCATAATTTCAACACTTTTTAACGAGTTCATAGATTTTTATAGTCATAGCAAATAATGGCAGACTTTTACATCTTTTGCAGGCCTGAGGTTACAATTTTATAAGAAAATTGTCATAAATTTTTATTTTTATTTGAGGAAATATTAACTTTTTTTATTTGTAATTTTATTATCAAGAAAATCAATTTCTTGCAAAGTGCTCGCTTTTCCTAAGCTCGTAGAGAAAGAAAATTGTAAAATCATAGTTGAAATTTCTTGGCCACATTAGGAATTTTAACATGTTTTTGTGCAGCATATAACGAGAGACCCACCTCAAATTTCGACTTAGAACTTTTGTAATTTTGCTACCCATTCTTGTCAATACATTGTAATTTTGGCATATTTATTGCTCAAACTAAAATAATTCATTTGTTTGTTCTTTATTCTAAATCAAAAACTACAGTATGGCTTTGTCTTAATTCTCAATGTTTTTGTTTTTAAATTTTTTTGGGGCAAAATGTGGATGGATTTATTGTTTATTCAAATTCAAATTGCCAATGAGTTTATGCCATATGACCGTTGCAATATAAGGTGTTCAACTACATTGTTATTTCAATGTTTTCATTTTTATGTTTGTCTATTGATTTTTTGTTGTATCGAGGTTTTTCCAAGGAAAAGTGTTGCCAACAGGATGAAACAAATGGCTAAAAACAGATATGCCCATTATTTTATTATTTATTTATTTATTAAACATATTAATGCAAAGTAAATTTGCATAATATGGTGTTGCACAAATGTGGGCGGAGTAACGTAGACCATATGCCCAAGATGGTATTAACAGTATTTTATAAGGTTTTGTGACTGACTGTACACGACCTATGCCTTCACATAGGAAGTAGGCAACGTGGTTGTTAAAGAAATTCCACAAAAAACCGCAAGATTATACGGTTATCCGTGGCAGATCAGTCAACCAGTGCGAGCGAGACGAAAAACTCTCGAAGGCCAAACAACACACACAAGCCTGACCGCACTTAAGAAATAATTACGATGACGCGAGAGATGTTCCCCGACCCAGAGCTGCTTAACGTAGTGATGCCAATAATTAAAAGGCAAAACGAGCCAACTGAGTAGCCAAAAAGAGCTAAAAAGAGCTAAATTTAAAAACTCAAGATTTTTCCGTTTTAAATCTTTGAATGTATTTATTATTCATTTTGCACTTCAAGATATTTTACATTATTAAAAATAATAGTAAGAAAGAATAAAAAATAATAATTTTAAATAAAATCATTTCACAGCAATTGATACAAATATTTACCTGCATTAACAATATGACCATACACATTTACATATACTTGTATATAGATCCTTTAAAAGGATCTTTTGTTGGTTTAATCCATTTTTAAACGCTGGATTTGATTTCCAAGCTTTCGTATATTTTTGGCAGTCCGTTTCCAATTCAACAATTTGTGGAAAATTTTCTTTTTATTAAAAAAGAGCTAAAGCGAAAAATTTCGAGTTAGAAGCAATCAAAAAGATTTATCTCTTAGCTCTAAAATAGCTAAGTTGGCATCGCTGGCTTAACGACTGCTTACTGCTTATTTGGACTTACATATATATTGGACACCAAAAACTTACTAAACTATTATCTTCCCAGCGAAAAAAAAAATGGAAGTCATTCTAGTGGAACTACATTTCCATTAAATAAAACCGCTCAAAAAGAATTTCCGTACATATCTTAATAAGCTTACTACAAGTACCACTATATTCCTATGCATTAAGCACATTCACCACAGCAGGCTACACGAAACCACGACTTCAAATGCCTCTAGTTGTATTTGTCGCCTTGTAGCTAGATATTAAATTATTTTGGCGATGAAAGCAGCATCTTTATCACATGATATTCGAGTATAAAAACATACTTAAGTGGTGCACCTAAAAATTTTTCACATTTAATAAATAAAATTGAACTTTAAAATTTATAAATGCAGCAGTTATATCATTTTGGACTTACCTATATATTGGACACCAAAAACTTACTAACCCAGTGAAAAAAATGGAAGTCATTCTAGCGGAAGTACATTTTCATTGCTTCCAAAAAATCGATACTTTTAATTTGCCGAGAGTGAGCAAATAACCATGTAGAAGCTTATTTTAGTCACACAAAACCTTGTAACTCCTCCATAGTGTTGGAAAATACTCACCAGAATTAAAAAAAAAAAATTTTTAAAGAAATTTATGAACTATTTTAGTCTAAAATTTAAAAGGTATTTGCTTCAATTTGCATGAAAACACTCTTTCGGGCTTAAATTTGTATAAAAAGAAACGGATTGCTAAAATAGGTATATATTTACCATTTTTCCTAGATGAAAATATTATCATAGAACACAAAAAAGGGAATTTTTCTTAATATCGCTTCCAATTCAGTGACCAGGCATCGAAAAAGAGAATTTCTTGCAATGACAACCCTATGTAAAAATCATTAGATCGGATCGAAATTTTCACTACTTCCGCATCGCAAACTCTACATTTTCATGACTTTTTTGGAGTCTCTTTTTTTACTGGGTTGTTATTGAGTTGGAGAGAAAAGAGGAATTAGTGCCAGCGTTTTTTGTTGAGTGGTTATAATTTTTGGGAATTAGTTAGAGCTAAAGAAAAAAAAGATTGTTAGTATTTTGTTCAATAATGGTGGTGAGTACAAAATTATTCGACAGCTTTTTTCAGGTCAACCAATTAGAAAAGAAACTCAAGTTTTTTCACAAGCAGATTTCTTTTATATTTCAATTGGTTTAGGTTTAAGTAATTGTATAAGGAACTTATATTTACGATAAGTACGGATATACTAGCGCTTTAGAAGGTTTTCTTGGTTAATGATCAAAATATAAATAAGTAAGTGGTACTTTTTAAGTTACAGTTTCGAAAAAAAATCTTCGGTTTTAAGAACCGAAGTTGCGGATAAACTTAGACATTTTGTAAGAAAAGGCAATGTAGTCAACATTAACAAATGTAAAAAACCATCTAGTTCATAGAAATTGGTTTGCTTTTTAATTAATTACTTCCTTCATAATATAAAAACAGTAAATGCAATGCCGATTCAATATAACATATCAGTTCTTACATCAATAAATTTTTTAAAAATTTAATATATGTTTAATAGGTCGAAACGGTCAGACCATTTTGGTAGGTTACTTTTATATAACAGAAAACGTTAAAGTTGTCCAACCCTTGAAACCTCATTTTTATTTATTAATTTATTTATTAATTATTTTTAATACAAATATTATTTGTACTTAAACATAAAATAAGCTTATTTAAAAAAAAATTGGTTTTAGGTGGTTACTTTTATACGGTTTCATTTTATTATTTTTGACCTTTCATATATATATATATATATATATATACATATTTTTATATAATTTTTAATTTCAGAAGATGCTACATTAAGAAGTAGCGAAGTATTTATTGAAGCAAATAAAAATACAATTGTTGCTGTTTATTGTTACTTAGATGAAAAAACCGACCTTGTGCTTAAATATTAAATAGGAAAATAACAGCAAATAATATAATAATACAGCAAATTCAATTATATTGACTTCTTTGAACATGTGCGGTAGGCATATCCTTGGTACGATTTTAATTCAAAACTTGATATTTCTTAACCAAGGTAAATGTTGATACTGTGCCAATTTTCCCTCCTGTTTTTGTCACATCGTTATATGGACACAAAGCACTATGTGCTGTGTGCCATGACGTTGCGTGGCTCCTGCTCCAAAAAATTATAGTCGATTTTTTGTCCCTCCCCCAAACAAAAATAAATACAAGTGAGAAAAATATATAGTAGTAGTGATATAACTATGTTTTTTTTAATTGTACTAAAAAGTTCGATTACTTCGTCTTCGTCCAGAGTTTCAGTTTTATTGCAGCAATTGTTAATTTAAAGTTTGTAGGTGTATTTGACGTTTTATATTATTATTTTTCATCAGTTGTATGAAAAACACAAAATATAACAAAAATTAAAAAGAATTGTTAGTTGTTTAGGCAAATTTGTTGTGAAATAAAATATTTTAATATTTAATTGCAATTTCAAAGCGGAATTATAAAAAATCGCAGCAGCAAAAATTGGAAGTCTGCATGAGGACTTACTGTCCTTTAAAAATTTTGTGAATTAGATATATTGCAGTTGTTCGGTTATAGTTTAGGTTTTTGCTTTGCACAAGAAATCTTGATAAATGTCAAAAGAAATTTAATATATTGATTTTGATAAGGATTTCAAAACGGACATTTTTACGACTTTTTTTCGTATCGAATCAAATAATAACTCTTCAAATATTTTTTTGGGGCTGCACCAATAAATTCACTTGAACAATTTTATTCCAGTTTTTATTAAATGTTTTTGGCAACTCTAAGCGGCTTGCAAACGGAAATTTAAAACCAAAACTTTAAAATGATTTTTATATAGTTTTTTTATGTGTGTTTATGTTACGACTGACTACATGTTGTATTTCTGTTAAATAATGATAGTAAATTACAAAATAGTCATAAACTACTCATGTAGGTAAAGTTGACATTGCCCTAAAGCCATTTAGTAATCGAAACTATTCATAAATTTCAATTTATTGTTTGGCCGCTAAACAAAATCCGAAATTTAAAAATAAATGGCCAAAATGTTTGGGATAAAAGAAATTCATTTGATTATTTCAAATATAAAAAAAAATCTTGTGAATTTCTTAATTTTCCTTAAAGCCAAACATTTTGACCCTATTGTTGTACACGTGTTTCATTTCGATTTGACAACAAGGGTGGTTGGTAACTTGTTGTATTTGATTTTGTTTTATTTAGCCAAATATTTATTCATTGTTGTTTTCTTCTCATTGTTCCTTAATGAAACACCAAAAATCACGTCTAATCAAGATTGATGGCGCATAACGAAGTTATGTGCCGTAACGCTTTATTGTTCGCTTTCATATTATATTTTACATTAGAGACAAGTAATCTCAGCTCCCTCTTTGCTCTGGCGGGTGGAAAGAGTGGGTGGTTTGGCAAAAGTTGACATCATGTGAGTTACTGAGTTTAATGTTTTGTTTTGTTGCAAGAGGTGGTTTCTTTGCCACTGATAAAATCTAGTGATGGGGATGACAGATATTTGTCTTCTAAAGTCATTTCTTAAATTAACAGTTGGTCAATTGTATCCTCCATATGACTTTATTTGCTGTGTCGCAATACGAGTGCAATGAAACCACAAATTTTGATGTGAGAATAACAATAGCCCACCCATCGTCATTAAGAAGATTGCAAAATTTTCTAATGAAATTAAAGAACCACATTGTGTGTATTGTTAAGACTTTTTTGGGGGCTGTTAGAAATCTTTTTATTAGATTTTTTTTTTTTAATTAAGTTTAGGTATTACTAAATTGTGAGAAAATATTCTCATGGCGGAAGAAATCACAAAAGTTGTATCCCGAGCATAACTTTTGCTAAACACCTGCTTCATCCGCAATCTTTTTTTTTCAGCTACTCGTATTATTATATTTTTGTTTAAATTTTCTTCAACTCTTTTTACTTAAAAGCTTCAAACATTTTCTAGCACGTTTTTGAAAAAAAAAATATTAAATACAAATTGAGCTAAACAAGACTTTTATTTAACATAAACGTCATGTAGTTGTTAGCTTAAAAGTTGGGTATCAAGATTTTTTTCTTCTACAAAACGTTTAGAATTTCTAAAATTAAGACCAGTAGTCTGTAACAGGCTTAAAATTATGTTCTTTATATGGCGAAAAATAATTACAAAACTTGCAGACGAGTAATAAACATGTTGACCATGCAACATGAAATCTAGCACAACAACCATAATCTGCATGTGTTAAAATACGAGTATCTACTTTTTTATAACTTGTGAAGTCAGTGGGGGAAAACACAGTTCAGAAGCAAAAAAAATTAAGAAAATTTGTGTTTAAATTAATTACTTTTTTATCGACCAACAAGGCCTCAGTTGCTATATTTATCATGTGTATTGCAAAAAAAAATCAGTGGCAAGTTAATATATGTATATGTCAATAGTGTTTATGTTTTTGAACTTAGAAAATTTTTAATATCATTAAATTTCTTTTAAGAGAATAACACAGTGGCACAATCTACGCAATTCTTCCAAATCAGCTTACGAAAATATTATTTTATTTGTTATTCTTTTCACACCTTAAGGTAAAACCTGGTTTTAATGTTAAAACCAAGGACTGAAACCGTAAAAAACATAGGTTCACGTTCGGGCTCGGGTTAGTCAAAATAAAAAATTCAGGTTCGGGTTCGTTTCAGGGTTCGGGTTAAAAGTTAAAAAATACATGTGTTTTGTTAGTAAAAGCTATATTAGCTTAAGGGTTGTGGTTTTTCGTAGATAGCACGACTTTGTGTGATAGTGTACCACGGCCATTATACGCTATTTTTCTATCAAAGTTAGACTACACAAATCCATATGCATGCATGTACATGTATTGGTGTTCAATCCACCTTGGTCGTTATTTTATTTTGATTGTGTTTTTAATTTTTTTTTGTATGCTAGAAATGTTATGGATCTTATTATTCTTCCATTAAATATTTCTTTTTTTTATATTTTTGAACCCAAACCTTGCTGATTTTTTCGGTTCAACGGGTTTCGGGTTCAAAGTCTTTATAAACAGCGGACCTGAACCAGTTTGTATTTAGGTTCGAGTTCGGTTTCAGTCCCTAAACAGCTGATATTGCGTTCACACTAAAAGTTTGATAAATTCTGGTTTTAAATAGAAAGTTGTCTAACAAAGTTGTTTAAAATAAAATATATCTCCTGTAGAAATAAGTGTATTTGTTGTTGTGTTTTTTCTGTTTTTTATAACATTTACTTGACTATTTGGGTTGGTATGAAAAAGTCAGATATTTTACAATGCTCTCTAAAATGGAAATCTTTTCATATTTTGTAAATGAATCGGCGAGGTTAAAAATCCAATAAAATGGCTACCAAGCACAGCTTTGCAAATTTAATACATAACTTTGACACCAGAGGCGCTGGTAGTAGGTATTAACTGCCTGGGTGCTTAAGGTTTATTGTATATTTATTTACCTATTAATCTTGCTTAGCGTTAATATTTTAAGCCTAATTTAAAATTTTATTATATAAAATTTGTCAACGCCCAAAAACTTCTATGAAGTAAATGCAAAGAAATAATTAAAATCATAAGTAGAATAACCTAAAATTAAGCAAATACTCAGCGAAGTTTTATGTTTATTTGACATTAAAAACGTATTTGCTTTTAATTAGGACTTTGTGTAACTAAATGCCATATAATTAGTAAAAATTCTAATGCAAACAATTCACTTCTCATACTTCTATAGCGGCAGCACTTCAGCATGTCATGATTCCATAATCCAGCCATAAAACATGTCAGAGGAAGACTGTAAAAAGAATGACATACGGTTTTTTGATTAAGTTTGAAACAAAAACACAAATTTGCACTCCACTCCCCCTTTTTTTATTCTTTGTTTTTGGTTGGATTTCGTTTAGTAAAGACATGAAGTGACTTATTGACGTTAAGCTTTTTGGGTAAATGAAAATTTATAAATTCCATTTGTGCTCACATGCTTGGCTGTTAAGTCCGTCATTAGAACAGTTGTTCTTCTTTTCTGATAGGGGATAACCTCATCGTTACCACCACCACCACCACCTCACCTTAATTTTTGTCTACAAAGAGTTTTAGTGCGTAGAAAATCCCCAAAGAGTTTTTCTCGTTCCACCTTTGAATGAAATATCAAATGACAGCATGTAAATGAAGGGGGTGTTTTTTTGCCTCATCATTTGTTAAATTTGCCTGGTCGCTGGTATAATCATGCGAATGCTATATTAATTTTCAATTACCCAGCGAAATATTTTAAAGCATTTAAAATATTTAAGTGAGAAAAGGAATATAATTTTTGAAAAATTTATGTGTTTTAAATATACTAGTTATTCTATATTAGTTATTCTTATTAAAAAATCGTACAAGTTAAAATAAACATAAACATATATGACTAATTGAATCTAGACTACACACAGGAAAAAAAAACAATCTATAATCATCATTCAAAAGTTTTTATTGGAAATCAGAGTAAATTTATTACAAATAATTGTCATGTTCTGGAATACGCGTCGACTTTGTGAAATATATATGTAAAACAAAAATCAATCTTCATAAATATTAAAAATTTGTTTTTCTTTATCACACGAAATTCACCGTTTTTTAAAAGAGAAACGCGGTGAAATTCACACGTTTATTTTATTTTAGAAGTGTATGAAAAACAAAAATTTTTTGGGAAATTTTGGTTTTTACAAACTTCGCATTACAAGCGAAAGCGTCGTGCTGAATATTTTCACTGAGTGTTAACCTACATACGAATTGATAATATTAATTAAATTAAATATTTTTATTATTTATTTAACACATTTTTAATTAAAAAATTAAATTTCTATGATTAAAATTTTAATTGAATTTACAAAAATTGTCCAATTACATAATATCAAGGCGCACGATAGTGCGCCAGGCCAAGTTCCGGCCAATGCACGCAGTGTGTATATTTACAGGAAGCCATTCGAAATTTAAACTATAATATAAGAATAAATTCATGTTACGTCATATGCAAAGTTTGAAAGTTTTACAATGAAAGGTTCCGGAGATATGGAGGAGCAAAAAGTGCATATTTTAAGACATACTCACTGAGTCACTCATCAATATTATGAAGCACTTCCGCTATAGCTAGAGGTCTGAAATTTGGTACACAAGTAGATCTAGGTGAGCGATGAACTAGAAAAATCTTAAAATCCAAAAATTTTAACCAGGTATAGGTATTGCGACAAGCAAGAACTTATCAACATTTTTGTTCCACTACTTTTAATGGCCGAAATTTTGAAAAAGAACTTGGCCTTTTTTCACATTTATGTTTTTGTGAGGATCATTACTACATCAATAAAAGTATAACTTTTTTCGGAATATTGATTATAGTTTTAGTAACAACAATAACAAATTTCATTTAATTTCAGTTAATAACTAAATGATTATTTTTTTTTTTTGCAAATTGGGACATATAGAAATTTCTGAAAACAAAAAAATTATATTTGGTTGGAATATGTGGAAATGGAATAAAGAATTTTATTGCAATTCAAATAAATTTAATGTTAAATGATCCATTAAATCATATTAAATTAAAATCTCATTCATTCATGATGGTAATTATTAAGTGTATATCCAAATAATATTTAAGGTTATAGTTGTGTAATCGTGTTCAAGTTTTAGCCGTGGAAGTCAACTATACAAAATTTTTCTGATGTTTTTTCTAATGTAATACAAACAATCAGTTAAGTTAAATAACACAGGTCAACACGATTTCTGAGATCGATACTTTGGTAGTAAATATTCGTGCATATTATACTGAACTCCAATGCCTATAAAATATTTTTTTATTGACTCGTATCTCGAGATTTTCCGTTATTAAGAAACAATATGATGCTGCATCACATAGTTTGCATTTACTTTATACACAATAGTTAGTGTATACAAATTGACTACGAAAGTTTTGACTTTACAAAATAAATTTCATTTTGTTGACCTGTGTAATTAATTTAATTAAATTGACTACATTAAATTAAATTCATGTTATTTCAACATGGTTCTTCGTGTTATTTCAGTTTTAAATTCACGCTGCTTATACTTGAAAACATTTTGGTTCAACATAATATTATATATTAATTTAACAGTACTGGAATGTTAAATCAACATGAAATAAAGTATTGATAAATTTTCCCTGAAGATAACTGTAAAGCATGTTGAGCCAACATGAAACACATCTTAAGCAAAATTATTGCCGAAAAATATTAAATTAATCTTGTTTTCATAGACTAAAAAATTGCCACTCACAACTGCGACTGAATTTATGAAGTAACAGATTTTGGAAACATAAATCTTTTATAATAACAAACTACTTCAGCTTTTACAGAGAAAAAAATCATGCCAAATTGTCTTTTCTGGGAACTACACACAAAAAAAAAACTAATGTAAAATCACCATGCCAAAAAGTTAATTCAAATTCATTCAAATCACATTAAATTTACAAGAAATAATATCGCTCATTTACTTCAATAGTGGCATAACTCAAAAATGAGTTTTTTGAGTTAATAATGCAGAAAGATGCGGCATTTCGTATTTTATCTTGTGAAAAAATTTCATATAATTACATTATACCATCACCTCCTGAGAGAAAAATTTTTTTTCATTTCTCCATTGAGTTGTATGCAAATTGAAAAATTAAAACACGTTTTCTGCAAAACTGTTTTTTTTTTTGAGTTGTGCCAGTATTGAAGTAAATGAGCGATATGTTGTTTGAGTGTGTGGGTGTTTATTTGCTTTTTTCATAGCTGCAATTCACTTTTGTGTTTAGTTGTGTAGATTGTTTTAGTATTGTTGCTGTTTTTTATTTTTGTAAAAAGCCGGCAAACTGCTGTTGGCTGGTAGACAATGTATTAGTCTTATATTCGGAGGATCGCAGGTTCGAATCCTGGAGCCAAGTCAAAGTATTTTGTATTTTTTTTTTAACTAAAACTTTTCAAGTCAAAGCATTTTGTTTTTTTTTAGCTAAAACTAAAACTTTTTAATGAAATTGTATGTAAAATGATAAGAAATAATGTCAAATTATAATTTAATTCAAGATCGTACATACTTTGTGTGTATTCTAAGAATATTTAAAGTTGTTGTGGCTGCAGGGGTAAGCGCCTCTTAAAGCCGGGGCACATAGAATCAACTGACAGCACTGTTCAAATACATGGTTTCTTATGAGGTCTGGGGAGTTATTATGTAATCCGAATGGAACGGAAATATGTTCCAATTGTAATGTTAATAACATATATTTAATATTTTTGTGTTATCATTTTATGGTGTCATTGTCAAAATGTGTGCAACACCGACCCAACTATGTTTTTTATATAGAAAGTAGTTCAACATAACGAAAAATATCGGAAACGAGAAACGTTGCCACTAGTAAACACTATAACAATATCACAAAATGCAATAGTGTGTACTCGTATTTAAAAAATTCTAATAATTATTTTTAAAGCAGAAGTGGTGAAATGTGTTAAAACGTAAACACTGGTGAGTGTTTAATTTCACTGCTACTGTTTTTATTAGTTTTTCTCAAATTATCAGAACAGCTGCAAAAACACTGCTGAACTCTGATCACAGTGGCAGAACAGCGATTTAGAAATCACGCTCACAAGGCCAGTCTGTGAGAATGGCCGACTTCCTAAACGCAAGTTGCAATGCATAATTAATATCCATACACTTCTAAATTCCATATCATTTCTATTTTGAATGCAAACATATATATGAGTTGCATAGCGACGTTCCTAAATGCCTATAAAATGCAAAATATGTCTCTGCAACACAAGATTGCACTTAAGACATACTCATTTTTTTATTCATGCATTGCAACTTGCGTTTAGGAAGTCAACCAATATTTATTCTATAATACATGAACATTTAGTCAATGTCCTATGTGAGTCTAGTCCATTATATATTTTGCTGCAAACAAGGCTAACATCTGAAATGTTAGGTTCCAGTATGCTTATCTTCGAAATAGAAAAACAAAATCTATGAATTATCATATCTACTGTGCATTTCATAGATGTAGAAAAACGTGTTAAACATTTCGTTGGGTTCTTTCCACATTTAGTAGAGGATGTCAATGGTAATTTTTAAGCCATTTATATATTTGAAATCTATCTATGTTGTGTGTTTTTTATATTGCCTTGTTTTTCCCACTACCAGTTTTCACCACGTCTTACCTCAAAATTTACTTTGGCTTTTGGTATTATTAAGAAGCAAGTACTGAAAATACACGACACATGCCACAAACTGCACTTTTATGGATTTCATTATTAGTTGACATGATTTCCATATGTTAAAGTTTTTTTTTACTTTGGCTTGTGTTTTTCGTGAGTGTTTGTACATTTGTTAAAAAAAATGGTTTTATATGTATGTATGTATGTAAGAATATGCACACACATGTAAGGATTTTTATTTGTGAGCACCAATTAAAAATTTTTCATGGTTTTATGTGGAATAAAAAAAATTTGAAATGTTATTTTATGAGAGTTCCTTTCGACAAAGAATAAAAGAATAAAAGCCGATTTTCTCAATTGTAGCTCTCGAATAAATAAGGTGTAAGCAACATCAACTTGAAAAAGTTCATTGAAATTGTTGTTGTTATTATAGTAATAATTATTATTTGTCACATTCATATTTATTTCCATATAATCAAATTTATACTATTCCCCATCAACTAGAGAGTTAAAATTTAAGGCTAACTCAAATTCAGATGACAATACGGAAAATAGAAAAGTGGAGGAGCTCCACAAAATACATATGTGTCTATGTATGCCCACTTGACCAAGACTTTCGTTATTAATATCGATTTCAAATATATCTCGAACATTTATCATATAAAAATATCGAAAGTGACACTCAAAAATTAATCGAAAAATGTTCACTTGTCGCTCAGTTTTGTCCCAAAAACATTATTTATCGAAGTTTTGCTAGCAATATCAAAAGTGAGGGAATATCGAACTAATTTCGATATCCCAAAAAGGCAACAGAAAAGTAAAAAAGTAATTTTATTTATTTATTTATTTTATTTAACTTACTTATTTTATTTATATTTTTTTAATACTTTGACTTACGCTGCAGGATGTGAACATGGTATCTCCATTCTAACAGAGTAACACACATCCACTATGCTATCGTAATACATTTACTTCTGTTCAATTATTGCACATATGTACGAATGATTTATTTTTTATTTTTTAACTTACAGTGCTGTCATGCATCGAACTTGGTATGTCTCGACTACCAGTCTAGCACATATCTACTCGGGTACAGTCACACATTCAAAAAACCATCGAGAGAAGTTCGAAGCTCGAGGTTTTAGCGAACATTCGAATTTTCTTTGATTAGCCAACGGATATCGATGAATTTTGTTTCGTAACTTCTTCGCTTTAGTGAGCATTCGTTTTTATCGAGTCTCAGGTCAAGTGGGTGTACATATGCATTTGCAATTTTATCATTTTGTTTCGTATGCAGTAAGAAAACCTCAGAGAAAGAAATTTTAGTGTATACTTGCAAAGTTAGAAATACAAGTCAAGACCGAATTATGACATAAAAAACATTTTATTGAAAATTTTTATAAATAAATTATATAGGTTTATCAATTTTTCGATTTCAAAAGTAGACTTAAATAAAACACACATATAGCTATCACGTAATTCACACGTTGATGTTTTAATGTTTTTTTTTTTTTGAAACACGATTTTTTAGTTTGTTTGCGAACGGTAAAGAAACAAGTAAGAGTGCTATATTCGGCTGTGCCGAATCTTATATACCCTTTACCAAAGTGCGTTTATGTAGTATAGAGATACATACATAAGCACAGAGATATGTAGGTACATATTCATTTTGTGAAAAAATTCATACATTTTTTCTATTGCAGTTTTTCGGTTTTTGGCATTATGTTTAATTTGGTGCTTTTTAAATTTTTTGGCGATTTTTTTTCATATAGGCAATTTTTTTTTGGTTTTGGCGATTTTTTTCGGTTTTTGGCGTTTTTTTATTTTGGAAAATTTTTTTCTTTCTGGCGATTTTTTTTTTTGATTTTGACGATTTTTTTTATATAGGCGATTTTTTTATTTTATATATATTTAATTTTTTTAGTATTGACAGTTTTTTCTCGTTTTGGCGATTTTTTTCGGTTTTTGGCGTTTTTTAATTTTGGCGATTTTTTTTCGTTTTGGCAGATTTTTTGATTCTGCCGCTTTTTTCCATTTAAGCGATTTTTTTAATTTTTAGCATATAGGCAATTTTTTTTGTTATGACGATTTATTTTCGTTTTGGCGATTTTTTTTGATTTTGGCGATTTTTTTTCATTTAGGCGATTTTTTTTAATTTTTGATGATTTTTGTTCATATAAGCATATTTTTTTGTTTTGGCGATTTTTGCGTATTTTTGTCATTGTGGGAATTTTTTTTGTTTTGACACTTTTTACTCGTTTTGGCGATTTTTTTCGGTTTTTGGCGTTTTTTAAATTTTAGCGATTTTTTTCGTTTTGGCGATTTTTTTGATTTTGCCGATTTTTTTTCATATAAGCGATTTTTTTTAATTTTTGACGATTTTTTTTATATTGGCAATTTTTTTTTTGATTTGGCGATTTTATTTCGGTTTATGGCGCTTTTTTTTAATTTTGGCGATTTATTTTCCTTTTGGCGATTTTTTGGATTTTGGCGATTTTTTTTCATTTAGGAGATTTTTTTTAATTTTTGGCGATTTTTGTTAACATAAGCATTTTTTTTTGTTTTGGCGATTTTTTTCGGTTTTTGGCGTTTTTTTTTAATTTTAGCGTTTTTTTCATTTTGGCGATTTTTTTCGTTTTGGTGATTTTTTTAAATTTTTGGCGATTTTATAATTTTCGGATTTTTTAGTTTGACCGTTTTTGAAAATTTCAAGAGTTTACCTTTTACAGTTTCCAAGATATAGCAATTTGTCAAAATTACATAGTCAAAATTTCATTAACTGATGGACCACCCTTTAATTTAAAGTTTTTTAATTTTAGTGTTAATTGTTGTAGCCTATATAATAATACACTAATTTTACAAATTTCAAGTGTCAATATACATATGTACACACATACATACAATTGTATGTATATTCCATGGGATTTTAAAAGTTTTCGTCCCTCACTTTGGAACACCCTGTAATTTTTAGCTATTATATATTTATTGTTGTAGCGACCAAAGTTCTACATACACTGTCCAAATTTCAGACCCGTAGCTTTTACCGTTCCTGAGAAAATAGCCTTCTTCCTAAAACATGAAATATGTTTAATTATTAGGAAAAAAGTTAAAGTTTTCCAACCCTGGAAACGTTTTTGAATTTGTTAAGTTTTAAAAATTTTTTTTTAATTATAGATACCAATTTTATTCATACCGAAGTATAAAATAAGTTAATTTAATAAAAAAGTAATAAAAACTTGTTTTCGGTAGTTATTTTCTATGGGAAAATGGAGTTTGAGTTTTCCAGCTCTGAAACCGTCTGCTCGATTTTGCTGATTTTCATAAGCAAAATTTTTCGGAAAATTTCTGACACACCAGTCCAAGAACGAAGTCTCTAGCTCTTCTGGGAGCTTGGGAAAACCGATTTCACGTACAGACAGACGGACAGACGGACAGACGGACATCGTTTGTTCGTCTTCCCTATGCATAACGATCCAGAATATATATACTTTATGTATCTCTTAATAATATTGTAGAAATTACAAACAGAATGACAAACCTATATATACCCTTTTACCATTTTTTGGTAAAGGGTATAGAAAAAGGGGGTAGAAAAAAATCACATTTTCCGTTTTCCGAGTTTTTTCTTTAAGTTTTCTTTATACATATTTTATTTATTGTTGCGTTGCTTTATTTTATTTTTTCATTCAATGTGACAACAGCTTTTTTTAATACAAAACAGTGTTACCTGTAGGTATTTTTATAACTAATATAGGAGTATAGGGAATATCGGAAAAAAAATTTATTTTGGGCAATATGTAGGTATTTTTGAATCTCATATTACATTTTTTATGCATAAATGTAAAACTAACTAAGCTCAAAATATATTTTTACTCATAAGCTGTTTCAAAATTTGTTTTTGCTCGAAATTACATTGAATTTTATGTAATTATATTAGTGTCGCCGTGCTGGTCTTAGGATCAGATCTTTCCCCTATTCGTCTAACGACAAGCACATCAGGAAATAAAAAATGAGCATCTATTAAACAACTTACAAATATGTAACTTAAATTTGTTTTATAAGATAATTTCTGAAAAATTGTAAAAAAGTATACATTAAAAGTAAAAGTAAAAGTAGTCACTCTAAATAACTTAATACAAGAAAATTACATACATATGTTAAGTTTTAAGTAACCTACTGTAGCTCAATAAAAGAATGACTGCTTTTGTATTAAGAAGAAATAATTTTATTTTCAATTGGCTTACAAAACAAATTTTGCATGGACATTTGTTTGGTAAACGCTTTGTAAGTCAAAATAATTTTTTCTGAATAAGGTCTTAAATGTTTTTAAGTTATCTTTCTTTGAATTAAATTACTAAAATTTTACTAAATTACTAAATTTTCAAGCGAATACGAATACATTCGAATATTCGACAATTCGAATACGAATACGAATATTCGTGTATCACAAGTACATGTGTATATATGTATGTATGTATTTGTTTATTTTGTTTTCGAATCAACATAAATTATATTGCTATAAAAAAGCATTCGGCGATATTGCAAATTTGTTTAATAAAAATCAAGGTTGGCAAACGGTATCGTAAAAATACCGATACCGATTTAAATACCGCTAAAATTAGATACCGGTATCAATACCGATACCGAAATCCATTTTGGTTAGAAAATACCGGTATCCAGAATATCGTTTACGTATATACCGGTATCCAGAATGTAGTTTACGTCTATAGCGGTACGTACCGGTATACCGATTTCCACCAAAAATAAAATTTCAAAAATATATTTCAATTAACTTAATCAAAAATAAATACCGAACAATATTGAGCTTGGAGAAAAATCTTATATTTGTTAAAGTTAACAAACATTGAACCAGATATACAATTTCTTTTTAATTTTGTTGTTTTTTATTATTAATAAATGAAATGGATTAAATATTTTAAAATTGTTTGGTTATTTATTGAGCCCATACTTGTTTATACACATAAAATTTTGTTGATGGTACGCGAATTGTTTGTTATGAGTTTTGTGGTACGTGACCCAAAAAGGTTGAATAGCTCTGGTCTAAGTCATGTGCATTTTTGCTTCGAAATATCAAATAAATCTTTGAAAAACTTCAATATTTAAAATGTTCAACTATGTGTTGTAAGAATATTTACAACTAACTTTGATGTTATTTGTTCATTAATAATTATCACATGTAATTTGGCTTAAAAAAGCGAAGCGAACTTTATCCCGTTCAAATAAATCATAAATATAGAAACAAATTAAGTTCGAAAAATAATAATTAAAAATTAACTTAAAAAAGTATTTCGTTCAATAAGAATTGAAATTACTGAACTTAAGCCCGATTTAGAAATTATTTCTTATTAAAATTCACTATAGTTCAACTAAAATTTAAAAAATGTCTAATTTTTGGAAGTATTTAAAAACATATCTTGTGGCGTAATAAATTTTGGAATTTGATATTTAGAACAAAAATAGGTCTAATTCAAATGTATGGTTAATGCACTGATAAGTATGATGGAAAAAATGTCTCTAAACTTTTATATCTGAAGGTAAATACCGCTCTCTTGAGGCGAATAAAATTACTTTGTTTAACTTTTTTAATATTAATTGTACAAGAAATTTGTTTTCTTTGTTTTTAAGTTGGCTACAAGAATATCGTTTATTGTTCGAATTGAAACATTTAAATATTCTTTTCGTCTGAACTTGGCGAGTACGAATACGAATATCTAAAAACGGCCGAATATTCGAGAATTCGAATACGAATATACAATTCTACATGTTTTTCATGTATAATATACATACAATGTAATGTATTTATTTTTATCATATTGTTAAATTAACCAAAATGTATACTTTATATATGCAAGGTTTCAACTGCAGTTTGCGTATTTTACTTTTTTTAATAAATTATTTTATTTTTAATAAAAGTATGAAAACGTATATAGAAACATATAAGATTAAATGGTTTTATATGTTAATGTAAAAATACTCCCTTTTCGAAGTAATTTAATAAAAAAAAAGAATTTTTGCTATGTCCAGTATCTAAACTAATAAATTTAGCAGTAATATCGGTATACCGGTATTATAAGCTCGGTAACGGTATGTACCGGTAATACCGATACCGAAATAAATAAAATACCGATACTGTTACCGATACCGAAATTTAAAAAATAGTTGTACCGGTATCAATACCGATACCGTTATTTGTTTCCGTTTCCAACCTTGATAAAAATAAACATTAACGAAAGAATAGGGGCAAATATATGCACAAATTCGCTACAAACAACTTAAAAAATAGTTCATATGTATATTGCAAAGAAATATGCATATGTACTTATCACACACTTAATCATAAAAAGTCACAACTCAAAAAATTATTGCGGTCCATGAAAAAACAAAACCGATTTCACAATTTTGAGCTCTGACTGTTTATGATTTAGTGTGCGACATGTATGTATGTATGTATATATCTTTGCATAGATTTTTTAGTTTCTTTTTAACATTATGTTGTTGGTATGGTTGCTGTCAAAAACTACTTATTTGTTAATGTTTCTTCTGTGTGTATTTCTGACAGTAAGACCATGGTTATTGCTTTTAAGGAGTAAAGAAAAATACAAAATATTGATGTTACACAAGCATTTCAGAAAATCTGCAAGTTGGCAGTGAAAATCTGCAAATATCACTTTATAATTTTAACAATGAAAAAATCAATAAAATGCTGAGAATTCTTGAAATCTGGCAACAGTGATAACAAACCTTTAACCAAATAAAGGACAATTCAGAAGACAGATATATATTTAACAACTGACAGCCTTTCCGGACTGGCAGTTTTGAAACCACTAAACGCTTAACCCTTTATCTGAGGCAGTGCTGCTAAAATTTTTGATGAGTCGCTAAATTTTTTTAAGCAAAGCGCGACGCACAAAAGTACACTAACATACATATCAGAGATCCGCAATGAATATTGTTTTTGCTATTCATATTGACTCGTGAAATTTTAAATATAAATGCGTAAGACATTGTTTAAACTCAATTACTCTGATGTACGCTCACTTTCAATGACATATAATTTATAAATAAGTCGAAATAAATATCACTGCGACGTGGACATTCATATTCATACCACACTCACACTTACAAAGCATATCAGTTTGTTTTCTAATTTCAAGAAAGTACTTCAACTACTCGCATTGATTTAACTCTTTTTGCTCATGTATGTGTGTTTAATTAAAAGTTTAGGCCGGGTTTACATCTGTGTGCCATGATCCACACAAGCGTAAGAAAAGCGTAACCAACTAATTACTAACGAAAAACTGTTTGATTCAGACATGTATTTATAGTTAATAGACAATTTTATAGAATCCAACATGATTTTAAACTATTTAAATCAATAAACACATGTCTGAATCAACCAGTTATTCATTATTAATTAGTTGGTTACGCTTTTTTGGGCAAATGACACACAAGAAATGCCAGATGTAAACTCAACCTTAGTCATTAAACAGTTTGCAAGTAGTATACAATAGTAATAAATAGGATTGTTTTTCAATTCCAGCAAAAAAAACATGCATCGTGCATAGGCATTGAGTTAAGAGAGTCGAAATCAATAACGTCATAAATGTTGCTATGTATGAGTTCGATGATCACTTCAAACTTTCGAGTGAATATATTTCATAGGCAACATTGCAATAAATGTGAGTGCGTATTTCGTACAAGAAATTATAAGTCATATTTAACTCTATTCACTTTTTCACTAATCATTTCTGTTCTCTGATACATATATTCAAAAATTTCGCTCACGAACTACCTAACTGTGCACAATAACCAGAGTAAATAAAAACGCTTTGTATCTCATGCTGACCACTTTTTGGTTTGAGCATCACGCTCACGCTTACACATTACTAAATCTTATTATATATGTATATTGGCACCGTGAGCGTCAAAAGTTATTCACGACTTAACACTGATGGAAATCATGGTACAATTGTACTTTTTATGGTAAATTTTTGACCTTGTTGGTACACTGGTACTACCGCTAGTTACTTGATACAATTTAAAAAAATGTCAATGTGTCACTATATGATAACATTAATTTTGCCTATCATTTCATTTATTGTGAGTTTTATTTTAGTCAATAATATAATAGTCGAACCTATGAATGTAGCCTTATGGAGGTAATATTTAATATTATTTTGTGTTATTTTTATTGTATACTGAATTTTTCTACATATCCTTGTTAAGTTTCTGTTTTTTATTGTATATGTACTTTTAAATTTTTAAAAACATTTTTTACCTTTCTGTTTTTATTAAAAAATATAAAAAAAATGGTACCGTTATGGCCTAAAAAGTACAATTTGTTTTCAAAGTTGGTACAAAATCCAAGAATTCATTTTCCTTCCCTGCGACTTAATCGCTATCTGTCTTAGCTATAAAATAAAATTTAGGCCGTTGAAAAAAGCAGCTTAAGGCATAAATATCTTTTTTACTTCACTTTCACTTATTAACATAAATATAAAAAATACACATTAAAGATACTAAATATTGAGAAAAACTAGTAATTAAAATCTCTAAGCAACTAAAAAAATTATGATTTATAATCGTATAAATATTTGTATTCATTCATTCAGCTTTGTTGGTTTTATTTCTTTCTTTTTTTTTAAGTATGTGGAAACCGTAAAAATATGTTATACAATAATATTTAACTATAAAAACAAACACTTGAAAAAAAAAATAAAGAAACTATAAAAGAAACTTGCATCATGCAATCAGTGTCTGGTGCTTGTGATGGGTACGACTGAAGAAGGAAAAAAACTAACAGAAACAAACAAAAAAAAACGATTGTACATTAACAAAACAATTGCAAAACAATCTCATTAACAGCTAAAAGGTGCTTCATATTTAAAAGTTTTCTCTCCTCAGTTCATCGCACTAACAACCAACAAAAAGCAGAGATCTAATCAAAATGATTTGTTGTAAGCTGCACGTAAAACAAGAAGTTGAATGTTTTAAAATAATTATATTTTTAATAAGATATACCATAAATGCACTTACAAAGATTTCTTTAAAAGTAAAAAGTTTTGGCAGGTAAATATGTATGTAGTACATATTTTTGGATGTGGCAATTGAAAATATTTTAAAATCTAGACGAAGAGACGACGTGATGATTTCAAAATTCTTGTAACAGCAGTTCAACGAATTTATTATGTTCCAATACTGATACTTAGCATAAGGAAAATAATAAAAATTTAAATCGTAAAATAACAGCCGCAAATACATTTTTTTTGAACACATTTTCAGTTTGACATTTTACAAATACGCACGCCTTGTTGCTCTGACAAAACCTAAAATCTCACGACAATTTTCAAAAATTTTATTACCACACATAAATTTTCTATTTCATCAAAAATAAAAGCCAACATCTCTTACCCAGAAAGAAAAATATTGTTTATGAATAAAAATTTTACGACATACATACTAGTGATGTACGAATATTCGTATTCGTATTCGAATTGTCGAATATTCGGCCATTTTCAGGCGAATTCGAATGTATTCGTATTTGCTAAATTCAGGCGGATGCGAATGCTAATGTATTCTTATTCGTAAAGATTAGGCGAATACAAATACTAATATTTTTCCAAAGAAATTAAATAAATAAATGCATAAATCCTAAACGATATTTAAATAAATGACTAAACATTTTAGTTTGTACAAATATATTAATTTTTTTATAGAAATTTGTGCTTTGTATCATTTTCAAATATAATTCAATGACTATCATTAAAAATTTTGGGTACTTTTTATTAACTTTAACCGTAGAATGGTAAATATCGCCGGTGAGGCGAAGAAATATTATTTTTTAACGATATTTTCTGATCACTTACACCTACCTAAGCATACGCTCGTGCCAACTCAGTTGAGTGGTGTTGTACGAGGTTGTGCGCACACTTGCTCTGTTTTTCTTCACTGCATTGTCGAATAATACATATGTCAGTTGCCTGTAAGGCGAAGTTTACCAATAAAGGCAATTTTTGGCATATAATAGTTTGTTAGTTCCCCCCCCCCCCACCCTAACAATTAGTATATGCATATAATCCTTTTAATTTTTTATGATGACTGCTTATTAAGCGCAGATACTAAATTGACAACGACCTAAGTACCGACTGGTTCGCCACTCATTTGGACGAAAGGACGCGTATGCAAAAAAGAGTTCGTGCAGCAATACATGAGGATATTGGTCATTACACTGATGATTATGCAGACGAACCAGGCATAAGAAATTTCAAAAAATAAAAATATGATTTCTGTTCCCGAAATCAAAACGTATGAGCGTATATATGTATTTGCGTAAAATGCAAGAAACCATACATTTTAGAGCACAGATCACCAAACTGTTGCCAATGTTGCAATTGTTTGAAAAACTACAAAATTTATTTTGGTGTAGAAAGTTTTTTTCCACTTCAAAACTGTACATTATATTTTTAAATATTAACTTGATCTATGAACAATAAGATAAAATATTATTTTTTTGTTATCTCGAATGGAACTTTTTAATTTTTTTATTTTATTTCTAAAGGATCTCTTAGAATTAGTGATTAAAATATGTGATCAAAAAAAGTCTGGCATATGTTTAAGATATTTATAAAATGAACTGGTTTGTGTTTACTTTTGTTACTAAACATTGAATAAATATGTTTTATATTTAGTTTATTAAGATTTTGTTGTTTTTAAAGTTATATAAATGTTTTTTTATAAAAGTCGCCTCACAAGCGAAGTTTACCATTAAGCAGCTAAAAAATATGTTTGCCATTCTAGGCTAAAAGTACGCCAACAAGAGTGTGATGTCCTTTTTCATAACAATTTTTTAATATTTCATATTGCATATAATATTCGAATTCGTATTCGCTTGAATCGTTTGAAATATTCGTATTGGTATTCGTATTCGTATTCGCGAATATCAAAAATTGACATTTGTTACATCACTAATACATACATACTTATGTGTTTAAAGTGTATGACGATGGCATTTAAGATCAGTGTGACGATCAGCAGCGTCACATGATCAAGCAACTGTCGCTACTACGTGTACAAGTATGTCATAGAAAATAAAAAAAGCTTAAAAATCAATGTGTAAAAGTTATAAAAAGTAATCCAATAACATGATTTTTTAAAGCATAAAGCTGCAGGGGGAGGTCAATATGTTTTCATTTACTTAAGGTGTCGCTTCATAATTAATACCAAAGTAAAAACATTTGCCATCATAAATCATCCTAAACAAATATTTATTCATGATAAAAAAAATATATTAATTAGTATTTCTATTGATGGCGGATTCGTTTGGAATTTTTGACGCGCGATCATATTCACTCGTTGTTATTGTTTTCCTAACAATTATGCATGTCCACGTAATGCTGAATACACATTTCAGAATTTTGTGATATTGCAATAGTGTATACCAGTAGCGACTTTTCTCATTTCTAATACTATTTGTTGTGTGGCGTTGTGCTACAAACAAAAAACATAATGTAAATAGCATTGCGTGTATTTTGAAAATGACAGTAGAGAATTGCCAAGTGTGTATTCAGCATAACAATTGAAAATTATCAGTGTACTAAAAATGTAACAATTAGTATTGTGAAAAATCAAAAAATCCGACTGAGAACAACTTTTAACCGTTAAATATCCTAAATGGCCATTCGAAATGAAAAATCATAACAGAAACCTAAAGAAGATTTAAGAATACTTGCCGAATGATACCTATTTTGATATATTTCACCCACTTTTTTTTGCTTACTTACAAAATGACATCTGTAGGCCGCAATCTTTAGGATTAAAAAAAACTGTTTGATATAAGATTTATAAAAATCGGTCCACGCATTCGTTGTATATAGCTGGCGCAAAGGTACACACATCCATACATACACAGAAAAAAATAGTAACAATGTAGATTCGATAACTATTACTACGCTTATACGCAGGGCTTATTTGCAAATAAAACTGTAAATTGTTGCCATATTATCGTTTTTATTGCCACTTACTAATTCAGAAAACTATTCATGTTTAACGCACTATTTGCAAATAAAATGCTTGAAGTTGCCACACTTGCATATTTTTGCTAATAAAAAACTATAAATTTGATAAAATAATGCACAAAAAACATTGATAAAAGAAAAAAATTACCATAAAAAAAATCATAATATTTTATTTTACACATTTGCACAATTGTTTTGCAAACATAAGTAACATTTCCATGTAAGTACTACCAAGTTTTTATACATTTAAAATGCCGTATAAACAGTGAGTTAATTTATTTGCAAATATTTTTATTTGCAAATAGTGCGCGCATAAACGTAGTATATGTGTCGTTGGCTACGGAGATAAATTTTGGCAACTTTATCTTTTAATTCAATAATAATACTTATCAATACAGCTATCAGAGTTTTGTGGCCACTTATTAGTAAACGTCCAACACTTATCTTTAAGAACAAAATCTTATTATATAAAAGCGTAATCAGTCGTTAAGCAGCTCTGGGTCGGGGAACATCTCCCGCGTCATCGTAATTATTTCTTAAGTGCGGTCAGGCTTGTGTGTGTTGTTTGGCCTTCGAGAGTTTTTCGTCTTGCTCGCACTGGTTGACTGATCTGCCACGGATAACCGTATAATCTTGCGGTTGTTTGTGGAATTTCTTTAACCACGTTGCCTACTTCCTATGTGAAGGCATAGGTCGTGTACAGTCAGTCACAAAATCTTATAAAACTCTGTTAATACCATATGGGCATATGGTCTACGTTACTCCGCCCATATTTGTGCAACACCATATTATGCAAATTTACTTTGCATTAATATGTTTAATAAATAAATAAATATATAAAAGCGTAATAAGACCAACTTTAACTTATGCAAGTCCCATTTGGTACAATGCAGCAAAAACACATTTGAAAAAACTATAAATTATTCAAAATAAATGTTTTAAAATAATAAACAACAAAAAGTGGAGATATTCAACTCAACTTCTCCACCACGAAACTGGATATGAGCTAATAATTGATTTCATAAAAAGACTTACCAACAAATATCACGAATCTATTCGCAATTCTTCTTATCAAATGATAAGAGAATGCAATGCATACAATTGACCTAAAAGCAGCTTTGAAACACAAATTATTAAATTGAAAATGGCATGTATTTTTAATTAATTTCATGGTATACCTGTATATTTTCTAACTATATTTTAATTTATTTTTCTTTTCATAAAAAGGTTTTTCCTATTTTCTTTTAAATAATGTTAAAACTGTTAAATTAATATAAAGTTTACTGTGACTATTCAAAATGTGTGGTTGAAGTCTACTGATGATTTGTTACAGCAACAATGAAATGCATATAGACCAAGCTGAACCACCAGCAAATAAATTTCAAATTAATATAAAGTTTTTTCTAGTATCAATATTATTTGCTGTAGTATCTATAGATAAAATCTCGAAATTATAAATTTAATTGCTAAGTATAAGATGTTAATAAAGATGAATTTATAAATGAAAATGAAAAAAAAAACTTATCAATACAGCAAATTTTTGCAGTAAAACTCAAACAACCTATTTGATAAATAAATTATCAAATATATTCATACATTCAAAAAATTAATACGGGTTTGACAACAACATTTACAACAACATCCTTAAATCTTATAAAATTCTACAAAAAAAGATTTGAAAATTCTTTCCTTTAAAAAAAATCTTTGTTTCAATAACTAATTTTTTTAACTAAATATCCAATACATTTTTCGTAATTGTAATTATCAATTCTGGAAATATTTTTTTCACAGGAAATTAAAAAAAGTTGTTAAATACCGGTATTGAATATTTTAGTGTGTACATTAGAGTGGCCGTTAATTGCATGGAGACTTTTTTTATTTCTTCTACTCCCAAATCGGTTCAGTTTTATGTAAAAAAAAAATACAAAAAAATTTCTTACCGATAAGTTGTATCTTACGGGGTGCGTCCGGCCCTCAAAGTTAGACCTCAAGCACATATATTCAATGTATTTTTTTTGTTAAGTCTTATTTTGAGTACATGCTTATGAAATAATTTAATATATCGAGGGCTTATATTCAAAAAGTGCTATCTGCAATTCTTGAATATTTTAGTAGACCAAATAAAACATTTATTTTCTCTAAATCCAAGAGAAATAACTGTATTTGATTAATATTATGAAAATTAATATGTATTCTGTAAATGGTACTATTCATCAAAATTTAGTTATTAGCCCATGCACTTTGAGAAAATAACAGTTTTTTGCGGTCTTCTATAATTTTCAAGCCTTGCAGATAGCACTTTTGCACTTTTCGAATATAAACCCTCGATATGTAAGTTCGTATTGTACACGCTTAAAATTAAAAAAATTTCCATATAAATATAATTTTGTTAAATAAAATTGTTGGTATTTTGTTTGGTTATATTCCTCATTATTTTCTTAAATATTAATTTTAGCAAAAAACTATCTTTGAGACTAATGTTGTTGACTTGAAGAGCTAAAATATTGCCATATGTCTGTCATATTCTTGTAAATGATTTTTTAAAAAGATTGTCATATGCAAAAACTTACTTTGAAAAAATGGGCTTGAGGGCCAAATTTGAGGGCCGGACGCACCCTCTAAAACGCAACTTATCGGTATGAAATCTTTTTGTATTTTTTTTACATAAAACTGAACAAATTTGGGGGGGTGAGAGTAGAATAAATCAAAAAAATTAAAATAACGGCCACCCTAGTGCACATACATAAGGTGATAAGCACAATACCCTTCTTTGCGTCACGCAGTCGAGTAAAAAGTGCGTACCGTCACTATTCAGCATGTTTGATTCATTCTCACACGATTGTGTATGGAAATGAGAGAATAAAATTAATAATGAGAAAATTATTATTTTTGCCTTAAGCGGCCCATACACTACAACAGCATGCACGCGCAATCAAGCTATTGAGCAATCATGCTCGACCCACATAGCATACCAGCAAGCTGGTACAATATTCACTTTTTTAAAAAACTAAAGAAGGGTGGTTCTGAATAGTGACACAGTTGTTTGCTTGAAGTTTTATTGATATTTTGTAAATATTAGCAGCTATGCACAACTAAAGTGCTCGAATTCCATTTTCCATTGAAAAAAATTATTTTTAAACAAATTACAATTTTTAAATGAATATTTACTCCTTGACAACTTTAGTCAAATGAGCTAACTTCTCTATACACAATACCAGCAAGCTTGTACCATCAGCAAAATATCAAACTCTATTTGACATCACTACAGCAAAACGTACAATCACACAAAATGCCCATACACGACCCAACCGCTGGCACAAACACTTGATTGCGCATGCATGCTGTTGTAGTGTATGGGCCGCTTTAGTTTGCTTTACCATTTTGTTCTCCTAGTATATAACTATAATTATGCCGAAGACAGGAGAACAAAACCCAATTGCCTTACGTGTTATAGCCGTGAGAGAATTGCAAGTTCAAGTTTTAGCCAAAACATAAATGAGGCCATAATATTCTAACAACAGCTAAACTACACCCAGGTAAAAAGCATCTTAAAAGCAATAAAAACCACATTGAATTAATAAGAAACATTAACGAAAGTCTAGTTATGTTGAAATTTGTTGATTCAATATGGAAAAATATTAATTTACAGTATTAATTTATTAATTTTATTTATTCTTAAGTATCTCAATATACATTTTCTATTGAAAATTATTGAATTATTGTGACGCGTTCTTATTTTTTGCAGCTTTTTCCTGAGTGTAACAAATGGGTTTTGGTTAGTTTGTATATGTAAGTGCCTCGAAAAATTCCACACGAGCAGTAGTTTCCATTTTCTAAAAATAGAAAAAAATGAGCTTCCAAGGAAGTAAACAAGATTCCTAACTTGTGATGCAGAAGTTGTGCATACTTGCATAACAGAGGCCTGCGCAAATAGTCTTGCAATGTCTTGTTTTTTATATGTATTCTCGTGGCATGTATTATAATAAACCAATAATAAATTATGTGTAATAATCAAAGCACGTTGGATGTATTAATGTTCATTCAATGAGTGTTAACAAGCGAATGTGGCGAAGTCTTCTTGTTCGTAACAAAAAATCAAAAGAAGTAGTGTTGATGCGTGTATGCTTGTTATTTTGCATATTGTATGTTTGAGTGTGTGTGTAAGATGTAGACCGTAGGATATTATGTGTTTAAAGCAAGCGCACACAACTAATGTCAATGCGTCGATGTGCGCAGAAAAATAAAAGATCATGCAAAGTGTGTGAGTGTGTACATTAGAGTGACCGTTATTATTTTTTTATTTCTTATATTCTCTCCCCCCAATTAAAAAAAAATCCATGCAACTAACGGCCACTATAATGTACATGTGTGAAGAAGCAGGCATCACAAATTTTTCAGGCACGAAGTATTTTCTTCTTTATTCTTATACCTGCAAGAACTAAACCAAATGTGTTGACAATTCTGTTGTTTAGCGTTTGTTTTAGTCGACTTCGCTGTAGTAAAACATTTGAAAAATCCCTCATGCCTTAAAATTCTTGTAAGTGGTCTTGTGCATGACTTTATTCCATAATATCCATCAATTTTTACATAGCGTTGCCCTTGAAAGACTTTCTACTTTTTGACACATATAAATTCAAGCCGAAGTTTGGTATTCATATCGTGAACCAAATTAATCAAACAAAAATCATAAATATGTATAATAGTACTTAAATATTTTAAAAACATCTTCTAACACAATCATTCAGAAAAATAATTTCGTTCAAGTGATAAGGATTTAAGCTAATAAGTTTTGACTTTGAAAAATCACTTATCGTAGACATTGAGGAAATCGAAAGCACTCCAAAACATAGAATATCTAGTTATCAGCCCTTTTCTGGATTTGTCTAAACATATAAAATCTTTTAGATTAGAGTCCTGTTTAATTTTTTTTCAAGTTCTAAACACTTCTAGTTGTTTCGGTTAATTTTGTTAGAATATTTCTTGTATTGCTATCGATAGTTCTTTCTGTTGTAGGGACATCATCGACTCATACCGGCTGACCTCAGCCACGAATATTGTGAAAAAAGTTTATTTCTAAATTTCTTAGTTTTCGTTCTTGGACTTTAAAACACTGTTGTTAGAATAATTGAATTCGTCTCTTATTAAATTTAATCCTTAATTACATTGTTGGCAAAAGTACTACGATTATTGGCTTTTATTAAATTATTGAACAAAAAGTTAATAATTCCCTCTAGTTCAATTAGAGGAGCAGAGTCTTCACTAAATTCTTTTGTAGCCACGTCCAAATATTTTGAAGTTTTATTTAAGTTATAATCACTGAAAATACTTCGTTGGCTGTACGAAAAATAATTTCTAAACATACCCTTTGTATATGTCTGAGAAGAAACAAAGAATAAAAATAACAAAAATTTAAATTTTTAAAAAGCCCCCGATTCTTCCAGAGATGATGTGATTTCTTCTAAATGGCTGGACAAATTTTCTTTAAACATAGCTAAGAACACTCTCGATCAAGTCACCGTTTAATAACAATTAAAACTTAAATCAAAATCGGTTCAACCGTTTGGTCTGTACGTGTACTCGTACAGACACACAAACACACTAGAAATTTATAACACACCTTTTTTTGTCCGGCGCACAGTGGCTGAAAATCGTTTTTCATTGGCCAAAATTCTGTAACTTTTGAACTGATCAAAATATTGAAGTAATTTTTATTATAGTGGATAGATATTTAGTTCAGTTTGACTCAGTTTTAATTACATTAAAATTGATTGAGGACTTTTTAAGGAATTCTAGCTCAAAGTTGAACTTTTGAATTTTTTTAACTTTTAGAGTGAAATATGGGTTTATTATTTTTTTATTTATTAAAAAATTTAATATATGGAAATTAGTAATAATTATAAATATGTTTTGTAATAATGGAATTTATTTAATGTTACACTCAAAAAAAATTTTACACTAAAAAAAAAATAGTAAAATCAACGATTTTGCTATTATTACAGAAAAATTAAAAATTTTTTGCTGTCTAATTTGCAATTTTGTTTACACTCAAAGAATAGTTACACTTAAAAAAAAACTTTAATAATATTATCTAAAAATATTGCTATTACTACAGAAAAATTTATTATTTTTTGCTGTCAAATTTGATCATTTTAAAAAACATATTAAAAATAAAAACTGCAATAAATTTTAATAGCATTTGTAACAATGGTAGGTTCTGTTTATTATTATTTTTTACTAATAGTATGCTTTTCGTACCTTAAATAACAATGAAAGGCAATTATGATTATTATTCATTTGACTCAAATATTGATTGTAAATATTCCATATTTTGTTCTGTGCTATTTCTGTTATTTAGTAGTTTTTTGGCTTCTTCATCTAAATCCCGATGTTCCACTTTCCATTGATTTCGAATACTGGAGATGAACGGATCTGACGTTGCCAATAATATATTAAATAGATCTTCATTTGTTGAATTTCGTGAAATTTTTCTAGTATTGTGCTCTCTATAAAATCTGTAATCCTTGTTTCTTTTTTCCTGAGCCTCCTCTGATAGATCTCCAAGTGGCACCAAATGATATTTAATGATATCTTCTCCATGATAAAGGATTTTATGAACTGTTGCAGACATATTTCTCCATGGGTAGTTGGTTGTATATATTTTTGCAGTTTCCTTAGCATAATCTCCAAATTTTCTAGAGTCAATTTCTTCATTGCACGCAAGTACTTCTAGGATTATTTTAAACCTGAAAATAAGGTTTAAATCCACTCCTGTTATTTCAGATGCTGTTTCTGGATCTGAAAAGAATCTTCTTGCGGTATTGCCATCATTTGTATTGCCTGACCCTTGTTTTGGCTGATCTATAATCAATCCTAATTTGCGATATTCATCTAGAACATGTTTCTTTTTTGAACTTCTTAACTCTTTGTTGGTTTCGTTGTTTCTTATTGATCCTGAAGACCCGAAATCCAAATCATAACTGATTTTTAGTATGTGTTCCATAAGTCGTATTCTTGCATGTAGTGGTGATAATCCAAATTCATATGCATCGGTATTATCTAATGATTTTGTCGGGACTTGGTTTAATTGGGTTGATGTTGCTTGGCATATAATGCAGCTGGATGCAGCCTTCGTGTTAGTCAAAGCCTGACCTACTTTTCCATCTATCATTGTCAGCACTAATTGGTAGCTTACTTCAGTTTGCTGCCCATCTAACTGTAATTGTAATGGCTGTAGTGTTGCAATTTGGGCCTTGATATCACTAACTTCTTTGTTAATGGCATCATGAGTTTCTTTTTTGAATTCAAATTTAATTGGCCTGCAGTATTTCGTAGAAGATGGTGTCTCATTTTTCCAAATATCCATTGTTTGCGTTGTACTAGTCGAAGGCTCTGAATCTTCCAAAATCTTTTTCAATCGCAATGGTACAAGTGATACCATGAACATATCTGAGTCCGAAATATTTTCACATACAGTTTGTTTGTATTGTTTTTGTCCCGAGGAACCATCACATCCCCATTTACAAAAAAGAATTAACTTTGTGTTTCCATATTTCTTTAACTCATTTCCTGTTATTGATTGTAGCAAGCGTTCGGCTGTGTGATCAAGTAGAGATTGTAGTTGTACCTCTGCCGAAATTGGTGTGATTGTAATAGTGTCCTTTGATGGCAAACAGTCTATTTTAGCAGCGGTTATGTAATGATATGCTGGATACATATTTGACCCTTTTTCAATCGCACGCAGTCTGAGCTTAATATATTGCTGTTTTGTTAATTTCAAATCCAGAAATAATGCTAATGCCTCCTCATTTGTGTACTGTATTGCATCACTCGGAGTTGGTATACTTTTAAGAATCCGTTTTGTTCTCACTGGACTAGCTTTAACAACTTTTTCAATGATATCCACTTTTGATAATTGGTTCTGTGATCGTAATTGATGTAGGAAAGATTCTTTTATATTTGTACAACCAATTGCATCGTTAAAATCTTTAAGTTTCCGCCTCTTAGATCTATCACTGCAGTTGCCCATTAATGATTTGCGTGGTCTTCCAGCCTTATCTTGCTTTGCTGTTTCTGCAGCGACAGTAAGTTGGCCTTCTAACCAGTTTGCACTTTTTATATAAAAGTTTTGTTTACTGTAGCTAACTTCTTTGTAGCGTTTTTTTAGTGCTTTGACGAAATTAGATAATTGCTCTTGCATTTCGGTGCTACACGAATTTAAGTTTAATTTTATTTTAACGTAACTAAGAACATCTTCCTGGTTTTTGTTTCTAAAATACTCTTCGGCCAGTTCTTTATAACTGAAGCTCTCCATATTTATCTGAATATTTTTATTTGTTATATTTTATCCGTACAATTAAAGGATTAACTTATTACTGAGTAATCCCTTATGGAATCCGTAGTTTTATACATTTTTAGATACATGTTATTCACACATTGATCTTCAATTTCATAGCAGGTAGTGCTTAAATTGAACAAAACTGCACATGTTATTCAGACCTTAATATCAGGTAAAACTGATTAGTATCTCGCCAATATGGGGTTGTTTTTTATCTTTAGTGGTTTAATGTCGCCATTATTGTTATAAAAATGTTTATGACTTTGGTTGACCCTAACATTTGATAACAGGTAAATTCAGAAAGAGATCATATGTTTACTGTAGAACCTATTGTGATAATTTTATGACTTATTTTTTGCTGATCAAAACAAAGCCATTAAACCCTTTCGCAGGTATTATATTTAATTTTTTTCGTTTTACGTAGTCTAAAGTAAAAAAAAAACAAACTTTTAGGCAAAAAAGTGAAAATTTAAGACACTATTGTATACGAGTACTTATAGGGCTGTTTAAATTAATTTGAATTTTTTTTAGAGTAATTTCATTAAAATTTTTCGGTTAAAAAGTTAAAGATATAATACTACAAAAATTTTAAAAATGTGTTGCCTCGATTAATCGTTTAATCGTCTGAAATTAGCCGGTTTAACCGTTAATAGAAAAAAACCCAATTTTAAATTAACGGATCAGTTAATCGGGTAGTAATTAACCGGTTAACCGATTAACGGGCAACCGAATAAATACCCTAATCCGAAGTAATTTTTATGATGTTAATAAATCTGATTTTTTAATGTTCTTATTAATAAGTTAAAAGACACTTATTTTTCATATATTTGCAAGCCCCAAGACAAAAAAAATTCCATGTTTATGTGAAAAACATCATAATCCAACGTCAGCTTCAATCGTTAGATCAAGTTGTACATAATTACCAAAGAGCGCACATAGGTATATTCAAATGACAATTATTATCAGTGTTTAGACTTTCATACAAATGCATGTCTTTTTGGCGATAAATATAAAAGTAATAATTAATTATCTATCGAACTCATCACATTTTAAGTAATTTGGCATCAATTTTTAATCGCATATTTTACATATTTTAGTGGTAAGTGCATACTTTTACATGTTTTTGACAACAAATGCAATTTTTTGCGGTTTTAACCATTTCACAATGTGTGAACATATTAAAGAATTCATCACATATTGCATAATATGATTAGCAGGGAAACCACAAATATGCAATTGCATGTTTTTTCTTGTCTGATATATCAATGCGGAATTAAGATATTTATCCGTTTCAGAACTTTTTATGAATTCTGGCATCGACTTGTTAGTGCATATTTTTGCATATTTTACCCTTTAAAGCATGTTTTTGCATACTTCAGTCTAACACGCATATTTTGAGCATTTTTCGAATTTTTAGAGCGTTTTTAGGGCATATTTAGGTACTTTTTAAAAAAATGTTATTTTAAAATTAAAAAAAATTTTTTTGGTAAAAATTTCTACCTTTTTCCGTCAAAATTTCATATTGTAGTGAAAGAAATAGTAGTATGGGGAAGCAATATTTTGCTACAATTATGAAGTTAGCCTTTAAAAATGGCTTCCGAATCGATTTCACACGTTTTCTTGTGAGTTCTGATGTTAAAACACATGCTAAACGTGTGTAAAGTTGAAATTTATAATATAACATCCAAATTTAAAACAAAAAATTTTAAAATTAACGATTTAACATTTTTTAATTTTCACTTACTTGTAAACAGTTTTGTGAAAGAAAAACGAAACAAGAAAATTATAAAATTTTATATCCAAAATTTTTCTGCTAAATTTTAATGCTGGAACAAATACTATTGTGTTGTATTTTCCAAATTTCAACTTAAACAGGTGTAACATGTATTTTAACATCCTCACTGGACGCTAATTTATAATATATACTATAATATATAACAAAAACTTTGGTTTGGTAATTGTGACGAACGCTACCCGGATTACATCAGTTGAGGTGAAAAAAACATTTTCAATGTATAAAAGTTTATTTTTATTTATCTAGCTAAGTGAATAGTTTTTGTTTATTGCAATAACAATTATAAATAAAAAGCTTGTCTTATTCATCAAAATTTAATTTTAAATTTAAATTTAGTTAAATTTTTGTTCTTAATTAATTTTTTTATTGTTTCCTTCTTCTGTTTATTTTATTTTTGTGTTGTTTTATATGAAAATTTTATTGAATTGCTGAATTAAAATTAGATTTTCATTTCCAAATAATCCAATTTATGTTATTTTTAAGAGCATATTTTTAAGTTTTTAGTGCATATTTCGAAGTTTTTAGTGCATATTGAATGCGCATAAAACACTTTTTTGGAGCATATTTCTGGTTTCCCTGATGATTAGTCTGTAATGCTTCTTGTTGTTGTTGTTTATGTTTTTCCCATTCGCTTTTATTACGAATTCAACCTGTGAAATAGATGTTTAGAACATGAAGTATTGTTGTTTGAATTGGAAAATAAAAACCATATAAAACATTGAAAAGACTTAATCAAATATTACTCATCTGTTGAGTCACAAATTTATATATTTCACACAAGGCAAATTCATATAAGGTAGACACAGCTCAATTCGCTTTGAAAAATTTATACTTTTGATGTCAGAAAATATATTCAAATTACTAGGCAGATTTTAAGAAAAAGGGATTTCTAAACGTTTCAAATTTCTATGAAAAATAACGAAAAACCGTTTCTATTTACAAAATAAAGCCTCACAACAGGCCAAAGTAGTCACCTGAACAGTTGAGAACATCTGATGGTAGGTTCACAGTTTGCAACGTGTTTACGCAACACGTTTGTATTACATGTTACATATTTTAACACAGACACTGCAACCATCAATGCAACCTATAAACATCAAAACATTTTTATATTTTTTAAACCCCACACTACGCGTCCAACAATGCAATCTGCCTGGTTGCATAAAATGTTGCAAAGTCTGTACCTACCATAATATTGATTCGGCTTGAATTCACAGATTTGTATTTTAATTTTGGAATTAATTGCAATTACCAACGTATAGTGCACAATATCTTGCAAAGTTAATTAATTTTTGAAAAGTTCCTATTGCTCATTAACTAAATGACACATTTTATAATACTGCAGATCAACTATTTATCGGCGTCTTTAGATAGATAGATTTGATTCTATAGAACAGTGAAGTTCCCAAAAACTCAGAGTTTTTTAATTTCCAATGCTTTCAACATTTTTAGTTGCAAGATGGACATTATTATAGCTATGCTATTTATTGCACGACACTGGAGTTACGACGTGATTTTTGTTACAAAAATAATGGACACTTTTACAGTTATAAATTTATTTTTGTTTTGATTTCTTTGTATTTAAATGCAGAGTATGAAATTAAACGAAACAAATTGTTTGAGTTTGGTTTGTTTCGTTATTTGAAGTGAGTGAAACAAACACAATGAGGATAATTGCTCAATTTGTTTTTGTTTTGTTTTTGAACATGAGCACAAGCCAGAGAACAAAGCCGATCGGCTGTAAGGTTTCTAACAGCAGCCACCGACCACAAACAATACATTAATTTAAAAGTACGCCGCTAGAAAAAAAATAACGAAACATATGTGGAAACGTTTTGAAACAATAGCAGAGAATTTGGCGTCATCATACAAAATAATTTTATTGCATTGTTATTTCACACATGAAATTTGTTTTTTATACTAAGCAGCATAGTTATAACCAGGTATATGAAGACACCTCTCTTCTTTTTAAACCCCGACCAAAAAAGGGGTGTTATAAGTTTGTAGTGTGTGTCTGTGTATCTGTACGAGTATTTGTATAGACCAAACGGCTGGGCCGATTTAATTTACGGCCTGGCCCACGATGTCGACAATAAATTATCTGTCGCTTAGTTATAGTTTTTGTTTTCAATATAACTAAGCGACAGATAATTTCTTGTCGACATCGTGGGCCAGGCCGTTAGTTTTTTTCTTTTTGAAAATCAAATCGGTGCAGCCACTTTTAATATATCATATCTCTTCTGGATATACCGGGTGTTTTTAAAATTTTTTAATTTTTTTTTTTTAGTATTGATAAGCTTTAAAACATCCATGTTATTCTGGAGTTAGACTATTTTTGAAAAACTAGCAAACTAAACAAATTACAAACAAAGAGTTACCAGATCTAAAAATCATATGGCAGTTCAATGTATGTGGGGCAAAATATACTAGTTAAAATATCAAACATCTGTAATTAAATAAATTCCACTGTGCTAATTCATTAAAAACAATAACATATAGCAAAAATTGTGCTGGCTCCTAATGCTGCATACTTTCAGTTTTAAGTTGATTATTTTAACAAAACTTTTACTACAAACTCACCATAAATTAAGATCCTTAAAATAGATCACTGAAATAAATGAGGCATTTGAAATTATAGTCAGACTGAAAGTTGAAAAAAAAACAGAAAATAGTTGTTTAACAACGACAGCAACAATTGCTGATTGTCACAGCTGTCAGAATTTGGCATTAACTACATCTACACACATGCATGCAGGCATGCATGAATCAGACTGACTGATCTCTCTTACGAATGCGAATACAACAGCCAGGCAGCCACATACACCCAAAGAAACAATGCAAAATTTCAAAATCAACTGCACAGAACAGACGACGGACAGAGAGAGAGAGAGATGTCTATTAATAATAACTTTGCAATGACTTAAAAGGCGGACGGACGAATAAGATTCAGACAAAAACAACAAGCAGTAGTAAATGAACTTGGTATCAAATAGATAGTGATCAACAGCAACAACAACTGTTAAGTTGCAACAACAGCAGCCTGACAACAGCAACTAAGCTAAAGCGTGATCATCAGTAGTAAAATCAACAACAACAATCAGCAAAAATGCCAACAACTAGCCAGCGGGAAAAGGGAAGGAGTACGGATGCCTTCTGAAAGGCCTCTGTACTCCTTCTTTTGGATGTACAAGGCCTGCTCGCCCCATCCCATCTTCATATCTTTTTTAAATACGTTGTCATTGCGAAGTAGTTCTTCCGTTCTCGCTTCTTTCGCAGATATTCTAAAAGGGCTTCCAGGAGTGGCTGTAAAAAGTCCTTCAAATAATGGTCATATTGGAAGGGGTTTAATAATGGTTTTAAAATGCTGGTGCATGTATCTCAAAACTTCCAAGTGTTGAAATACAAATAAAAAAGTTGTGAAGATATACATACAGACATATGTATGTATGTATATTTTATATGAATATAAAATATTTTCCCAACCGTTTTGCGTGTATTCCATTACTTATAAGCTTTGAGAAACAGGCTCGAGGTATTCAATTACACATCCATACATATATTTTGTTTTGAAGTATATTTTGTGATCAAAAGGGACAAATATATTGAAAGGAAACGTCTGAAAATAAGAACGCATATATTATTTATAATATTGATAGAACAAAACAACTGTCTTATTCAACGTACAAAACTCAACTAAAATAATTTACGATTTATTTGAACGGGCTAAAGTTCGTATGTGATAATTATTAATGAACAAATAACATCAAAGTTAGTTGTAAGTATTCTGACAACACATAGTTGAACGGAACAGCCAGCTGTTTTCGAAGGCCACTATACTTTCATCATCAGCGTTCTTCTGTGTTGGTCCACTGTGTGTGGTGTCAGTTGATGTAGATTTCTGCCCTATATACGAAACTTTCTTGCAAATGGAATACGTGAATTGTTTTGATTCATCGATATAGAAACAAATGAAGTTCGAAAATAGTAATTAAAAATAATTTACGTTTTCTTTTGCTTAATTGTTCTGTATTTGGCATTTGTATATGGAATTTTGTTTATTATAACGGCATCTGAACTGTTTTGCTTTGACTTAGGCAAAAAAAAAGCAAAACAAAATGCTTAACTCCTTCTGTTCTTTTAGAAGGGAATGTGGCATGTGTATCCCATCTTTTTTACTAAAGAGCCGAAGTCTTCTATAAGGCCTTCTTCAGAAGTTACATAAGAATATTAACTGAGTTAAAAACATGAATTCGTTTGCTTTTGTTTTGGCAAAAAAAAAATTTACTCCTTCCATTCTCCCTTCTCATAGAAGGGAATATGGAAAGTGTACTTCATCTTTTATGCTGAAAAGCCGAGGCCTTCTATAAGGCATTCTTAGCAGTTTGATAAGAATGGAAATGAAATCGAAAACATTCCAGAGCAAGCCATTAATAAGGCCTGAACTAAGAAGGTCTTCTAAGTTTTACCGCGGGGAATAAGTAAGTCTGCACAACTACTAAACAGCCTCGATTAATACATACATACATATATATGTATATGTATGTATATAAACTGGCTGCAATCACCGAGAACAACACATGTTTACTTTTTTTCCTTTACTTGTTGTTCTCCGTTCATTTATTTTTAATTTTTGCATACGATCACAACAAGTATAAAAACATATGATAGTTGATAGTTCTGCGAATGATCGACATCATCATCGTCATCAAACATCATCTGCATCAACATGATAAACAGCAACAAATGTCAGACATTATCCATCTTGTGTGTACGAACTGGCTCGTGAGTAGAAACATTTGTAAGTATCTCAAATAAATTTAAACGACTCACTGTTATAAACTCCAACAGGAAAGGACTGTTACTATTCATAAGAAGGATACAGTTTGCACTAGAGATGGGCGCGAATCGTATGATTTTCATCACATGAACATGCACGACTCAACGTGAATTGTTTGTTGCAGAAATTCTGATTTCGTGCGTGCTCGGATCGTAACGTGTTGAGCAAAATTGATAGGGAAAACGTGAAATAATCTTAGGTGTAAAATTTGTACGCAGTTAAGAAAAATGTAAAACTTTGTATCGGTAAAACGAAAATTAGCAAATTTCTTGATATTTTAGGGGACTCTGAGCTTAAAGTTCTGAAAATAAACAAAAATATATATCTATTTGAAGATTAAAAAAAATTATTATTTGCTATTCAATTTGATTCCGTGCTTTTTGTGCAGTTTCCTGTTGGGAAAAATTTTCGCGTTCGTGTTTCGTATAGAAAAGGTGGAAGATCTGGTCCAAAGACCGGCACTGCGATACATGATGGATATTTTGTGCCATAGATCTATGAATTGGATTAATTCAATCCCTGTATGACTCTCCTTATGAAAGTCAGTACAGTTATTGGAGAAGCCCACCTTATACCATCTGAACACAGAAACTCAGAATAAAAACACGCCTTATACTGGTACATAACACGAAACACTCACAAAGAATGTGTGTCGTCGTCTCGTCATCTTCCAAGGACAAACCACACAAAGGTGAACGAACTTGCTTCCTTTTCAACAGAGGATAGTTCAATCATCAATCAAAATGACCAGACAGGAAAACAGTAACAAGCCGTAAATTATTCCAGTTACAGTTCAGGATGGCATTATATTTAAATGGCTGCATCAAAGCATTGTATTGCCTTAAACAAGAAGAACACAGTCACATTTCCTTGGCGGTCGAAGTTTCAACGTCTTTGATCAAAGTTGTTACAGTCGACCAACTTACGCCACAAAATGGCTCTGGGCCCACAAAAGGAGCTTCAGAAGCCCTCTTGGCCAGTTCATCCGCATCCTCATTCGCTGAATGACCGCTGTGGCCAGGTATCCAATAAATGGAAACCTTGTTCCATATGGATAGCTTTTGTAATGAGTCAAGGCACTCTAAAACTAGTCTGGAAAGTAATTCCCATGAAAGGGGAGACTTTAGTACTGCCTGACTATCAGAAAAAATAGCACCTCTAATGGTTCTATTTAAATTAATGCATGCACATTTGTTGATTGCCTGTATTTCTGTATGAAATACCGTAGGCCATTTTCCCATGGGCAAAGAGGTTTTTACGTTGGGCCGAAGAACTCCAACACTAACTTTATTCTCTGTTTTTGATCTATCCGTATACCAACATAAGCATCTGGAATCCACAACGGGACCGTTTTCGTCCTATACTACCCTGGGTGGAATTGTGATATTGAATCTCCTGTCGGACCTCAAGTTACAGTTTACCATATTACTAGGCATTTTCAGCAGCCCTAAGCTGGTCATTGTACTCAGGACCGACGAGTGGCTGTTGCCAGCACAACGAGCAGATGTCCCGAGACCCATCCTATAAGCGACCATTGCCGCAGTCGATCTTATAAAAATGTGTATGGGTGGCAGTCTTATCAAGGTCTCAATTGCTAAGGTTGGACATGACCTCGTTGCACCTGTTGCAAGAAGACATGACAATATCTAAACTTTACAGATCATTATGTAGATCCACATAACTATTTTCGGGCTCATGCTCCAGGTGCATCCAGTACAACTCTTCACCACCCAGATCGCCCTAGGTGCTTTCTGTGTTACGCATTCTAAGTTAGCTTTTTATCAAGGGTAATCCCTAAGTATTTGCCATCGGTCGAATAAGGAATATTACATCCATTCAACGATACTGTCCCAAGACCAAGTTTTCTTTTAATAGAAAAAGGTACCAGAATAGTCTTATCAGAGTTGACCGCTAGGCCATGTCTCCCACACCATGTCTTTACAGTGCACAGAGCATTGTTCATGATGTCTGATAGACTGTTGCCTAATTTGTCATTTGCCATCACAACCAGGTAATCGGCATACCCTTTGTTCACTAAAAATGAAGAGGAACTCGTCAATCACCACTGACCAAAGGATTGGCGATAAAACAACACTTTTTGACTGCCTTAATAGTAACCAAATCATAACCCATAGCATCAGTTATGTCCCTGCTCTCTAGCATAGACCTAGGCCATGTCACAGACGTGTGATAAAGACATTTTTGCCTAAGAGAGCACTCTATTGAGTCATATTCTATATTATAAATGCGCCATCAATGTCTAAAAAAGCATACATACAACGCAATTTTACCCGATCTTTATAACAAGATGATGCGGAGCATGCTCGGTTGATTTATCCCTATCGTATGCATATTGATTTGCGTGCCAGGGAGCAGTATTCAAAACTGTCGATATAATGTCCAGATCAATTAGTCTCCTCATAGTTTTCAACAAAAACGACATTAGACTAATTGGTCTGTATAATTTGGCGAAATTTCCTGACCTGTTCCCCATTTTAGGTATAAATACAACGTTGACTTTCATGTACAACAGGGGAATGTGTCTTAATATAAAACTAGCTCTAAATAGAGCTGCGGGGGCACAAAGCAGTATAACAATGCATTTTTGCAAAAGCGCTAGAAATATACCATCCCGGCCAGGATTCTTAAAAGGCTGAAAAGAGGCAGTATCCAATTTTATCTTATCCGAACTAAAGATGACTTTAGACAATTTCAGAGCTGTTCGTGTGAAGCAGGAGAGCAAATCGTCAGGTCATCACCACTTTGAACCTTGGGGATCGACTCAGGAAAATTAACACTAAGTATGTGTTCCTGCGTTTCTCTTTGGTTCTTAATATATTTACAATTAGCTTTACTTAGCAGGCTGATCTGGCTGACTTCAGAGCGGGAGAGAGCCTTATGCAATCTCGCTGCTGCTGGGGTATTATTGATATCCTCGCCAAATTTTCTCCAGGACTCCCTTTTGTTTTTCCTCATTTCTTTGTTTTCCTTGTATAGGTGTACACTTCCACTTATCTGAACATGTTTCTTAATTAAATAGTCTTCTAACTTCTTTGCGAATATCATGAAGAAGGTTACTCCACCACGGTATCATTCGTATCGTTTTTTGGTTTCTCAGACTACAACTATCATGATATGAGGAAATAACGACCTGATTAAGCTGATCTGTTGCTACCTCTAGTTCTTTCATAGAAGAAATATTGGAAGTTAGCAGATTGGCATTCGAGTCTACTATTTCTTTAAACGCAGCCCAGTAAATGTGCTTACGACTCGTTAATTGTTGGGTAACGGACATGTCTCCTCGAAAATCAAACCTTATGTATAGATGATCCGACAAGGAGATATCGTCAGAGACCATCCAATTGGATATGTAGTTAGAAATGAATGCGCTAGATAAGGTGAGGACTAATACCTCTTCCCTGATGGCTTTAACAAAAGTTGGCTCTGAGCCTCTATTCAAAACTTCTATTTCACAGCTTAGAAATTCAAAAAGACCCTCAGCCCTTCCGTTAACGTCACTACTACCCTATACTGTTTGATGGTCATTAGCAATACAACCAATTATGAACTAAAACTTATTATCATGACAGTTGAAGTTCCTTTACCCCAATGGGTGGTATAGGTAAGTCACTTTCAAAATATTCTGAGACACAGACTACTTGTCTAGTCCCTTGTTTCGTTTGGATCTCTAAAATGGCTGCCACTAGGTCCCTTCGGATGAATTCTGGAATGGAAATGTAATTAGTATACTTATTTATTAGCATTGCCGCTCTAGGAACACAATTTCCTTTATGAAATACTAACCTACCTGGTTCTTGTTGAAGGCCTAAGATTAATACGTGTGGGGCATCTTGGTATTTTGTGTTTTGGTCTTGTCGTGTTGAAAAAGTTAAACACGTGCCCATCGTAAGTATTCCATTATTTGTTAGAATAAGACTGCTCTTCAGAATTTCAAAATGTCAATGACTATTATGAAGGCTTTTATTTCTTTCGTGCTTAGATTGGTTTGCCAGTTCACCATGCAAAAAGGCCAGATTTTTTTAAATAGGAGATGCGATTCGGTTCTAGAAATCTATCACACTATTCACAAATATATGTCATTTGTGGTTGAATCCATAAGTCTATAAGAGAAATGATGCAGCTGGAGTGAAGAGAATACTAACGTCATTGCCGAAAAACGTCACATCCTGAAATTCACTTTTTTGCAGAGCTGGGCAAAATTCATTACTTTTGCATTAGCATTTAATACAAATTTATTGCATTAGCACTAATTTGTTATGCTTTTCATGCGCTATGATTTACACTAAAACTGAAATATTTTCAAAGTAATGCATTAATATTGGATTGACAATATCAGTGCAGTATTTTGAGATTTTAATAATATTAACAATAATAACTAAATGTAGAAAAAAATGGCTAAGCACCATCGAATGCAAAAATCATGATTTTAAAGCAAAAACAAGAAGGTAAGTCATATGAAACTTTTTAAGCAAATTGGGAAAATTTTGAAAGTAATTAAAATTAATAAATTTATCAATGAAGTAATAAATAAAATTCTTTTCGTTAAGATAATCAAGAAGCAAGCAAAAAACTGAGCATTTAGTGCAAACTTGCAATACTTTCAGTACGCCTTCCATTCATTTACATACATTCTGCTATTCAGTATTTAAATATTTTGGTTACTAATCCATTCCTTGCGAAAGTTTTGCTTATAGCCAGCAAAAAAATTTTGCCTACTCCAATGCAAAAAAGTGTATGTACTCTCCAGTCGTAAGTAATTACAACTTGACTGAATAACCCATTATTTTTGTTCGAGAAGTATAAAAAGTATGCGGCACCCTATACTTTTTGCCTACAAACATCCAAAAGTTAATACACTACTAATTGTCTAAAAGTAATCTAATTTAATGGGTTATTTTTTGCTTACGAATATGCAACATTTAGTAGATTACTTTCTGCCTAAAATTATTAAAAAGTAAATTGCCAATTTTTCCAATAAAAAACAAATAATATTTTGTAACATAATTATAAAACTTTTAAATTTTTTTGGGATTTTTTAAAATTATAATTTTACAAAGAAAATAAATGAATACGTATATTTAATAATATGCGAAAAAGCTAAAATTTTGTAATAAAAATTATGGTAAACCAAAGTTATTTTATTGTTTTCGAAGCTCATTTTCATGATCAATAAATATTTCTGTAAAAATATTTCATTATTAATGGAAAGTACTCGTACTACAATAAGTACTTTCACATAATGATATAAATAACTTGTTATCTTATTCATTACAGGACAGTAATTATTATACATATAAAATAATTGGATAAATAAGTGCCACTTATTTTTTTGCTGTGTACTGTTTGTTCATTTTATATTTTTTAAGCTTTCATTTAAACTTTAATTTATATTTTATTTTCACTAGTGTAAAAAATTACCCTTTTTTGATTGCTATCATAAACCACCAACTAGACCCGACAACTTATAACAAAATTGCCACGATTATAAGAACGGAGTAGCATTTCTTATTGTTACCAATTTAGTCATCTCGTTCATATAAGCTCTTGTAGACTTGCAACTTTTGTTGCAGCAATTCTCGAATATGTGGGAGAGTATTGAAATAGAAAAACACCTTATCAACAAGAGGGTATTATTATTTGCAAGAAATCAACTTACAACATCAATATATATCTACTATTAAAACTTCAGCGTATTCCGTATTCTTTTGCTGATAAAACTTGTGTTACTTTATAATTTTGATTCGAAATGTGATGGTTTTTATGATAAAATTGCTCAATTTTTATTTGAGTTGTGACTCTTTTCAAAACGTAGATATTCTTTCGCAATAATATTAAGGTTTTAAAATAAAACTAACGGAAATATATTTTCAAATGGGATTTGCTTACTATGATGTAATCGAATTTTCAAATTCTCTCAATATATCACTACAAACAGTTTTTCGTCTCTACTGAAAATTTTAAAATTTTTAGGTAATTAATTGATTAAGTGCGATATATATTTTGTATTCCTCTCTATATCTTTTTCACACAAAACTTAAAAGTTGCTGGAACAAAAATTGCAAGTTTGGACCGAGATTTATTGATATTAATTCGAAAACAATAAGATATTACTTTGTTGTGCTCTTGGTAGTGTTCCTTTGTTGCGAGTTTAAATTTTTTATGAAAAATCACAAACAATTTTAATGTTTGCAAAAGCTAAAAAATAGCTAGATTAAAATAAAAGTAGCTAATAGCTAAATTCACTTTTCTTCCGGCTAAATGGGATGAAAAATGGCTACATTTAGCCAGAAAATGGCCAAATTGGCATCACTGATTAACGTTATCAAATCTAATGCCAATGCAATATTAATGCATTACTTTCAAGATATTTTATTTTAATCCAAAATATAATGCACTAAAAGCACAAGATTTAATGCTAATGCAATAGGTTTGCATTTGATTTGATTTGGTTTAGTTTAGGAAAATGCTCAATACATTACATTTTTTAATCTGCCATTTTGTACGCTTTATGCGATGGTAATTTCTTCATATTTTTTCAAAAACGGTACCAGAAAGCATGCTGTAGTAAGAGGTGACGATGACGAACTGTTTTTTATTTAATTGAATACCCTTAATGTGGAGTTGTTGTTTCAACAAGGCGATGAACTATGAAACTTAGAGCACACTTCAAAATTTACTTATTTAAAGAAATGCTTTCACCTTAATGAAACCATGAATTTCTCTTCCATATACATAAATCGTTATGACACCTCAGAAGTATTTTTTGTAGTACTGTGTAAAGTCTCCAGTTGCTTTGGCGACTTTATCACTGACTACAACTTCTCTAAAGGTGGAGTTTCCTATTGCATTGCTTTCAGCATTTCTGGCAAGTATTAACCAAACTTCTAGCACTCTCCCAAACCTAAAAGATAATTCTTCTCTTAACTATAGATAATCCCTATAGGGATTCCATTACTGCTCGCTCGCATGTATTTCTTGAAAAATCCTCATATGACCAGTCAAAGATTATTACGTTTGGAATAACTATATATAAGTCTCTGGCTAAAGAAATATTTGCAATAAAATACACATTTCTCGTTTTGGTAATGTCATTTGTATTCAGCTAAATGTCATATCGAGCCTTTTTTCGATTTTATTGAAATTTAAATAATTAAGAATTATCAAAATTGCGAAATTGTTGAAAACTTTTAAAATACAGGCTGTAAAATTTTATCGTAAGCGACAATTTACGTATGCAAAACATGCCTGAATATTATAAAATAAATAAATTAAGTGAAGTGCGAAGGGTTCCGTACGAACACGAGATATGTAATTCAATACGAACTTTAGCCAATATAAACTATAGTTTTGGTATTTTTTTCGTTTTTGGGTTTTTTTCGGTTTTAAGAGTTCTTTTTTAATTTTGGTGTTTTTTGAGTTTATTGGCACTTTCTGAGTTTTGGCACTTTTTTCTGATTTTTTTTTGGTTTTAGGCGTTTTTTTTAATTTTAGCGACTTTTTTTGCGTTTTAATTTTGGCGTTTTTTCACAAGGTGATTTTATTTTGGTTTTGGCGATTTTATCGGTTTTAGGCGTTTTCTTTCTTTTTGGCAATAAGCAATATTTTTGGTTTTAGCGCATTTTTCGCGTTTTGATGATTTTTTTCGGTTTTTGGGCTATTTTTTTCATTTGGGCGATTTTTTTCATTTGGGCGATTTTTTCGAATTTGGCGATTTATTTTAGTGCTAGATTTTTTTTAATTTTGACGATTTTTTCGCTTCGGCGATTTTTTATTTTTATCGATTTTTTCGGGGTTTAACGATTTTTTTCGGTTTGGCGATTTTATAATTTTCGAATTTTTTAGTTTAACCGTTTTTGAAAATTTCAAGAGTTTACACCTCTTATGGTTTCCAAGATATAGCAAGTTGTCAAAATTACATAGTCAAAATTGCATTAACTGATGGACCACCCTTTAATTTAAATTTCTTAATATTTTAATGTTAATTGTTGTAGTCTATATAAAAATGCACTTATTTTACAAATTTCAAATGTCAATATACATATGTAAATACAATTGTATTTATATTACATGGGATTTTAACATGGTTCGGTGCTCGTTTTGGAACATCCTTTAATTTGTAATTCTCATATATTTTTTGTTGTAGCGGCCAAGGTTCTACATACTCTGTTCAAATTTCTCTTACGGTTCCTGAGAAAATAGCGGACAGATGGACAGCGTAGCGAAAACAATAGGGTTCCTTTTTTCACCTTTGGTGTACGGAACCCTAAAAAAGCATTCTACTGAAAACCCTTAATATTTGTCGACTACGTTTAAATCGATAATAAAACTTGATAGTTCAGCTACTTTCAGTCATTTTGAAAACATACGTTGATAAGAGCTTCTATTAAAATTTTTATTAAGAACATCGCTTCTTGGGTGATAATTATCATACATATGTATTCTTAAATAAATATGTATGTACATTTGCTCATATATTTAAAGCGTCTGGTTTTAATTTTCCTAATCTGGAAAATTATCTCCTTGTTATTATACCCTTTACCAAAAAATGGTAAAAGGGTATATATAGGTTTGTCATTCCGTTTGTAATTTCTACAATATTAATAAGCGACACATAAAGTATATATATTCTGGATCCTTATGCATAGGGAAGACGAACAAGCGATGTCCGTCTGTCCGTCTGTCCGTCTGTCTGTACGTGAAATCGGTTTTCCCAAGCTCCCAGAAGAGCTAGCGACTTCGTTCTTGGACTGGTGTGTCAGAAATTTTCCGAAAAATTTTGCTATTGAAATTCAGCAAAATCGAGCAGACGGTTTCAGAGCTGGAAAACTCAAACTCAATTTACCCATAGAAAATAACTACCGAAAACAAGTTTTTATTACTTTTTTATTAAATTAACTTATTTTATACTTCGGTATGAATAAAATTGGTATTTATAATTAAAAAAAAATTTTAAAAACTTAACAGATTAAAAAACGTTTCCAGGGTTGGAAAACTTTAACTTTTTTCCTAATAATTAAACATATTTCATGTTTTAGGAAGAAGGATATTTTCTCAGGAACGGTAAGAGCTATGGGTCTGAAATTTGGACAGTGTATGTAGAACTTTGGTCGCTACAACAAATATATAAAAGCTAAAAATTAAAGGGTGTTCCAAAATGAGTAACGAAAACTTTTAAAATCCCATGTAATATACATACAATTGTATGTATGTGTGTACATATGTATATTGACACTTGAAATTTGTAAAATTAGTGTATTTTTATATAGGCTACAACAATTAACACTAAAATTAAAAAAATTTAAATTAAAGGGTGGCCCATCAGTTAATGAAATTTTGACTATGTAATTTTGACAAATTGCTATATCTTGGAAACTGTAAGAGTTAAACTCTTGAAATTTTCAAAAACGGTCAAACTAAAAAATCCAAAAATTATAAAATCGCCAAAAATTTAAAAAAATCGCCAGAACAAAAAAAATCGCCAAAATGAAAAAAACGCTAAAATTAAAAAAAAGCCAAAAACCGAAAAAAATCGCCGAAACAAAAATAAATGATTATGTGAACAAAAATCGCCAAAAATTAAAAAAAAAATCGCCTAAATGAAAAAGAATCGCAAAAATCAAAAAAAAATCGCCAAAACGAAAACAAATCGCTAAAATTAAAAAAACGCCATAAACCGAAATAAAATCGCCAAATCAAAAAAAATTTCCTATATGAAAAAAATCGCCAAAAATTAAAAAAAATAGCTTAAATAAAAAAAAATCGCCAAAACGAAAAAAAATCGCCAAAATTAAAAAAACGCCAAAAACCGAAAAAATCGCCAAAACGAGAAAAAAGTGTCAAAACAAAAAAAAATCCCACAATGACAAAAATCCGCAAAAATCGCCAAAAAAAAAACATTTTTATATGAACAAAAATCGTCAAAAATTAAAAAAATCGCCAAAATTAAAAAAAAGCCAAAGACCGAAAAAAATCGCCAAAACCAAAAAAAAATTGCCTATATGAAACAAATCGCCAAAATTTAAAAAGCACCAAATTAAACATAATGCCAAAAAATTAAAAATTGCACTAGAAAAAAGTATGAATTTTTTCACGAAATGAATATGCAGCTACATATCTCTGTGCTTATGTTTGTATCTCTATACTACATAAACGCACTTTGGTAAAGGGTATATAAGATTCGGCACAGCCGAATATAGCACTCTGACTTGTTTTTGTATTATTATGGGTATTTAATCGGTCGTTCCAAATGATCTTCTACTATATTTAGAACGAGTTATTTGACACTTTAGTTCTAAATGAAATGTTTTTTTGCTGATTTTATAGCCCTTGACAGATAAACACATCCTATGCCCGATAATATTATATATAATTTGTATAAACTTTTCAATTGTCCCTCTCAACTTTTTACAGTTGGTATTTTTTGATGCACATTCGCAATTTTTGTATGCACTTTGCATAGAAGTATTAGTTTTGTTTTATTTTTCTTGATCGTTTTTTCTTTTTGTATAAAACATTTGCTGCAAATAAAGCAACAGTTCAAAGCTCTTTATATCATTTTTTTTTTATTAATTTCCACATTTATAACAGCAGCAACAGCAGAATGGAAAAAAGAAGAAATAAATATGCACATAAAAGCATAAACAACTAATGAGTGCAACGACATTTATTTGCAACTGTTGTTGCTATACATATGTATGTATGTACTGTTACTGTTGTTGTTATTGTAGTTTCATTCCAATTGTTGCTTCGTTTCATTAGCAGGCAAACGGTTGATTGTGTTGCTGATGTTGATGCCGTTACAAATTTTCGTTGCACGTGCGTTTACTAAGTGCATGGACAATAAATATCTTTTTCCACATTTTTTTCTGTTTTTTCCATTGCCACTACCGCTCGAGATGGATGGTGTTTTAGTTACGAGTACTATTAATGTTTTTGTTGCTGCCTGCCATCGCCGTCAAATAATTGATTACTACTCGTAGCTGTTGTTTAGATCATTTGACATCTAGAGACAAATGTAAACATAATGTCATTTGGGTACTTCAAAAAGTTTTTTCTACAAAACAGCGGCTGATTGACAACTTAATTGATGGACTTTATATGCAATAGTTCATAGAGGGAAATAAACACTTGCGCTGTTTCGATGAAAATCAAAAATATTCGATTTTAAGGAAATTATGTTTATGGGCTTGTAAATCTTTTATTTCAAGTCGATATCTTTAAGGAAACACAAAATAATATTTAAAAAAAGAGACATTTAGTCAAGTGTCTCGTACCGGTGCTTTATGAAAGCCAATCGGCTGCTCATTGTTGTTAATACATAAGCAATGAAATGCTGATCTAGATTAACCCCCATTTTTTGACTTAATAATTAAATATATAATTAGCTAATTTTTAATTAAAATTATGCTGTAATTAAATACGATTTCATTTTTTCAGTGGTTAATTAAAGTTCTTATTATATTACGTTGAAAGTATGGCCGCACTAAAAAACTGCCAAATATTATGGAAAGCTTTCCAAAGAACAGCTGTTTACCATAAACAAAAAAGTTAGGTTATAAAAATGCAGAAAATAAAATTGCATAAAAACACATTTTATGAAATCAAAGGAGCATCAGAATGCATTTTTCTATTTATTTATACCATGATATGAAACTATGAATTATATTTGTTATATATTTATGAAAATTAAGCGAAATTCTTCCTAATACGACTACATGATGTTTTCAATACGATCACATGATGTCATGTCTGTGTTTTCAATAAGCACACACAAGCATAAAAACATATGGTGGGCTCGTAAAACTTAAATAATAATTAATTACACAAGATTGGGTATTTAATTATTATTTAATTATGCACTCAAAAACACAATTTCGTATATAATTCGAACTTAAAAATAATTACAGTTTGATTAACAAGTCAAGAAATGAGCATAAGTGTCTGGTAAGTGTAAAGCCTACAGTACACGGCATGTAAAAATACATGCGCATCATGTGGCTCTGACGTAATTTTGACGTCACCATGAAGCCACATTGGCTACATGCCGTGTACTAGCAATACACGTAAATGGAGAATTTCACATCACTACACATGTGCTGTTTCTGGAAATGTGTCCGACTCAGCTATTTAGATTTTGGAACAAAAATACTATCAATATTTTACGACATGTAGAACTACAACTAATTTAAAATAAATTCAGTGAAGTGCGACTTTGACCCGCGCACGAAGGGTTCCGTACTGACACGAGACATGTAATTCAATACGAACTTTGTCCAATATAAACTATAGTTTGGCAATTTTTTCGTTTTTGGGTTTTTTTCGGTTTTAAGCGTTTTTTTAGTTTTGCGGTTTTTTAATTTATTGGCGCTTTCTGAGTTTTGGCACTTTTTTTCTCGTTTTGGCGATTTTTTTTGATTTTTGCAGTTTTTTTAACTTTTGCGATTTTTATTATTTTGGCGTTTTTTTTATTTTGGCGATTTTTTTAAGTTTGGCGTTGTTTTTCATCTGGTTATTTTTTTGGTTTTGGCACTTTTTTTCTCGTTTTGAGCATTTTTTTTTTGGTTTTTGGCGTTTTTTTAATTTTGGCAATTTTTTCGTTTCGGCGATTTTTTTAATTTTGGCGATTTTTTTTCATTTTGGAGATTTTTTTTCATACAATTAATTATTTTGCTTTTTGGCGCCTTTTTCGCGTTTTGGCAATCTTTTCCGGTTTTGGCGATTTTTTAATTTTGGCGTTTTTTTGCTTTTGTGCGATTTTTTCGAATTTCTCGATTTATTTTAGTGTTAGAATGAACCAAAAAAATCGCCAAAACGTGAAAAAAGTGCCTAAACTCAGAAAGCGCCAATAAATTCAAAAAACCCCAAAATAAAAAAACGCTTAAAACCGAAAAAAAAACCAAAAACGATAAAAATGCCAAAACTATAGTTTTTTTATAGTTTGTTCGTATTGAATTCCATATCTCGTGCCCGTACGGAACCCTTCTTGCGCGGGTCAAAGTCGCACTTCACTGAACTTATTAAATAATCTTTGATTTTGCAAAATTTTTAATTTCCTCAATTTAAACATCCCATTGGAAAAGGTATATATAGTGGTATTATATAAACGTTTATTCCTAAACAATTTTTTTGAATTTCTTGAGCTCAAAGGAACGGTTTCAGCGAAATGAAACAGAACATGTTCCTTATTTAACTTTATAGTTAGGACTGTAACTTAGCGATACATCTTATTTCCATCTCCATTTAATAAAAATAAATTCAGTAAAGTGCGACTCTGAGTTGTGCGAAGGGTTCCGTAGTAATACTATATGAACTTTAGACTATATAAAATATAATTTTGGCATTTCTTTTCTTTTCTTAGTTTTGGTGCTTTTTTTCGTTTAACAGATTTTTTTTTGGTTTTTGCTATTTTTTGAATTGGGCGATTTTTTTAGTTTTGGTGCTTTTTTCTCGTTTTAGCGATTATTTTTAAGTTTTTGGTGTTTTGTCGGTTTTTTTTTTGACATTTTGGCTTTTTCATTTTTGTGATTTATTTAAGTGCTAGATTTTTTTCCAATTTAGTGTTTTTTTTTTAGATTTTGTGATTTTTTGGCTTTTTTAATTTGGTGGTTTTTTTAGTTTTTATGCTTTTTTTCTCGTTTTTAGGTTTTTGGTATTATTTCTAATTTGGTACTTTTTTTAGTTCTGGCGATTTTTTTTCTCGTTTTAGCGATTTTTTAGGTTTTTGGCATTATTTTTAATTTGGTGCTTTTGAAATTTTGGAGATTTATTTTATTTTAATCTATTCTCTCTGTACTCTGTAATGTACGTCAGTGAAGTGTTTATAAGACTAGGCATAGGCATAGATTCCTATTAATAGTTTCCGTCCTTTTTTGAAAAGACATCTGAAGTGTTTTGAAATGTTCTGTAATGGCACAGACTTTTTAACATTACAGGTCGGCACGGTACAAATACATAAGTATTTAGCTATACTAAAAAAAACTAATTAGAACTTAGGAAAATTTTCTAAATTTGAGATCAAAGAAGTTGTCTGTATTTTTCAATTCGCCGTATAGAATGATAAATTTTTATTATTAAGGCCATTTTTACAGCTTGCCTTTAACTAAAGGCAGGATTTTGTCTGCCTTTCATTGATTATTTTTTTATCCATTAAATATTATTATTATTATTGGTAATAATAACAATAAAAATTTAAGATGCAATAATGCAAAAATATTTATCGACCATACATAATCCTACCTTTAACTAAAAGCTAGTTGTGAAAATGGCCCTTAATGTGGTTTTAAAAAAGTTAAATTAGACTTTGGTTAGGGGAAGTGCTGCCTCTACGTATATATACTTACGTACCTTTTCACAATGTATGGTTAAAAGATAACAGGGACTTTAACGACAAGTTTTGTATGAAGAACTCTCAGTTAAAGTTCACGTTAACTCTTAACCATACATTGTGAAAAGGAACGTTAGGCAGATATTTGTTGGTAACATCAGTAATTTAACATGATATTTAAATAAAATGGAATATAATAAATGTTTTTATTATACACTAAGAGGAAAATTACGAACTAAATTTAAGAACAAAATTTTTATATTTTAATCTTGAAACTCGGTCAGTAACATTCAGGTTCTAAGATTTAAGCATAAATTCTTAATTTTAAGAATGAATTTTCAAAATCAAGAACGTGGTCTTAAACTTTCAGAACGCATTCTTAAAATCAAGAACGTAATCTTAATTTTAAGATTATATTATTAAATTATTAAGAATATGATCTTAATGTAAGATTTTTTTTAAGAACAAAAACTTGAATTCGATCTTAAAATGAGATTTTATTTAAGATTACAATCTTAAATGCGATCTTCTTGAATCAAGAATTTTCGCATTTAACATTCCCTTAGTGTAGGTAGAATCTGTTTATGTTATAAAAAAACCCTTGACACTTAGAATAATAAAAAATTCGTTTATTTTCTACTTTTGTAAGTGTAATAAGTGAAGTGTGTACAAGTCAGCTGATTTCTGTACTCGATGCTTACAAGTTTTATTTTATTTTCAATCGTATCGATGTTGCTTAAGACACGTGGCATGCAATATCTCAAACGTGCTGATACAAAACGCGTTGTGTGGACTCTGGCCTTAATAGTGATGTTTCTTAGCCAACATTTGAAAAACTTTTCGTTCCATTTGTTACTTATTTCCCTTAAGCATATAAACTACTTATGTATGTGTGTACATAGTTACAATTTCTATGAATTAACAGAAAACTGTTCTTAATATCGATTTTAAGCGCCATTATCTTTTGTTTTCATTCCAGGTATGCATGTGTACATTTGACTTTATAATGGATTCACTGCTACTCAATATTCCCATGTTCCATAAATCAAAGGTAAATAAAAAAAACCAAATGATTAATAAATACAATTTCAATAAGCATACGTACTACATACATAAATAAATAAAAAACTACTATCAATAACGACTATTGCAATTATTCGTACAACCTGTCTTGTATAAAAACCGTTAATTAATTTAAATACAAGCAAATAAGAATAAAATAATTTAATACACATCTTGACCATTAAATCCAACTGTGCGGCGCACTTGTCTCAATCTATACAAAGTATGTTTATGAATTTTATTTCGCAAGCGTGCAGCAGCAGCAGCACTTGGCTTTGAAAGAAAAACCTGAGTCGAAACCTGAAGCATTCGATTTGCGGAGTGACACACGGGGCACACCGAATAGCAAACACATATAAACCGACAGGCGTTAAACGACGCCTCATAATTAAAAACTCATAAATAATTCAAGATTTTGTTTTTCAAGATTTTGTTTTATTTTTATCTTTGCATGTACTAGCATCTAACTGATACGATATAAGCAAAAAAAATTAAATAAATAACACAAATGTGAATATTAAATAAAATATTTATGGCAAATGTTACAAAAAAAAAAAACAAAACAAATTGAACATGTGCCACCGAGACTTCAAGAGACGACACACAGATCGTCAGTCAGACGAGTGATTCAAGGAAAACGAAAAAAGCAAAAACAAAGCAAATTGTCATCAATTTAATGAATTAAAAGCATTTCAACGTAAACAACAACTGACAGCATTTTATTGTTTTTATTATATTTGTCGCTGCCGTTATTGTACGTACAGACAATTTGTGCTAAAAACCTAAAAAAAAACTGATAACCAGGCAAAAGCAATTAACTGGAGAATAGAAAAATTATCAAATATAAGTACTTTTTGCAGAATCTTACAGTGGGGAATCTTACAGAGATGGCAGATTTTATTTATTTATTTTATTTCTAAAGGAAGTGAAATCAATTTTTAGGTAAAAAAGAAACCTTTTGGAAAATATATTTTTCATAACATATGTACATAAGTACATATCCTTTTTCGTTAAATAAGAGTACGTTTTGTTTTTGAAAAGAAACTTTGTAAAAAGAAATAATTTTAAATAAATTTTTGCTTACTAAAAAGTGTACAAGTGTACAGTCGTAAGTATTTACAATTTGACTGAATAGACCATTATTTTTGCTAAAAGTTATTTTGTTGTTTTCGAAGCCCATTTTCACAATCAATAAATTTTTCTTTAAATATTTTTCTCTTCATCTTAAACAAGGGGACAACGTAATTTAACTTTTCTTATAACATTTCATTTTATGGAAATTGTCATCGAGTTAACATGTTATATTTTTGCATAATTAGTTATTTTATTTTCACTTTTTCACACAAACTTTAATTTATAAATCAATTAAACACATTTAAACATATATAATACCAGAAAATTTGTCCAAAGCATAGTTTTTCACTTATTTTAATAAACACTCACACATGCATACTAATTTATTTTCATGTACGTATGTTTTTTTTGACAATTCTTATAAGATTGAGATAACACTAATTTGAAGTCTACACGTAACATAATTCGCTCTGCGATTGAATTTGACGATCTTATCTTACATATTATGTTAGGTGTAGACCCTATGTTATTGAGGTAGACAAGTGACTTAACATAATTCCAAAGAAAATAATCCATTGGGGTTAAATCACACGATCAGCACCAAGGCCAACTAATTGGGCCATTAGGTAAAATTATTTTTTCATCTAAAGTTTCTTTAAGTGAATCCATTGTAGCTCCTGCTCTGTAGCATGTGGTTCCGTCCAGTTGGAACTACATATCAGCCAGAGTAATGCCACGTAATTGAGATACAAAAAATTTTGAATTATGTTCCTATTCTGTTTACCATTGACAGTCACATTCTGGCCATCATCGAAGACATATGGGTCAATGACTCTGCCAGCCCATAAAGCATACCAAACAGTAATTTTCTGTGGATGTAATAGTGTTTCGACAACAGCTTGTGGATTCTTCTCACTCCAAGTGCAACAATCCTGCTTATTTATGTACCCATTCAACCAGAAATGGACTTTATCGGAGATGGAAGGAATACATAGATACAAATAAATAGAACAATTATTTTTATTAAAAAATTCAACAATTCGCAAGCGTTACTCTGGTGTAAGTTAATTTATACTCGTAATGAAATTTCAAAGCAAACTAAACAAAAGCAACTATCAGTTTTTAATTGGGTGCTCAATTAAAGCAGTGATGCCAACTCAAAGTAGAGAAAGTAGAAAACATGCTTAATGAAATAAACACATTCACCACAGCAGGCTACACGAACACACGACTTCAAATGCCGCTAGCAGCATTTGTCGCCTCGTAGCCAGCTACTTAATTATTTTGGAGACGGCCGCAGCACCATCTGCACCTCATATTTAAGTATAAATACATAGTTCAGTATTGCCACCTTGAAATATTTCGCATTTATAAAAATTAAAATACTCTTTCAAAATGTACTTATTTGACGTAAAATTATAAAAATCAACCAATTTATGCTTTACATCAATTTTTGGATATTGTTTCTGCTAAATAATATGAAATAATTTGCGATATCATTCATTCAATATTTTGTATTGTACTGGCAACACTGAGTTTTCTTATTGCAGGCAAAGAAATAGAAATTAGTTTAATTGGACTACAACGACAAAATCAGCATAGACAACAACTTGCCGCCATGTTGCCTTCTTATCTTCAAAAGAATCACTCTCCATCCTTAACATTTGCTAGTCGGTAGCTTGCTGTGGTGAATGTGTTTAATTCTTCACTAAAATAAGTACTTTCAAATTACAATTACAATTACAATTTCCATTACATTAAAGGATAGGCACTATTATACACATAAAATAATTAGATAAATGTGTACCACTCATTACTTTGTAAGCTGTTAAAGGGTAGTACCATTACAAAATCTTGAACAATTTTTGCTGCCTAATAAATTAAATTGCTTATGAATATATGAATAACAAACATCACACAACTTTTACTTTGGATTTTTAACTCATTACTTTAATGCAAGCCACAGACCTTGCGACCGACCGTTGGTACAACACGTTGGTTTATCAAGTTGTGTGTTTTGGACACAAACTATACAACAACGTGTGCAACATTAGCGCACAACTTCATTTCACAAAAAAATTTTTTAGTAAACATGACATCGGGTACTACTGCGCATATTGTAGTCGATGATTTTTTTCGTGCAAAAAGGAGAAGAAGAATGTAAAAAAGTGCAGAGAAAAATTTAGTGAAAAAAATTTATTTATATAAAAAGAAACATATTCTAACAAAAAACTTTTAAAAACACTAAAAGAAAAGACTACAAAAATTACATTTGCATAACATTTTAAACGCACATTTGAATTCATGCGTCACGTTTTTTTATATGACACTACGAAAATAAAAACAAAATGAAATGAAGTTGTACAACATACTCCTAAATTTTACAACCTGTCTATAAACTTGCCAAAAAATCAAATCTTTTTGATCTTTCATACAATCGAGACACAACTTCATACAACGACCCCACACACTTTACAATCTCATACACAACCTTCTCATGTTGTACCAACGGTCGCAAGGTCTGTGGCTTGCTTAACATTGCGATGTCATTGAAGGCAAGTAAATATGTACTTACAACCTTGGATTACAAGTTATAATTTATAAATGTCAATACTTAAGACAGGTACTATCAGTTTTCAGATTTTACAATATTGGCAGTAAAATGTGCTCAAAATTTCTTACAACCCTATGAACTGGCAATTTTTTTCACCAGAAAAAGCATTTTCAGCCCATTGCAAGGCTAGCAACTGACAACAACTTGCCAGACATCTTAAAATCATGTGATCACATTGTAAAATTATTGCCAGATATTTGTAAAGCATTTTAATATTGTCAGATGTGCGGAGTTTATGCATTTAACACTGACGTTATTTTAAGCAAATTCTTTCTATGGACAGCACTTATTTTATAGAAAAAGATAAGTGCAAAAATTTAATAAAATTAATTAATTAAATAATTAATAAAACTCATTTTAATTGATTTTTTGTGGTTCATAAAAATTTATACATTTACTTTTTACATTTAACACAACCAAAAACGATTGATATTAAACAATTTCTAATGATTTGAGTGTAGCAACCCATAACAACAGATCTGACAATTTTTTGCATATGACAACCGTGTGAACTGACAATTTTTTGACTGACGATTTTTCAGATAATAAATTTATCTGACAAATTTTATACAACTTGTTCTGAAAATTTTTGATTGCCAGTACATTGTCTGCACATATTATAAGATCTGATAATCGTCTTAAAGATCTTATGATTTTTCATTTCGAATGACCATTTAGGATATTTAATGGTTCAAAGTTGGACGCAGTCGGGTTTTTGATTTTTTTTTAATAACTACTTCTTAACTAAAATCATACATATTATCAAGCACTTTTTTTAAATTGACCCACTGTATAACATGTTATCATTACCAAGCAGGAATTAGCATATTCTCGATTACATTTATAAAAATTCACACACTCTTCCCTGCAACAATGATAACATAAAACTCCCCCTCTTGCAACAAATGTTTACTTTATCGTTTCCTAACTTTTTTGAACAAATGTGTTTGAAAGACATCCAAAGGACAACAGCAGGATGGCTATAAAAAAAGACACTTAACACTATTTTGTTCCGTTTATTAGAAACAATACTCCCATTAACAACATTGAAGAAACAGTGAGCAAAAGTCTAACATTTGTCATCATTGCATTTTCATTTGGTTGCTACACAACTGGCTTGCTTGTTCATTCTAATTATGTTGCATGCCTCATCAATAATATTATCTTCTCTTTTATTCTACTTTTGTATTCAAGACCTCTTGACTTTATTTGTTTGTAGTCTAGTATTAAATTGTAATACATATATTTTTATATTTACAGTACAGTGGTTTGAGGAGGGTATGTTGAAAAATTTATAAATTAAAAGATTTTTTTAGAATAATAAACTAGTTTGTTTTATATAGGGCGTATAAAATAAATTTTTAAATCTGCAGGAAATTTCCATTCCCTATCCCATTTAGTTCAGTTATTCAATGTTTTTCAAAAATAAAACATTTTTATTTATAAAGTTTGCTTCCAGAAAGAAACTGAGTAGATTTTAAAGTGTATTTATACAAATTTTATTATAAACAAAAAAGTACCAAAACTTTTCCCGTTGTACCCTGTTCCACGCCTTTTTCTTAATTTTTTCTTTATTATTATTGTCCTTCAGACAACAACAAATAAAACAGAAAGCAAATGGGGATATATGCCCAGCCATTCAACGGTGATGCCATGACATTTACACATATACAAAATTTAATAAATTTTAATTGAAATCTTAATCAAAATCTGCACAATCTGACATTAATCAAGATTTCGTATTCAAAACAAAAACCATTGAATGATATTTTTCCTAAATTAAAACCAAACAACTGCAATGTAGCTAATTCACACACCTTTTCAATTATGTATAGAGTTTTACTTTTTAGTACTTTTAGAAGAAATCCATTTAAGTGAATTTCTTTTTGTATCGGAAATGTAGTGGATTTTGCCCGAAATCTTGTAAATACTAGATTTTCTTCAAAAGCAAACGCACTATATAGTGATTTTAAAAATATCGAGCCGAAAGCTCTGAGGCCAACTTATGACATTCGATTTCGTGCGAAATTTATTCAATTATTTCAATTAAATTTTAATCGAAATATTATGAGATTTCGTTCAATGTCCCTTCAATGCCGATTTTTTTTTTGTTCTGGTCAAAAAAAATTCCTACTATTAAATTTTATAATATTTTTGCTAATTTTTCATTTCTTTCCACTGTGCTTAACAGCAACCGAATCATCCCTTAAATGCAGCTTGCTGCTTTTCAAGCAAAATAAAAGATGAATCCGTATTCAAAAGGGTTGTTCCGTAATATCACTTCCACTTATAAAACTGTTATTATTTCTTGTGTTGTTGATTGTTGTTGCTTTTAATGTTAATATCCTTATTAATACAGTTGTTAGGATATTTGTTTTATAATACGTCTGTCTGCTTGTTTGTTTATCTGTTGGTGTTTTACGTTTGTTTTTATGTCAGGTTTGTTTGGCCTTTTTTTTGCTGTCGGGTGCCACATTTTTGTTTTGTAATTTGGTTAAAGACAAATTAGAAGTATTTTATAAGTAATAAAAAGATGTAAACTGAAATTTTATTAAATTCGTTTACACCCTTCTGTCTGTGTTAAATTTTTTATATCTTTTTTCATTCATTCATTTTCTCATTCATTCTCCCCACAGTTGAAGGAAAACAACGACTGCCTTTCATTTGTGTGTTTACGTCAACATTTATTGTGACATATTTGTTGATAACGTTTTGACATTTATTGACTTTAGACTTTAAAATAAATGACCTGCTGTTAAGATTTCTAATCGTTTTCTATAATTCAATCAAAGTGTGATTGTGAATGGCTTAATTTAAAGTATAGAGCTTGGGAAATATTAAGGTCTCCGCTAACTTCGATTTTAAAGATCCAACATAAGCTGAACTTTGAAAATTAAAGGAATGTATTTTGACTAACATTAACTTTCACCAGAGCACTAACACCATCACTAGCACAGAATGGACGAAATCAACTGCAAATGGATACGACTTCTTTTTTTAAAAACGTTGTTTATAGTTGCAAGGAAATTTAACATATATGTATCAGTTCGGCTCTTTTTTTTAGTAAGAAAGCTGAAATCAATATTTCCGACCATTGCTTGGGACAAATCGGAATTAAAAGAACGATTTAGAGCTGTAAAGCAGCGATCGCCCAATTAAGGGCGCCACATCCTTTATTACAGTCTTCTTAAACTTATATGTACACACGCATTATTCAGGACAAGTATATCATCATACTGTTACGAATCAGCGTTGCCAGAGAAAATAATTTTACCCAACAATAAGAAAATATGTGTGATGAAAATTTAATAAATTTTTATTTTTCAGAAAAAATCGTGACATGCAAAGACATTTTCAAGCGTACATTCCATTAAACAAAAAGATGCCATAAACACAATATGAGTGTTCCTTCTGACCATAATAAAATCAAAATTGCCTTTGAAGACTTAAAATTTTAAATTATGCAAATGACACGAAATTTCATCTCCAACACTGGAACGACAAACAATAGTAAAATGAGATGGTTTGGGTTGTCGACCACTTCGGTAAAGATGAAAAAGCTTTTTTCTAAAATATTCTAACAGGTTCACATAAATGGCTCTTCACTTTTCCCACTTGACCTGAGATTCGATAAAAACGAATGCTCACTAAAGCGAAGAAATTTCGAAACAAAGTTCTTCGATATTTGTTCACTAATTCGAATGTTCGCTAAAGCCTAAAGCATCGAATTTTTTTTCGAAATTTTTGCGAATGCATGACGGTAGCCGAGTGGATGTGTGTCAGCCTGTTAGTCTAGAAGTATCAAGTTCGATGCATGACAGCACTGTAAGTTAAAAATAAAATAAGAGCACATACCTAGATATGTGCAATAATTGAACAGAAAAATATTTGTCACGATAGCCTAGTGGATGTGTGTTAGTATGTTAGAATGGAGGTACCATTGTTCAAATCCTGCAGCGTAAATTAAGGTATTAAAAAAATATAATAACAAATAAAATAAGTAAGTTTAAATAAATAAGTAAAACAAAAAATAAAATTACTTTTTTACTTTTTCTGCTGCCTTTTTTGGATATCGAAATTAATTCGATACTCCCTCACTTTTGATATTGGTAGCGAAACTTCGATGACGAATGTTTTTTGGGACAAAACTGAACGTCAGGTGAACCTTTTTCGAATAATTTTTGAGTGTCACTTTCGATAGTTTTACACGATAAATGTTCGAGATATATTCGAAATCGAATTCAATAACGAAAGTTTTGGTGAAGTGGGTAGCACCGACTAGTTTTAACATACTCGTATTAACCTGTGTTTTGAACTTGCGTGCTGGTGTTTTGACTGTTTACATTTCTAATCAGTGTATATTTCCATACACAAAAAAAAAATATTGTTGAATTTTTTTCAATTAATATAAAATAATATTTATTATTAATATTTTAATTGAATATATGTTTATTTTAATTGCACAAAAAAGTGTTATCAACAGAGCTTAACTCAGAATACTATGAAATGGTTAACAATTATTACATATCAATTGTATGTTAATAATAGAAATTTTGTTTTTATGTATGAAAATCCAGCTGTTTTTATAATATACCGCATTGTTTTGAAAAAAATATTTTCAAATAAAATACCCAATTAATCTTTTAATTGGTTTTTATAATTTATATGGGAGAAAAAACTAATCAGCCTAAACAGAAAAAAAAAGATTTGTAAATACAAGTAATTTATTTGTGAATACAATTAAAATATTGTTTAAAAAGACACCTACAATGATTTTTGTAAATACAAACACGCATTTGTAACATAAGAAAACAAAATGAACTCAATTATTTCCAATTAAAATAATTGTGTTATTCACAATTGAGTTGTTAACAGAAAACAAAAATTTTTAATGAATTTGTTTATTAAATTCTTATGTGTTGTTTCTTTGTTTGTTTTTTTTATATTTTTTTCTAGAACTTGGTTTTGTGTTAAATTTTTAAGTTGTTTGGGATGAATCGAACCGGCAATCTCTTGACTAATAGACTGACGTACTTACCACTCAGCTAAAGAGCAAATCGTTGTTAGATAAGCAAATAATGAATACACACAAAATACGAGTTCTTCTACATGTGCGTATTCCGTTATGATATAGTTTAATAAATAATTTTGTTGAGTAATTTAATAGATTAGAAAAATTAAAATTTTTTATATCAACAATAAGCAGCGTCAAAATCTGTTGTTGACATTTTTAATTAAAAAAATATTAAAAAAATGTTCGAGTTTTTTTGCGCCATTTATAACATAAAATTTGGTTAGTTCAGTTTATTGAAAAAAAATTTCTGTGTTTGTCGTATCAACAACTTAATTTTTTAAATTAACTAAATATATATTTCCATATAAATTAATTATGAACAATTTGTTTTACTGGTTGCATTTTGATGATATTTTTTTCTGTGTAGTTTTTTCTTTGATTCATAGTTATTTTGACATGCGTGTAATAAAAAGAAAATATTAAAATAAAATAAAACAGAAATAAATTTTTGTCCCTTTTGCTGAGAAAAAACAAGCAAATACTAAGAAGAAATACAAGCTGATAGACCATCATATGGATGGTAAAGTTCGTACGTTGGCGGTATTTGGGGTTCGATGCAAATGGTTTTGCGTAAGTATATATCAAAAATATGATAGATAGCTTTTCTTTAAACCCCAATTACAAAATACACACACAATTCAAGAAAAGCTAAGATATTCTGCATTTACACTTACGCTACCAAATACGCCAATTGTACGTCCTTTTGTGCACCATTAGAACCTTAAAAGCCGTACGATGCATAAGTCAAGTTAACGGAAAAATAGACAAATCTTTCCATTTTTGGAAATTATTTATACATATGTATGTACACAGAAGAAAGTGTTCACCAATTAATATTTTCAATTAAGAATTTAATTATATTAATTAAATTTTTAATTGTATTAACTAATTTGACTGGAAAAACTTAATTGATATTATCAAATTGCTTATAGGTGAAAATTTAATTAATTTTTTAATTGATACAAGAAATATTTTAATTAATATTACAAAATCATTCATATTACTTTTGTGTGTGTATGTATGTACATAACATCATTTTTTATATTTTTATACTATTAACAATAATCTTTAATAATTTATAATTATTTTTTTTTGTATCGTAAAAATATATCAATTATTTTTTTTTATTGTATCTATAAAAATATTTCAATTAAATTTTAATTGAATCTATTAAAACCTATCAGTTAAATTTTTATTTAATGATATATTTTTTAATTGAAAAAACCAAAAAAAAATTTCAATTAAAATGAATGAGTTATTACTACAATTTCCGTGATTGTTTGAAAACTAGTTAATATTGTAAGGCCCAATTCATACGGTGATATAAAAATCTTGTTTTATTTTGGATTCTCTTTAAAAGTTGCTTGCAAATACATTTCACATTTATACCATGATTTTTTCCATGTTTCTGGTTTTGATTTTTTTTCTTCCAAGAATTGTATCAGTACACATGTTAAAAAATTTCCTCCTACGAAAATCTAAAAATGTTAGTAATTTAAAGATAATTTAAAAACATTTAATATCTTATTCAGAAAGAAATCATTTTGGCTTACAAATTGTTTACCAAACAAATGTACATGCAAAACTTGTTTCGTAAACCAATTGAAACCAAAATTATTTCTTCGTAATACAAAACAAGTTAATGTTTTATTGGAGTGATTACCTTTACTTTTAATGCATACTTTTCTACAGTTTTTTCAGAAATGATCATATAACACAAATTTAAGTTAAATATTTGTAAGTTGGTTAATAGATGCTCATTTTTTATTTCCTGATGTGCTTGTCATTAGATGAATAGAGGAAAGATCTGATCCAAAGACCAGCACGGCGACACCAATTTAATTGATAAATTGTAATCTATCTAATTTAGAGCAAAAACAAATTTTGAAACGGCTTATGAGCAAAAATATATTTTGAGTTTACTTATTTTTACATTTATGCACAAAAAATGTAGTATGAGAATCAAAAATACCTAAATTTTGGCCAAAAAAAAATATTTGTCCGATATTCCCTATACTCCTATATAAGTTATCAAAATACCTACATTTCACACTGTTTTGTATTAAAAAAAAAGCTGTTGTCACATTGAATGAAAAAATAAAATAAATCAACATACCAATAACTAAAATATGTGTAAAGAAAAATTAAAAAAAACTCGGAAAACGGAAAATGTGATTTTTATCTACCGCCTTTGCTTTTCTATACCGTTGGCCTACAAACTAAGAAATCGTGTTTCAAAAAAAAAAAAAATATTAAAATATCCACGTGTGAATTACGTGTAATTGAATCTTTGTTTTTTTATTGAACATTGTTTTTACTTTTTTCTGTGTACTTCAAAGGATATCAATGAATTCTGAATTTTACACATCATTTAAAAATTTGATCTCATATGTGAAAGAAATCTGCATCGATTTTACCAGCATTTCGTTAGATTTTTATAGAGTTTTCAGACTTCTTTCAGTAAGTAACAAATTTAATTTTGCTAATAATAGAATATACATATGTTGTTCTGGTCGAGAAAGAAACCTGTTTTAATCTATAGTATATTTATAGAATAGTCCTCGTTCAGAGTTGCAATTTCTTAAAATTCTGCTTTGAAATTGCATAAGTGTCCACATTATGAAATTCTAATTTGCAATTATGCATTAAAAAATTTCTATTACACCACAAATTTCCCTGAAAAATTAAGAATTCTATTTGTTTTATGTTATATTTTTTATTTTTCCTTTACTTCTAGTAAAAGTGCATAAATAGATTATTTGTTTGGGGTTAAGTATGTCTGAGATTTATTTAGTGGACCCTTAGCTACATTATAACCATTAACATAGTTAAGCGCTATCACCAAATGTGAATTAGCTGTTGACCAAAAACTGATTACACAATTTTTGAGGGCGTACTGATATTCGAAATCTTTGGAGGATCATAAGAAAATTGTCACCAAAATCTCCAAACTAAGTCTAGGATTTAACTGCCCTTTGCTAGTACTATCGAACCTATATTGCCCAGTCCCAAAGTCTTCCTTTGTTGGATAATGTAATCAATGAAAATTTTTATTCGATACTCGAACAACATTTTTATTCGAATATTCAAAATATGTTTATACTAAAATTCGACACTATTACAGGGTGGCGCAGAATGAGCTATAAGAATTCTGTATAACTTTTTTAATTGTTATTCTTTCTTTGTTTTTTTTTTCATCATTTTGTGAAGAAGATTTGAGGATTTAATGCTGAATCATTACACGATCAAACCACGTACAAAAATAATTGTATTTTATATTTCAAACAAACAGTCTATTGTGTCGACTGGCATCCACGTTGTATAACTGGCCTCCGCGTTCAGCAGATTTTACATCTCCTGACAGTTTTCTTTGGGCATATTTGAAAAAAAGAATGTACGTTTACAAACCTGTAATCATACTCTAACTAAAAACCAACATTCGAAATGAAATCATGGCCATTATACCCAAAATTTTGCCAAAAATTTTTGAAAATATACTAAAATGAGCTCGTTTGTGTGAAGCAGAAAATGGATATCACTTTGAGGATATCATTTTTCAAAGTAAATTGCAAAAAATCCCCCAATAATATACTGTATTACAATCAAAATTTTAATAATCGCATAATTATAAAAATTATAAATAAACCATTAAAACCATATAGCTCATTCTGCGCCACCCTGTAGCAGATCAATTTTATATTATAGCAGGAGCTCCCACAGCTGTCAGCAGCCTTTAGATGTTTGTGTTAAATTTTTTTAATCTGATTCGAATACACAATCGAATCAAATTGTTTTTAAATCTGTCCTCAAAAATAAAAATTTTCTTAGATTGTTGGAAGACAGAAAATTATTTTCATAATATAACAAGAGATCCCAATGGGAAGGCTTTAATGTTCGTTTTGACTTTTTTGGTAACTCGAACAGTTTTTAATCGAATAAAATATTTAAAATGAATAGCACAGAAATATTGTGTAGTCGAATAGAGTTTTTTATTTAGAATAATAGAATAAATATTTTTGATTACTTGTTTATTTGGAAATCTAGTAAAAATCAAATACATATTGTTTATAAATAGTTGATTTAGCTTAGGTGTATATGCATCATTAGGAATTTTTGACTATTCAGAATAAATGAATGAAATCTTTGAATTCAGACAAAAGTTTGTCAAGTTAAAGAGTAGCCAATAATGTTGGATTCTATAACATTGTCTATTAGTTGTGTTCGAAACTGTTTAATTTGATAACAAACTTTGGAACAAACTATTTCATTAGTGTTTGTTGGTTACGCTTTTTGGGCAAATATTTGACAAGTGTGACCGTACCTTAACACATTTTTTCATAGAAGTCATACAGTGAATTTAGAAAAAAATGGTAATCTATCTTGTTTTATATATTTACTGTTTCATATTCTCGACAATAGACAAAAGGTAAAATTTTCTTAAATAATCTAAACAGTATTTTCCCACAACTTGAAGTAATCATACACACATTTATCCATAGATAAATATGTACATATGTATATTAGACCTGGCGCAGATTATATGGGGTTTTTTATTATTTGGATGGTGAATGTGGGTGGGCAGCGATGAAAGTATGCGATTTGATGTCAAAACTGATGTAGAAAAATTTCAGGCTGATCGGATGGTGCCAGCCCCTGCCAAAATGAGGCTAAAATTTGGAAAAACCACCGAATAATTTTGTTTGAACTTTTATAAATTGTTTTAATTAAAAATACATAAATTAAAACATCATATATATTTACCATCAAAACAGCAAGTGCATCAGTGTTTCTTTTATAATGTACGTTGCGAAAATAGAACAGTTAAAGAAAGTGCCAGATTGGTGTTGGCTGAATTATTAGCCCAATTCACAATCTTGTGCAAATGGTCTTGCATCGCAGCATGTGCATAATGGTATAGTATATTGATACTCACCAGTTAACACAAATTTGTGAATTGTCTTCTTTTAGAAAAAGCTAAAACCCAATGCTAGGTCAAAGAACATGTGCTGCAAAAGTCATTAAACTTTATGAAGAGTGCAGAGCAGTTCAAAAAGTATGCAAATCTCAGTTCCCGAGTCATCGCAAAAAAGAAAATGATTTTAAGAAAAATTTAAAGAATTTACATGACATTGCCCACTTGGACGCTCTTAACATGATAAGTATGCAGGGGAGATAGAGACTTTTTTACGAAGCAGCGAGAAAATTGTCGTGTTTGTACCATTACTTGTGTCGATCAAAATGTCACAAATAAACAAAAAAGAAAAGCACAAAGATTGAAAGATGAAAAACATCGAAAAGATATCTTAGCACTTAATTTCATGTACAGACTTGACTATGGAACATGTTGAATTTGAGAGTGATGAATCGGGAGATGATATGATGGCGATGGATGTAAAACAGAGTGATAACATTCCAAGTTGCTCCAATAAGCCGATTCGAAACCGTGGAAAGAAGAATTTTATAGACAACAGAATGATAGCTTGTATGGATACTGGCAATATGTTATCTCCATTAGCAATACACCTCATCAGTGCAACTGCCAAAGCGATATGTCACAATATCGAGGATCCTGTTCTGAATTGCACAAGTTTGTGTGAACAAGAACAAACAAACACTTTTCATTTGAACATTTAGCTAAAATCTACATTCAGCATGCATTTATTTTTCTTGGTGGTAGCATTTTAATTTAAAATTTCGGGCACCTGGAGCCATCTATTGTCTAAAAATTTATATTTTTCAAGCACACTTTAAAATTTTGTGCGAGTCAGTTGAATGGAATTCGTAATATGTGCATTTTCTTAGTAAGTCTCTATATTCCATACTGGTTCAGAACTGGAAATACAAATGAAGTGCCAAATTGAGATATTTAATTGATAAAGGGGATTATTGGCTATTTTGATAAAAAAAAATATCGACATTACTATTGGAAAAAATTCGGAACAATCTGTGGTATTTAGCACAGGAAGCAGTTGCACTTGTCTTTTTTGATCCTCACGTAGACTCAGAAATAAAGAATAAGATAGTTTCGGCGTTGTAAATAAAGTCCGATAAAGACAATCATTTCGGTGATAATGTCGACATTTTCCTTTCTAAAAAAGTGTGTGTAAGCATTGATTAATTACAGTTATTTACATCCAAGAATTTAAGCTCTTTTGTAACTACCAAACCAAAATAAATTTTTTTCTCGTTTGAAAATTTTTATGGATTTTTTACGCTTTGATGTGTCAAACTGGCCTAACAGCGAAGCGTTTTGTAAAGGTAAAGAGATTGCCAAATGCATTACTGTTTTGAATGATTCCCCAAAAGAAAAGTGAAGCTAATAACTGACTCTAATAGATGCTTAACATTTAACGAAGCTGACAAACAGTACTTGTTACGCATTAAAGAGTACTACCGTAAGGACTTTCGAACCTTAATAAAATCTTCATTGATTTAAAATAAAAATAATAAGCGCATTAAATAAAAATGAAAGAAAAAACATTATATTTACTATGCAGGGTGGCTGACGAAAGCTGCTACCAAAAAAAACGTTATAACCCAGTGAAAAAAAATGGAAGTCATTCTAGTGGAACTACATTTTCATTGCTTCCAAAAATTCGATATTTTTAATTTGGCGAGAGTGAGCAAAAAACCATGTAGAAGCTTATTTTAGTTACACAAAACCTTGTAACTCCTCAATAGTGTTAGAAAACACTCACCAGAATTTAAAAAAAAATTAATTTTTTAAATAAATTTATGAACTAATTTTAGTCTAAAATTTAAAAGTTATTTGTTTCAATTTACATGAAAACACTGTTTCGGGCTTAAATTCGTATAAAAAGAAACATATTGCTAAAATAAGTAACTATTTACTATTTTTCCTAGATGAAAATATTATCATAGAACACAAAAAAGGAATTTTTCTTAATATCGCTTCCAATTCAGTGACCAGGCATCGAAAAAGAGAACTTCTTGCAATGACAACCCTATGTAAAAATCATTAGATCGGATCGAAATTTTCACTACTTCAGCATCGCAAACTCTACATTTTCATGACTTTTTTGGAGTGTCTATTTTTACTGGGAACTTATTTTCTGTGTAACCAACCTGTTCCATTTTCATTTCATTTTATAGATTGATCTTTAAATTTAGCTAAAATGGAGAATTGGGATAATGAAACAAGAATTTGGATAGTGCATTGCTTTAGAGTTCGTAGTTTCCGTCCAAAGAGAATATAGGCGCATGTTTTGCAGCACTCTTCCTAGCAGATAGCCTAAAATGAGGTTCGTGAAGACTTTTGCCGAGCGTGGCACAACCTTCAATAAATCCTTATCATCGAGATCCCTCAGTTCGGATGCAGGAACCTATCCCTGCTGTAGCTGCTGCCATACAATCCAATCCTCAAGTTTCGATTAGGAGCTTATCTGCTCAAGTGGGTGAAAGCAGACAGTCATTGCAGACAATATTGCACCAAGACTTACGGCCTGGCCCACGATGTCGACAAGAAACTATCTATCGCTTACTTATATTGAAACAAAAACAAATTTTCTTATTTTGTTTTTGTTTTCAAGATAACTAAGCGACAGATAATTTCTTGTCGACATAGTGGGCCAGGCCGTTAAACTTATTTCCATATAAGATTCAATTAGCAAACAAACTGAACAGAAGATACTTCCCGATTCTACGAATCCCGAATCGCAAAATTCCGAACCCACGAAAACGGGCGCAGCATTACGGTTGATGGAGGCCGTTACTTGAGCATGCTAAAATAATTTTTATCTGGAACTACGAAGCAAGAGAATTCCTTTCAATTCTGTGTGGTTTCAACAAGATGGTTCAACTGCGACAATAGCTGCAATTACGCCATCAACTTTGCGGGCAGTGATGAAAAACGTCTTGCTATGCTGCCCCAACTGCATCAACGAGCAGGACGGTCATTTAGGTTCTATTATCTTTAAGAGTAATTCAGTTACTTTTAATACAATTCAATGTGCTTTGAAATAAAAAATGATTGAATAAATTCCATGCATTACAAAAAAATGTATTCCAGTTTTGTAATGCATCAAAATTCATCAGCAGCCCTGTATTTCTTCCCAGTAAAAAAAGAGACTCCAAAAAAGTCATGAAAATATTGAGTTTGCGATGCGGAAGTAGTGAAAATTTCGATCCGATCTAATGATTTTTACATAGGGTTGTCATTGCAAGAAGTTCTCTTTTTCGATGCCTGGTCACTGAATTGGAAGCGATATTAAGAATAATTGCCATTTTTGTGTTCTATGACAATATTTTCATCTAGGAAAAATGGTAAATAGTTACCTATTTTAACAATCCGTTTCTTTTTATACGAATTTAAGCCCGAAACAGTGTTTTCATGTAAATTGAAGCAAATAACTTTTAAATTTTAGACTAAAAATAGTTCATGAATTTCTTTAAAAAAATAAACTTTTTTTAAATTCTGGTGAGTATTTTCTAACACTATGGGAGATTCAAGGTTTTGTGTGACTAGAATAAGCTTCTACATGGTTTTTTGCTCACTCTCGGCAAATTAAAAATATCGATTTTTTTGGAAGCAATGAAAATGTACTTCCGCTAGAATGACTTCCATTTTTTTCACTGAGTTCTTAAGAAATTGATGAAATGCAAAAAAAAAAGAGTATTTCGGTGGTTTTTGCAATATTTTGACCTTTGACCTTATTTTGGAACGGGTTAACACCATCCGATCAGCCTAAGAATTTGTTACATAAAATTTGTCATCAAATCGCATATTTTGATCGCTACCCACATTTCAAATTCAAAAAAAGTTTTTAACGCCAGGTCTAATATACTCGTACATACATACATATGTATGCAAATAGAGCAATCTCGAAAGATATTATAAAATATCTACATTTTAATATAACAACTTAATTATGTACTTCCAAAAATATCTTTCGTGTTACATTAAGACATTTAAATTAACAAGCTCTGGCAAAGATTGATGATTAAAAAACAATACAAACAAAAAACTAATGAAGAAAATCTACGTAAAGCCTTAAACTATGTATATTAAAAAGAAAAAAAACAACGAATATAAAACTTTTTAATAAAATTTAATTGTTAAAAAATGCAAATCAAGATGTCAAACAAGATTTCGTTCATTATTTATTTAAGATTTTGTTCACTTAATGACAATAAATACGCACAATTTGCGTATCGCAAATACTCCTATTCGTACAAGTGCCGTAATCAAAATTGAAAAATCAAGTTTTTTTAAAATTATTTTCAAAAATTTTTTTCAATTCAATTGCATATGATTGTAGCAGTTATCAGATTGTAAAGTTAAATTCGCTTTGGGCTTACAAAATTAGATTTTGTTGTTGGTTTTGTTTGAGTTTGGAGTTTTTATTGCTTTTTTTGCATACAATTTATTACAAAAGCTAATAGCAAAGAGATCAAGCAATTAATCAACTCGTGTAATAGAAAAATAAAAATCGCAGATGCAAAAAAAATATGCGTTAAGAGTTGAATTGGTTTTTGGCGATCAAAGTCGACTGTTAAGTACCCTTTTGTAGAAAGCGAAAACTTTGCTGAATATAGGCTGGTACTCTGTTCAAAGTTGTGAAAAATTTTCCGCACCATTGATTATTTCGCGAGAGAAATTTTACATGAACTAAATGTAGCCCAACTCGCTGTTTTTTTTATAAATTTCTCACTTTTATTGCTTGAAAGTATACAACATTGTTAAAATTTCGTGCGAAAAAAGCACTGCTCATATTGTTTTGCAGCCAAACTAAAATGATGCCAGACTAATTTTGCATAAGACATGATTTTATGTGTTTTTCACAACAAGAACAGAGTACTACTTTTGCGCATTTATTTCGCAAATATTTCATACCAAATACTTTTATATGTAGTTTGACAGCATTTCACACGAAATTGTGATCAGAATACCAGGCTTATAATAGAAATAAGTGTGTGTATTCTCCAGTTGGAAATACTTATAATTTGAATGAAATGCCTATTATTTTGTTTGTGAACTTCAAAAAGTATAGAGTAACTTTTAAAAAATTACCTTAAGAAAAAAGTGCAGTTACAAAATTAAAAGATATAAAATTTTTTAAGTAATCATTTAGATTCTACTTAAATGCCTAAATGAAGCGGCAACCAAGAAAACAATAATATTTTACCTACAAACGTCCAAAAGTTAATGAATTAAATCGCATATTTCAAAAAATTGTCAAACAAACCATTTTTGATTTTGAGCAATTTTAAAAATACTTTTACAACACTGATATTTTTTCCTATGAAAGTAATCAACTTCTGTAACTGTTTGATAAATTAAAAGCTTGTTTTATCTATATATATTGACATTTATTTAAAAAATGAGAAAAACCTTGCACTTGACTGCTTTCTGCTGCAAACAAACATCACTATTGTAAATTTCTAACGAACTATTCTAATTTTATTATGGAATTCGAAAGTAAAATTAAAAATTAACATTTTAAAGAGCTTAATAGTAGTATCGTAGATATGTATATATTTATTTTGGAATGATTATTACCCAGCAAAAAATTACACATTACCAACAGAACTACTTGCCATATAATGACTTACTTTTCTGTTTACCAAATTTCATTACTCCTTACAAATCACATTACCTAAAATTTAAAAAAATTGTGTACAATTTGCTAAATGAGGAGAATGTTTTTTTTATGTTAAATAGATTATGTGAACAAGTTGTCAGTTCAAAAAAGTAAGCACTTCTCAAGAATCTTTTATTTTAGTCTTACGCCTTGTTAAAATCATTAAGTTGGTAATCCAGTAGGGAAGTGCTTCCACTAAAAATGCTTAATTCCAAACTCGATTAGCTTTTCTGAAATTTTTTGCTGGGTACTGATCATACCCTCCTTCTACACAGAAAAAAATAAATTTCTTTTTCAGTAACCAAATTAATTGAATCAGTAAATATTTGTGAATGCGGACTTGCAAATAAATTTGTAGATTTTGACAACAATTTTGTAAAAATTTAACTGAAAAAAATATTTATTTTTAGTTAACTTATTATTTTAATTTGAAATTTATTTGCTGGTGATTCAGCTTGGTCTATAAATGTTAACTTATTATGGCATTAGAGAAAAAATTTAACTGAAACTCAAAATATTTTCAGTCAAATATATTAATAGGAACAGCAAAATATTTTTACCGATTTTTTTGTGTTGCTCAGCACAATGCTTTTATGGTTAAGCATTTCGTTCCCGCTTTTGGAACTCGTCAGTACACTTCAACCCAAAAAATTTTTGAATTTAGCTAACAAACTCCGTATGTTTATAGTAAGACTCTTAATACTATACTGAGTATCACAATATACAAACATAATAAGTTTTAAAACAAAAAACAAACACAAAATAAAATGTCTTTTATATCTATAAATTTGTAGAAAAAATTAAAAATAATCAGACAAATTTTTTTACAGTATATAAAAACAAATTTAACTGAAATATAACAAATTTAAATATGAAAAAAAAATAAATATAAAAAATTTTGTTACAAATTTACATTTTGTACAGTTTTTTTTAAATAAAATAAAATTGGAAGAAATAATTTACTGAAACAGTGAGGGTATTCATTTCAGTTTTTTCCTCGTTGGAAAAATGTAATTTTTTAAAACAAACACAGGGAAAAAAAATTTTTAAAAATTTTTGAATTTTTTTTTGTGTTTGTTTTCCAAAATTACATTTTTTCCATTTTTCCAACGAGGAAAAAAACTGAAATGAATACCCCAGTGAAAAATATTTACTGAAACTCAATTTTATTTCAAAACACACATTTGTTTGAAAATTTTTTGTGAATAATTTTTTCTGTGTAAAGAGCATTCTGTTTCCGTTGAAGGCCATTGAAAAATATTGTCACAAAATTCTTAATATCCAACCAATCAGGGCCTTAGAGCTTGTAAATATTTTATTTTTTCACATATATTGGAACCTAAATAGTATTATATAGTATAAAATAAACCGTATAATATTTTTTAAGGTAAGGAAGGAAGAAAATGTAGTTTTATCAAAGTGAATTTCGATCGCAAAATGCATATACGGCTACCCTGGAATTAAAGTGGTCTAATAGTGTTTTCACACTGAAATGGTTTTAATAAAAGCTTGTATTAAGGTTAAAAACAAGTTTTAAAACCTGGTTTTACCATACAAATTGTTTTTTGTTAAAACCAACTTAAAACCATTCTCGAATTGGTTTGAAGTTTGTTAAATGCAACCTTGCTTTTGATGTGCTAAATTCAGTGCTGCTAAGTTAAAATGAACGGAAACAGCTGATAATGCTCAAGCCAGTGAATAACAATAGATACCTATTGAAAAACTTTCAACTTAAAAATGGATGGAGCCGCAATAATGGTCCAAAACTTGCTGAAAAAAATTGTTTGGCCGGAAAACAATGAAAACATCATAACTAAAACGCTTGGCTAAATCGACCCATAAGCATTTTCGGGAATAAAGACAATAAATCAATCAAAACAAAAGTGGTGTATGTGTTACTAGAACACCAGTATAGTGACTTTCCAGAACGCCAAAGCCATAACCATATAGTGTTTTCACACTAAAAATTCAAACGTGGTTTTAACGTTAAAACCATAAACAGCTAATTTTGTATTCACACTTTAAGTTTGCTTAATTCAGTTTTTAACTCACAGACTGTCTAATAACTTTGCTCAAAAATAAAAAATAAAAATCTTGAAAGTTTGTATTTTTTTGATCTTTCATTATGGTTTACGCTTATGATCTGTTATTTTTATAAAAATATTTAATTGTTTTATTATTCTCCAATATTTCGCAGCCTCATGGGTAACTTCTTCAGGGATATATATTAATATGTTTTAATTTTCAATTGAAGTTATGTCTGTATTATGAAAAAATTCTATTTTCAATAAGGCGGGAATTCGGAAATTATTTTTGACGTTACTTGATAATTTAAAAATTGTAACATGAACAACAAAAATTAAAACATATTTATTTAATAACTAAACAAACATTTAAAGATATTGGTCCCACCAAATTAAGAAGTTTAATGTCAAAAGTTTTACAAAAAAATTATAGCAAGAAACTCTTTTATTTGTGACAAAAGGGATATCAAAAAATTTATCGCGTATACATATTGTCATCTATAAGTGAATTTAAAATCCTTACAGATGCTAGGAAATCAAATAAGTTTCATATAACAAATTTTGCATTTTAAAGAGAAAGAATCTTCACGACTTCAGATCACGCTGAACTCTGTTTACATTTTCCCCCGAATCCTTGCATAACATTTTATCAAAAAAATATTAAATGAAACTTTAATTTTCTTGTCAAAATGCATACGAATTTAAAAATTTCTCTGTTATTGTTAAAACAAGTTTTTCATAAATAAATGTTTTATTGCAAGAGATTTATTTTATTTGCCTTAAAATCTTAAAGAGAGTATGAGATATTATTATTTTTTTAGTTTACTAATTGGTTTTTTGTAAAAAATTCATCAAAAGAACAATTAAAAAAATCCTTCGATTTTCAGAAATTTATTTGTTTTACAGCTAAACTGAGAAATTCTCTGTTAACTATTATTATGAAATTTTAATCAAACATCGCTCTACACAATATAAGCAATATATTTAAGTTGAAATATATCAAAATATAACCTGAATCAAGCTATTATTCCAAATGAGACTAGAAGTCTAAACAATATAAGTCGCAAGTCATAGTGCTATAACTTCCCGTAAAACGACACAAATTAATTGAAATTTTGACTAGAAGTACATTCGAATATGCACGTTAACTCAGTTTATCTCAATTTACGCACTTTTTCCTGTTTGTCACAGATATTATTTGATCTTTTTTTAAGTTTCTCGAGTTTGTCTAAAACATTGGAGCTTTTTTTATATTTTAAAAGAGAAGTAACACTTAGGCAATGAATGTCTACTACTATACTAGGTGTTAACTTCTTTTGGAAAGTGATAGTGATAGTGATAGAGAGGGTGAAGGAAGAAACAGAGAAACCCTTCATTCTTTTACAACTCTGCTTTTGCACATTTTCTAAAAATGCAGTGTTGCAGCGCCTCTGGTTTTAAATGAGGTGTATTATTATTTTTGGAGCTGTGTTTAGTAGCTATTTTATCGCTTGTTTTACTTTGCCGATAATTATGCCTGCTACACAACGGAGCTTTTGAAGTCCACTTATGAGATTTCTAAATAGCAACGAAATGCGTCTAAACGTACTTCGCCAACAACAAACACATTTTTTATATTAACGGCCTGTCCCATGATATCACTTTCACATGATTGTTTATTGTTGTTGTCAATACAGTTTGTCAATTAATCCTTTTCTGTCGAAATCGTGCGACAATCCGTAAGAAAAAAATGTAAGTATCTCCTATTAGCTGTCAAAGCAAAATAAGAAATCGCATGCAATAAATTTTATGTAAAAAATATAAAGTAAAAGAAGTTCTAGAAAATAATCAATTAAGTTCCATAAAAAATATTTTTATTTGAATATTTTGATTTTAAATCAACTGCATGGTAAGTTTATTTTAAACGACTCTGACTTTTCGTTGAACCCACAATACCATCGCTCTGTAGTCTTAAAATTGGTAACAGACATTATACACTTTTTTTTTACAAACACCATAAGCACTGAGCAAAAAATCATTTCAAGTCAATGCATGTTTATGGACATGAATTCAAATTCGCATGCGATCATTATCTAAATTATAAACTGCAATAGCTTTGGCAACAAAAACTCACACACACTTGAGCAAACTTTGTAAATGATACAATAAATAAATTCGTAAAAAGTTAAAAAAAATACATATTAAACAGGTGCAAAATAATTACCAATCACCAATCACCAATCACCAATCAGATTTTAATGATTTTGATTTTTTCTTTAAAATGCTTTTTAAATGTTTTTTATTTATTTTTTTCATTTTCCTAAAAAAGTTTATCTAAAATTTCCTTAGAAGCCGATGACTTAAGCCATTAATTAAACATAAATAATGCAAAACAACAAATAAACCTTAAATAGCAAATAAAAACCATAAAATATTTGTATATACTTTTTGTGAACTTATTTTATTTTATAACAAATTTTGTTAATTTCCCTTTTAAAATGTCATAAAACGGGCCATTAAACAGTGGGTGGTATCTCCTGCTCGCGGTTGATGCTGTTGCTGTTGTTGTGGAAAACAGAAACAACAACAAAATACATATATCTATGTATATTTAAGAAAACTGATGCCTTACAGCTGCATTGTTGCTGCATGCTAAAGATTTACAACACCCTACAGCAGGTCAAACACAATCAAACATAATATGCTGCAGTATTTTTTATATATAAATATTTAAGTGTATTTCAAAAGACTTTGCAAATTTAACACACACCTTCAAGCAAATCGGGGTGTATATTATTTTTATTAGTGGCATTTTTCTTTCTAGAAAACAATGTTATAATTATTGCATTTTTCAATAAAAATTCACAATAAAATGGTTTATTTATTTATAAAGAGAATTTATTAGAAGTTATTGTATCATTCCTTATCAGCGTACGTTTTGTTTCAAAAGAACGTTAAAAAAATTTGAGGTTTTTCTAGAAAATAAATTAATAATTTTATTCAGTTTTTTTTTGGTTCACATTATGCAACGACTCTAAGTGAAGACCTGCAAAAGACGTCTTATAAGAACTTTTAAGACATGAGGGCAAAGCATTTGAAAGCTTTACTACAGTGAAATCTTCCGAAACAAACGCTAAACAACGTGTTCAGCAATACATTTGTTTAACTTATTGCAGGTATAAGAGTAAAGACTGAAGAATTTGTGGTGCTTTTGCTTTTTTCTCTCATTGACACCTATACTAACGTCATGCATGTACATACATACATACCTACATAATTTTTGTAGGTATGCGCACATACAAACGCACACATGCATTTACATGAGTTGTGTGCGCTTGCTTTAAAAAACCTCCCTTAAATACAAACATAATAGCTTAACATCTAAATCTTACACACACACCCAAACGTACAATATGCAAAATAGCAAGCATACATGTATAAACAGTTCTTATTTTCATTGTTTGTTTAAACAAGACGTCTTGCCGACATTGCTTGTTAACAGTCATATACACGTACACCAATACCACCATCGTGCTTCCTTTGTAGTACGACAGCATTTATTATTGGCTTAGTATAATATGTACATGCCACGAGAATACATTTAAAAAACATGACGTATTTACACTTCAAGATTGCTTACGCAGTCCACTAACTCTACGTAAACTATAAATTTGATGACGAATTGACTGAAGTGTTTCAAAGAAAGTAAAAGACATCTCCTACTTCAGTCAGTCCGGGGATTTTTCTCAGAAAATATTTTTAGGCATCAAAAATGTTAATACATGGAAATATGGAAGTCAACTTTGTAATTCGGAACAGTGCACTGAAGTGATGCCAACCTTTTCGGCTCTAAGAGCCCATCAAAATTTAAAAGAAGCACTAAAAAGTGAAGCTTTAGGATCTAAAGAGCGTAAAAGGCACTAACGTGAAAACATAATTTGAATTTTCAAGAGTATCAACGTTTTTAGAAAAAAGACGAAAAAGGTACGCTTAGCAGTGAAAAAATATATAGCAAGTTTTTACTAAAGTAATTTTAAGAACTACACAAAATTTCTTAAAATCACTACTTAGTGCTTTTTCTTAGTTTGGCACTAACGCTCAAAATTTGGCGTCCTTAGTCTTCAAAAAGCACTAAAAATAGTGCCAAAAGCGCCAAGCTGGCATCGCTGATTCGAAACAGTAATGCTTTGAGAATTATATGTTAAAACATTTAAATTGTATAGCTTCTCTTCCGTCCAGAATTATACAGTAGTGGCGTCATTGACATTGTATAAACATGTTTTTTGTGTTCGCATTATGACTGGTGATTTTCGTGAGTAATTTTAAACTAAATAATTATATGAAATTTACAACAATTCTAGGGGAAGAAGGGCTAACAGCAATGGCTTTTGTATGCCTATGCCTGGCTTGTTCAATGCTATTTTCAACACAACCGTAAATATGAGTAAACATTTCATTCATAGTTGATAATCATAGGATTCTAACGAATGTTACTGGTGGTTTTGGAGAAGTAAGGACCTATATAGTGTTTTCACACCTGGTTTTAACGTTAAAATCATAAACAGCTGATCTCGCGTTCACAGGTTTTAAACAACAGGTTGTCTAATAAATTTGTTAAAAAAAATAAAAAAATCTTATCGAGATACTTGTATTTGCTCTTGTATTTCTTATACTTTTATAACACTTATTTGAAAAACTGTGTAATATCTGTTTTTGTTTGAGTAAAAAACTCAGACATTTTGCAATGCCCTCACAACTTTAAACAACTTGTTTTTTAAATAAACATTTTAAAATTATGAAACTATTTATAGAACGCAAATAAGTGCTTGAAAATTAAGTTATAATATATAATAAAATGCAAAGACATTATGACCTAAACTTTTTATTATCGGCAGATGGATGTCAGTCATATCGTCGATTATCACTTCCAAGAGGTCAATGAATATATTTTTGTTGTTTTCCATCCAAAAGATTATTTTTCTCTACAATTTGTTGATTATTGTTGCGGCTGTATCCTTTTTTAAGTTTAAAATATTTCAATCGGTATGTATTCTAAACATATACTACGTTTATACGCGCAATATTTCTATTTCTATAGAAATGTTACTTATGTTTACAAAAAAAAAGATTTGTTTTTATTGCCATTATTTTCATCTATCAATGTTTCTTGTGCAATTTTTATCAATTTATTGTTTTTTACTAGCAAACATATGTAAGTTTGGCAACATTTGCAAAGAGTGTGTGAATCATGAATAGTTTTCTAAATTAGTAAGTCGCAATAAAAACAATAATAGCTATATGTATATAAGCTGTTTCCGGTCATTTTAACTTGGCAACACCAAAGTTAAAAAAGTTAAAACCTGGTCTTAACGTTAAATCCATAAAACATTAAAACCATGATTTTGCATTCACACTGCAAGTTTATAAAGTTCAGGTTTTAACTCACAGACTGTCTAATAAATTTGCTCAAAATAAAACAAATCTTTTGCAGAAATGCGTGTATTTTTTGATGTATTTTTTCTGCTTTCTATAACACTTATGTGACAAACTGTAGAACAACTGTTTTGTTTCTATGAAAACCCCAGATACGTAATTTAAAATGCGCTTTAAAATGGAAATTATTTTATTTTGTAAATAAAAATTTTTAAATTATGAAACTTCCTATACAAAGTGAAGAAGCGATTGAAAATAAAGTTATTATATTTAAAAATGCATAAATATATTATAAGATAAACCTCTTTTTTAGGCAGATGGATGTCAGTCATATCGTCTATTTTCACTTTCCAGAGGTCAATGAAAATATTTTCGTTATTCTCTTCCAAAAAAACAATTTTTTTTTAAATTATTTTGTGACTATTATTGCGGCTGCATCCAATCGGTATCTTTTCTTTTTTACTGGCATAAGCATTATCAGCTGCTTCCGGTCTTTTTAATTTGGCACCACTGAATCTATCACAGCGAAGATAAGGTTAAATATCATAAACCAACTTAAAACCAATTCAAAAAGGGTTTTAAATTGGTTTTAACAAAAACAATTTGTATGGAGAAACCAGGTATTAACAGTTCTTTTTAACGTGTAAACCAACTTTTATTAAAACCATTCCACTTTGAAAACACTATTAGCCAATAAATCGAAGTTGCGTTGCAATTGTTGTTTACTTTTACTTTACTTTTTGCAGCAGTTGGGTGGTTGTAATGTTGTAAGGTTGTTCGTATGCCAAATTTTTTGTAGGTTTTCCCATAAAATATTTGAATAAAACTCTAATCGCTGAAAGTGATTTATAATCTACTCATGTTGGACCTACTCAATATTATGCTCTACAGCTGTTGTTACACAGCAATAAAAAACTGCTGATTTGCCTGGAAGCGAGGGCTGATTGGTCTCCTTTTTCGAAATGCCCTTTCATTGAACGTTATTTTTGTTCGCACATGTCTCACATGGGAGCTCTCTTTTTTATATAAAACAACGCTTTTGTAATGAAACTCAAATACAACTAAAGCTCCCTTATTCTGTCACTCCCTAAAGCAAAATCTCTATCGCTAAAAATCTTTGTAATTTTCTAACATGTATTACTAAATCAAGCAAATCCCTTAAAAATTTATTCCACCAAAAATTTTAACACTATAACCTATACCGCAAAAAGTTTTTTTTTATTTTGTGTTTGGTCAGCGTTTTAGCGATCGAATTCAGCTTAAGCGAATTAAAAATAAGGGGACAGGAAATACTTTTTAATTTTTTAATGCATATGTGTAAAGTTTACCCTGTAAACTGACTTCCCTTGGCATTTATACTTTTCTATTTGTCTTTAGCTCTTCACTTAAGTCGACCTCTATTCTCTGCTAGTTGTTGATTTGTTTTTTTAATAACTTTTCGTTAAGTGCATTAATTCTAGTCTGGCTGAATATCGAATTGATTTGTGTGCGATTGTAAACTGTTATTTATCTGTTTTCTTTATTTTTTTATTTTTATATTTTATTTCTTTAGTTTTTGTGAATTTGTGAGCATGTTAATGCATGCTAATGGATTTTCAAAGACACTCACTGTTGCATTTGTGCCACTAGTGGACCATTTTTAAAATGATCTCGTTCTTGAGTGGCTAACAGCAGGTGTTGTTGTCTTTGGCATCAGCCAAACCAAAATGAAAGATACAATAAATATAAAAAAGATAAAATAAAATTAAATTTGTTTTTCTTCGAAGAAAATTTTTACAAAAAACAACAAACAAATTGGCAGCTAAAATGTGACAAATTTATGTTATTTTACAAAAGAATGTTTAATATTTTTTTCCTTTCTTTTAAAATTAAACAAAGTGTGAAAAAGTGTCTTTATTCTACGCACATGAGTGCGAAATATTTCGAATAGAACTTGATTTTTTTCTGTATATGTGTATGAAAAAAGAAACAAAAACTCCAACAAACGGAAATTTTAGAATGACTAAAAAAATCTCTTAAAAATGACAGTTTTGAGCAGTTTCTTGCTGATTTAAATTAAAGCTTTACATACATTTAGTTTACAACCTTTAAATTAAATAAAGAATATGTGTATGTGCTGTGTAAATTGCATAATATTGCTGAAGCTATTCGCGTGGTGGTTCTCCTGCTGAAAATTTTAATATCCATGTTGAAAAAATTGTATAGGCTTTAATTATTTCTTCTAAGATTAATTTAACTCCAAATTAAAATGACTGATTACGATGTGCCTTCCAAGTGGTGAACCGGTGGCCAGAACTTACACTATTGGGAAATCATGCACCAATAGAAAAGTTTTACAGGCTACCTGGTATATTATATCAGTTAATTAAAGCTCGGTGGCTTCTCTGTACTTTTATTCGAATTTTGGGGTGCAAACTATGGTTTCAATCAGTGTTCGTACAATTTCAAAAACTCTCGCTTTTGATTATAATTGTTATTATTCATTAGAAGGGTTGTATCTTCAAACCATCTTCAGGTGTATCCTCAGTAACTCCTTCAGTACCATAGTATACAGAGGTGTCACGACACGGAAGTTATATATGCTTGCGAACTGTCCCGCTCGCACATTCATAAAATCCATTTTAAGGTTTCTTTGATGTTTTATTATTTTAAAGTATATTCTTTTAATACTTTCAGACCTCATTCGCCGTATGATTTTTGTAAGTACCTAGTGGTCTCTACTAGCCATGAGCTTTGTATGGGCATAATATCGGACATTGCAAATGGCTACCAGAACATATGGCTGGTACCCGAACATATGTCTGAGCAACAATGTCCGCCATGAGATTCGCAATCCTCAACCATTTGCACTTGAAGGAAAAGAGACAGAACAAAATTGGTAAATATTCTATCTCTATTGCACTAGCGCAAATTTCTTTGACATGCCTGAACATAGACATCGCCCGTATTCACCACAACAAAGATATTGATGAATTTTTCACAGTTGCTCTGCCGGCGTCATACTGATGTCATGTCCCAGTCGATGGCTAGTGGAGACGTATGGTAAAAGTTAAAAAACAATATGTTTGAAGAATGTTTCATATATAAAAATATTATTGTTAACTACCCAGTAAAAAAAGAGACTCCCAAAAAGTCATGAAAATTTAGAGTTTACGATGCGGAAGTAGTGCAAATTGCGATCCGATCTAATGATTTTTACATAGAGTTGTCATTGCAAGAAGTTCTCTTTTTCGATGCCTGGTCACTGAATTGGAAGCGATATTAAGAAAAATTTCCTTTTTTGTGTTCTATGACAATATTTTCATCTAGGAAAAATGGTAAATAGTTACCTATTTTAACAATCCGTTTCTTTTTATACGAATTTAAGCCCGAAACAGTGTTTTCATGTAAATTTAAGCACATAACTTTTACATTTTATACTAAAATTAGTTCATAAATTTCTTTAAAAAAATTAATTTTTTTAATTCTGGTGATTATTTTCTAACACTATGGAGGAGTTACAAGGTTTTGTATGACTAAAATAAGCTTCTACATGGTTTTTTGCTCACTCTCGGCAAATTAAAAATATCGATTTTTTGGAAGCAATGAAAATGTAGTTCCGCTAGAATGACTTCCATTTTTTTTCACTGGGTAGTGATTATTATAGTGTAAATATAAATTTGTTTTGCTCAATAAACAAACAAACAAAATAATATTTTTCACATTCTTTTATTTTATAAAACACAACAAATTATTTCACTTAATTTTATAAAATTTTTATGATTTTGTCAGTACACTTAATTTGTTGAATTTAACAGTTCGTGGCTATTAGGTTTTCTTTATAGCTTATATTAAGAAAATTAAGTTAAATTTTCTTAACTTCAGCTCTTGAAATACTTTAAATAACGTCAATGTTTTTTTAAGTAAAATTTAATATAAATATCCAAATTTTGCCGAGTCAGCAATGTGTACCATAAAGTCGTACATACTAACAAAAAATATGAAATTAAAAAAAAATTCAATTCAACTTTATCTGTTTGCAGCTCAGCACATATAATGGGTATTTCATTAAGCGCTTCCTATCTTTAAATTTTAGTAGTCCAAGATTTTGTAACTGATATGTATATTTATCAACATTATTTATGATTTATACTAGTACATAGCATCGTGCAAGTGCCTTTTGCGGCTTTGCTGTTTGGCTCACACCCTAAGTGTTCTGATTACATCAACTCTACCTGACATGACCAGACCCTCTAATATGTAGCTCGTTAAACATTCCAATGTGGTTTGAGCTGTTTAGCTCTAAACGCAGTACATTGCCACCAAATACCTCTGCAAAAGTCGAAAAATTTAGAAAATTATCTACAAATTGGTACATGGGGGTTTTTGGGCTCGTTGGTTACGAATCCGTTATCAAAATTAACAAATTCAAAGTGGCTGACCTAATATGGCGTCATATCGTACGAAAAAAAACTTATAGGAAATTAAATGAATTTGCTAATTGATTAAAAGTTTTTCTTTGGAAATTACTAGGGCATTCAATTGAAATTTTTTTAATATATATAATAAATTAAGAATAGTGGAATGCAATATGACAATGTAAAAACATATCAAAAATATTTTTATTAAAATTGAATAAGAGCAACTAAAATAATAAAAACTTATATTTAAATAATATTAAATTAAAAGTTTTCATTGTCATTCTCGCAAGAGTCACAATCGATCCATTTTCTTAAAGCACCTACCTAAGCATATACGTTTTCTGAAAAGTACTTTTTTTAAAAGAGTACTTCTTATAAGATACCATTTTCAAAAGGCACATCTCTCAAAAAGTACTTTATCCAAAAGTTTTCAAATCCCAAAAGTACATTTTCAAAAATTAAACTTTCATATATTACATTTGAAAAATAAGTTCAATATCAAAAAAAAAACTTTTCCAAAAAGTACTCCTTCCTAAAAGAAATTGAAAACAAACTTTTGAAGTACTTTTTTATCAAAACGTACCTTACCGAAAAATATTTTTCAAAGGTACCAAATTAATATTCAAAGTAACTTTGAAAAGCCAATGCTCAAGAATGCAATATATCAGTTAATAATAACTAACTCAAATTTAAAATGTTTTAATGATATGAATTCAACGAGTTTTAAATTTTTAGTCCCTTCGAAAAAACTTTAATTTTTTTTGTCTCTTCTATTGAGCGGTCGGAAGTTATAGTAGATTATTTTTACTTAATCATTAATTAAAAAGTACCCAAAATGGGTACGATTTTACCCGTTCATAAGCACGAATTCGCAGATAGTCCCAAAACTCATTCGATATTTTATCCAGAAGAAAAGAATGCAACAAAATGTTTTCTGGTATGTTCAATATTTAGACAATGTGTCGATGGTAAAAAAGGTACCAAAATTCAGTTTTGGGGGGTCAAAGCCCTAAAAGTACACATATCGAAAGAGTATCGAGCACATGTTGGCTTATTTTTAGAAGCATTAGTATGCTTTTTTGGAACTAAGACTATATCCATAGTAGTTTGCGAGATATGAGGATAATGATTTTACACTTTTTTACCCCCTTACCATTCGAATTTCAAAAAATCCCTTCTTCACTGAAAGAAAAACACTTCGTAACGGGAATGAAACCGTTACATTGAACAAATTTCATTAATAAAATGAAACATTACATTATATTGATGCAAATTTCATTAATGGAATGAAACCATTCTAGTGCTTAATATTTTACATTTTCTAGTATCATTTATGTTACGAAATAATTTTCATTCGGTTAATGAAAAAGTTAAATACATGTTTTTATAAAGAATTCATCCAAAAAAATATTTTAAATTGATTAGGTTACATAAAAGAATTTCAAAGTGTCAAATTGTATCAAAGTATCAAACCAAAATTTTAATTAATCTCTAGTTCTGGAAATTATAGTTTTGTTGCAACTTTAATGAAATATTTTCGTAAGTACAGTGAAGAAAATATACTCCTGCTGGCTAGTAGACAGTGTGCTACTCTTGTAGTCACAGGTTCGAATACTGGAGATAAGTCAAAGTTTTTTTTTTGAAATATATATTTATATATATTTATTTATAAGTTAAGTCAAATAAATTAAATAATGTTGAATTAATTAGATCAATTCAATAACTTTGGATTAAAATTTTGTTAATGATGGTATGTATGTATTAAGTTTGTATCTAAATAAAATTTAAGGTTGTTGTTGCTGCAGCGGTAGGCGCGCTAACTACTACGCGATGAGCTCCAAGTTCAAATCTTGGATGGGGAAGCCAATTATATCATACAAACGGTTTTCTGATGCCTGTGCCAATACACACGTAAGTTGAATAATTAATAGGATACAATGATAATTAAAAAAATTTTTTTTTAGGAACAAACACAACCCACAAAGCCATTAGCTTTATCTATGGTGGGAATCGAACCCACGACTTCTGGACTGAGAGGCTAGCATCGCTTCCACTCACACACAGGGGCACCCAAAATGAATCAGTCAGTACAATAATGACTTACGTTGTTAACACAATATCGTATATATCATCAAAATGTGATATGTTTCGTGTCAGTAATGAAATACTGTCATGATTTACATGAAACATTTTGTTTATTCAATGAAATAGTTCGTTAAAAAAATGTAAAAGTAATGTCACTTCATTGTATAAACTAAAAAGTTTCATCGTAATGATTACATTTTTCATTTAAAATATGAAAATGTACGTTGCTTTGTATAAATCATGTCGTTACTTGAATGTAAATATTTCGTTGTATATATGACATTTTTTCAGCTATTGAAACAATTTTCATAATACGAATGAAGCGTTGCGTTGGTTGAAAAATAATGACAAAATTGTAAATATAATGTCGAAAATCGTTTAATTTACGAAGGTTTTTCTCTCCGTATTATTGGATCTATACATAGTAATATTAGCTTACAAACCAAATTTAAACTCTGTAGCTATAAAAGTTTGGGCTGTGTGATTATATGCCAGTCATTCAGTCAGTCAGTAATGTTACTCTTTTATAAATGTACAATTATTGAACGGGCAGCAACGGGCAGCTGAATTTTATTTTATATCTTAAATAATAATAATAATTACTATCTCCAATAGATTATAGAACAGAATCTAGCAAGACAAAAAATATTTCACGTAATCACGTCCATAAGTATTTACTACTTACAAATTTTCCTTCGGATTTTAATTTTACTTATTGTACTTACTTTCAACTGTAGAATCCATTTTGTTGCGTTTGATCTGGTTGATTTTAAAAACTTTCACACACGCAAAAAAATATGGTGGAGGTAACCATTATCAAACAGCAACATACTATGAATGAATTAAATGGTTGTGGTTAAATCATATTATTATCAATAGAAAAGCAAACTGAGTTAATAATAATATTATCAACAAAATCAATGAACTTTGTTACACCTAATCTTATTATTGTGAATATGACAACACTATTGTTAGGTGTGACTTGGATATAATTGAGACTCACCATACCATGTTCTTGTATTATAATAATATTGTTAAATACGACAACAGTATTATTCAATATAATAATAATATTTTGTTTTTCATTCATAGATTTATTAATAGATCTTTTGTTTAAAACAGCTGTGCGTTAAATCCGAAATAAAAATAATTTAGTATTATTGAAATAAAATATATATATATATATATATATATAGAAATATATACTTACTCGAAATACAGACCCGTCTGTATATAGATATATACGTGACGCGGAAAATAGAAAGGTGCCTAAGGGTAAAAACTGGTTTTGTTCAGGAGAGCCATTTTAAAGATTTAAATACGTGTATCTTTGGTGTACTTCAATTTCATAAAACGCGCATATCTCTGAGAGGGACAACTTTTGGGGCATGGGATCGGTCTCATTCGATGCTCAAATGTTGTCCACATTAACAAAAAAAAATTATTTTTTACCCTTAGGTCCCTTTCTCTATGCGCTGTCACATATACATATGTATGTTTATATATTTTGATTCATCTACCCTTTTGTTTTTACTTTATTTATTTATTTATTTATTGAATACCACGCGTGCACTACCGATAGCTTACAAACGAAACAATGAACTGACAGAAGATATTTTTGAAAATTTTTTTAAAAAACTTAATATAGTATGATTTTGGATAACATTATATTGTAATTTATATTATATTATTTTTAAATAATAATAAAAATTATGTTGCAGTCATACATTTTTAACAAAACTTTATTGTTAAGGTCGAACCATGTCACGTTTTTTATGAATATAATAATATATTTATAAAATTCTAACATTATTTTGCTTACCGTAACATAATTAATGTTTAAAATAATAATAACTAGTTTCAACGAAAACATATTTGTTACTGAGAACATAATATTGTTTTCTCAACCAATCACGTGCTTAACTAAAGTGTCTAATAGTTGATTTTTCCTATGGTAGTCTGCTATTCATGTGAAGGCCTCATTCAAACTGAAATCATGAAGGACATTTGAGGCTAGTTACCTTGCTATAAACATATATCATCTCCTAGGACATTTCTTTAGACAACCCAATGATAAAAACTCCCACTGAAAAACTAGTTTTTTTTGGACTTTTGGCAGCACTGTCTGCCGTCCTCTGGAAAACACATGACAAAAGCTTCTATTCATTATCCGATTATGGCCCAAGAAGTAAAGATGTTGGAATTCATCAACTATATATAGCTATAGCTCTTGCGTCCGTAAAATAGGCGAAATGTGCGAAACAGTCTTAGCATTTGAAATACATACATATGTATGTAGTTCAAAAATATAGACGATATCAACTATCAAAGTGTGGAAGTTCCTATTAGAAGGCCCTTTTGTAATAAAAATATAATGGTTTGTATAGTATTTTATCTTATTTACTTTATTTTATATTTATCTATTTTTACTGGAATTAGGTTAAAGTCTTTTCTTCAAGTATGATGACATAAGCTTCAAAAGTACAAAAATTAACAAAAATTGTATGCAGTAACTAATATGGTTATGTTTTCAATGAATGTAATATGTATTCCATTCCATTCGAGTAATATCAGCACACTGGGGGAAAAAGACGTTCCAAAAGCGACAACGCCTTACGTTGTCACATTTTGTAAAAACGCAAGTTGTCAACTTGTAAACAAACTGATAACGACGTTTAAAGCACAATTTATTGGAAGCTTTTAGATTTTTTAAATTAAAAACCTGTTTCACGAACTAATGGTACTTTAAAATGTTTAATGAAATCCTCACAGAAACATAAATGTGAAAAAAGGCCAAGTTCCTTTCCAAAATTTCGGCCATTAAAAGTAGTGAGATAAAAATGTTGACCAAGTTCGTGTTTGGTACAATACCTATCACTGTAATATGGTATGCATTATATAAATTTGTAATCGTAATTTCTAGATAATGTGCTTACTTGACAACACCTTTTTCCCGATATAAAGAAATGAACAAATATACATTATTTTCTCCTTTCTTAGAAGAGTAAAAATATTGCCAAGTTAGCACATTATCTAGAAATTATATAACACCCTTACAATTACAAATTTATATAATGCATACTATATTACAGTGATAGGTACTGTACCAAACACGAACCTGGTCAACATTTTTTCTCACAACTTTTAATGGCCGAAATTTTCGACAGGAACTTAGCCTTTTTTCACATTTATGTTTTTGTGAGGATCTGACTATTTTTTGGAAGGTTTTCTTAATAAAGCTTTTTAAACTTTAAATTTCTAGTCTGTTATAGTTCTATTCATAATGTCTGCGCCAGTTCAAAAGGGCAGAGTTACATAAAATAATGGGCTATAGGGTGATATGTGCACCATTGTGTCATAATAAGGACCGAGTAATTTGATTAATTTTTTAAGAGTCATCTGAGTAGAAATATGTAAAATATAGTGTAAATTTTAGTGGGAGCGACCACGACTATTTTTCTAAAGTCTGCGAAGACGAAGGACTTTGGAAAATGTTAAATTAAATGATAGCATGAGTGAAATGTGCATGCAAGGTGTCAATACAGTAGCTTTTGTTTTAAATTTATCTAGTTGGTAACTTACCTAAGCCTTTTTTTTTGCAAAATTTCAGTTTTCTATTGTATAATATTTCAATAAAAATGTTGTAAACGTGGCCCTACTTCCCTAATTTAGCAATCGGAGCTTTCATATTTTTCCTGTTCGTAAACCCTTTAACTTAAATTCTTAATTTTGAGCTTAAAGTGCGTGTCCATGCGCTCAATTGAAACTTCCAGGATTTCAAATCTTTCTTGGTGACCTCTAATTTAGATTTATTTGTGTATTGAATTTAAGCACTCTAGTGAAAATTCCAGCCTGAAATGTTATGGCCATTACCTTTACTCTCCGTCACTTTTTTAAACTCAAGATTTTGTTATGAGCACCGCTCAATTATCATCTTACCCTTTTTAAGATGATAGCTTTAAGTTAAAGCTTCAGCTAAAAGCTTTAGTACAAAATTATCGCGGCCCTTGCCACTCCTGGCTAAAATATTTGGGGTTTCAGGTTTTTCTATTTGGTTTCTCATCTTGACCTACTTGCGTACCCAATCTTAGCTCAAATTTAATTTTATTTTTTTGGCGTATTCCCACCCACTTTTTAAATAAATTTTTTTTGCCACTGCCAATCATACGTGTCAAGTTTCGTTGGAAACGTATATTAATATTTAAATAAATAGTATATTTAAATCTGCTGATCCGAAGTACAAGAAATAGGAGGTTTAAATTGTATGGGCGTGTTAACACCCAATTTTTTCAACGAAACTTTATAAGTTTACATTATTCCAACATTTGTGCCAAATTTCAATAAAATCGCTTGATACAAAAATTTTAAATTTGCTCTTTTAATTGTGTGCTTTATTGGAATATCACCGCCCCCTGGTAAAAATCTCCCGTTTTTCATATATGTATTTCTAGTTAGTTGCTAATCTAGATCTTCTTGTTTATCAAATTTCAGCTTACCATCGTACATTTAACTTATTTTCTTGTTATGGGCCCACTTTTTCAATCTCGATACCTGCTGGTGCCATTAGTTATCTTTCCAATCGAGTTTCATTGAAAACGTATGGTAATAAATATGTAAATATGTAGCATATTCAAATGTGCTGACCCGAAGTACATGAAATAGGAGGTTTAAATTGTATGGGCGTGTTAATGCCCGTTTTTTCAACGAAAATTTATAGCCTCGTATTATAGCAACATGTGTGCCAAATTTCAGTAAGATCGCTTGAGTTTAACGCCTTAGATTTGTTTTTTAAATTCTAAGCCTTATAGGTGTAGCCCGCCCCTTGGTAAAAATTTTTGGGTTTTCAGATTTTTTTTAGGTGAGTACTCACTTAGTTCTACTTGTGTACCAAATTTCAGCTCACTAGCGCAAATTTTAATTTTTATGGGCATAGCCCCGCCCCCCTTCCCTGTTAAAATTTTTGGGTTTTCAGATTTTTGTAGTTCATCGCTCACCTAGATATACTTGTGTACAAAATTTTCGTATCTCTAGCTATAGCGGAAGTGCTTCATAATATTGATGAGTGAGTCAGTAGGTCAGTGAGTCACTGAGTCAGTGAGTATGTCTTTAAATATGCACTTTTTGCACCTCCATATCTCCGGAACCTTTCATTGTAAAACTTTCAAACTTTGCATATGAGATTACATAAATTTATTCTAATTATGGTTTAAATTTTATAATTTCATGATTGCGGGGAACAAATTTATGAGGGAGGTAAACACAGCTCGAATGGCTTCCTGTAAATATACACACTGCGTGCATTGGCCGGAACTTCGGCTAGTGCACTGCCAAAATCAAAATTTCATGACACAAAGAATGCTAACGAGGTATACATGCTGTCTTTCACTTCTTAAAAAGCACCATCGATATGCTTTTCTTCGTGAAGTTTAAAGCTTATTAACTAATTGCGGTTTCGAAAAACACGAAAAAAATATTTTCAAAACGATAAATTTGCTTTAGAAACTGTGTACTGAACGCAGAAGTACGGGTGTTCATGTTTGTACTCATGCATGTACATACGTACTCATACGTAACATTTACCTCATGTACACAAACTCTGAGTACATGTGATAGCATTTTAAAATTTTGTTAAGTTGTAACCTTTTTTTTAATATTTTGTTTACATAAACTTAAATATTATCAAGTTTTTTTTCGTTAAAAAAGACAGACAGACACACATTGAGACAACATTTAGTTTATTTAAGTTTAATCTTTTTGTTTTCATTGAAACGTTTAAAGCTCTTTGTGAAGTGGAGTAGTTAAAAAAAGCAATACCACCAGCAGTTGGAGTACAAATGTACGAATAGAGCAGGCTACGACATGAATTTTACGTACATTCACCTGTTATTTCGTTACATTTTTAGTACACTTTTCGTTTTGTTTCTTTTATGGCTTTATGCGCTTATTTTTTTAACCAGATTAAAATGTTTAGTTTTATGAATAATAAAAACAACAACGCAGTACAATGCAGCAAAAACAATTTCGGACACTTGCACTCATACCACACCTGTTCATATTTAATCGAGTACAACGAATAGATAAGACTCTCCCCAATACCACCAGCCAGCCGCTAGTTGCAACAGCCCACAACTTCAGCCAGCCAAGCCACTCCACTATCATAACAGAATTTCAATTGCCGCGGGCTTTCGTGCCACTATTAATGGCAATTTTCATACGCATCTATTAATGGGAACTCAATGTGAGTTTGAAACATTAAAGGTGATTCCGTTCAGTTTTCTTTCGAGTTGTAGCGTAGTGCCCCACCATGCTTGTGTACTTAAAAATTGCAACAACAATAACGAAAAGAAAGAAAACTTAATGTGGGGTTTGCAGTACAAAATTCATTTACACAGGTGTTATGCACTTGATTTGGTTTTTATTTTTTTGTTTGTTTGTACTTTTATTTACTTTTTTTATTACTTCATATAATTATAATTTTTTTTATTAGTTTTGCTGTTTATTTTTATATTTTGTATTCATTAGATTCATATTTCTTATCACTAGTCGAGCGTTTTTATGGCTCTGCGTAACAATAAGTTGGAGATTTTTTTATTTAGTTTATTAATGAAATGATAGAGGAAATAATTATTAAAAGAGTCATTAAATGGTATTTATAAAACTTGTAATAAAAATTATTTTTTTGTACAGTAGAGAGCAAAATGATAGAAACTTCACTTCGTTGCTTTTTACAGAAGTTTCAATTGATACTCGTATTCCAAGAAAAATAAAATTTCATGCAGGTGCATTGATTCAAATAAGTTCCAGATGTATATGCCGATAATTACTGCACTTATCTTTATATTTCTCGACTAAATGGTGCAAAGAAAGGAGTCAAATCCAAACAGAAGTTTTAGGTTAGTTGCTGTTGCAGTGCATAAGGTCAAAGAAAATACAGCATTTCTCCAACCAATCTTAATTAACTTTTCTTGTCGTCTTACAGAAAATCACATTAATTAGTAAGCAAGTAAAAATTTTGAAAATCAATAAATCAAACTGTGACCAACTAAAAACCGTTAAAGAACCTAAATGGTCATTTGAAATGAAAAATTATAACAGAAACATTATAACACCCAGAGAAAAAAACAGCTTAAAATCAATGAACCCCATATTGAATTAATCTTGCCTGTTCTGTAAATCGAGTCGATTTAAAAACACTCGATTTAGAATAATTAAATCCACTAACGGCGATTTTTTTCAAACTTTTTTTGTAGTTTTCTATTTTTTAGAGCTTGAAATATATCGGAAATTAATTTAGTATCTATGAATTAACAAACACATCAATTGGACCATTATTTGTTTTTGGAAAACGAGAAATTTACTCGGGTTCGGTTTACAGAACATGGCCGAATAAGAAAAATTAAAGAAAGTCTAGTAATGTTGAAATTTCTTATTTCAATATTGAAAAATATTAGTTTACAATATTCATTCATTAATTTTATTTATTTTTAAGTATTTCAATATAACTTGTCTATTGATTTGAAAATGAAACACGTATCGAATCATGGAGTAATTATAGAGGTGACTGCGAAAGGATTTGTTACATATGTAATAATACGGCAATTTTTGTATCAAAACCAAAACAAAACGAAGTTTCTAACATTCGTTAGCTACAAAGCACATAGAGCAAAAAATTATCAGCTGAAGAAGCGCTGCCACCTCTTTAAATACGCCTTGTGTCGACTAAAACCTATTTTGATATAGTGTTCCGACTTTTTATTTTTTTCGTATTTACAAAATGGCTTTTGTTGGTGACCATATTGAATGTTAATTACTGTCATATCTTTAACGACACTTTCAGGATTTAGACAAATCGATAGAAGTAAGCACACATATACATACATACATTCATATATAGGCTAATAAACACAATTGGCCATAACCATAGTCATAGTCGAACAAAGTCGATTCGTTTTAGAAACAATTTAAAATTAAAAACCTGTTTCTAAATATTTTTCTACTATAGTCAAAAAGAAAGTGTGTGTTAAGTTGAACCGACCTTAACTGGGTGCCACAGCATATGTACATACATTGGAAATTTTTCATATGCTCGAAAACAAAGTATAAGAAGGTGGCATCCCTCTGTCATCTCTCTTATCTGACACTTTAAGCTCTAAACACTTAGACGACAGCAGGCAGCAGACAGCAAAGTGTCAAAAATAAAATACATGTGTTTAAATGAAAACGATTATTTTGACGACATCACAGCAGCACGACTACACAACAGCATTTGCTGCTGCTGCCAACTTAGACTAATTTCTATTTTCGTGAGCAGCAAAGAGCAAATGCAGTGCTGCCACTATAAATATAAATTGGAAGAAATAAGAGCTTAAAATTTTTCATAATATTTAAAAGAAAATAACCTTACAAAATTAAAATTATGAAATAAATTGATGTGTTTTTACATTTTTACGTGATATTAGTACGTTTTGAGTCAGTAACTTTAATTTTATTTATGTAAAATATATATCTGGCAGTGTTGCTGCTGCCTTCAAAATAATTATGTAGCTGACTACACGGCAGCATTTAAAGCCAACTTCATTTGAAGTCGTGTAGTTGTGAAGCCTGCTGTCGTCTAAGTGTTTGGAGCTTTATTATGAAAAACGGTTGGTTATTATGAAAACAACTTAACAAATAATTAATAAAGATACAATTTCAGAGGTACTGGTATTTTGTATGATTTTAATTATTAAATTAATTATTATATATATTATTAATTATTAAAATTTAATACAACAAACTGTTCAATAAGAGAAACATACATACATACATACATGCATACATACATATGTACATACATATGTACATACATATGTATGTATACATACTTACATATTTTCTCTTTTATTTTAACCCTCTGTGACTGACATGATTTAGTTCTCCCAATTCCACTGACGTGGTAGTACACTAGACACCATTTCCATGGCTTATATTTTTAAAGTTTCTTTTTGTAAATTTTATAAAACTGTTTGTGTTTATTGTTTATGAGAGTTAATTGCTATTTAAATAAAAAAAATTCCAATTCAACACGAAAATTTGTGCTAAGTGTTGTTAACTAGCATTGGATAAGTTTCCTTAAAAAAAAGTAGACCTGTACTAAAACAACAAAAAAATTTGGTTAAAGAAATGTTTTACATTTATTATTGCTTACATTTAAATTCAACAGTTTCCAAAAGAAAAAATTATTTTTAATGGTTAGATAAAAAAAAATCATATTAACTAGCAAATAAATATTTTAAATTTATTATTGCTTACATTTAAATTCAACAGTTTCCAAAAGAAAAAATTATTTTCAATGGTTAGATAAAAAAAAATCATATTAACTAGCAAATAAGCCTATATTCTAAAAAACAAAAAATATTCCACACCATAACTTTAAAGCAAAATTTTTAAAAATATTTTACATTATACGTAAGCTAATTAGCCTTGAAATTTGAGTTTAAGTCCATGGTTTAATAAAAAGTTACAACTTATTTTGACAGGTATCACAAAGTGGCTTAGAACACTGTAGAAAAATTGGCTTTAAGCAGTGTCTAGTTACCCTTCTAATTTTTGAGGGACAAATTGAGCAAAGTATACTTCCACGTGGTGGAGTAGATATAATAGTTGGTGGAGGAGGAGGTAGATCTTTCCCGAGAACCCTAATGAGTGTCATTCTTAGTTCTCGTGGCAACCTTTCGTTGTACACGCGGAATTTCATATGGTCTAGCACCAATTCTCTTCTTTTTGAATGATATTCTTCATCATTTGAAATTTCGTCGCCATCTAAAAGTTCATTGTCTGGGTGAAAGTTGAAATCATCATCCACGTCACTGAACTCATGCTCGCTCATTTCCTCTAACCACTGTTCTATCTGTTCGTCGCGGCTCTTGAAAGTTCCATATGACGTTCTCTTATAACATTGAGGATTTTGAGGTGTATTGAATGCTCCATAATAACAAAGCTAAAAAATTAGATAGCATAACAATTTTATTGATATGTTGTTTAGGAGACACTAAAAGAATATAATTATTTTACTGACGTGTTGTTTAGAAGACACTAAGAAAACATAACAAAAATATTGATGTGGTTGTTTCTGAGGCACCTACCTTAATGTTGATGTGGTTGACTTGTAGACACTTTTTCGCTCACACTGGCACGTGCGTTTTGTTCGATCTATTTAAACACACTAACGTACGCATGAGTACACAACACGAAGGTACAGAAAACGCGAGAGAAATTATTTGAAAAATAACGGTACAAAGCACTTTTTTGTATTTCTTGGTGTCTGTTAGACTACCACGTCAGTCGCAGAGGGTTAATGTATTTTGACTTTAACTAAATCGATGCTAGATTTAGAAATTACTTTTTGCTTTAAAGTGCAGTTTTTCTCGTCTATGCTAAGTAGATAGTTCTTTTTTTTTTAAATATCATTATTTGGATCACGCAGTCGGGAAAACCCCTTTTTTATTTCTATTAATTGAAGAAAAGGAATTAAAAATATTTAATTTGAAAGCCTGAATAAGCAAAAAAAATTCTTAAATTAAATCTATTAAATTACCAAATAAAACAACTGAATTCATTGCAGGATATATGTACATACATATGTATATACATAAAAACATAAAAGTATACGTACACCACCATCCTTAACCCCACACGATTATTCTGAATTTATTCAAACGAAACTTTTTACATTCATAAGCAATTTTCCGAAAAATTAATATTAATAAAAATTGTGAAATAGCGTTAATATTATTTTTTTTGTGGTATTTGACAATTAAGCAGCATGATAAATGGATTTTTAAGCAAAAAATAAAAATAAAACGAAACACACGAAACTAAAACAAAAAGTGATCATAATTCATTACAAACATTTTACGGGGCAAATCAAAATATTTGTTAATATTCACACCAACAACAAGCAAGTTTTTAATTTTTTTTGTTCTTAGCATAGAGAATAGAATGACAAATAAACGAATGAGATGAAAAAAATGCTTTTAAGCAAAAAATTCTTTCTATTAGTCATACGCACCTGTGTACCATTTAACAATAAACTTAAGCAAAAATAAATTCAAGAAAACAGAAAACAAAAACAGTGTAACAAATAACAAATTGACTTCGATTCAATTGCCAAAAAGTCAAAACGCACTTTCTTTAATCATTGACGGTCACTGACCACTTGGGTATTTACAAAAAAAAAGATCTATTATATTCTTTGCGAGTGTATTTGTAACACAGACAAATTTAGATAGAAGGGCCGTCCTATAATGACTTGTTTTAATAAATATAAACTAGTTATCAGTCGTAAGGCAGCTCTGGGCGAGTCAACATCACGCGTCCTTGGCAGTTAATTCTTAAATGCAACCACGCCACTGTTGTTTATTGTTCTTCGAGAGTTTTGCGTCTCGCTCGCATTGGTTGGCTGATCTGCCACGGATTACCGTACAATCTTGTGGTTTTTTCGTAAGATTCCCTTAACAACCACGTTGCTACTTCCTATGTGAAGGCATAGGTCGTGTACAGTCAGTCACAAAAACATTTTCAAGAATACTGTTAATAGCATCATGTACATATTTATGGTCCTAGTCACCCGTCCATTTTTGTGCAACCATATTCTGCAAATTTACTTTGTAGAACATGTGCTATAAATAAATAAATAAATAAATTAGTTATATTATCGGCCTGGCCCACGATGTCGACAAGAAATTATCTTATTTTGTTTTTATTTTTAATATAACTAAGTTATGGTAGTGTGCTTGTTTATCAGTCTAAGGATTATCATTCACGTAACCCCACAAAAAAGTATAAATTTTGACCGCCTCTTCGAAAAATTATATGTTCAGGAATCTTTTCACGGATAAAAGACGATGTTATTTATTGTTACTTGTGAATTAATTCTGTCTTATTGAAACGCAACTTCGTCCCCATCAATATCTGCCGATTAAGGAGCCATATGGAAAGGCAGGAAACATCGTTCGATAGCGCAATTCATTCGCCGTAAAAGGTCCAATGAGCCCGAGTTCGATTCATTACATCAATGGCTTACCCCGAAAACTAAAATTTTACCGTAATTCGCCTTTTAAATGTCTGACACGGCTAATCGAAATCGAACAATAAAACTCAAACTTTACCGTAATTCGTCTTTTAAATTTCTGGCATGGCTAATCGAAATCGAACAATAAACCATTTTGTAAATATGAGGCCACTAGCCCAGAATCGGTGCAACCCATATCTAGTTTTTTTTAAACAGTTGCTCTTTTTAATAATTAAACTGCTTTATTACTTTGCAATATTATGATCTGTGCAAAGACGTTTTTTTAACTCCATTTTTTACAATACTAACATACGGTTTACTCAAAATTAGTTTGATAGTTGGTAAAGTAAATTATGTATTTATCACCAGAACAGCAACCAAAACTTTAATGTGTATTACACCAGTTCTGCACTGATAGCATCATATATGACGTTTTCTTTACTGGAAAAAGTGTAACGTTTTTTAACTTTTTATTAAAAAAAAAATTAAGTTCGCAAGGGATGATACAATAATTTCTAATAAAATTTATATTTAAGTAAATCATTTTATTTCGTTGAAAATTGTAATAAGTGTAACATTTTTTTTTCAGAAAAGAAAATGTCAATAGTCTCAACAACTTAAACGTAGAAAAGCCATGCTGTGGGAGGTGTAAGCCCCTTAAAAAAATTTTTTGCCTCCCCGCCCATATAAGATTATTAAAAATTGCCTCTAATTGTCTATTTTAATATTAGTCATGAAAATCAATACACCAATCCTTAACAAACATTTAAAAAAACTTTAATTGCAATGCGTGTATAGCTTTGTATTACATTTTGTGTGTCACTTAATGAATTTGAGATTGTTCCTAATTGTATCCGTTTTTCCCCATGGGCAAGATAATTATGAGGGTGGCCTCGTATAAGCTTATACCTTTATTTAGTCGGTGAGGAGTAGCAGCGCCAAGTCTTTCTATTGTCACAACAAAACCATTGACATTTTGCGTTAAGTTTTCAGACATGTGTGATATCATTTATTTTAGATTTCATTGATTTTTTCTTCTTTTCGTTTTTACTCTTATCGTTTCAATTGAATTTTGTTTAATTTTTTTTTAAATTTCTGAACTGAAAGATTGACAAGCAGCTGCCTTTTCACAAAAAGACGTTTTATTTTCAAAATATGTATGTTTTTTTTTTAAATTTTTGCAATTTTTAAGAAATCCCAATAATTCAAATTTTATTTGGTTTGTATGCGACATTTAAAAAACTATCAGCAAACAATATAAAAATAATAAGAAAATTATTTGCAAATTTAACAAAATATTTACATATTTATGAATTTAATTGAGGGGAAAAAAGACTAAACTTGATACAATGTATTAAGAAAAATTAATTGCATAAAAAGAAATTCCTTTAAAAATATTTGGCTAAATTTAAAAGAAAAGTGTGCTGAAATATATTTAACATGATTGACTGTTAGTTTCAATATGTTTGGGAAGTTGGGAAGAACATAAAAATAATTTTAGCAGACAAACGAATTGATAAAATATTCTGCTTTGTAAAAGATATCTTGAAAGCCGGTAAAAGATCCAATATCTCAGAATTCAGAATCTTAATTGCTTTTTTTAATACGAGTCTCTGTATGAAAGCCAAGATTCCGATGCTGCTCTATTTCATCAGGGAAAATTAACCAGTTTTGATTTTTAACCATCATGTTTCAATATATATATATATATATATATATATATATATATATATATATATATATATATATATATATATATATATATATGTATATATTGCATTAAGGCTTCCTAAATTAAAATTTATTGATACCTAGAGAGCAATAAAATTATATATTTTCCCAAATTAACTATTCACATTTTAAAAGAATAATTTTGCAATCTTAAGCCAATTCGCAACGTGCTTATAAACATTAAAGCTTTAATTTTAAATAAAACGAATCATTAGCATTAATCCCAGACAGCCTGCACAGACAATAATATATAAAATTTATTTGCAGACATAAAAAAAATTCTCTAGTTCATTATTTTTATTTTCCCGCTTGTTTTCTCGTTCATCATCACCATGAAGAACGATTCACACACAAAAAGCTATTTAATGCTCAATATTCAAATAAAATGCCTTAACACCTGTTATTTGTTATAAATTATGTATCAATGATTAAAGGCAACAATATTTTCAAATCGAGAAAAAAATAGAGAATAAAAAATAAATAAATAATTTTATAAACATAAGAAAATCCCTGTAGTTTGCATAACGTCCAGTAGATAAGTTGCAGGAAATACAGTTCTAAGAATGAGATTATAAAAAAATTATAGCAAAATTTTAAAAAAATTTAGAAGCAGGATTTTTTTTTGGCATATTAAGAAACAAATAAATTTATAAAAATTAATTTTAATCAAAATTATGTTCAAGCAACCGATTATTTTTCTATTCGATTATTTAAATCATTCTTATTACATTGTATTAAAATTTTTATTACATTTTTTGTATAAATTTTTTCTTTATTATTACCTAATTTAAGTGAAGAGTTGTGCTGGGTGCACCTGGGGCATTAGCCCTAAAATGTTTATGTGGTTCTACACAATGATTGTTAGGCCAATTATAACGTAGGGCGCGGTAGTTTAGTGGCAAAAGACTCGCCATGTTGTGGCCAAAACTAAACTCTGTAAAGTTCAGAGATTGGCGTGTCTTCTTGCAACAGGCGCAATGAGGTCATATCCAACCTTAGCCATTGAGGCCTTGATTGGACTACCACCCACACAAATCTTTATACGATCATCTGCGGCAATGGCCGCTTATAGGGTGGGTCTCGGGAGATCTGCTCGTTGTGTTGGCAACTGGCACTAGTCGGTCGTGAGTACAATGCCCAGCTTAGGACTGCTAGAAATGCCTAGTGACAGCATAAACTGTGAACTGAGGTTCGACAGAAGATTTAATATCACAATTCCACCCAGCGCAGTATGGGACGAAAACGGTTCTGTTGCGGATTCGAGAAGCTTATGCTTGTATACGGATGGATCCAAAACGGAGAAAGGAATTGGTGCTGGGGTTTTTGGGTCCAACGTATTTCAGCTGGAAATACAGGCAATCATCAAATGCTTTGACATTAATTTAAATAGGGGAATAACAGGTGTGCATATCCTATCTTTTCCGATAGTCAGGCAGCTCTTAAGTCTCTCCTTTCATGGGAATTCCGTTCCAGGCTAGTTTTAGACCGCTTTGACTCATTACAGAAGCTATCCATACGGAACAAGGTTTCCATTTATTGGATACCTGGCCACAGCACTCATCCAGGAAATGAGAAAGCGAATGAATTGGCCAAGAGGGCCTCTGCTGCTGCTTTATGGGCCCAGAGCCGTTTTGTGGCGTAAGTCGATCGACTGTAAAATCTCTGATCAAAGAAGATGACACCTCAACCGCTAAGGAGATGTGGCTATCTTCTTCAGTCCAAAGCTTTGATGCAGGCCTTTACATATAATGGCATCCTCAACTTCAACAAGAATAATTAATAATAATAATGTTTGGTCACTTTGGACTGAACTATCCTCTGTTGAAAAGTAACCAAGTTGGTTCACCTTTGTGTCGTTTGTGCTTGGAAGATGACGAGACGATGACACACATTCTTTGTGAGTGTATCGTATTGTGAGACAATAGAAGGCGTATTTTTCATTCTGAGTTTTTGTGTTCAGATAATATTAGGAGTGCTTCTCCAATAACTGTTCTGACCTTCACAAGGAAAGTCATACATAGATTGAATTAATTTAACTTATAGATCTATGGTTCAAAAGACCCATCAGGTGTCGCAGTGCCGGTCTTTGGACCAGATCTTCCCCCTATTCTATTCTACTCTATTCTCTTTTAATAAAAGCTATTTGAATATTGGATTAACATTATTCGAAGATTTAAAAAATTTTTTATTCCATTCTACAAATTATATTTATTCAGCTATTGATATATTGTTATATAAACAACATGAGTATTCCAAGATTTTTTAATTGAAATAAGTACAAAATAATTAAGTTTCGCATATTCGAGTAGTTTTTATACGTTCTTTTGAATTTTTTTAGAATAGTTTTTATTTTCGTTTCAATATTGAAATAAACTTTATTTACCTATTCCAATAATACCTATTATTTTTTTAAAAAATTTTGTTTGGTTTTTTAGTATATAATTTTTAATAATATAATAATTACATACTCGTAAATTCATATTCGATTTTTCGAATAAATTTTGTTTGGTCATTTTAATTATTCTGATTAATTAAATTGTTTTATTCCATGGTTTGACTAGATCTTACCTGACTATTCTCTTGAATTTTGCGCGATTAATAGAATAACTTTCATCGGAATATATAAGCATTTCTTATTCGACTATTTCAATCATTTTTATCGGAATACTAGAACTATCTTTATTAAATTCAATTATTTAATTTGCTTATTCGTTTCATTTCGATTATTCGAATATTTTTTTTCAACCATAATTTTACCACTTTTAAAACTAATTAATATGCTTTGAATAATTTTTTAGTATGCTGCTTATTAAAAAATTTTTTAAAAGTTAAAAGTTTGGTATATTAGTTTGATTTAGTTATCGAAATAATTTTTATTCTCTGGTTTTAGGCCTCTTAAAAGAATTTGTGTCAATATATTAAAATAATTTGGCTTAAAAAGCGATATGAACTTTAGGTCGTTAAAGTCATAAATATAGAAACAAATGAAGTTAGAATAACAATAATTAAAATTAACTTAAATTAATAGACAAGAGCCTGTGGCAAACATTAAATGAATAAACTTAATAGCAACAAATTAAAAAAGGTTGTCGTAAGTATACCAAAAAAAAAAAACAAACTAACTAACATGTGCATAATTAGTAAAGAACAAACGACAATGGCAATACTTTTGTAAATTTAGAGATGGTAAAATTGAGCTTTGATTAGAAAAAAGCTTTCAGCAAATTAAAATAAGATAAATCAAAACAATTCACATATTCCATTTTCAATGATGGCTGAGTACATAAACCAAAAATCTACATCTATTGACACTACATACAATCGAACAAACACAAAAGAACGCTGATGATGAATGTTTAGTGGCCTTCGAAAACAGCAAGTTGTTCCATTCAAACATGTGGTAGTCAGAATATTTCAAATGAACTTTAGTGTTATTTGTTCATTAATAATTATCACATGTAATTCGGCTTAAAGAGCGTTTCGATCTTTAGCCCGTTCAAGTCATAAATATTCAAATAACTTTTATTTGCTATTTGGAACAATATTGATTCGAATATTTTTTATTCTGTTCTTAAAAGAAACTTAGCAAAGCTATTCGAATAATTCTAATTAATTATAACTTTATTTCAAATTAATTATAACCGACGAAAACTGGTATATTGTGCCAATCGTGTGATCCAGGCCTAAGGTTTTAATTTTTTTTAAAGGATTATTTTGAACTTCCTGGTGGCAATTTAAAATTTTTAGGGGCGTTAGGCCCTCTTTTGCAAATGCTAGTGGTCTTATTCCCTTACCGTAATGAGAGATATCATTACTTTCAGAGCTCAAGGTGTGTTTCGTTTCGGAAAAATATACAAAGTAGAAGCAGAAGCACAACCCAGCCCACTTTCTAAGGCACACAATTCTGCTATTTTGAGAGCCCAAACTGTTTGGCACCAAAGGTGGCAAACAGTGGGTTGGATGTGTCCTTTCAAGACCCCATATTGGTTGTAAGTTGCATGGTGATCGAAAAAGTAGAATACAATTGAATACAAAATTTTAATTGGCGTGGACTTTCCAGCTTTTTTTTATTTAACATAGTGTCATTTCAAAGCTCAAAACTGTTTTATCAAGGTTTCGAGGGGATAAAAAGACAGGCCCAAGACGTAAGTCCCTCCCTTTTTTTTGACATGAGTGTAAATTGAAGCTACACTCTTTAAAAAATTAAAAATAATTCTTAAAATCGTAAAAAAATAGTTAATTACTTCTCGCTCCTTTTTTCTGGTCTGTTAAAAACGAAAATGATTTTAGAATTTAGAGCAATCGAAAAAAAATTAGGAAAACTAAAAATAAAATAAATTCATTTCTAGAGAAATCCAGTGTAAATGTCCCAATTAAAATGTAAAAGTTTCATTTTGTTTTTGGAAGATGTCTAACTAATTAAGTTAGTTAAACATCTTCTACTTACGTACCTTTTCACAATGTATGGTTAAAAACTAACAGGGACTTTAACGGCAAGTTTTGTATGGAAAACTGTCAGTTAAAGTTCACGTTAACTCTTAACCATACATTGTGATAAGGGACGTTAAACTCTACTTAACTCACTCATTAGACATCCGGTAAATTTAAGATTAACATCAACCATTATGGTATTTTTCCTTTTTACTCACTGAGTGGCGTAGGAATTTTGATATATGTATTTAATTTATGATGTCGTGATCATCAATGACGACGTTGTTATTGATGTTAATGTCATATACAATACATGTGTATAGACGTCATCGTTGGAAGTTGACTAGTGCCACTTTTGTTCTTGAAAATTTAATGTTTTTTAGTTTTCAGAATCAGCAAACTTATTTTTTTTCTTTTTTATCTTAAATCTTACATGCGAGTATTAATTTTTCTTTTATCTTATGGCTGTTGCTTTTATAACCCCGGCTACTGTTTTCGATTCGAACGGACATAAAGTGTTTTGTTTCTGTTTGATCATCTTCGTTGTAATAACATCACACAATATAGCGGAAATTATTTTGCAAATAGTGTGTGTGCGTGTGCCTTGCAGGTTGCTGTTAATGCAGCAAGTTGTTCACGGATCTTGCATGTTTCTATTTACATCAGCTACGTCCAAGCCATATGCACAATGTGCAAACTTTTATAAAGAGCTTTTTATGGTTTCAGACAGACGAAAGTACAACATCCACAAAAACAACACTACTATGCAAAGAAACAAGAACAAATTTAAGAGCTTTCAAAGCTTTTTACCTTAAATGTAATGCAAGGAACACAACTGGGACGAACGACAAATTTTTCGGTGCGTACTTTCGTCATAAAAAGTAAAACGCGTTTGTACATATATAAATGACCACATCACCGCGGTACAACGAAATTCGTCGTGCGTGACGAACTCTTAGATAGATTTATTTATATTTTGTATTCCGAAGAACGACGAAAAAACAAAATTTAGAGAAAATTCTCTCCTTCTCTCTCTGTTTTTGTACACACAACAACCAACTTTATCAAATATGAGAGAAGAATTCTGTGAGTAAATTCGTCGTTATTGTGCTTCAAGCTCCAAACACTTAGACGACAGCAGACTTCACAACTTCACGACTTCAAATGAAGTTGGCTTCAAATGCTGCCGTGTAGTCAGCTACATAATTATTTTGAAGGCAGCAGCAACACTATATATATATTTTACATAACATATTTTACATATATTTTACATAAATAAAATTAAAGTTACTGACTCAAAACGTACTAATATCACGTAAAAATGTAAAAACACATCAATTTATTTCATAATTTTAATTTTGTAATGTTATTTTCTTTTAAATATTACGAAAAATTTTAAGCTCTTATTTCTTCCAGTTTATATTTATAGTGGCAGCACTGCATTTGCTCTTTGCTGCTCACGAAAATAGAAATTAGTCTAAGTTGGCAGCAGCAGCAAATGCTGTTGTGTAGTCGTGCTGCTGTGATGTCGTCAAAATAATTGTTTTCATTTAAACACAAGTATTTTATTTTTGACACTTTGCTGTCTGCTGCCTGCTGTCGTCTAAGTGTTTAGAGCTTCACACGACGAATTAACGCAGCGAATGCTTATCGACGAATTCGTCGACTTGGACGAAATTCGTCGTTCGTCCCAATAGCATAAATATCAGTGTATTTTGTTTAGACGTAGCTGATTTACATAAATAACGCTCATTTGCTTCAACAACGTCTTAACACAAAAACGCTATCCTTGATCCAATTATGAACTTCTTCTGTCAATTTACGTACTCTGATTTCATACACCCCATTCATACTTAACCACAAAAACCGATTAAGTCACCAACGCTTTTTTCTATTATTGAGGAACTTGTGTTTTAAAATGGATGAGCTGGGTTTTCAATAATATTGTAAAAGGCTTATGATTGATTTCATATTTTGAGATATACATGCATACCTACATGTGTGTTCAATTAAGATTGTTATTCAACAGAACTCTGTTTACGAATGTGTATGGCCAGTGCAAATTATGATCTAGTGATTAGCTTAGATGATTCTGGTAGGTGGTCGCGGGTTATGTAGACCGACAAGAAGACTACGCAGAGTAATTCGACTAACGACTTTTTATTATTTTCATGGCCTAGTCATTTCCGTGCGCCACTCTAATGTTAAGTAGTTAGCATAGTCTTAATCCGGATTTTTTTATATTGTTACTGTCGACTACAAAATAACATCAGTTTATTAAGCATGATACCCGTATCATTATGCAATCGGCAAGCGATCTTCATGAAACTAGAAAATTGTGTTATCTATCTCCGACTGCTACTACCGGTGTTAATGTGGAAAGTTCTTGACTGCTGCTTGTTCGCAGCTTCTCTGGTGTATAGTGTTAATAGCCATATGTTCTATTAAGTTTTTTTATAAAATCTTTCACCACTTGCCCAAAATACTTTCAAGTGCTCACACAACATAAGAACGCATGTAATTAACGCTTTTCTATACAAACAATTTTTCATTTCCAGCAAACGAGAATTATCCACATATCAGATGTTTTTTTTGGTGTCGACAGTCGCCCATTCACTTACTCGCTCACTCTCTGATCCCCGGTGTTTCGCTAAACTTTTTGTTCTTTATTTAATTGTGAGATAATTTTTATATACATACATACATTTTTCTAGCCTGTTTCCCATCTCATTGGACGGGTTTAAATTGTATCTGCATGTTGCAAGATGACTCTGATTCAACAGATGATGAAGAAAGTGATGTAGTTGGTGATGGACATTTTAAAGATATTGTTAGTTTATTGGCTATTTAAATTGGTATTAGCTGTTGTTTATGTTTATAATTATTTAAAAATTTCTTGTTTAGTTTATATGAAAAGGTCTGCCTCCCATGTACGCACTCTAATCACCAAAAAATTTATTAAGTGTATTTCCACCCAGCAAATATCTTAAATAAGAAAGTGAAACAAAATTGAAAGTTTCAAGGACTTTTGCAAAACTTAAAGTTGTATTTCTTTAATTTAAAAAGCGTCGTATCGACGTAATAAAGTTATATTATCTAAGGTAACACATTTGGCGACAAATTTCTTAGAATTAAAAAATTAAAATATATTTTATATTTTCTCTTTTCCAAACAACAAGGATACCTTATCAGTTACATTACAGCTGATAGCAAACATATGGTTAACGCTACGCATTTTGAATAGACTAATAGTTTTATTTAGTAAGTGTGATGTGCCAAATCACTACGAATGGATATAGCGTTCAAAAATACGTGCAAATAATAAAATTGTTTTATCAAAATGTGTGTTCTGTTCTAACTGTAATTTTCAACGAAGAGCATCTTCACCGATCACTCTCATTAAAAGATTCACGGGTAAGTCAATAAAGAAAATTTTTGAATTTGGTATGATACTTATCCACACGAGGTGTAAGAGCATCTAGTGCATCCTAAATAAGTCACTGTTTCGTGTAGATTTAGAGGAAGTGGCATCGTCAGTTTATATATTTATGAACACGGCGTTGAACAGAGCGCTGGCAGGTGATGATTAATAACTTCTTAGCTTTGGTTAATCCGGCTGGGCAAAGGACCTCAAATAGACCGGGGTTCATCCTTGGAGCAGATGACAATAAACCTATAAATATGGCAGCCTAGTTTATGTTTTACATTACTAATGACTTCCACACAGACTTAATAAGCAGTCTACGCAGTCGCTCTGTAGATATAAGTTTAAGACTCCGGAAAGTGTGGACTGCAAGACAGTTACTTCCTGTGGAACTTAGAGCCGGATACTGGCACAGTAGAGAGCATGCGAAACCATCCAGAAACCATCCAGAACTCTACAATTTCTTCTAGTTTTCGTTTCACACCAATCTATTTCAGATTCGTACCTCTAGATAGAGAGTGTTTTAATAGGAATTCACTGCAACTCCAATGAGATCAAACGACAGTCGTTACGGAGACATGATTTTTGGAATAGCATGGGTCTGAACGATATGTGGTTTTAACAGAATGAGATAAGTCACAATAAAATCGCATGGAAAAAGTTAAATAAAGCTCAACAAAATTTAATAAAATAAAATAAAATATGCCTTAATGCCACTTCTATAATGAAAAAGGCCTCATCTACAAAAAAATTAATAATTGAAATGAGTTCAAAGTGTTGCAAATCTTTAAAAAGCAAAAGTGGTTTTGTACATACTACAGAGTATTTACGTCCAGCCAAAAGCCGTAATAAAAAGTGCAGAATTTTTTTTACTGGATTAGATCAATTGCACCGGCGTCAGAGGATGCTAATCCTAATGTAATATCAGAGTGCCCTCCTTTATTGATATTGCGTAGCAGAATCATTGGCAAGGGAAAACAACCAATTAACATAGCTTCATAAATGTAATACACCTCATTGACACCAGAGGCACTGCAACACTAACTAGGTTAGGTTAGGTTTGACAATTTGTCGAAAGAAAAAAATCAACTATTCAGCTCACGGGGTTTAAATAGCAGGTCCCTTTTTGTTACCTGAGAAAAACAAAGGTAAAGTGCCAGTACAGATGTTGAAATTACAGATATACAAAAAGAATATTAGCTGAATTTATTTTTTTCATTTTTACAATTCTGCTATTGTGCATTTTTCTAATTTTTTGTAACATCTTTGAAGCGCCTCTAGTTTAACATAAGCTAATTTTTGTAAGCTATGTCGCCATGTCATTAATTTTTCTACTTGTCGAAGATTAATTACTACAAATACCGACATGTACATTACCAGCGCTAAAACTCAGAAAACTTTAGACAGACTTTATTAAAGGACTCTTTTTCATAAAATGTACAAAACACATTCCACACTTGCTTCTATGAGAAGGGAGAAGAGAACGAGTAACATGTTTTGTTTAGTTTTTTTTTGCCAAAGCAAAAACAAAATCTAATAGTTTGAAGGCCTTCCGGAATCTCTGGGGAAAGAAGCAAGAACAGTAGGCCTGCTCCGCAATGACAACGCGTGTAAAAAAATTAGGTCCTGATTTTTTTTTTTGAAAAGTTATCAACAATTTAGTCAAATGAGTACAGACCTGCCATCAGAGTCATTTGATGAATATTTTATTCCATACTTTATCTGAACATAACTTCTATACAATACAATTAAATATTGCGAACCGCTCTAGAAATAGTTGAGACGACTTGGTTAGTCTATATTAACATTTTTACTGTCGGAAATAACTAAGCGAAAAAATATGCCATTAAAATAGGTTTTCGGCGTTCAGAGTGTTAACTCGATAAACAATATCTGGTGGTTTATTTTATGATAGAATATTTTGGAATGTTGGAGGACGTCGGTATGGTAGTAGTTATCTGTTGGCGTAATCGAATTACTAGCCATACTCTTTATTTACCTCACTTTAATTTAAAGAAATATCTATTTCCAAAAGTTTGTCGTAATTTCTTTTACAAAATCTTGCTGGGTTACTTATTTCCTTAAGCATGAACTGAGGAAATTTTATTTATATATTATTTTTTTCTGTTTTTGTATATCAAATGAATGTATATAAATTTCAGTTTGTTTTCAAATGAATGAAAGGTGCGAAAAAAATTTTAAATTTCATAAAATCATTTCTAAATTGGCCATAAATATTTAAAAACATTTATATTTTATAAATTAACACAATTATGCTTAATATATTTATATGCAGATATATTTACATATTTGTTTCTTTTTCGTCGTGACGTGGAATATTGAGAAATTTATACAAAACTTAGTGGGTGATAACGATGAGAAATAATAACAATAATAAATTTTTAGCTGATTGAAGGTTTCAAGAGCACGTTATGGAGCAAACAACACAATATCGGAAGAAAGATTTTGTTTAAATAATTATAAAATTAATCTCGTTAAAGAATATATAAAACTAAGCTAGTAAGTCTTACATAGAAGTAATGAAAAAAGAGGGACAGGTGTGTACAATGAATAATATGGAATGTTCAGAAAGTAAGAATTAGCAGTGCAGAAAGCTCTTTAAAAAGTATGAATTACAAGTATGAAAAACAATAAAATAAGAAAATGTGCTCTTATTTTTAACATTAAAAATCTATTGAACGTTTTCCGTCGACATCGTGAGACAGACCGTAAGTCTTTATTATGCCCGATGCAGTATCTAGCAAAAGTTTTCCTGTAGCTGGATAGAAAAATGGCTTAAGTTATGTGGAATATAACAAAACAAATGATAAAAGTTCATCAGTGATGCATACTGGAGTATTTAAGGGCCACTCAGACTATTATACTTTGTATTAATACATGTCGAAATTTCAAATAATACGTGCAAGTGCGATATTGTGAATATAAAATGCCAAAACGAATGGTAAATAATACAACTAGTCCATTTCTTGAAAAATTTCTAAACGATAATGATCAGACTTGCATTAATAAAAACTCAAGTAATAAACAAACTAAAGAGGTGTGTTTCAACGCCGATGCTGTGCCGTCATTTATGGTAAATATTTTTGTTTTAACATAATGAATATTTATATAATTTATTATGTTTATTGTATTGAAATATATTTTGTTTGAGCCATGTCTGAAAGTCTTAAACATTAACTTCAAGTTACACAACAACATTTTATGTCAATTAGAGATGTAATGGTCAAACAGAATTGCGGCATAAACACATTTTCCATACAAATTGACACAAAAAACTATCAATAGAAAGCTCTCGATAGATGGAATCTATTTTATTTTGAAAACGTTTTTTCTGAAGCTCATTCTGTCAATAATGCTACCATACTTTCAATAAATTTCATACATTTTGTGAACAAAAATGCAAAGAAATATAAGCACAAAAGGAAATGAAATAAAAATTACAGAACATTTGAAGTTACTGCCGTAGCTTTTATTATGGGCTTTGTTAAGTTGACAGCGATTTTTCCTGAAGTTGCGGACTTATTCTGTTTAATCATGTGGAGTTATTTAAATCAACCACTTTAATCGCAGTCTATTTTCAAAGGCCGGCACGACCACAGCTTGCATGAAACACTGCTCTGCCGCTGGAAGTCAACGATTTATAGAGGCATTTTAATCCTCAGCAGCTCTTTGCTTTCTACTTGGGTTTTTAATGTAATTTGGGGTGTGATGGTGTGAATACAAAAGTTCACTTTAAGTTAGATTTTTTTGACAGTCGAAATAAATATCTTTAGGTTTCTTTTTCGTAATATCTTATGAGAGTCTTAATACACGTCTTACACGTTAACATAGTCTGAGTGGCCCTTTACTCGAACAATTTACATCATTGAATGAACTGTAGTGATTAAAATACTTTGCACTTTAATTTTACTTATTTGTTCACCAAAAAGTCAATATATATATGTAAATATGTACATGTACATATATATCAATCCATTTTGTATAAACTAATGAAATCAAGGCAAAAATAAGTAGAACAAACTTTCGTAGCTCTTAAGAGGCAAATTGAGTAATAAAAGTTGACTGCACTGAACTACATACATACACCGCATTACAAGCAGAAACACAATTTGTAATAAGAGATCAAGAAGCTAAATGTAAAACATAAGACAGCAAAAGCAAAAAAAAAAGACGAATTCATAGCCGTACTTGGCCATAAAGTTTTGTTTGAAAAAAAAAAATTCAGTTTGAAAAATCTACCCGTCCATTTAAAATGAGTCTTGGCACAAAAAGCTTTAATTACACAGACAAGTGCCACCAAGCGAACGAATCCTCTATAAGGGGGTTTTGCAATCGCAAATACAGCTTTAGCCAGCGCCGCTTGCAACTATTTGCTAATAATACGACTTTGGCTTCAAAAATCTATTATTGCTGTATAAAGACCAAGACAATTTCCATGACGTGGGGGTTGGTAAAAGTTTGACTAGTGTGAACGTTTTACATTGGCTATGAGTCAAACTAACAATAACAACAAAAAAAAATGTGCTGCTGCTTTTGATTTCCACTGACGCGAATTTGAACACATTCATTCATTCATTTATTCATGTGTATTTGTCTGTACGATTATTTTGCTAATCATGAGGTGTATAATTACCCTTTTTCATAACTGCTAAAGCCATATAAAAACACTCGTATTAACTGCAATTTTGTTTAATTTTTTAATATTTGCCAAACATACATATGTATGTATAAAAACTCTGTTGACAGTGGAGCAAACAAAAAAAGGAAGTAAATATTAAAAAATAATCACAGAAGAACGCGGATGATGAAGGTTTAGTGGCCTACGAAAACGGCTGGCTGTTCCGTTCAACTAAGTGTTGTCAGAATATTTACAAAAGACTTTTGATGTTATTTGTTCATTGATAATTATCACATGTAATTTGGTTTAAAACGCGATACGAACTTTAGCCCTAACAAGCTATTTATATAAAATTTTTACAGAAGATAAAATACGAAATGCCGTAAAATGTCCAATACCGTTGACCATTGATTGACAGTAATATTCTGACCATAATCGTTTTTGAAGACATATGGGCCAATGACTCCGCCAGCTCATAAAGCGTACCAAACGGTAATTTTGTGAGGATGTAATGATGTTTCGACAAAAGCTTGTGGATTCCCTTTAACCCAATTGCAACAATTCTGCTTATTTACGTACCTAATTGAACCTTTAATGTAAATTCAAAATCAATATCAATCTTTGCTTCACTCATTATGAAATTTTAAAGCTAACTAAACAAAAAACAATTATCAGCTGTTGAATTGGTGCTTAAATAAAGCAGTGATGCCAACTCAAAGTTGTGACACTCTAAAAAAACAAGCTTTTGTTGCTCTTAGTTAATATGACTTATTATTGTTATATTATTATTGAGAGTGAAATATAAATATCAAATAGTAGGAGATTGGAAGTTAAAGAGTCTGCATACATAGACTAATGTTTTGTGAAATTATCAAATTTTATTGTATTAAAATATATGTAAGTTGATTATGATTTGCTTCATAAAAACATTTTAAGCCTTTAACCATGGATTTTTAATTAATTTGAGATTGTTTGAATATTATCAGTTTAATTATTGATAATCCATGAAATTCTTAAATCGAAAAAGAAATTCATATAGACAGATAAACACATACATATACCCATAAAAAATTATCCTATTAACACCTTTAATTAAAAAAATATACAAGTAATTACATTAATTAATTTTTTTTAAATTCATTTAATTTTAAACAAACGTTTAATTGACTCAATTTAACATTTTTGGATAATTTGTACTTTTCCTCAATAAAACATGTGTAATGTTCCTCAAACACAAAAGGCCCTAACTAACAAAAAATTCAAAATAAATATTTTTATAAATTCCAATTTACAGTGGCGAATACTTGTGGATAGATACTTACCAAATAAGACATAAAGCATCCATTAATATTTTCAATTAAAAATTTTATTGTATTGGTTAAATTTTTAAATTTATTAATTAATTTGAATGGAAATACTTAATTGATATTATCAAATTGTTTATAGGTGAAAATTTAATTAATTTTTTAATTGATACTACAAAAATTTTAATTAATATTACAAAATCATTCATATTACTTTTTTGTGTGTAAAAATTAAGATTTAATAAATTTTGTGAAAAAAAGTCTATGTATCCACGTATGCACATTTAAAACAAATTTATTTAATGCAAATTTGTTATTTATTTATTTACTTGATTTTAAAATTATATAAAATGTAACATTAACATATATGTATGTACATTGATAGGAGTGGGTGCCAAGGCCAGCGGCTATTAATGCAAATTATTTTGTACATTTTCTAACGGTTCTTTAATTTAATTACGCTTTTAATGCACCTAGGCATAATTTTAATGAAATTCTCGGCGGTAAGATTTGGAATATTAGCTCTTTCCGATTGGACTCGGAATCAAAATTCATTAAGTGTTGTTGACGCTCTGGCGCACTGCCAGAGTTGCTGTTTTTTAAGAAATCTCGTACATTTTCAATGGATGGGAGTTCCGGGCCTTATGGTGGCTATTGGATTGTGTGAAATTCTTAACGATTCTGCCCATATGATTTTGATCTCTATCTTGCTGATGTACAGCTTCTTCTGCTGTGTGACCACTTTGTTCCACAAAATCATGTACATTCTCTTTTATGAGGTTAAAATAATCTTCTTTTCTGATTATACTGCCGATTTCTACTAATGAACCCAGATGCCACCAAGTGAAGTAGGCCCAAATCATTAAGCTTCCACCTCCATGTTACATGGTCTTACCACTGTGAGAAAAATATATGCGTATTTAAATTTACAAAGTTGACATAAAAAATTAGATTCTTATGACACCGAAGTCCTTCGTATAGGAATGTTTTACTATAAAATGTCGTGGGAAAACAAAAAATCTTACGTAACCTTCCACAGGGAAAAAACTGCCTAAAAGATTTAGAAGATTTTATCTGTGAAACGTTTTTGGACTAAGGGCTATCCATCAGAAGAAGAAATTTCCGCAAACATTCCTTATTAACTATTTTCATGTGGTAAATGTTTTTAATTTTATCAAAAAGAAAAACACAAAAAATCAAAGAAGAAAACTTTTTATTCACACTTTTTTATTAGATTTCTTTTATTTTTGGCACCAAAAAAAACAATCCACAGAGAAAAATTTTTTTATAAATAAAAATAAATTAAATTTATTCATGATCTTTTTCATTTTTGTATGTGCAAGTTTGTACAATAACGATTCAACGATTATCCAGGCTGCCTGTTAGCCTGTTGGTTAGAGTGCTTGCCTATCAGTCAAAAGATTTCTGGTTACTTAAGGCCCAACTATAATAGGAATAAGCGAACTTAAGCAACTGTGCGGTTACATATAAAACGTATGTGGCAAACTATAATGTACTTATGGAACTTTTCGTCAAGTTTCGTCAAATGTCATTTGCTTAAGTGAAGTGCCAAACTGAACGCACATTCCGTACGGAAAACACTGTTTGTACATTTTTTAAACTCAAGCAAACATCAGCAGAAAATATTAATTGATTTTAAATATTTTTTTATTGTTTCTTATTTTAAACACAGAAAAGGAAGCAAAACTTCTATTTTCATTCTTTGTTTAAAAATACACACACACACACATACACATGAGTTTATTTATGTATGATCATTGTTGTACTTTTTAGTAGCCAAAACAAATAAAAGAAGTAATAAAGTGCTGGATACGTGAATTTTTAATAGATTAGGATATTCCAACAAGTTAATTTGATTGAATTGCATTCATTTAGTAGTTATAAAAAGAAACAAAATTACTAAAAAATGTGAACAATACCGTTATTTGCAGCTGTGGCTAAAGCATAATTAAGTGCATATAAGTACATTGTGGCCACATAAAAGTCACATTTGAATTGTTTAAGTATTTGACAGACTTATCGTTCAATTCTGGCATTAGCTTAAGTCAGCTTATTCATATTATAGTTGGGCCTTTACTCGTCTTCTCTGGTCAGTTAATTAATAGTACAATATAGTAAAATATGTAAATAAATTAACATTTACATGTAAAGTACAGAATTTAATTTTGCCCTAATCATACTGACATTACAACTTACAAATCTTACTAACATGTGTTTCTAAAGCCCTTATGACACTTAATTTTTTCTTCATTGATTTGATATTGAATTGATAGAAAGAAACAATAAATGTTAGAAAGAACAAACTATATAAATGATTTGGGTATGGCACCATTTATCCACCGAAATTGAAAGACAAAATACAGAGGCTATGATATATAAGAAATATTATACATACGCAAAATTTTCATACAGAAATAAATTTTTCGGGGTGTTTTTTATTAAATTAAATAAACTTACATTGAAAACTCCAATGGTTTTTAATTTAAGTATGTTTATTCTGTCTCCTGTCAAAATATTTTATGTTTCAGGTAGTGATAGAATTTGTGAACTTGCAAAAAAAAAATATGTGCATATACAATGTGGCAATACTGATGGTATTTGAGATAACATACAGCATTCTCTTCTTATTCCGAATGGAAGCAGGCTAATACATGTGCAAACTTTCGTAACTAACAATCGTTATAGCAGATTTATATGAATAAAGTGTTTAATTTTTTGGGCCAGGCTTACTCTAAGAAGTCTTGCGAAAGTTCTAACAAATATAAGAAAAGGAACTTAGAACAATTTGTTCATGGCATTCATACTTGCTCCAAGTCCATTAACGCCTTGGAAATCAAATATACATACTTAAGAGGTTAATGATTTTTTGTAGATTTTAAAACCTATGGACTGAAGACATAATTTTGTGAAAAATGTCTAATTCAAAAGTGTTAAGCTTCAAGAAAATTATAAAATTTACTTCAATTTATTTACTGTAAATTCATGTTTCTGGAGAAACCTTTCAGATAAGTATACATTTGTTTTATCTTTTGATATCAATTCTGTTTTAATACGTACTCGTATATTAAACTGCAGTGATGCTTATTTTTTAAATTTTTTAGTTTTTCAAATTCAAAGTTGAGAATCTTTCAACTCAAACCACCGAAAGATTAAAGATTTTGAATTTTCTGTTTTAACTAAAAACGGAAAATTTTGGAAGACCGTCTTAGTAAAATTTTTAAATTTAAATTTGCACATATAAATTACTAAATTATTAAACTATTCAATAACAACTATTCTTGTATATGATTTTTGGTGCCGTTGTCTTCTTATGACCCACTGTCTTTGCACCGTAACGAAAAAAAGTACACACAGGTGGCTTCACACTTGTGATTATTATTTTATTTTATTTTTTTTATTTTTTGCTGAATGTAATAAATTTCTAGCGGCATTTTATTAACAACCATAAAGTAATATTTATTCATTTTTAATAAAATGTGGCGCTTAAAGCCGCCAATGAGCGACGCAAGAATTCATACAACTCTTCTAATGCAAGCGATCCAACCAGAGACTCAGAATCCAAGTGCATTGTATGGACAAACAATAAACAACTAAAAAAGCTATTAATCAATAATTGTTCTAATCGAATATTAAGGTGGAACGTTTGTTCGTGAGGCGCTCGCACTTGAATGAGTGTCTGTCCGTACTTATTTACTTCCACAATGAGGCGAAGAAATAAAGATTACTAATGCTTATAGTGAAATATCTCTCTGCAACATCTTGTTAAAGCACACTTTAACACTTAAAAGTACTTCCTTTGATGTAATTTAGGAGATGAATGTGTGTATGCATACATATGTACATATGTATATAGATTTATGATTTTAAGTAATAAAATGAAGTCGTGCGGATGTTGTTAAATATTTTTATTTTATTTTTGAATTGTTAAAATTTCGCTCATCTTTTGCGTGAAAATCCATTCGTATTTCTATTCCAAAGTATGACTTCTTTTATTATTTTGAATATGCCAATTAATTTGTTTTCGTACGATTGTCAATACGATCACGGATGTGACGATTTTATCCCAGGACAACGCTTCCACATTGTGCAAATTTATTTTTAAAATCACTGTCCTGTTGAAAATACGTATCGCGCACTACTTCCATTTTACGTTCAATGTAATTATACATCAGTGCAATTAATTCAAACAACTATGGAACGTTTTCGCACCACACTTAATAAAAATGATAAAACGTCATACACTGCGTAGCGGCTGTTGGAATATTCGGTCAGCACTTCTTTAAAAACGATGCTGGTTAGAATGTTACAGTTAATAGTGATTGCTATAGAAGCATGACTAATGACTTCTTCTTTAATCAATTGGACAACAATGATCTGCAGGAGCTATGGTTTCAACATGAGGGCGTAACATGTCACACAGCTTGTGCCATCATTTATTTATTAAAAGAAAAACTTTTCGAAGATTGGACCTCTAGATTAGACTCGATTCGAGCCAGCCGCAGCGGTTATGTACCAGAATTTATATTTAAATTAAATTAAATTCTAACGCCAGAACATTATGTTTCGAATAAAGTAAACTTTATGTCAATTTCAAAAATACATATACATTTTACTACATGTAAAAGCTCTATACCTCTATAAGAAGCACCCTATAAATAAAATTTTTAAATTGTTAACATTTTTAGAGAATTCAACTGACAATTGCTTATTAAGGGTAACAGTACTTTCCTTTCAGTTAAGAGGTGGTAAATACAATAAGCCGATATTTATTCACTTTCTCATAAATTTATAGAGAAACTTATCTTTGGACTTAATATGTCCAGCAGTCAAATGTCTTACATCAATATAATGATATATGAGAAAAAAATTTTTAATGGTGTCCTAATTTCTATCTTTTTCCAATTTCATTGTTTTTAATACTTTTTCATTATATCGTAAATAAAATTATTACTGTTATTTAAATTCATGATCCTAATTTAAAAGAGGCTTCGTCAATAACTAAATTGATCTGAGTGACAAATGCAAATCGGAAGCTTAAAACAATTTACTTACTCAATTGGTCTAATTTTTCTGCTTCCGTCCCATTCGAAAAACATTAGTGAGTGACTGCTTGTGGTCTTGAATGAACTAGAACCATAAAAAATGTATTGTAATGATGACAAAATATCCTAGTTGACGATGTCAGCCGGTATGCAATATTAATATGAACATATTGGTCTATTGAGATACCAAGGTTCCAACTAGACCAAATAAAAAGCTAAAACTAATAAATTCGGGTACCTCTCCAAAATCATTCGTCTTCTTTTTAGTGGGGTGCAGTGACGTACAAAGTGCTCTTTTGCCTTCGACAAATCTACGTCTTGGAAGCTACGGCAGAAGATTTTTTGGCTTCAATCCTTTACATCTGTACAAGCTTATCTATGAGATAATGAGCATTCAGTATGAACGCAAAGTCGAACAGAGACAATTAATACGCCTATTAGATAAGTGTTACTTCTTTTGGAAAGGGATATCGAAAAGGGAACAGAAGTAGTTTATAAGAATTACTCATTGTAATAAATCTGCTTTTGTGCCTTTTGCTAAATTGTCTGTCATAGTGAGCTTCTGGTGAGAAGTAGGTGCCAGAAAATGACAAAAAGTACTCAACACAAAACTTGAATTAGAGCATTCAAGTTTTTTGCATAAATGAATATATGTATACAAATAAAAAGATATATACCTGTTGTGCGTATTGAACGACTGTCTTACTTATACTGGATGTATGTTTATTCGGACAAAATAAGTATACGCATGATACTCGAAACATTTATCCATCATAGTCCCCTGCATGCAATAGTGTCTATGAAATGAAATAAGAAACGTGCTTTGGCTGTTTGAAAATATTAAACAGATATTTAGGAGGTAAAACAACTGACATTCTAAAATATTTTTCGTAAAATTTGCAAACAAAAATCGCTAATAAAGTAATATTTTGCCATTTGAGTACTTTAATTAAGTTTTCTGGCAACACTGATGCTTGAAATGTGTACAAATGAAATACTACAGCATATACTCAGGTATAGCTGAATAAACACTGAGAGTATTTTTATATTTATGTTCATGATCGTGGTTAATACAGTGCATCAAGTTTACTTAACTACAATCGTTTGTGCTGCATAAATTAAGGAATGTATATAAACGCAATCGTTGGTTGTTTATAGTTATACGTTTTCGTTTTAATCATGAACATGAATATTGTTGCTTATCTGTATGTTTTTAATTTTAACTGTACGCAAACGATAAAACGATATCTTTGTAATTAAATGTTAGGTGCATAATACTATTTATATTGACGAAGAAGGATAGCCAACTCGGGCTTTTGAAAGCCGTCAGTTTTTTTAGTCAACGCTATACTATTTAAGTCACCTCGTACTTAGTAATAATGGCCCCATACTTAGTTCTTCCTTAGTTTTAGGCCTATGTCTTATGTTGTTTTATTCTCTAAGAGAAAGTGCAATATATTTTTCTTTAGTTATTTAGCTGTATTATATTAGAAATTATATGCCCACAAATTCTTAAGTACTCCCTCTCAATGAACTTTTACTTTATCTCACTCACTCGTTTACCCTGTTTTGGAAAGCACAAAAAGTGGTACAAGTTTGTATGGCCTACCGATAAAATCATCGTGAGCCCATATAAACATGTGCACGAACCACTATATATATATATATATATAGAACCACTGTTCTACCATCCGCTCTTCTTGAGATAATATCTACCTATATAATAGTCGGTCGATTAGGCCTGATCTAGCTGCTTATGTACACAAAGAGCATACATAGCATACTCACGGCGCGCGGCGGCGGTTATGTATTGAATATTGTTTTCAAAGATAAATTAAGTCTTAGAACACAGACCTCTATCAAAACATACTCACGGCGGTTATGTATTGAATATTGTTTTCAAGTATAAGTTAAGTGTTAGACCTCTACCAAAACCTAGTGCAAAACCGACTTGAAATTTCAGCAAACTTATATATTTTGAGTAAAGTAAATATATATATATATATATACATAATAATATATATATATATATATATATATATATATATATATATATATATATACATATATTATTTATTTTTTAAACTACAATTTAAATAACTTTTCTTTTGTATTTACTTATTTTAATTTACCTCACTGTAAGCTTTAGCACTTGGACGACCCCGATCGTGCCTTCCCTGGTATCTTTCTTTAATAAAAAAACATTCAATACATTCAACTTGCACTTGTGTTTAAAATGCTGTCCATTGGCTTGAGAGTTATTTTTACACTCCTAAACTTTAAATAATTTATCACCGAAGCATAAATCTTGACCAAGTCAGTTAAGTTGACAGATTCGTTAAATTTCACATGCAGTTTCAAAGTGCATTATTATTGTTGTTATTCCTTATAGTTTAAGTGTTAAAGTTGTAGTGGTCTTTATAGAAGACTAGAGAGAGGGAGAGAATACCTCTGTTTTCTTAAATAAACCAACATGAAGTTAGTCGTCGTTATGAAGGAGTTTTATTAGAATGCATGAAACATGAAAAAAAAATATCTAAATGATTTGTTGCTTGTTCAGACAGATTTGAAAATGTCTTGTTTGTATTTGCTGGTAAATTATAATTCTTTTAAAGTTTTTTGATATTTTTATGTGATTTGAGGTCAAAGGTTATGAAAGCAAATTATACGAGTTGCCGCTTGAAATGAAAGGCTAACTGGTTGTTATGTTGCATTACAAAAGTATGAGTTTTAGTCATACCTTCAATCTGTCTGTATGTCTTGATTACATATATCCAATAGTTCTCCGTCTATTATTTTTATACATAAGTAATTTAATGTAATTCAATTTTTGTGTTGTAAGCCCAATTAAATTAGCTTTACTTTCAATACTATGTAAGTATAAAACTATTATTTAACAGCAAAATGATATTAAAATGAATGAGATTGTTAAATAAAAATTTCTTAAGTAACATGTGTGTTAAATTTTAGTTGTTTAGTTCTTGGTCTTAATCCAGTAAAAGAGAAGAGAAGAAAGCCAGGTTTAAAGGACCAATTGTTATTACAATAGATTATGTGTTCTCTTCTTAACAGGACCGTCGTGATTTAATTGACTTGCGCACAGCGATGCCAACTTAGCGCGTATTAACTATATCAATAATAATAAAAATGGCGATAACTTATCGCCTTTTGAATAAGTCAATAACATAATTTCAGTTCAATATTTTTTTTACTTTTTTGTATCCAAAACTCTGATAAAATTTTTTAAATTATTCAGCTGTAGCAAACAAAGTTCCTTTGATTTTAATACTGCAAATGCCAAATATTTTGAGATCTTGCAACTAAAAATATAAACTCGTATTTGAAACCAAAACAATTTATATAACTTCCCAGCAAAAAAAACGGAATTAGTTCCAAAGGTTTATCACTTTCATTGCATACCAATCACTAAATTATTCTAGACAATCTTTTAAGTAAATACCTTTCAGTTATTTGGAAGACTTCCGTCCTATGCCAATTCATTGATGATTCATCAGAAATGGAACTACTTGGAGCTTAGTTCATCAATGCAGCATCTAATCGATAATAAACATATGAGGCTAACAATTGCTCTTTTTATTATCTCAATCAATTGTTCTTTTTATTATCTAAGTTATTTATTATCTAAGTGCTTAATGAATTTACAATATTAAGATCTATTCAAAAAAGATTTTTCAGCTCCATTTTATTTAGAATATCTAAACGTGGCTAACTCTTCTTTTTTTATAGTTAGGATTGTAAATAATGTATTTGTTTTCACAATAGCAACTAAAAAATGAAAGTGAGTTACACCACTTCTGCGCTGATAGCCTAATATATAAGTTGTTACAAGGTTTGATAAATAAAATTAAAATAAAAACTAAGGATTTCGCTTATTAGGAAGCGATTCAATTCTGTAAGAAATGACGTTAGTTATTTAGGATACACATAATTTAAAAGAAACAATATTATAAAATCTGGAAAAGAGCTACTAAAAAAATCAATTGCATTTTCTAACACATACATACATACATCGAGGTTTTGTTACTATTTATTTTTGTGCGTAGAAAAATATCGCGTTTTGGCTATAAATAGTTTAAATAATGCATCGCTGCTTGCTAATTGAAGGTTTTTATATTGAGGTTTTGTTTTATAAATGTGTTGCATAATCAGTGATGCCAATTTTTTTTGACTCTAAGAACACTCCAAAATTTAAAAGAAGCACTAAAAAGCGTAATGTTAAAATCTAAAAAGCGTAAAAAGCACTAAGGTAAAAAAAATAATAATGTGAAATTTAATAATGTTTAATATTTTCTAAGCTGTTCTCTATTTCGGCCAGAGTATCAACAACTTTAGTGAAATATATCACACGGAAAAAGTATATAACACTGAAAAAATAAATACAGGAAGTTTTTATTAAAGAAATTTTAAGAAATTCACAAATTTCTTAAAAGCAATACTTAAGCCGCGTTCAGACTATTATACTTTGAATTTATACTTGTCAAAAATTCAAATAATATGCTCCAGTGTGATAGTCTGAACATAAAATGTCATCAAAGTGGCAAATAATACTATAAAAATTTTGACATCCCATAAGACTTTTTCGTTTTTAAAAAATTTCCTAAACGATAATACTTTTCATTAGATCAGAGTTGCATTTTCACACAAACCAAATTTCCAACTCGGCTCTTTCGCTGCCGATAGCGTGTCGTCATTGATGTAATGTTTTGTCATATGTACATATATCGGCTCAATATTTTGAATAAGTGAAAATCGTATGGAAGTATATTTCGTTGACGTCATTTTTTAACGTTTTTGTAATATCTACTCTTAAATTTTTTCTGTTATTTACATAGAATATTTTTAATTTCTGAATTTTTACAAGTGCCGGCACGTTTCCGCCCACATGAAACCGCTTTGGCGCCGCTAGTCCATGAATAGCACAGACATTTTCACATTTTTGTTTTCTGCTTGTATTACACATTTTATTTGAAGTGTGATGGGCTGAACGAAATATGTGATTTGCGTTGGATTTTTTGACAATCGCAAAGAATGTATTTAGATTTCTGCATCGTAAAGTGTGATGAAAGTATTAATACTTGTATAATAGCCTGAACGGGGCTTTAGTACTTTTTCCAAGTTTGGCAATAACGCTAAAAATTTAGTGTTTTGGCACAAAAAATAGTGCCAAAAGCACTCACTTGACATCGCAGTGCATAATCCCAGCAGATTATCTTATTCCATCTATCGAAACATAGCGGAAGTTGATATGTTTTGCAAAAAATTAAATATTACAAAATTTTCTTAATAAATTTAAAAATATGTATGTATGTCTATTCAATCGCGCAGCTGTTTTAAATTAAAATTTTTCAATTGTAATTAATTTGTTTACAATTTGCAAAACTAAAAAGACATACAATTGAAAAAAAAACTTAACAAAAAACTTTTCCGTTTGTCAAACACAATGACATAAATGTAATTTTCTTTATCTCAGTTGTCATCTCTCAACACTTTAACGTGTTTTGTCTAATGACAGCGTCAGCCGTAAACAACAGCGCTAACGAAATATAAAACAGTTAAATTGCAATAAAATTCAACATTGTAAAACTATACTTACGTAGCTTGATTTTTATTATTTTGTCTTAAAACTTTTTCTCTTTTTATTTAATTTTATCTTAAACATCTGCATTATCTAGCAGCAACGTTTTAATAACAACAGCTATATTGGTGATACACCTGCTCTAGAGCCAACCAAACAGCCCACACTCAACCCAAGAAACATTAACCTAGAGGTGGAATAACAATCAGACATCCATAGATATGAATACAAACATGAACGAGTTTGTTTTACTCATTCGATCTCATTTCAATCATTGCTTTTCATTATCATCATCATCATCATCATTATCGTCGTATGTATGTATGTATATGATATAAGCACTTTTTATTTACAAAGATTTTAGTTATTTATACATACATACATACATAATATGAACGTATCGTCATTATGTATGTGGATCTTTGAAATATTTTAATTTTTTTCCACATCAACATCAAAATTTTGTTGCTTCAGATAAAATTTCATCAGCCTAATAATTATAATGTGTGTATCAGGTGATGTGATCAGTATCAGTCGTGATTATTACAACTGTCGATAAAAGCAATCTATATTTTTGTTTATTGGCCTACTTTTCATTCTTATTAGATAGACTTAATGCAAAATGGAGAAAGTTTTATTTTTCAACAACATACATATGTAAATATTTAATTACACAGCTATAAATATTAATATATTCATAAGTCTATTTTCGTATACACACATACGAGTATATGCATATGTATGTATGTTATTATCCATGTATGTACATATCCTCACAAAAACATAAATGTGAAAAAAGGCCAAGTTCCTTTCCAAAATTTCGGCCATTAAAAGTAGTGAGATAAAATTTTTGAACAAGTTCGTGTTTGGTACAATCCTTATCACTGCAATATGGAATGCATTACATAAATTTGTAATCGTAAGGGTGTTATATTAATTTCTAGATAATTTGCTTACTTGACAGAATTTTTCCCGATATAAAGAAATAAAAAAATATACATTATTTTCTCCTTTCTTATACACTGAAAGAATTTTCGGCAGAAATTCTATGAATTTACACATTAATCTAATGAAAAATTCATTAAAATTAAACCAACGTCACGCTTCGTTGGATTAATGAAACCAGTTTCGTTAAAATTATTTTTTTGAAAACTTCATGAAATTTATTTAACAGTGTAAATAATGCAGTGCTAAAACTTCATCGAAACAATAAAATAATTCCATGAAAAGAATGGAATAACTTGAATATAAAAGGGGTTTCATAATAATTAGAAAATATTGTTGTCATAAATCCAAGAAAATATTCTAACGAAACCAGAATATCAAGGAAGCAATTCCAATTAAATTGTTTCAAAATATTCATGAAATTTTCATTGGATTTGTGAAATTATCATTAGATTTGTGAAAAATTTTTAATGAAATTGTTTCATTGGATTTATGGAGCAAAATTCTTTCGGTGTAGAAGAGTAAAAATATTGCCAAGTTAGCACATTATCTAGAAATTTAATAACACCCTTAAAATTACAAATTTATATAATGCATACCATATTGCAGTGATATTTATTGTACCCAACACGAACTTGGTAAAAAATTTTATCTCACTACTGTTAATGGCCGAAATTTTGGAAAGGAACTTGATCTTTTTTCACATTTATGTTTTTGTGAGGATCTGAATACTTTTTGGAAGTTTTTCTTAATAAAGGTTTTTAAACTTTAAATTTCTAGTCTGTTATAGTTCTATTCATAATGTCTGCGCCAGTTCAAAAGGGCAGAGTTACATAAAATAATGGGCTATAGGGTGATCTGTGCACCATTGTGTCATGATAAGGACCGAGTAACTTGCTTAATTTTTTAAGAGTCATCTGCGTAGAAATATGTTAAATATAGTGTTAATTTTAGTGGGAGTGACTCCGCCTATTTTTGTAAAGTCTGCACAGACGAAGTACTTTCTAAAACGCAAAATTAAATGCTAGCATGAGTGAAATGTGCATGCAAGGATTCAATACAGTTGCTTGTGTTAATAATATAATATAATATTTCGATAAAAATTTTATAAACGTGGGCCTGCTGCCCTTATTTAACAATCTGTGCTTTCAGATTTTTCCTGTTCGTAAATCCTTTAACTTAAATGCTTGGTTTTGAGCTTAAAGTGCGTGTCCATGCCCCCAACTGAAACTTCCAGGATTTTAAATCTTTCTTGCTGATCTCTAATATAGATTTATTTGTGTATTGAAATTAAGCTCTCTAGTGCAAATTATAGCTTGAAATGTTATGGCCGTTACCCCCACTCTCCGTTACTTTTTTTTAAACTCAAGTTTTTTTATGAGCAGCGTTTAATTATCATCGTACCTTTTTTAAAATGATAGCTTTTAGTTAAAGCTTCAGTTAAAAGATTCAGTACAAAATTATCGTGGCCCCTGCCACTACTGGTTTAAATATTAGGGATTTTAGATTGACCTACTTGCGTGTCAAATTTCAGCTCTCTAGTGCAAATTTAATTATTTAATTTTTATGGGCGTATTCCTATGCACTTTTTTAAATAATTTGTTTTTGCCAGTGCCAATCATACGTGTCAATTTTCGTTGGAAAATAAATTTAAATTTGCTTATCCGAATTACATGAAATAGGATGTTTAAATTGTATGGGCGTGTTAACATCCACTTTTTTTTAACGAACTTTTATAACTGCATTATTCCAACAGTTGTGCCAAATATCACTAATATCGCTTGATATAAACATTTTAAATTTGCTCTTTTCATTGTGTGCTTTATTGGAATAGCCCGCCCCTGGTCAGATTTTTCTAGTTAGTTGCTAATCTAGACCTACTTGTTTATCAAATTTCAGCTAACTAGCGTACATTTTATATATATTTTTCTTATGGGCGTGATACCGCAGACTTTTTTAATCACAATACCTGTTGTAGCCATTAGTTGTCTTTCCCGTCGAGCTTCGTTGAAAACGGATAGTAATAAAGATATTAATATGTAGTATATTCAAATGTGCTGAACCGAATTTTCAACGAAAATTTATAGCCTTGTATTATTGCAAAATGTGTGCCAAATTTCAATAAAATCGCTAAGTTAAACGCCTTAGATTTGTTTTTTAAATTCTGAGCCTTATGGGCGCAGCACCTCCCTCATTGGTAACATTTTTGGGTTTTAAGATTTTTCTAGTAATTTGCTAGTCTATAACTACTCGTTTATCACATTTCAGCTAACTAGCGCAAATTTTAATTTTTATTCTTATGGGCGTGTTCCCGCCTACTTGTTTTAGCCCCAAATTTTTTTGGGTAGTAGTTATCTTTCCGTTTAGTTTCGTTGGAAACGCATAATAATAAATACATAAATAGTACATTTAAATGTGATCACCCGAAACACATGAAATAGGAGGCTTAAATTGTATGGGAGTGTTAACGCCGACTTTTTTCAATTAAAATTTAGAACCTTGTATTATTGCAACATGTGTGCCAAATTTCAATAAAATCGCTTAAGTTAAACGCCTTAGAAATATTTTTTTAATTATGAGCTTTATGGGCGTAGCAACTCACCCTCGGTTAAAATTTTCGGGTTTTTAGATTTTTTTTAGGTGAGTACTCACTTAGTTCTACTTGTGTACCAAATTTCAGCTTTCTAGCTATAGCGGAAGTGCTTCATCAATTTGATGAGTGTGTCAGTGGTCAGTCAATATGTTTTAAAATATGCACTTTTTGCACCTCTATATCTATAACCCGGCCATACACACATGCAGCACTCAGCACCATGGTTGCCAGACTTGACGATTTATCGTCATTTTGACGATTTTGGGTTGCAACTTGTGAAACAATATTCAATAAAACTAAAAAGCACAAGGCAATAAATTTTAATTTATGTATTAATAATTTTGGAATTAAATGTTTTCTAAGCCTGTTATTGTACAGAATTTATCAACTTAAACAACAGAAATACAAAATTTTTTACGGTCAAATGTAAAAACTATTTAAAACAGACTTACTTGAGTGTGATAATTTTTATTTGGGGAATTATAAAGATGAAAGTATTTGTTTAAACATTGTTGAAATTTATTTAGGAATATTTGTATTTGCTGATGTTAAGGTTAATCAAATTGAAATATATGAAATAATTAAAATTTTCCATGTGCAACCGTGTGGTAAAATTCTAACAAAGGCCGTGATACACTATCATACAAAGTCGTGCGATCTACGAAAAACTACAACCCTGGTGTGATGAATTGTTATTGTCTTTTGAAAATTTTCTTAAACACCATCATACCAGGAATTTTTTGTTTGGTTGATCGCACGACTTTGTAGGATAGTGTATCACGGCCTTAAGATTAGACTTCGTAAATAAATTAAGTCTAATTTATCTCTACAATATTGTTATAGAAAACAAAAGTTCTTTCTACGATATTCTTAAAGAGTTTTCTTACATTGTTAAAGAGTGTGAATGTCAGGAAATTGAATATAAATTCAGGCAATTAAAGTTATTAAAATTGAAAAAAGTTTTCTATGATACATATTTAAAGCTTTAAGATTTGTGGAAAAAATTCCTAAAACGAAAGAAATTACTAGTCTTTTGATTCCCATCATAAATAATTTTAACCAAAAAAATTCCCCAGCTAATAAAGTCTACTTTAATTTTTCTTATCTTCTTTAGTAACTCACATAAGTTAATAAAAATACTTCGTTTAGTAAGAATTGAAAATACTGAACTTCAGCAAACATAGAAAGAGTATTTAGTCAAGTTAACTTAACTTGACAAATTAACTTAACAAAACCAAAGTCATGTAATTATTTTGTTTTTTAAACAATTGATGCTTTTTTGATAGGCATTTACCTTATTTTATAAAAAAAACTACGAATTTATTTTTGACGAATTTTGGACGTTTCTGGATAATAATTTTGACGATTTTGACGACTTTTTGTGCGAAATTTTACGAATTCATCTGCCAACTATTCTCAGCACTAGCAATACCAAATACACAACCAACTTTGTCTTATTAGTTTTTTCTTTGTCGCTATTCACTGACGCAAAGCAACAATATTTTTTCTTTGTGTGTATGCATTAGTGATGCACGAATATTCGTATTCGTATTCGAATTGTCGAATATTCGAATGTATTCATATTCGCTAAATTCAGGCGGATGCGAATACGAATGTGTTCGTATTCGTCTAATTCAGGCGGATGCGAATACGAACGTATTCGTATTCGTCAAATTAAGGCGAATACGAACACGAATGTTTTTCCAAAGAAATTAAATAAATAAATGCATAAATCCTAAACGAAATTTAAATAAATGACTAAACATTTTAGTTTGTACAAATACATTAATTTTTTTATATAAATTTGTGCTTTTTAACATTTTCAAATATTATTCAGTGGCGATCATTAAAATTTTGGGTACTTTTTATCTATATAATTAATAGGCAAACATGTTTTTTGTAATCCCTTTTACGCTGGTACTACTGCACCTATTTTACAAAGATTTATATGGGCTTAAAGGTTTTTCGGTGCAGATGTGCAGAATCTATATTTTATTAAAATCAGTTCAGTATTTTGGAAGCTATAAGCGTTTAAAGTTGCTACTACTACATGCACACAAATTACACACGCATTTATTAGCTTACAAGTAAACAACCCTGTTGCTAATTTTTCGAGTAGTTACGTTTTGGAACAGTCCTATACTAGTTATAAAGAGACAGAACTAAGAAGCTTGATGAAATATCGGCTCTCTTTTGTTTGTCATGTAAACAACATGGAAAAAAAGAATTTTTATAAACAAGTATAACAGCAACTAGTATGCAACTCTACACAAAACAACTTGTTGTGCTCCTATGACAACACAATGCAAAAGTCGATAATTCGTTGTATGAAAAAAACAGATGTGCAACCAGTCTGAATTCAAAAGCAACTAGTATGTTTCTGACCACATACTTCTCATTTTATCTGCAGGGAAGAAACAAAACATGAGATTGTGTGTGTGTTTGTAGTATATCTCTTGATCTAAATTTTTTTTTCTCTTATTTGTTATTGTATGAAAGCCATAATACTTTAAGGAAGAAAGTTCAATAAATTGAATTAGCTTAGTTAAAGGAATTTCGTTTGTGTTTTTAATTTCAAAAATTATTTAATTATGCATATGTATGTAAGTATGTGGGTGGCTGTGGTTTAATGCATTTTTTATGACTTTTAGATAAATAATAAAATTATTCACATTTATATTCTAGAATACGGGCGATTGTGTCGTCCGTTGGTATATCTAGTTAATATTAAAGTACTCCAAAAAGAGTGTGAAGTCCTTTTTCATGACAAGTTTTTAATATTTCATATTGCATATAATATTCGTATTCGTAGTCGCGAATATCAAAAATTGACATTGGTAACATCACTAGTATGTATGTACATATTGGTTTTTACAACAAGAAATAAGTATTGAATATAAATTAGTTTTGCTTTAAATGTATTGGTGCTAGAGTTTTTTTCCCGGACTTTTTTATTTCCCGGGAAAGCGGGAAGTTTTTTTAAGTATCCCGGGATCCCGCCATCTCGCTTTAAGTAAATAATACAAATCAAATTTGCCAGGCATTAACGCAAATTTAATTAGAAACTTTTAAACACTAACTAGAACATATCTTATGTATTAATAACACATAAATACTCGTATGTTAATTGAATTTTAAGATATAAATTATAGTTTTTTAATTCCTCAAAGGTTTTTTCCAAAACGAAAAACGTTGTTATATGAGATCAAAAAAGTAAAATTACATAATTAATTGTGAAAGTGGTCTAAGTCATATGAATTTATGTTTCGAAATATGAAATAAATCTTAAAAAACTTTCAATAAATATTTAATAAATATTATATTACTGGATACTAGTAGGACTCTAAATTAAAATTTTGCATACTATAAAAATCATTTTGGATTTGTTCATATGTAATCTATTAAATATTTCGACCAATGAGATATATAGCTTATGCCACTTTCTAATTAATGGCACATATATGTACATATAAGTAAACATAAATATAACATACACTCAGGAAAAAGCTGCAACTTAAAAATAATAACGCGTCACATTAATTTAATAATTTTTAATATTATAGAAAATGTATGTTATGAGATACTTAAAAATAACTAAAATTAATAAATTAATACTGTAAATTAATATTTTTCCATATTAAAATAAAAAATTTAAATACAATTCCTTTCTTTATGACTGCCTCACCCTGTATAATTGCTAACTGCATTTCTCTGGAAGATTAGCCTTCAGCAGAGCATCCAACTTGGAGATGAGATTAAAAACCGTGAGTATATATATTAAAAACAGTGGCAGCTACACATATGACGAATCAAGCCTTTAACATCTATAAATTTTTACAGTATGCTCCACTTGAAATCTATATATTTCAACCTCTCCCACTTTAGTCTTCTCCTTTCTTTTCTTCCCGAGCACAGGTAGAAAGAAGGTGTCATTGTTTTTTATGCATGTGCGTGGTATTCTCAATTTTTTCCTTATCGGCAACCTGCTAACCTAACCTAATCGATTCCCAAAATCTAAATGAAAAAGTAGATAAAAAAATCTAACATCTTTTTTGGAACATATTTTATATTCCCTAGTCAGAGTTTGGCGTTTAATATACTCGTATGTATGTAATTACTGCTAATGTAGTTATCAATATTGAGATGAAAAGAAGCTATAGAACATTTACTTTTTCGTACCCTAATCTAACAAGAAGTCGAATGGTTGCCATGGAATCTCTTGCATTTGGGGAAATTCCAAACGCTGCACTACAATACATTATTAGGTTCAGTTGGGTTTCTGTGGTTTTGAATGTGAAGACTTTCCTTAAGCAAGTAGATTAATAGGTCTAAGTGAATCCAAAAAATTTGCACTACTTTTGGATCACAGGTTCAGGGTTTTATTGCCGTCCTTGGAAGGCGGAAATGATGCGATTATCCCTGTAATATATTTAATTCTTTGCAAACAAGTGCTTTTTCGTAAATTTTGTCTTACCTAAAACAGCAAAATGTTTACCATTATTTTCTACCAAATATTAATACTTGTCTTTATTTTAGCCTTTTAAGTTGATAAATGATGTTTAAGATATATTTTGACCCAAAATACGTATTTAAACAAATTATTGCTGAAAGTTTATGTAGTTTTTATTTGTGTTAAAGTCTACCAAACCCAAACACCTTTTCGTAAAAACAATGCAACGCCAAAACATTACAAGAATGAAAAATAATTGTATCTATTAATTTGTTAAATATTTTCATTTAGAAGAGTAGACAAGCAAAAAAACAAACGTTTAGGAAAAATATTTGTTCAATAAGTGAATTTTAAATTGCTGTTGCAGTTCGCTATGGCCAATTTTTACTGCTTTATTAGCCAAGCCAGACACTTTGTTTGCTGTCATTTCATTAAGAACAAATTAATTTATCATAAATATTGGACGCGGTGCAGTACATGCAGAGTTCAACAAAAACATTTATTAAGATTTTTTTAAACATAAATTTGCAGTTTCTGCAGTTAACCGAATCCATTTGAGGATGTTTTAAGAAATAGAAAAAATGAATTTAAATTAATTATTCACGTCATAAATAAACGATGCTGTTAAGAGTTGTGTTGTCTTGTGAATATATCTTTTACTTTGTACTGGTGTGTGACACAGCCACAATTTTGATTTTGTTTCATTGGTTCATATTTTGTGATATTTTGACTCCTCTACCGGTTTGCAGCAAATTGTTGCATGTGCATACATATATGTACATATATTTGATAACTAATAGTTTTTAATATTAGCGCAAATCACTCTTCATTGCAAACTGCAGGTGCAAGTATTGTAGATGTAGCAAGTCTAAGCAATAATAAACTCTATTGAAATATTTCGTGGTTTCGTTCGATAACGCGTGCGCCGATTTGCCCCCAGGTTTGTTTACCCGTACTCGAGAACAATTTTGTGCTATTGGCAGTATATTTCTATTCCTTAAGGTCTAGAAAATAGCACGAGCCAGTCAATAACAGTCAGTTGTTTTCGACAACGGGTAGACAAGCTTCACTTTATTGGTATTGTATTGAAGTGATGTCGGTGTTGACAAATGTAGTCAGGGGTATATAATTCTTAAATATATATGCAAGACAAAATTGTTGCAAGCTGCGAAGTGCAATGTGTGGAGGCGTCACCACCAAAACTGCTGCTGCTGCATATCTGAATACGTTCAATAAAAACTCGTAAAGTCTACATAAGTTAAAATTTTAATTGTAATTGTATTAACTGTAAAAATCTGTTTCACAATACAATCACGTCAGCGTTATCAAATCAGTGTGAGCTATGTATGAGTGTATTAGTGTCATCATACCAACAAGAAGTACAGAGAAACTCAGCAGCTGCATAGAAATATACTCAACCAAATTTTCAAGCATATCTGTTAATTTTAATAGAAATTGCTTCTGAAGTGTAATAATGTTGCCAGTGGAGATAATGTTGTTAAAAAGTTGAAAAATATAAAATAAATGTAAACTTTTAAATAAAATAGCGTTTTAAATGTCAAATATTTGTTTAGAAGATATAAAACAGTATATATAAAGAATTTATAATATTATATTATATCATATCTTCATTATGTGCTGCTACCTTACACTGAAGCTGTTGCACGAAAATTGATTTTAATACAAATTTAATACAAATTTTGCAAGCCCACAGTTACAAGCTCTATCAAAATTTTTATTTGACGTTTTCCACTTGCATATGAGCAATTCTCCAGAAACCCCCACAACTAACAATTCCACTACCATAGATGTAATTTTCCATAGATTTTTAAATACAATAGAGTCAAAAATTTATATATCTTATTTTAGTTACCATAAGCCAATATTAAAAAATATTTCATTACTAGATGTTTACACACTTCCCCTGTGATCGGACTCACATTGCTTTTTTTTTCAATACAAGTTGTCGACATCGTAGGACAGATCAATTGTGTTCATAAGCCAACTCTTACAATATGTTTGTTAAACGTTTAAAGACAACAATAATGCTTTGTAGCAGACAGTTACTGCATATATATATATACATATATATGTACATAGATTGCAGCTATGCAACGAAGAGTGATTTGATTGAACTTGTCTGCAAGTTTAACAAGTGGACTTTAGCAATTGTTTGTGTGTCAGCCGTTAGTTTTGTTAATAGTGTAACAATTATTGAAAACTGCAAGTAATTAATATTGTATGATTAGCATAACAATGTTAATTTGCAAAAAAAGGAATTTTTTTGCATAATATTTGTTAATAAAGTTAAGGTTTTAGCTCCCATTAACCTCAAAGAGTATTAATTACCGGTTTTTGTTGCTCTTTTTCCATATTTTAAATCTATTGCTGGCGCCTTATGAAATGTTTTGGTATTAGTTTTATTTGCTTTTGTTTGATTCTCCAAATAATTTAATTGATTTTTTTCTTTAATAAAATTTTTATAATTATTTTCAGCAATTTTAATTTGAGTATTAATTAAGTACATTAATTATTGAAATTTAATCTATTTAGTATAAGGGTCATGCTATAAGTCAACCATTTTCATACGGCGGTAATGGTAATTAATTAGTAATGCTGTCGGTAGATGGAACTCGTTGCCAGTCGTACAAATTATGCAAACAGCAACAACTAAGAAACAAAAGTTAGTTATTACTTTTAGTAAAGAGCAATGCAAAATGCATCTAAAATGCAACAGCTGTATTCATTTGTTAAAAACTGTTACCAATTTGTAAAAATTATTACTGGAAAGTGTTCATTAGCTCAAAAAGTTTGCAAGGAAAGAGCGTCAAAAAAGATTAAAAAATTTAAAGAAAAAATCTTACAAATTAATTATAAATAATTATTTTTAGTAGAAGCTCTTCCCTATTGGATTACCAACTTAATGATTTTAACAAGGTGTGAGTCTAATATAATCTATTCTTGAGATTCTTGTTCACGTAATCTATTTAATCTAAAAAAATCATTCTCCCAATTTAGCAACTTGTACACTAATTTTAGGTAATGTGATTTGTAAGCGAGTAATGCAATTTGGTAATCAGAAAAGTACGTCATTATATAACCAGTAGTTCTCATGGTAATGTGTATTTTTATCAGGGTTATTACTTCATTCCTCCTCTTTTAATTTATCTGAAATCACTTTACATTAAAATTACATTAACATTAACAATTACATTAACTGAATCAATTTTTTGTTTTGAGAATGAAAACATTTTTCCAATTAATCAGTACAAACTCATTCGAAAAATTGTAGAACTTTAAAAAAGTATGCACAATAAAATCATAATTTTTCCCAAACTAACTAGTTTCTAACGACAGATTCTGGCAGAGCAGACCAACCCTGCAGAAAATGTAGGACTAAACTGTACAATCTAGATGAAACCGACTACTTACATCATGGTCCCATGTAATGCAATCATGGATTATGTCGTTTTAACACAAGCATTCAGTGCTACATGAAAAGTGTTCGTGTTTAAATGATTATGATCGTTCTTCTTAGGCACTTACCAATTGTATGCGAGTAGTCTATAACTATTCCATGTGGGGTAGTTTTGGGGTGGTCCGATGTAATGCAAATTTAGACCATGTGGTCCATCCCTAGGACATCGCAATGTTAAATTGACCATGTTTTATCCATACTAAAATAGTCCAAATAGTTTTCGACTGATCCTAGCCCTTTATGGAGTAGCGCCTACACAGAAAGAAAGAAGACGTACTAAATTCATGTTTTTTTCACTTACTTTTAGTACGAACCGTACTTAAAAATTTAAGTACTAATTGCAATAACATTTACTTAAAATAATCCGAAAACGGGATAACTTTAGAAAACCAATCCTAAAATTTCTTAAATTTAGTATGAAGTGTTTAGATTTTGTAAAAAAAAATCTTAAATAAATTGCAAAGTTCTTAAAGGGAGTAAAAATTTATTGTTTTAAGTACGACATATGAAGAGAAAATAAAAAAAAACCTTTTAATAAAAAAGTTCAAGTTCATTTGTGTGCTTTGATTTTTTTTTTCAATATAAATATAAATAAATAAGTAAAAACAATATTTAACACAAAAATATACAACTTATTGAAATGTGTAATAAAAGAAAATTTCTTATTTAAGCGTGTGCTGTGAATTAAACTCGTAGTGTGCAAATAATTGTGTAAAAGTGATTTAGAAAAATATTTTGTTTTCTGAGATGGCAGACAATTCCACAATAGATACAAATGACGACTCCTAACTGTTACAGTTTCTGAGGGCCTTGGATTGCAAAGCAGCCTATCAATATAAAAGTAAGTAATAAATATGTGTTCAAATATGTGTTCATGATCAAAAGCTTAATGTGTTTTGTACATTTTATCGGGTGTGCGTGTTGTTTTTGTTGCTCGCGTCTTTGCATTTACTTTAACAACGTCTTAACTCAGAAATTGGAGTTGTAAGTTAATAATGCATAATTAATTCTCATTTCGTTCTTCGCAATATGTAAAAATTGTATGCAGATATCTCGCAAATTTTAACTCTTGAGAGAAGAATATGATTCTTTTTTTCCATTCAGTTGTGTGTAAGTTGATAAATTTAAACTTTTTTTCTTTAAAATTATTTCTTTGAGTTATGATCTGGTTCAAGTAAGTGATAAAAAAACTATTTAAATATACTGTTGGTAGTCAATGATATAATTACTATTTTTTGCTTAACTCGCTGTAAGACCGGACTCAGAAATATGTTATCGCTCTAGGTGACCAAGAACTCCTAGCTTCTTAATGACATAGTTTCCCTTAGAGCACTAATGGGTTTGCACTTTTGGAGCGATGACGATTATAAATATAATCAGCATAGAAACGTGGGCTTTAGTTGAGAGCAAAATATATAATTATTCATTGATGACAAAGAGGGAGTATTCTACAGACATTTGTATTTATTTAAAAATTATACTGTTTTTTTTTAACTAATTAGTTCAACTTAACTTTTTGTTTATATACTTAAATTTTTGGTTTTGGATACACATACATACATACATATGCAGCTGCTCAGGTAAAACACAACAATTGGCAGCCACGTAAAGGATACAATGCCCCTGGTTATAGAAAATTTTTCAAGTGGAAAAAACTACAGGTATTTTAATAAATATATACTATATGTATGAATGTATATGTACATGTCAGTATGTATATGCAATTCTTTATCTTTATGCAGTTCAGAAGCAACTACGAGACAACAGTTGACAAACGATTATTCATCAGAATATGAAAGCATTCACTGATCAGGATAGCCTTTTTGGAATGCAAAAAGCAGAAAGAGTGAAGACGAAGGAGTTATTATTAGTGATTCTTGATTATTTTTTTGACTATAAGATTACATTTCTTTAACTTAATACGAAAAGGACCCAAGACATAATTTTTCGAAATCTATATTTTTACATATTTCGATAGACCATTGCTAAACTAAATTAAAAAAAAATAATAAAACTAATATAACACTAAATTTGTAAAGTGTTTTTAATAAAAATGGCGTTTAAAAAATATTGTGTCAATATTTCATCTTTTTTATTAAGTTTTTTCCTCCTCCTGTAAACTATGAAAAACATGAGTTGGGGCCTTTTCGTATTAAGTTAAGTTAACGATATACTAAGATATTTTGTTTGAAATTATGAGTACCATGTTATCAATTTACATATACTTCAAATTAATTCATTATTAACATTGATGTTCTCAAATTTTGATCAACTTAAATTTTTAAATTATAACTTTGTACCTTAAAATAAGTTATTATTACTATAAAAATTACTGTCAATTATTTGAATTAAAATAAATTAATACCATAAAAACCTAATTAAAAATAAAATAAAATATTTTTATTCATTAAAGCTTGTTAGGATTTCGTAAAGCAAGTGCATTTTGAGCTTAATATAATCTCATGTTTTATGAAATCAATCTCGTCTTGGGATTATTTCAAGAACTGATTTGGAATAAAATCAACTTATTAATAATTAAATTAAGCACATTTCAAAATTTATGCAATATAAATTTTTCTGATATCAATCAGTTTTTGGGATTATTTCAAGTATGGATTCTTGATCAGGTATGGATAAAATTAAGTATTTAGCACTTGATCAATCCGTACTTGCATCAAGTGAATGATTTAAGTAAATCCGTACTTATGACACCGCTTTGGATTGATTTAATTACGGATGGATTGAATTTTATTTTGAGTGTACATGCATGTCTTGACTAGTCGAGTTATTTGCAGGGTCGTTGTTTATCGTTATTCTTACTAGAGTCTAGTTACTAGACCAAGGGTATTACACTCAACAAAAACCAGTGCTTCGCTTGACGCGCACATGTGTAAGCCAGATTTGTTAGTCGTCCTGCTTCCGCAAGACATGATTTTGATTTGTAGTATCCCACTTACAAGCTGCTTAAAATTTACGTTGCACATTGTAAGTGTAAAAAGATGTGGAAGGAATTCCTCAGTTTCTAAACGAGCTGTCCGATATTGATCCATACGAGTATATATTGTGCGTATTTATGAACTCATAACGGTACATTGACAACTTTTAATTATTGGTAATGCTGGTTGCCAACTTGTACTCATTCTTTGTCAATACTTCGCTTTCAAATTGAAAACGTTGTGTAAAACTGCCACGCAAATGCACTTGATAAACTTATCACAACAAACGATATCAATTTGAAGACAGATATTATAATTTTTTCTGGGTATAACTACACCAGCAGAACCCAAAATCATGTCATTATAGCACCTACACAGTCCCCTATTTGATACAAGCTCACGACGCTGAAAGTAATAGTCTTTAAAACAGGCACATTTGGTGCGTGATACAGTCAAACAAAGGAACAATTAATGTTTTAATGTTCCCTGAATTGATTATATGCAGAGTTGAATATCAATCTCCTGCACTATAAAGAGGACTCTCCCATGATGTCAAGCCATCCTAGTAGATAACGTGATATTTGAAAGCTCAACGGAGATCAAGTATCTCGCAAAACATTAGAGTCAACAAAAGAACTAATGGTTTGTAGATCTGTTGCAGGAAAAACGTGGGATTTTACACAAAAAAGCTTTAGATGGATATGCACCACGGTATTAAAATGTATCATCACTTATAACTTATGGTGATTTTTCTTTGTGGGACATGATCTGGCTGCCTATATATATATATACAAAATGGAAATATCAAAACATTTACCACTCCTCTGTATAGCAGAAGCTAAGAGGATGTGTCCTATGGCGGCAATGTTAAAGTTCTAATTGAACTCACACTTCTCACAATTGTGATGAACTCTGCTGCTTAACAAAGAGTAATCAGCATTGCACAAGGAAGCAGAGGCAGGGACTGCCACTACTTGCGCAACCTTCTGACGTTATAAGAGGTTTGATACTGTTTTGCCCAACAGGAAGAAATGAATTATGTGAAATGGGAAGCAATGAGAACGTTATTCTTTACGTATGGCACAAGTTTTGTTGACAATAAATCTTTTATATGAAATCCTTGCTTCATCAATTAAAATAAAAACAAATTTATTTAGTTCTCTATTGTTTAATATATAAATTTTCCGTGATCGATTTGTTAATTTCAGTATGAAGCAAATTGAGACCTTTTCCTTATAGGTTCGATAGTACTACATACCACAAAAAAATTGTATCACCGAAATCGCCAATCTGGGTATAGGGTTTTACCACCCTTTAACTACTAGTGCTATCGTACCTATACTGTCAGGACCGTGAGGATTTTTCAATGTTGCACAGTGTTATTATTAAATCACCAAATGCTTTTTAAAGATACGGACCTCGGCCTGACTTAATAATTTCAAATAAAAATATAAAACAATTTCCTAAAGTTCTTCTAAAAAAATACGTATGTATGTATATTTAGTCTGAGTCAAGTACGAGTAGTTACAAAACTCCGTTTCACTGTTGAGTTTTCATACAGTTGGAAAAATATCAAAATGTTTAATGATTTCTACGTGATGAAAATAAAATTGAGTGTGTTATTGCATTTTTAATTTAGCTTATTTTATATACACCCAGCTAAAAAAATATGTATGGAGCATATATGATATCCCATATGTGGTTCGGATCCGAAAAATGAGGGTATATGGGCATATATAATTATATATATTCATACATGTATGTGTAAATTCCCTCCACAGTATGCAAAGTTTATATTCATACACGCTTGACTCACAAAAGCGCACTGCTGTGCAATAAATTAAATTACTAAAATTAAATTTTTTAGACTTGAGAGAGAGGTTGAATTTAATGAAACATTTGTTTGGACAAACAATTCAAAACGAACTAAAAGTCATTTAATTCATCAAAAGGTGAATCAATTATTTAAAAAACACATAAATCATATTCGTACATAACATTTAGCTTAAGAAATCAGATTAAAAACTAATGCAATTAATTATAAAAGAAAAAATAATCCCTCTAACAATAGTTTTCAATACAGTAATATGAACTTTGTTTCTTATCTAGAGAATTTTGTTATTTTCTATGAAATTAATGACTGGATTATCCTTTTGATTATTTGATATATCAAATGGGACCACAATGAATAAAATCATACAAGAATATTTTTTTTAACAAAAAGTTTTTCTTTTTTAAACGTTGAGGGTACGCATATAAACTTTGCATACCGTATGTATTTTCTAATGGTTTTCCAATTCAGCAGTGATAAAATTCTAAGCTTTTTTGATTGCAAAAACGATCTTATGTGAGATATCATGTATGCATACATTCTTATATGAAGAGCTTCATAATTAAATTTTCATATATGAGTTCATATATTATAATACATGTCATATATTAGTCCATATATTAGTTCATATATAATAGTTTTGCCATGTATAATCCCATATATTTCCATACATGAATTCATACATATTCATATATAGTTAAATACATTCATATATTAAAAATATATGGACCATATATATTTTTTTTAGCTGGGCATACATATATTTTATATACATTTATTATGCATAAATACATATATATATATATATATATATACATATGTATATAATTTTAAAACTAAAAATGCATGCTCATAGATGTGTGCACGACACTAGCACACTTTCTATAAAATATTTTCAAATTCTATTGTTTTCTATTCATTTTAGTTTAAATTAACAAAAAAGATCTACTACTGATGTTATTAATATGCCCCGATATCTTTTTATTTTATATTTTTCTTAATATCTGTGATAAGTTTTTTAGTTGTGAAATATTGAGGAAAAATATATACATAAATTTTTTCTTGCTTATATAAGCGAATATATTTTTAATACTAGGCAAACATACTCTTCCATATGTATATAGTTTGTGTTTTACTGGTAATTTATTTTTATATTAATGTACCTTGCACAATTCAGGCAGATGACTCTTCTAAAAAAATTTATGAAAGTCACTCGAAAAAAGTGAGTACTTTCCATATACATAGATTTCATACGCAAGTAAACCATATGAGTGGTGGAAACATGGGGTAAGTTTTAATATTCTTATGACACTTTTTCCCCAAATTAATATTTAACTTGTTTAGTAAAAGAAAAACCCGCTCCAAAAACACTATAACCGCCACTTTTGGCGCCGTAAAAAATTTTGTGGCAACTGGACTTCGTCTACTATTACATGGCAGCAAGTCTAGGTCGCTTGTATACCGCTATAGCATGCTAGAGCTTTAAATGCAGAATGCAGAATAAAATATTCAACCATGCTAATGTCGAAAACAATTTCGTTAAATCAAATTCTTTATTCGAAAATGTCCATAGTCCACTGAAATTGCAAGTGCGAAAAATAAATTAACTATTTTTCTTTCACAAAGCATATATTTACATACATACGTATATTTTCCTTACGTGCATCGGTGAAGGTATAGCAAAATATAAAACTTCTTACTTATTTAATTATTAAGCTGCGTTATAACGTTAACTTAATCTTTGTATACAAGGTTTCATAAATATCTGTTCATGGGGAAACTATCTGCTTACTTTTTCATTCACAAATTAATGTGCGAATAGCAGCGGAATGAGGTTGCAAAGCTTCATAGCATAGCGTCTACAACTGCGATTAACTCTGACATAATATTTGAGAGGTCGCCGGCAGGATAATAAAAATAAAATGCCGATATATCTCTTCGTAACACGTAATTTTAGTTTTCTTATAACATTTCATTTTAGGCAAATTCTCTTTGTGATAAAATGTATTACTTTTATATAATTAGCTAGCTATTTTATTTTCACTCTTTCACAAAAATTTTAATTTATACATCAGTTAAATACATTTAAACATATAAAATCCTAGAACTTTTGCCGAAAAATACCCTGCAGAAAATGCGAATAGTGAAATTGTAGCGATTTACTAGTGACATTGTCAGTAGTACTACTGACCATATGTGCCCTAGCCAATGGAATCATCTATTCACATTTAACATTAGCTTGTCATTGAAAATCTACCACTAGACTGTAGCACTGCTGAGTAAGTTGTTCTTTTGGGACCACATGGAGACATTGGCATCAAAGATTCACTAGTAAATTTAGGGGCTCTAGTCTACAATATCGATATTTTCTCACTCGATGTCAATAGTAAAATAGTATTGATTTACTACTGACAGTGTCAATAATACTTCTGACTAGGGTTCTGACATATAACATAGGGTTGTCATTGAAAATCTACCAGTAAACTTTAGCACTATTCTTTTACGACCATATGGAGACATTTGAAGCAAAGATTCACTAATACAATTTAGTGACCCTCGTCTACAATTTTATAAGGGTTGGGGCAACAAACTTAAACACATACATACTTATGTATGTAATTTTTCATCATTATTGCACAAAATATTGAAAAAAAAACAACTATTGACGCGTTCGTTGACAATGTCACCAGAAAAACACTAGAACTGTTGTGTCTAACGCATGACAGGAAAGTTGTCGACATTTCAACTAGTGCAATTGTCGCTAGAAAAAGAATGTTGACATAGAGACATATGTTTCTAGGCTGACTATAGGGTAGTTTTTCATTTATTTTAAAAACACTCACACATGCATATTAACAGCCTGTTCATCGAACTGCCTTACGTTAGAAGGCGAGCGATTATTAGGCAAACGATCAAGTTGGAAATTGAATTCATTTTCTTTTTTCGTTTGAGAATAAAAGCTCTTTTTGTAATTTGTAATTAAACGTCTAAGAACAATGTTTCCATTACTCATTCAGTTGTAATTCTTAGAGCTTTTTTCATAGAAAATTAAAAGTTTCTTTAAAAATGAAAAGGAAGCAACCCTATCAATGAATTGTAAAAATAAATAAAAAGTAAAGTTTTCAAAAATTGTTTGTTTAAAGTATACAAAAAATACGCGTTTATTGAAAAAACAATGATTTGATCCGTTGCACTTGGATTTTTTTATAGCGACCGAGATAACGCAGATTGCGAGACACAGCAAATTTGCTACAGTTTCCACACGAGCAGTAAGTTCAATAAATGAAATGATGATATACCACTTCCAACAAAGAAGTTTTTCGAATACTGCTGGAGAAAATGGAATTTGCAATGAAGCAAAACAGTAGAATCACTAGCGTTCTCGCTATAATTAAAGTGACAACATTCCAAAAATTTCTCGAAACTGGTGGTTACCAGTTTTGTGCCGGAAAGGAATATATTTCATACATCTAGAAATCAAAACTTTCGGAGGTGGTAATTGACTTGATTGGACCAAATTTAAATTGCCGAGGATTAGTTTTTTTTATGCTAAAAAATATTTAAATTTTCTTGGTAAAAACATCCATTATTTTAAATTTTAATTGTAAAAATTCAAAAAATTCACCAACACGTTCAATTTTTCCTGATTGTTTAATTTGACAGTCGATTTTGTTTGTGTCGTACACACGTGAACCAATTTTTCAAACGAAAGCTAAAAGCTTATTCGTTTTACTCAAAATAAAATGAACAACAACCAAAAGTTCAATTCATTCGTTATTTGACGTACAATATAAAAAAAACTTATGTTACAAAAACAGGCTGTAAGTTATTTTCATGCACGTTTGTTTTTTTGGCAGTTCATGTCATAAGATTGTTGTTATAAGATTTCTTATAACAACGCTCTTATAAAAAATCTTATAAGATTGAGATAACACTAATTTGAAGTCTAGGCGTAACATAATTCTCTCTGCGATTGAATTTCACGCTCTCATCTTGCATATTCAGGGCAATCATGAAGAAAATTCCGAGTGCAATTTTTCCCGGAGAACAATTCCAATTTATGGCAAGTATTAGGGGGAAAAATTCTAATTGGAAAATGGAAAAATTTCAAGCTGAATTTTATTTACGATAGCCCTGAATATGTTAGCTGTAGACCCTATGTAACGATAGATTGGGGAAATAATCGACGCTGTCCTGCAAACAAATCGATTGGAAACCGCACGATTTTAGAAAACTGAAATATTTTTCTAGATATGTTAAAATTTTTTTATTATATAAATTCCCAAATATCATACCTGCAAGAAAATGATCGTATATGATTTAAAACACGTTTGCAGGGCCATTATAAATTTTTTGAAAACGAGAAATTTACTCGGATTCGGTTTACAGGACAGGGCAGAATATTAAATTAATATGTGCCCAAGTTTCTAGTGCCATTGCCTTAACCAGGATCGTAAACTATGTGTGTGGCATTAAAAATTCCTTACTGATACAGAAATTTAAATTCAAACATTCGAATATATTAATTTTCAAATGCATAATATTAAATGAATAAATCTCAAATGTGCTATTTTCACAAATGCAACTGTATATTATTTTCGTTTATTTGCGCGTCTTGCTTCGAGAAGTAATTTTGTTGTTGTCAATTGTTGTAGCAAACAATTTTCAGTATGTGTCAGCACGTATTCATTCACCTGTTGTAATAATATTTTTTTATAGATTTTGTTTTTAAATACATTTCTAATATTAAATAAAGTGTCTGTGAAAACGTTTCGCTTAAAGTACAAAATATTATTATTTTTTCTTTAATTCGATTTTTGAAAATCGTTGGCGCCAAAAAGTTATTTTCTAATGCGACTAGACAACATGTGTACTACACGTAAATTATTTTAAAAGCGTTGAATTTTTTTCTCAAAAATTTTAATAACTAAATTGACATGTATGGTCAGTATAATTAACATACCAATAAAAATTTATTTATTTTATGTGATTTGTTCCTTTGATTTTTCATCTAATAAAAAATTCAAAACGCATTTTGGGCTGCATGTTGCAAAGTGTTTGTTGGTTTGACTGCTGCAGCACATAACCCGACCGTTTCACATGTGCAAACACTTACTACCGAAGAAGCAAGTTGCAATTTGTATGAGTCTAGTAGTGATATTAAAATTATTTTTTTACTTGTTTTTTTTTTGTTCATACATTTTAAATCCCAACGTATTTATTTTCATTTTATTTATTTAAATACATAATATATTTTTTATAATTTGTGTCGTTTTGTGTGTGCGTTCGTCTGTTTGTCTGTCTGCCTGCCGTTTGTCTGCTTAATTCTTTGTGCATTATATTTTTTTGTGGGGGCCTAATTTATGCCTGCAGGCCTGGGAAACACAACTAATTCATATTAATTTGTGTAATAGAAAATTTGTTTTTATGAGCTGCAGGTGCAGAAATTTTATCTGTAGGTTCTTGTTTTTTCATATTTGTTTTAATAATTTTCTTATTATTAATTTTTTCATATCATTTCCATACATAATCGTGTATGAGTGAATCAAACAGCCTGTATGGTAATAGGTGGTACAAATTGGTTTTCTTTTTAGTACGTATAATGATAAATTCAATGGTTAGTAACAATCAATCTGTCTCATTTATAAAACGAAACACTCGAGTGATCGTTAAATTGTTAAGAGTCTAAAAGAGTGTTCCATCAACTGAATCGAGTGAGTCAAGGGATTTGAACACGACACAACCCGAACAACGAATACTAACTCCAGCAAGCAAGAAATACGAACGCGAAAAAATTTTTGAACACGACACGGCACAATACGCACGAAATCAACTTGAATAGCAAAAAATATTTTTTTTATATTCAGAAATGCATTTCACGAAATTTAATATCGCTTCTGAGATATTAAGCATTCATTTTGCTCCATATCCACAATTTTTAGGTTTGGCGATTGAGCCAAACTCTTCATACAAAACCGTAGGAAGTAAAGTTAAAAGCACTGTCAGACTTATCAAAATGGCAAATGTTTGACAAGTGTGACCGTAGCTCAACTCTTGTTTTGCTTCGTTTCTATGAAAAGTGAATAATAATAAAAGAAGGTGACGTAAGAAAAGTTCAACGGCAACTCTTAAGCAAAAACATCATCATCCAGACGCAGCCGCCGATTACATAATTTAATTCAAACTTATTAAAAACTAAAATTAAATAAAAGAAACCTTAATTATGCATGTTTAAGTATAACCAAAATCATTTAATTTCATTCTTTATATTAAATACAGTTCAATTACTTGTTTTGTTTGTTTTTCTTGCGTAAGTCTATAAGCGGATCGATGGATAAAAATATTACGGCAGCGATTTCTAGGTCGGCACTAAACGATCGACTTATAAGTCTGGACAGCAAGAAAAATAAAAAAACACAACAAAATTTTCAATTCACAGCAGTAAAGTATACCTATGGAGAGCTACTTTTTGAACATAAATTGCGTATGCGGCACAAAACGTTTTTTTTTAATTTTACAATAAAGAAACATTCTTTCATGAAAGTTCACAAAAATATAAATTTTTCTTTAAACCATGTGTCAAAAGCAGTAGTGCAAATTCAAAAGAAATCTATGGGGTATATTTTGAGAAAACATCATGTACACTTTCCTTGTCATTTTTCTCGACTCCAAATTTCTGGCGTATGGGCTAAACCAATTCTGAGGCGAGGATATGCTTGTAAAATTTCAGAATTTTAAGCTGAAGAGACCCATACACTGTCAACAAGTTTACTGGTGTTGCGTATTTGACGATACAAAATATTAAATTTTTTCTTTATTGGAAATTAATGCATACATGCATATTTATGTTTTATGTTTTTCGTGTCAGTTTTGGTCAACACGAAACGACGAAAAACCGCGACACTCGCCCATTTCTAATATGAACTCTTATATTCACCCAAAGTAAAAGCTTAGAGAAGATCGAGGGCATTAAACGCACTCGTTGACATGGAACCTGAAATGAATCATTGTTTTCTTTTCGCCTTTTATAAGAAAAAATTCTTCCATAATGTGTACTAATTTTTAAATTAAAACAAACAAAGCGATAGCGAAATATCATTGAACTTTTTTATATGCATGGAAGGTGTATCGAAAATATTTATGGAGTATAATGTCGCGCAAACGTAAGTGAGATGACCAGCCCTCAAATATATGATGCAGAATGTCCAATATGACGCTGTATGGCACGTAGCACACCTTCTTGCTAAAAAAATATGTTCTCAGTTCCATATCATCCAATTTCGGTCAAAAAAAGTTGCTAATAATTGACCCATGGACCCCGCGGCCTTAAAATTCACGAAGAAACATTTTGCAACAATGTTACTCCTATCATACGTACGTGTTGTAGAACGACACACATATACAAACGCCCCACAGTGGGTTCTATGACACCGAAAGTGGTGATTAATTCATGGGAGCCGTAATTTAAATTTTTTTGAAATTTTTTTTCAAATCATTAAATATACATAAAAAGGCATATTCCGAAAAAAAGATACACGGAAATTTTTTTTACGATTTTATAGACATTTATATTTTTCGGAAAATTATAGTTTGTTTCAGAATTTTCGCCGTAATTTTAAAATGGAAAGTGATTTTTTTTAAATGAGAAGTAATCGAAAGCTTATATTGTCTTCTTTCTAAAAAATAAAAAAATTAATATATATTTATCATAAATATGAACATAAGTTTAATTTAAAGTCTGAATTTTAAGTATTTCGAGAATTTTACAAGTTTTTTAAAAAAGTAAAGAAATAAATTTTTATATTTTGTTTTTGTTTATCAATAATTGTCATACACTTATAAAGAAGCCATATTAAACAAAAAAAATAGAAAAAATTTTTTTTGTCTGTTTGGGAAAGTTTTTTAAATTTTGTGGAAAATGGGCTTAATTTACAAATTTTATTGTAAATTTAAAATCGAAGGCTATAAATGATTAAATAAAATTTAAACTTAAAATATATTGAATATATTATTACAAAGATAAATTAAAAATAATATATACATATATATAAACATTTCTACATAATTTATTTAAACTCCTATTTGTCCTTACGACAAAATTTCATGAATTCTAAAATTTGTATAAAATGTTAATCAAAAACAATATTTTAATTTTGTATGCATTTTGTTTGTATTTAAGAAAAAAATTATATATTATACACTAATTTTTTTAACAATCTGCATCATAATCTTCCTCATCTGTATCATTATGTTCATCCTCGCCTTCATCATTGTTGCTTTTCCTTCCGCTCATTTTGTTTATTTATACTAGATATGAATGGATCTGAACCAGGGTGACCGATGACATTTTTCAAAAAGTGGCAAAAAATAGGGAATTTGTCAAAGAAAAGGGGCAAAATTAAAAAAAAATATACAACGTGAACTTCAACTGACAGTTCTTCATACAAAACTTGCCGTTAAAGTCCCTGTTATATTTTAACCATACATTGTGAAAAGGTACGTAAACTAAACTTTTTATTTTTAAAGTATTATTATACTAAAAAAATGGTGACAAAAAGTGGCAAGGCAGTCGAAAAAGTGGCGAGGCTGTCGAAAAATTGTCAATTTGCCACTTTAGTCGGTCAAACGGTCACGCTGATCTGAACTCAGAAAAAATCTACTTAGAATATCTTCGTTCGACTTTTCTCGGCTGCATTTGCGAGCAAAGTGTTCCCTATAATTTTTAAAACCCTTAATTCTGGCTTCCTGAGCTTCTTCTGAAAGTTCTCCAATTGGTAAAAGGGCATATTTTATGATTTCGGGACCATGAATTAAAAATTTATGTATTGTAGGAGTCATACAAAATCAAGGATATTTTTCAACAAAGTACTTTGCAGTGTTATGAGCAAAATTGCGAAAATTCTCTAGGTGGATTTCGTGAACACAGGAAGTAACAACTAATATTGTGCGAATTTTTTTATTAAGGCCAAATCAACTTTCGTTATTTCTGCTGATATTTCTGCGTTTTTAAAAAAACGTCTTGCTGTATTTGCGTCGTTAAAATTTTCGGAACATGGCTTTGGCTGATCCACAATTAATCCAGTTCTTTCCCGAAATTTTTTTTGAATTCGTGATTTTGTCTCTGCAACTATTTTCTTATCATCATCCGACCTTGCTTGCCACTTTTTTATTGGTATTTTATAGGACAAGTGGAGGAGACACTCAAAAAATCGTATCCACGCGTAAAGAATTTAAAGCCCAAACTCCAAAGTATCACTGTTAACTTCCCTAACAATCATTTTGTCAATTGAGTTAAATATCTTACACGTAGCGCCACACAAATAGAGCACTTCTGTGTAGGGCGCGTGTCTGTAATCGTGTTACACACTTTTCCATTTATCATTACTAAAGATAATTCAGGGTGAACTTTTATAGAATTTTCTCGGACCGAAAGTAATGAGTCTATAAAATTTTTTTTTCATCCTCAACCCTTTTCTTTTCTAATTTTGAAACACTTGTTGTTTCCTTAATATACTAAATTTTTAAGGGTCGGCAAAATCTCGTTGACGAAGGACGAGGATTGTTATATTATTATTAGCCAGTTTGAGAGGTACAGTGGACGTTATAAAATCTGCAGATCAAGCCTGTTTCTATGTACGAACTATGTCCAGAACTTCCAGAACCCCACTTTGAATGCAATGTTACATCAGATAGTTTTTCTTTTCTTAAAATGTCAACGCATTTTGGAATTTTATATATTCGTCCAACCGTATGATTTAAAAGTCCCTGAAGAGTAACTTGTGCGGAAGTTTCACATATTTTTACTTCTTCTCGGTTGTGATATTACTTTTGTTTTGCTTCTTGCACTTTCGTATGGGAAAGAAATCTTTCTGGAGCAACTCTTCTTATAAAATTATAGCTATGTCGAGAAAGTTTCGCTTCTATTCATACCCATAAAGCTTCTTCTGGGCTTAATTGATGTGGCTGGCATTTCTTAAATTTTCTGTATTTCCTATATTTTGCAGCTGCAGTGTGGATGTTGTGATTTCCTTAAGTAATTTTGATTATTCAATTATTCCAGAATGTCTTAAAGCCATTTGTGTAGTTAAAACAGATAAAGAAGTATTTTCTCTAATGCTTCTACTTTTCTTTGCTTTTGATTTTTCACAACTCTCTTTAAATGAAACTTCTTTACGACGTCGTTTATTTATATAATATTTTATAAGTTCAAAAAATGTTCATTGTTCCTTTGACTTTTGCTATAACGGTTCTTGAAGTCGGAAGCAAAGTTTTTAAATCTTGTACTTGTCAGTCATGTACTTCAATATTTTTCATAAAATTATACAGCTCACGGCTAGGAATAAAAGTAGTACTGGGGCTTGTCCCTAACATAGATTAAATTATTTTTTTAAATAATTTAACCCCCTTATGCAAAAAAATATTTTACTACAGCTTTAAAGTTCATATTAGTTGCTAAACACTTTATGGCTAAAATTGCTTTGTTAAGAAATTGTATGCAAAACACAACTTTAATTATTATGTTCAACAACCACTTCACAGCTTATGATGTACAAAATTGAATAAAATTTCATTCGGGTATTCAAATATTTTTTTATTTTATGAAATAAATTTTTATTTTCTTGAAGTAAAGCAACCTAATTTAAACAATATGAGCTTCTGACATGGAAGGAAACCAGATAAACATTTCTATGAAGTAAAAGTAAATAAAATATGAGGAACAAAGAAGAATTATCACAATTTATTTTATTCGAATGAAATGAGTATTCGAATACCCAGCTTTTTTCGATTTGTTTTGATTGAATGTACATCACTAAAACATTTTTGTGCAATTGTATTTATATTTATATTTTTTATGGATTTTACGATGTATTTTGAATCAGTTGGATAATTTGATGAGGTTTCCCATTACATGACAGAAATATTAAATCTAAGCTAAGAGGTAACACTTCTAGCTTCATTTTCAGATGTAACATTAATCAATACGTGTTATATTTACAAAAATATTTGAGGTACAAAATACACAATTTGAAAATATCAACTTAAAGTAGTCTTAACAAACGTGGGGACATACTTTAGAAATTTGATAAAATGATTTTTTTAGAATACAACTTTACTTAACATTGCTTTGCAAAGCTTTGCTAAGTTTTTTTGCATAAGACCCTAAATGTTTTATTTGTTTAGCTTTTTACACAATACAGATTACTTTATTTGAAGTAAAACACTATAAACATTTCTTTTAAAACAACAAATATTAATATTAAGACACAACATAATAACAATCATAATAGAGATGAGCTCGTGAAGCGGGATTTATTTTTGTGAATTCTTAAACATGACATTTTTAGCATGGCTATTTAATCTATAATACTGATTTTAATGCAAAACAATCAGTTTCATTTGTTAAAATTATTAGCAAACCATGTTTTGTTATAAATTTTCGTTATAATGTTATTTTTTTAATTTAACACTCTCGTGAATGAAGATGACTGAAACTTGTTCACGCACCTATCTTTATAGAAGTTAAAATTCTCCGAAAAGGGGAAAGCGTGTAACAGATAAAAGATCTTCGCACTTTTTTATTAATTTTCTTTTTTCTAGCCATTGAACTTAAAAATTGCTCAACTAAAATTAATATTAGTCGAACGTTACTAGACAGCTTCTTTGCTTCATCATTGTTAACTTATCTTGGGAAATGCAAGGTTTCTTTATTAACAAAAGTGCTGTCTGTGTATTCTTGTAAAATATATCACTCTAACTTATTTCTTTGTTTCTTTAAGTTTTTGTCACTCTGTTTCTCTGGGCTAGCCTTTTTTTATTATTATTTGTTTAGTGACTAATTTAATAGAATGAAAAAAATCATTTAATTCTCTTTTTTAAAGATCTTTTATTGTTACCAAACAAGTCAAGTCATTTCGATTTAAAGCTTTTTGTACTTCAAACTCATATAATTTTTAATCGAATGGTACTTTGTGTGATATTTTTATGAGAAAATTATTGATAGTAAGTTTTTTTTCAATACCGACTTTTAAAAATTTTGAATGTTTTTCTAGTTAAATTATTATTAACTGTTTTTGAAATCAATACGACAGTTTAGTTTTAAGTACACAGGTGTTAAGATATGATCTGCTTAAATAAGATGAAATGTATGGCCAATGTATATATGTAAATGACAAAAAAATCAAAATTGTTTAGGTAAATATTATGTTGAATGAACAATTTATTAACTAGTTGTACCCAAGCTATAGGACTCTAAAGTTACGAATCTTATACCAGTTAAATATAAGATTCATAAATCGTATGTAGAAGAGTTTTTAGTAAATCTGGAGAAAAGGTTTTTAAGCCAGATTTTAATTAGACAAGTTTTTTGCAACAATTTTTAAGAAATAAGTAATATATAATAATAAAAAAAAGAAATTTGCCATTTTGAGAAATTTGCCATTACGCTGCATAATATTTGTGGGTATCTACCGCACTGTGGGATGAAAGGCTTTATATATTTTTTTGTAAATATATAAGATGATGTTTTATATCAAAGAAAACTGACACAGAGTATTATATACATATATTAAATAAGGAAAAAAATTAATTTTATCATAACCTTCCTAACCACGCCCACCATTCATGAAACCATTTTGCGACGATGAAACCAGTAAGCGACGAGAAATGTCAGTTTTTGTTGAAATTCTATTACATATCTCAAAAATTATTACAAAGGAAGACTTGCCCATATCGCATATAATCTTCATTCATTGAAAATCTGAAATAAAATAATTCTTAGAGGCTTATGGGTTTGGACACATATTTCTCGTGGTTTATTTTAGAAATGCTATATTTTTGAAATATATACTTATATTAAAGCCAAATGTTACTACCAACAAAAGTATACATACATACATGTATGGAATAATGAATTGTTTGATTACATAAGTAATTTCTTGCTTAGCACCTTTGCACAGACTTTTTCAAAGATAAAATAAAATTTTTCTAAGCAATTTCAGTAAAGTACGACTTCTACTCAGACACAAAGGTTTTTATACGAACTTTAGCCTATATAATATATAATTTTGGCATTCTATTCGTTCTTGGATTTTTTTCAGTTTTTGGCATTTTTTAGTTTTGGCGTTGTTTTTTTAGTCTTGGCGTTTTTAATTTTAACCTTTTTTTTGCATTTTAGGCGTTTATTTCTTCAGTTTTAACAATTTGTTTTAGCTTTAGCGATTTTTTAGTTTTGGTCCTTTTTTTTGTTTTGAGGACTTTTTTCAGTTTTTGGCAATTTATTTTACCTTTAGAGATTTTTTTTAGTTTGGCGCTTTTTTTTCGTTTTGGCGATTTTTTCGGTTTGGTGTTAATTTTTAATTTTGGGATTTTTTAGTATAAGCGTTTTTTAAAATTTCAACAGCTTGCCTCTTACGGTTTCCAAAATAAATCAACTTGTAAAAATTATATAGTCAAAATTACATTAACTGATAGAATACCCAATAATTCTGATTTTTTAAATGCTAGTGTTAATTGTTGTTGTCTGTATAAAAATTTGGAAATTTGAAGTATCTATAAAGAATTGTATGTGTTTTACATAGGATTTTAGAGTTTTTCGTTGCTCTTTTTGGAACACCTTTGGTGTACGGAACTCTAAAAACCATAAATGTAAATTTTATATACATACATATAAAAAATTTTCTGTATTGCATTAAGTTGCATGTATATAAATTGAAGACTTTAATCCCGTTTTCTCCTTTGTAAGTTGCCTTCCAAAAAATAAACTATTCAAGGGTTTTAAATTTAGAGGATAAAAATTTTTAGGAAATAATTCCCACATTTTGCGTGTATATACTCGTATGTAAGTGCTAGATCTTATTTTGATAAAGGTTGCACTTATATTTTGATCAGTCCACTAGATATAAACTTTCTTTTGAGATACCTTGCACAATACTAGATTTTTTTTAATTTCCTGGTGTATGATATAACTGATCTTACTTCAATTTGCACAAATCAACTTTAACGACATGAGAACTTATTTTGTTTATTTTTACGATCATATCTGAAGTTATATGTACATATGTATGCATAAATTCAAAGGCGGGTGTGACTTTTTTAATGAAATAAAAATAAATAAAAAATATTCTGAAATACGCGTCGACTTGGTGAAACTTACATGGAAAACAAAAACAAAACTGTGTAAATGTAAAAAAATTGTTTTTGTTTCTCATAAAAAATTAACCATTTTTGAAAGAAAGAGAAACGCGGTGAAATTCTCACGTTTATTTTATTTATGAAATGCATGGCAAACAAAAACAATTTTTAAAAATTTGTTTTTGTTTGAATGTACAGTTTCACTTTTTCGACGCTTTTTCCAGAATATCCCCCATTATTTGCCATAGTAGCCTTCTTTACGCTTTGTACAATTTGTCCGTTTCTAAAATTATTTTATACCTTTTTTTTGGTACATATTTGTTTGTGATATGGTTTCATCGCAGGAATGTTATCTCTTTTCGCAGAGCAATTTCTTCAGGTTTTGGAATAAGAAATAGCCACTTGGCTCTAAACCCGGAGAATGAGGGAACAACTCGTAGCCCAACTCTTGGATTTTTGCCATGGAAAATATACAAGTATGTATGAACCGCGTCGGCCTAGAAAAAATTTTGAATATTTAAAACAATGATTTTGTGAGTGTGGTTTTTTTAACTAACAAGTTCTTAAACTTAAAAACAAACAACTTCAACTGTCATAAAATCGAAAAAACTCATTTTAAATATTTAATTTTTAGCATTGTGCCGAGTACCGCAAATTTTATCCAAATCGTTTATTTGGAAAAAATATTACGTTGTTCTTATTAAAGTTTTTGGTCTGCAAGCACTACATCTTGCATAGTTGGAGCGGTAAAGATTGATGTAAGTGTTAAGTTCCAGTTAAGTTGCAATTTTTTTTCTCCAATTGTTTCTGGTATATGGCCAGTGATGCCAGAATTCCTTCACCAATAATGGCTAAATTTAGACAAAAAAATGGCTAAAAACCACCTAAAAATGGCTAAGCGGCATCAAATGCAAAAATCATGAACTTTAAGCAAATACAAGAAGGTATTTCATATATTATTTTTTAAAGCAAATCGGGAACATTTTTAAAGTAAATAAAAATATAAAGAATAAAGTAAAAAATAAAATTATTTTTCTTCAGATAATCAAGAAACAAGCAAAAACTGCTCATTTAGTGCAAACTTGCACTACTTGCAGTACGCCTTCTATTTTTTTGAGAGTTCTGCTATTCAGTCTTTAAATTTTTGGGTTACTAATCCATTTCTTGGGAAATGTCTTATACTTTTGTTAGTTTTCTATGTTTTAAACTTTTATTTAAACTTTAATTTATTTTTTATTTTCACTCGTGTAAAACCAAATTTCCCCTTGTTTGATTGATATCATAATTAGGCCCGACAACTAACAATAACATTGCAACGATTGTATTAACGGATTAGCAAATCTTATTGTTACCAATTTAGCCATCTCTTTAATATAAGGACTTTTAGACTTGCAATTCTTTAATATGTGGAAATACATACGTAACCTTCTTCGAGAAAAGGCACCTAGTGTCAGAAAACGGCAACTTGGGAAAATCGATAAAAATGAAAAAAACATCAAAATTTTATTTTTAAATGCGTTTTTGTCAAAACTTCATTTTTACACACTAGCTCCCTTTTCTTGGAGAAGGTCACATATGTGTATTTATACATTTTGCAATCCTCTCTATATCCTTTTACATAAAAGTAAAAAGTTGCTGCACCAAAAATTTAAAGTTTGAACCAGGCGTTTATTGACATTAATGCGAAAACAATAATGTATTACTCTGTTGTGTGTTTTGGTGGTAAGGTGTTCCTTTGTTGCAATTTTAAATTTTTTATGAAAAATCACAAAAAAAATTCACGTTTGGAAAAATAGAGATTAAAATAAAAATGACTAAAAAATACCGAATAGCTAAATTCACATTTTTTTCAGCTAAATGGGATAAAAAATGGCTAAATTGGCATAACTTTATAGGGCACATAGTGCGATACATTATTCTTATGTATAACGATTTATTCAGTGATACAAAAACAAAAGTATGGACTGTATTTTATTTATTTATGACAAGTAGTACCGCTTTAATTTAATCGGTTCAAACATTACCATACAATGGACATATCTGAAGTTCGTAAAAATTCAAATATTAAGAGATACTTCTATTGCAAAATTTTAATATTCAAAAACTTCTTTAATTTTCCCTTAACAATTCTGAACAGCAAATCAAATATTTATAAACACTTGAAAATTGTAATTGATGAAACAATTTGCCAAATGACATTATTGCTCAAATTTAACCCCTTTTTCAACGAATTTTATTAATATTTCTTTATTTATGCGAAATGAAATATTAATGCAGAATGTACCATAAGCCAACAAGAAACACCGCGTTATTAATTTTTTTTACAAGACACAAACAAATGGGAAACCAATCGTAACATGTGCGAACATCATTTGCCACATTAGGAGAGGCAGAATACTGAAAAAGCGTAGCACGAACAAAGCATAAGCATGGGTGTAAAACACAATCTAGTGTTGAGCATTTAAAATCCTTCGTACTAAATGAATTTGTATTAAAAGGAAATTCAGTTTTAACCATCTGTCATAATCAATAAATTTTGCCAGAGGTTAGTGTTTAAGAAAAGAAAGTAATTTTAACATTTTGTAATCGTGTTCGTAATAATTCCCCAAAGAGGTGATGTGATGAACAAACTGATGTCAAAAGCCGAAATATGTATATGATCTTATTGCAGGGAATTGAATAAAATGTACTTCATTCATATGCCTAAATTAGAAGTAAGAGGAACATAGTCGAGTATTTGTAATCTTTATAGATCTTATGTAAATGATTCCCACATTCCAAGATTTCGGAAACACTAGGAATTTTCACTAAATTCCTAAACTATTTTTCAGTCCAAATATTTTTGTGAATATTCTTGATATTCCCTTCAAAGCTTATCCATTAGGGTTGTTCTTAAAATTAAAAGTGGGATTTTATCAAGTCTCAAATGCCGAATAGGTGGTTATTAGTAAAAAACTACAAAAGAAAATTTTAGGTTCATCAGAGAAGATTAAAGCGTGTCGCACGCACGCCCACCGAAGTTTGAGAAAATCCTTAATTTTTGGCTAAAATTTCAAAAATTAAATTATAATGTAATAAATATTTACTTCTTTATTCATAATAAATTTTTTTGGTTTGCTAATGGGTTTTTGACATAACCTGCATAAACATATCGTCGCCCAAAAAGCAAACTGCCCTAACTAACAAAAATATATATATTGATTTTTGACTTCTTCATAAAGAAAACTCGTTATTATCGGATTTTCCATAGGTTAAAAATTAACTTTTTTATTTTGATATTGCTAAATATTATAATTTTATTTAATTTTTGAGAGTTTACATATTAGTTTATTATTGATTTTTTAATACATTCAGGATATTTGCATCTATAATCTTTGACAACTTGTAATACATATTGTTTTTGCTCTTCATTTTTTGTCGGTAATGAATTATATTCTTCCATTAGCTTGACTCCCCTTTCCGTAGTGTCGTTGACTACCCTTAATTGCCCAATAACTTCTTTTGCTTTTATAAAAGAAGCAATCCCATTCCAATCATCTAAATTTGATTTTAAGAACTCTTGATCTAAAAAAAATCTTTCGAAAAAAGTTTTGTTTCCATGGACACAAATTGTTCAATTCCGTTGTCTACGATGGCTGAAATGTTTTGATTAGCAATAATGGTTCGCTTTATATTTTTATCAAGGTCACCAACATTCTTAAGGGCTTCAACCATTTTTGCTTTAGTGCTGTTCGGTATTCTTCAATCAAAAAATGCCAGGGCAACCTTTTCAGGATTCAAATACCACAAATTCCTTTGCATTTTTTGAATGGCAACTCGCGACAAATCTTCGTCAATAATTTTAAAATAGTGTGCGTTTTGCAAGAACAAGAAATCATTATAGGGGGCATAAATTGGTAAGTTACATGAAAACCAAGCTTCGAAGTATATTGTTACTATAAGAATGCAAATTTTTCGCAAGTCATTTTCTTCTTGCTTCGACAATTTAAACTCCTCGCGAAACAAAAACATTTTTAGGCTGTAAATAGCTTTTGACATCCACCTAGCCTGATGAACTGCACCCGTTGCTCGAAACGTTACGGTATTGGAATTTGTTGATGTTTTCCCTAAAAATATTAAAGTAAGTTCTAGAAGTTCCTTATAATCGTCTCTGGGCTGTTTTTCTGTGAGCATTGTCTAAACAAAACTTACAACACGACTGCTGGAATTTTTTAAAAGACTTAATGCTATTTTGTGTTCAATCCCAGAACGAAAGTTTTGCAAATTAAATTTTGGCCATGCGGTCTTAAATTTTTCGAAAATGGCAACATTCGGACTTCCTTTTTTTACAAATTTCTCTTCAAAAACACTTCTCAAAATAATTTTATAGATATGGTGTCTACATGGTAACCATAAAAGTAATTTTTCTAAAAAATGTTCAATGATAGCACAGGTTCCATTTATGCGACCGGTATTGACGGCTGTTGTGTCAAATACCATGGCTTCAATGTGGTCCTGAAGGCTCCATTCTTGAATGGCATTACAAACCGCTAATGCTTGTTGTTTTCCGGTTCCACTTCCTAAGTAAGGAACTCGAAGCAAGTGCTCATTGCATCCGCTTGAAATAATTATAGGTAGCCTGTCAATTTTATCGTTTCCAGTTAAAGCGGGTAATAGCTTTCCATCCCGATGCAAGCATAGATCATCTAGTTTCATGGCTCTTTCACAACTAAAACGTTTTCTTTTCTCATTCTTTGTCTTGCAAATCGGATGGAACTTCTATTTATAATATAGTTTGTGGATCTAGTTCTAACGCTTCAACTATCGCAATACGAATATGCACTGCTTTTCTGTCACTTATCATGCAAGCATCTAAAGCTGCTGCAAGTTTTGGGGTAACAACATCTATTAGGCCTAGTTTTTTTGGATTAGCTGGCGTATGCGTTATTGATATTTCTTCTGTAGGCTATTAGAAAATAGTGTATATACAAAGGAATTAGAAAACTGCATAACAACATTTTTATGTACTTCAATACATACCACATCACTTTCACTTTCACTTTCTGATGCTGATGAGGACAAATGCAAAGTGTCTTCTGCAATTCAAAAAAGTTAAGAGAAGTCAAACTTGTTAAAGTGTCACCATACCTATTGCTGATTTTTCACGAATGCTACGTTCCCTTTGATTAGATTTTGGGTATGAGAGTATGAAAAAATTAAGAAAAAATTTTTCGATATAGCTTATGACCACCCTATTATCCATGCCTGACTTAACAGTAAAGTAAGTTAGAAAAGAAATTTGATTTATGTTAAACTTTCTCATAGCTAAACCGATGACTGACTCATTCCTCATATGAAGTTATTAAAATTGTAAAAATTAAAATTATGTTCATCTTTCATATTTTCTTTCACTCTCATTAGTTTTTGCTAATTCGGGGGTTAAATTTCATGTCTTAAGCCAACAATCTGCCACTGTGAGACTGCTACTGTTCCATTGCCTGCTGCTGCTGCCTGATGTCGTGCCTCACATTTTTTAAGTCGCATGTTGGCTGGAAACAAGATGAACATGTGTGTATGTATGTACTCGTATATAAATTGTTGTATGTGGTCATTATGTGAGTTCGTGCCATAAGTGAGCTGAACATAAAAATACCATGTGATGAATAAATAATATGACACTCTATTAATATTAAAGGAAGGGAAACTTTCTTTTTTAAGTTGGCAGGACCTTAGCAAATCATTAGGGACGGTAAAACTTACAAAGTTTTATATGATTTCCCTTGGGATTATTAAAATGCGAAAAAGTTTAAATTGCAGCTAAATGAAGTTATCAAACTTAAGAATCAAAAAAAAGTTTCGAAACATTTTCAAAAAGTATCATAATTGTGTAAATGGTCTAATTCATCAACGAAAAAAAATATTCCAAATTATTTATATTTAAGCACTTTTTTTCACTCCGTCATTTTGTGGTATCATTTTCAAAATGTGTGCAACGGATAGCTATGAAACACAGCGGAAAATATCGGAAATGTCAAACTTAATAAAACACCAATTAATATATCGGTCCTTTATTGCAACAGAAAAAATCTGGCTTTCCAGAAAATATCTTTTAAGTTTTCAATTTACAATAAACTACAATGAACAATGAAGATGTTTGCCATGTTTAAGATGGGTGCATAAGATTTGATATTACATTTTCACAGAAAATTAAAAATAATATAAAATAAATTTTCTGTATTATTAAAAAAACAATTTTTGAGATATATCTATGTTGCAATTAAGGGGCGATATGTAGAGCAGGAAGTGATTAAAAAGCACTTCAATAATTTTGTGTTGGTAATTGTTTTTTTTTTCTAAATTTACGAATATATTTTATCTAGATTTTCGGTGCAAACACCTGTTATTGACGAAATATCTAATATTAATTTGTTAAAAGACGATAACGATAAGAAAATCTACTTTATTGACGAAATACAGCTAAAATTAAACAAAATGCAAAGTGTAAGGTGTTTTTTCCTAGAGCATTGCAATGTATAGTTGTATTGTACCTATACAAAAATTTAAGCACTTTAAGTGTCGTATGCTGTCTACAGTTCATCCGCTTATACACATTCTACTTAGATGCAATATAAAATACAAAAACCTTCACAAGAAACCTCTGGTGACGAAGTGTACCCTTGACCAGTTGTTAAAAGGAAATAATAATTTTTACTGGAAAATATTAAAATATGTGACAATAAAGAGAAAACAAACAGTGCCTAATAAATACCTCATAAAATAGAACAAAATTAATAAGATATCTCTATGGTTTTTTTCAATAAGGAAATCTTATTAATTAAATAAGAGAAACATGTAAAAAATATCAAGGAGAAACTTTGTAGTTTTTATTAGGTTATCTTATTGATTTTTTCCATAAGGGTTTCGTCTTGATTTTATTAGGCGACCTAATAAAAAGTAAAAAGCATGTATGTCTTTATTCTTGGAACTTATGTATTTGCATTTAAATTCTATACCACATACATATGTATGTATGTAATATATGTCGATGTTATTCATTTATACATACATACATACATATTATATTATATTCTCAATTAACTAACTCATCATACAGACATATTATTACTTGAGAGGATACCAGTATTGAACCAGCAATCTTCTGACTGATGGAGAAGCACTCTAACCAATATACTAACAAGCAGCCTTAATCCACATTGAAATTATTGCACAAGCATGCTTAAGAAAGTCAAGACTCAAGCATTACATTCTTGACAACATTTGTGAAGAACATCTACAGGAAACGACCATTTATGTCGAAAATGTTTGCACAAATTTTTGTGGGCTTGGACATTATTTCGAGTGGGGAGCCCACTAACTGGCCTACTGACATGCATAAAATTCCGCATGTTATGGATTTTGGCGTCATGGGAATTAATCTAGGGAACTAATTCACGTTGAAGCTTTCCTAGATGTCTCGTTCGATCACTCTCCCATGATCGTTACAATATGTAGCCCACTGCGAAGTGCTTCACCTCACCCATATGTCAAGATGATAAATCATGTTAATTGGCTGCGATTTAAAAAATATCTTAGTAGTCATTGCACGGAAAACATTGTACTAAGAACACCCGAAGATATTAAAGCTAACATTGCCAACCTTAACAAAAGGTTTACACAGGCTGCTGAACATATCACTGCCTCCCATCCACAGACTGGGCTTAATAGAATTTATTCTACGGATATTGAACGTCTCGTAAGTGAAAAAAGAAGAAACAGAAGGGAATGGCAACAGCACAGATCACCTCAACATTAATTCAGATTTAAAGAGTGCAATAAACGGCTCCAAGAGTTACATGCATCTGAAAAAACTGCATCTCTTAAAAATTATCTAGAAGGTCTTGATATCACAATAGCGTCTGATTACTCTTTGTGGCGCACTGCTAGAAAGCTTAAAATCCCCGTTGAGTTTAAACCAGCTCTGCGCACATCTGCTGGAGGTTGGGCAAGAAGCGATACTAAGAAGGTAACATATTTGCTGATCATTTAAAATCCGTATTTACACCAAACACATGTACCGATATTTCTGATTTGCCGAGTATAGTTGCTCTACCCCCTCGACCCATAAAGTTTAAGACGCGTGATGCTCAAAAACTACTTGCTGAGCTTAATCCGAAGAAAGCTCCAGGTATTGATGGAATAAGTAACAAGATGCTGATGAACTTGCCTCATTTTGCAATAAGAATCCTGCTGTTTATTTTTAATGCCATTTCACGAATGCAGTATTTTAATGGGTGCATCCTATACCATCAATTTGGTTTTAGAAGTCAAAATAGCACTATTGAGAAAACGCAGAGATTGGTTCAAGGAGGACATTTAAAGAAAAGAAATATTGTTCTGCCCTTTTTATTGATGTTTCTCAAGCATTTGATAAAGTATGGCACGAAGGTCTATTTTTAAAATTGAAGACATATCTGCCAATAAACATAAAAAAACTTCTGGAAAGTTATATTATTGGTAGGAAGATCATTGTTGTCGAAGGAGATTTCATTAGTGTGCCCGATTCAATATCTTCCTGTGTGCCTTAAGGTAGTATTATGGGTCCAGTCTTGTATTTAATATATACTTGTGATATGCCTGTGAGCAATAATATCCAGACCTCTACATTTACCGATGATACAGACTGTATTAGTATGCACAAAAGCCCTTATGAGGCATCCCGCAATATCCAGGAACATATTACTCAGCTGGAAATGTGGTTGAACTTATGGAGAATCAAAGTAAATGAACAAAAGTGTGTCCATATAACTTTTACCCCAAGATAAGATACTGGTTCTCCCATTCAATCAACAATCAGAGTAAAATACCTTGGTAAAATACCTTGGTATACACCTTGATCGAAGGCTTACATGGAAACATCATATTGACTCTAAGCTTACTCAAATGAAACTTAAATTATCTCAAATACATTGGCTGATTGGCAGAAATTCAACACTTAGCCTAGACTGCAAACGTTTACTATACAAGTCGCTTTTGAAGCCAATATGGTGCTACAGAATTCAGTTATGGGTTACTGCTTTAGCTTCAAATGTTCAGAAAATCCAACGAAGACAAAACAAAATTTTAAGATTAATAACATCTGCGCCATGGTAAATTAAAAGTTCAAATTTACATCGTGATTTAAATATGCCACTAGTGACTGAAGAAATTCCAAGATACGCAGGCAAATTCTTAACCAAAATCGAGTCACATCCTGATCCCCTCGCTCGTAATATCTTGAGTTTTACTGAACACATCTGCCTTAAGGAAAGAGACACTAGGGCTCTTATACTTAACACTCCAGATGGGACTGCTTCAAAATACTTTTTTCCCTTGATTTTCACTACTTATGTATTATTTGTAACTATCACTAAGCTTATGTCCGACACTGGTCAGGCCTAATAATTATATTTTTAGATTTAAGATTTGAATACTTATTGTTAGTTCGTTTTTGAAGATACAATAAATGAAACATGTATAAAAAAAGAAAAATAAAAACCTGCTAACAACAAACCCAATAAAATCAAGAAGATTTCGTTATTAAAAAATATAATAAGATGCTTTACACATAATCTTATAGGAACCTAATGAAATCAATAAGGAACTCCTTTTTGAAAAAATCAATAAGTCAACCTAATGAAATCAATAAGAAATCCCTATATTATACAATTTATACGAAAACCTAATAGAATAAATAAGTTGTTCTCTATGGATTGTTTTTGGTGCAAAAAATAACAGAAATTGAGTAAAAAAAATTGTGAATAATATTTTTTCTTTTTGATTTTATGTGGTTTTCTTCTCGATAAAATTAATAAGATTTACCACATAAAAACAATAAGGAATCTCTATGAAGAAGTCTCTTCTTTTTGCTGGGATTCCCCTTAGCCTAAAAACGTTTCATAGAGAAAATGTTCTTGATTCTATTAGGAAGTTTTTTTTCCTGCCTGGACCACACTTGCACTAATTTATAAATTATATTTGCAAAAATTTCATAATTCTCAATTAAAATTTTACGGATACATACCCGTATAAATTTTGCTTTAAGTTACAATCCAACTAGAAGAAAGCACAATTAATTCTATGTTTTCAATGTCGATCTTAAATTGTTAAAGCCAACATGATTTACTAAAACTTTTATTTACACTGGTAAAAAAATATTCAACTTTTTAACTAATAAAGCTTGAAAAAAAAATTATTTTATCAAATTGATCATACTTAACATGTAGACACCAAAAAGTTAAAAATATTTTAGATTCAGTTAAATTAAATATTTTTACATGCGTATTAGCTCTTATATTTGAAATCAGCTAAATTTTATTTTGAAAAAGCTTTATTTTAAACTTTTCAAAATGTAATATACATTCACTTTCAGAGCTCAAGAAGTGTTTGAAATTTCCTAATAATCGGTCAAGCAGGTGCCTAGTTACTGCACTCGTTATCGAACGAAATTCTAAAGTATTTCAATACAGCTTATGTGGAAATATTTTTGAATTTCGAATCGTATCAAATGCCGTAATTCGTCCCCAGGAAATTTTAGCACAAGTGAAATATTTACTTTTATTGGAAATGACCTCGCCCATGATTTTAAGCATAATATTATGCCAATTTGCAATAGCCTAAACGGCTTGCTAATTTTTGTAGAGATTGGATAAGTAGAAGTACAATGGACGTGCCCCCACACACTTATTTAAATGGAATATTTTGTCGCTTTTTTGAGCTCAGGTAGTGTGCCAAGATTCGTAATAATCACTTTAGCTGAAGAACATGAAGTATAAAAAACTTTAATGGGTGTGGCTCCGCCACTGTTTAAGTTCGGATTCGAGCCTCTTAAAATGTATTACAGATCTGCAGATCTGTTTAGTTTTCATATGAGCTTACAATTTATTTATCAATAGAATGATTTCTGTAGATGATCTCAGTCTACGAAAGTTTATTAAGATTCGGTCAACGAAATTAATTTTGTTGAGTAACTTTTTAGATCATGCGAGAGAAGAGCCATCATGTATTTCTCTCTCGTGCATAAACTCAAAAATTGTCCCACAAATATTGCACTGTATTGAGCTATGTACAGACGATTGTCAGATCTTACATATTGTCAGATCTGTTAATGTGCTGCCAATGTACTGGCAATCGAAAATTGTCAGTACAATATTCCTTTTCAGGTCACACGGTTGTAAGAAAATCTTACAATTTATTGCCAGACGGTTGTATGGCAATAAATTCATCTGACAAAATCGTCAGTCGAAAAATTGTCAGTTCACACGGTTGTCATATGCACAAATTGTCAGATCTGTTGTTATGGGTTGCCAGACTCAAAGCATTTTTTAGAAATTGTTAAATATCAATCGTTTGTGTTTGTGTTATATGTAAAAAGTGAATGTATAAATTATTATGGGCCATAAAGAAGCAATTGCAATGATTTTGTGTGCATATATTTTATTATAAATGTTTTATTTAAAATCAAGCGTGTGCAGTGTTGCCCATATAAATAATTCTCTTACAATGACGCCATTGTCAGATGCATAGACTTTGCACATCTGACAATATCAAAATGTCTGACAAATATCTGGCAATAATTTTACAATGTGTTCACACGATTGTAAGATATCTGACAATTTGTTGTGAGCTGCTAGTCTTTCAATGGACTGACAATGCTTTTTCTGGAAACGACGCCTGACAAAAATTTGACAGTTCACACTGTTGTAAGACATTTTGAGCACATTTTACTGGCGATATTGTAAGATCTGACAACCGTCTGTACATAGCTTTAGCCTAGTCTGTGCTTTTTTTACTTCTGACTCAGACAGAATTCATTTCGGAAGAGCGTTTTGTATATTCTTAAATAACTTCGTAAAATTTTAATAAAACTATTAAGCAAAATCTAACTAATTTCATAATGTGTCCACTATTTTAGGTGGATATTGTCTAAGGCTCTGCTGAATGACTGTTTTACGATTGGTTATTTATGAAACCACAGAACTTTACATTGTTAACATTGGACTGGAAACAGATTTTAATTGCTATTTCCATTGTTAATCTTGGAGATCGAAATCCTAAAGCTTTAATATCATAATAAATATTTTTCGACTTAAGTGAAAACTACAGTCAAGCAAATCTGCTTTGTAATCTACAAACGAATCGATTGTTTGGGTCTCATGACGCATAAGATATTTCTAGAAACACTCAAAAAAGCACCTTGTGTGTACTTAGAAAATAATTAAACAAGTGACAAGTGGTATTCAAAGCTAAATAATTTAAGATATGATAAGAACCAACCATGCACTGAAGGCAGAGAACCAACCAACCACCTTGGGGACTTTACTACAGTTTTAATTTTATTTCTTCTTGTTTGCATCAAGTACATTTGAACTAAATTTGTACTCAAAAAATTTTATTTGTACTTTTTAGTCACTGTTAATTACACAACAGCCGTCATGATCGTTTACGTTTCTATTGCAGGAATTTATAATAAAAAATAAGTACTTTGATAAACAATGTTTATTTTCAAATTGAAGAGGTTGATTACTAGAATAAATAATTATTTTCTTATTCTCGTAAAATTGAAGTAACACTGGAGTACCTATAAAAAATATAACCGGCCTCTTATCTGGTCAAAAATTGTCAATCGGACTATTATCAGCGTTCGGCATCAATTTTATTTAATTTCAATAGCGAGTCTTTAAGGCTGTTACTGAGTCTTCCCTACGTTGGTGTCCACATCATTCCTCATCTGGCGAAAAGAACTTGGTAATCATCGATCAATGATTTGGTAAAACAGACGATTTTAACTGACAATTCGTCCACAATGTAACCGCTACCAACTAACAATACTCGGAAGCCCCTATTGAAAGATCATCATTAGATTAACTTGTGTTACTTATTAAAAGCTTTTACTCAAGTTGTCACGTATGCAACCGAGCCTCATTTTCGATTTAATCGTAAGCAACAGGAGAAGATTTTTTAATAATAGGAGTATTCAAATATGTTTTACATACGCAAATTATCACTTACGATAAAATTTTGGCATTTTGATAAATCTAAACTATGGATAGGTCCATACAATTTTAATTTCAAGAAAGAAGTAAAATTTTTACTACATGTCACTTACGGGGAAATCTTGCAACTCAATTTTAAGGCCGATGAGATCAATGTGTGTTCGCAGACGAATAAAGTATGATAGATGACCACTACTTTCATTACTTTTATAATATGGGTATCAAATGAAATGGTTGATCTCATTGGGGAGTGCCGCCACAGCGATGGCTTGCATTTGGAAGATTTTTTTATCGATCCTTTAAGTAAAAACTTCCTTTCAAAATGTCGTTTTACCTTTTTGTCTACTTTATGAGAAGTTAGAACTTTTTTTATTTTTGCTATATTATTGTAATTTAAGAAATTTATTATTCGACATATTTTTATAATTATATTTTGACTTGAAATTTATTTGCTGGTGTTTCAGCTTTGTCCATATGCATTTTATTGTTGCTGTAACAAATCGTCAGTAGACTTCAACCAGACATTTTGAATAGTCACAAACCTCTTATCTTATTCACAGACTTTCTTTTTTGAAAATCACAAAAGAATAGTTAATGCAGTAGGCCTAGAAACTTAAACAAAATCTCGCAAATAATCTATATTCGATATGAATCTATTTTATTTTTCTAATTCAAATACTATATTGTTGTAATATTATTTGAATAAATCTGTGGAATGACTTTTACAAATATTAGATTAATATTATTCGAATAAAATATTTGTCTTGAAAATAATTTGTATATACATATGTTTGTATTTCAGGTGTGGTGTGAACACACTTTAACCCCAAACTTTTTTTCAAAATGCGGCAGTAAAGTGAGTGAGTAAAAGTTAATGATTCGCTTTTTAAATAATCTTGATTGGGTGAATTGATTACACAAAAAAAATTATTCCGAAAAAATGTTCAAACACACGTGAGTTTTGAAATAAAATTTAGTTTCAGTAAATAGTTTTTGCTGTTTCAGTAAATTATTTGTTCCAATTTTATTTAATGTGAAAAAAACACAGAATGAAAATTATCTATATTAAGTAAAATTTGCAACAACATTTTTTAGATTTATTTTTTTTATATTTAAATTTGTTATTTTTCAGTTCTCGTTGTACATTCATACTGAACAGTCGATTTAGGGGAGTTTTTATTTCATACTAAACAAAAAAAATCATACGAAAAAATATTCGGAATAAATATTGTTATTGATAAATAAGCTTTATTAGCGTTGCTAATATTTTTTACAAGGTCATAAATAACAAAAACAAAAAAAAACCGCAAACAAAAAAAAAAAACAAACAAACTGCCCATGAGGAATACTCTATATGAGGAATACTTTATATATAATTATATACCTCAAAAACAAATAGCTGTGAAGTGAGTTCTAATGGCAGAAATGCATATTTTACTGTGAGTTCTGAAGCTCTTAATGAAAATAATAAAAATAAAAAATCTGATGATAGACTTACTAAGAGCTCTGAAGCTCTTAATGAAAACAAAATAAATAAGAAATCTGATAATAGACTTTTTTTTAACGGCGAGGCCACTTTTTCGTCAGCGATCAACTTCGCTTTGTCCAATGCCAACTAGTGATTCCTTAACATTACCGTTGCCTAGTACTTGTACATTTAACTCGGCGATATTATCCGCTTCGGGCTCGTGGTCATCACTTAACCAAGTTTGTGCTGAAGTTAAGAGCAGCCTAAAACCTAAGTCGGAATGGACAGATATATAACTGTTGTAAAGCGCCGGCGAAGCCCAAAGTCTTCGAAAATTGCATCTGCTCCAAAAATATCTAGGGATAACAGCGCATCCTCCATTACCCGTCAAACCCGTTTTCAAATATTGCAAGATGACAACAACGAACTTGATGTATCCACGAACAAAGCATCTATTCCGCCACCAATCTATTTGAGAGAAAAAAATTCAAACGCTTTTATTAAAAATTTAATTTGAGTCATTGGTGAGAATAAATTTCATATCGTTCCAATAAAACGTGGTAACATTGATGAAACCAAAATTCATATTTATCAGAACAGGATTTTCGCAAAATGATTACTGAATTTGAAAAAAGTAAAAAAAGTTCACATATCAGCTTAAAAGTGCTAAAGGCCTGCAGATCGTATTGAAGGGCATCGATTCCTATGTTGCTCCCGAAAAAATAAAAGATGCACTCGTCCTCCAGGGATTTAAGCTAAAAAATTTATCTAACATAATAAATAGGGAGAAGATTCCTCAACCTCTATTTCGCGTCGAACTTGAGCTAAACGATATAAAATTGAAAAAAAGAGACTCATCCAATTTATAATTTAAAATATCTCTTATGCCGAAAAATAACAGTTGAAGAACCACACAAGCGTTCTGGACCCGGACAGTGCCATAATTGTCAAGAATATGGTCACGCAAAAACTTACTGCAAGTTGCCTTTAGTTTGTGTTATCTGCGGTGAATTGCACGGTACTGCTGGTTGTACTAAACCTATAGATCTAGCAGAAAAAAATGTAGTAATTGTGGAGGTAGTCACACCGCTAACAACAGAGGATGTCCTGCATATTCCTTCGTTAAACAGACTATGGGCCGAAAACCTAAATTAGCTCCAGCACAAACAGCAAACGCTTACTCCGCCACTTTTGCTCAAATGAGCCAACCTGTCACTTCACGTGTATCGTATGCCGATGCAGCTAAGACTAGTTATATTCCCACACAAAATATTCCGCCCCAAAATAATTCAACGAATGCAAAATCAAGCTTTAATTTTAGTCGCCTTGAAGCTACTATTGAGAATCTGCTGCTGACTATAAAAAATTTTACAACAAATATGACTAGCATGATGCAAGATATGCTGAGAATGCAGAATACTCTGCTTCAAGCATTAGTTAACATATGTTAAAGATATGTTTCTGGAACGCAAATGGCATTCGCCAACATAAAAATGAACTTAAGCACTTCCTTACGGAAAAAAATATTGATATAATGTTGGTTTCTGAGACTCATTTGACTTCAAGAAGCCTATTCAAAATTAATGGCTACATTTTATATGATTCAAAGGACCCATGAGGAAGAGCTTGCGGCGGATCAGAAATTTTAATAAAGTCAAGACTCAAGCATTATATTCTTTACAACATTTGTAAAGAACATCTACAGGCAACGAACATTTGTGTCGAAAATTTTTGCACAAATTTTGTCATATCATCAATTTACTCCCCTCCTAGATTCGCAATTAATGAGGATCAATATGAGGATTTCTACATACATAAAATTCCGGATGTTATAGATTTTGGCGTCATGAAAAATATTTTTAGGGAAGAAATTCACGTTGAAGCTTCCCTAGATCTATCGTCCGATCACTCTCCCACGATCGTTACAATCTGTAGCCGACTGAGAAGTGCTCTACCTCACCATTATGTGAAAATGGTCAGTCGTGTTAATTGGCTGCGATATTCAAAAAATATCTTAGTAGTCATTGCACTGAAAACATTAAGCTAAGAACTCATGATGATATTCAATCTAATATTGCTAATCTTAACGAAAATATTAAGCAGGCAGCTGAACATGCCACTTCCTCCCATCCGCAGACTGGGTTTAACAAAATATTTTCTACAGATATTGAACATCTCGTATGTGCAAAAAGAAGAGCTCGAAGAGAATGGCAACAGCACAGATCACCCCAAAATAAAATTAGATTAAAAGAGTGCACTAAAAGACTACAAGAACTGCTTGCATATGAAAAAACTGCATCTCTTAAAAACTATCTGGAAAATGTCAATGTCACACCAGCATCTAATTATTCTTTGTGGCGCGCTGCGAAAAGAATTAAAACACCAGTTTAGTTTAAACCACCTCTGCGCACTTCTACCGGAGTTTGGGCCAGGAGTGATATTGAAAAAGGTAACTTGTTTGCAAAGTATTTAAAATCCGTATTTACCCCAAACACATGTACTGGTGTTGTTGATTTCCCGAGTGTAGTTGCGCTACCCCCTCGACCCATAAAATTTAAAATGTGTGATGTACAAAATCTGATTGCTGAACTCAACCCGAAGAAAGCACCGGGTATTGATGGAATTAGTAACCAAATGCTAATAAAATTGCCTCGTATTGGAATTAGAATCATGTTATTAATTTTTAATGCCATTTTACGACTAGAGTATTATCCTCACAGCTGGAAACTTGCCAAAGTTAAAATGATTCCAAAGCCGGGCAAAGATCTTACCAAAGCAGAATCATACAGGCCAATAAGTCTGCTATCAACAATGTCGAAACTTTTCGAAAAACTGCTCATGTCAAAATTGTCCCCAATTATAATTTTTGTTGGTGTATCCCAGACCATCAATTTGGTTTTAGAAGTCAGCATTGCACCATTGAACAAACGCATAGATTGTTTCAATGTATAAGAAGAACATTTGAAGAAAAGAAGTATTATTCTGCTCTAATTATTAACGTTTCGCAGGCATTTGATAAAGTGTGGCATGAAGGCCTAATTTTAAAATTAAAATCATATCTACCAATAAATTTGGTGAATTTATTAGAAAGTTACATTACTACCTGGAAGTTCAAGGTAGTGAAAGGAGAATTCATGAGTGTTCCCGAATCTATATCATCCGGTGTACCACAGGGGAGCATACTGGTCCAAATTTGTATTTCATTTATACTTGTGATATGCCTTTGAGCAGTAATATCTATACATCTACGTTTGCCGATGATACAGCCTGCTTAAGTATGCACGAAAACCCTCACGAGGCTTCCCTATATCTACAAGAACATATAACACAACTGGAACTATGGCTAATATTATGGAGAATTAAGGTAAACGAGCAAAAGTGTGTTCAGGTAACATTTACCATGCGAAGAGATACTTGTTCCCCAATTCGAATCAACAATCAAGTTGTTCCTCAACATTCACATGTAAAATACCTTGGTATACACCTTGATCGACGAATTACATGGAAACACCATGTTGACTCAAAAGTAATACAAATGAAACATAACCTAACTCATAAACTAACTAATCAACCAATATAGCTGATTGGTAGAAATTCAACACTCAGGCTAGAAAACTTTTACTATACAAGTCGCTTTTGAAGCCAATATGGTGCTACGGAATTCAGTTATGGGGTACTGCTTCAGCTTCTAATATCAAGAGAATCCAACGAAGGCAAAACAAAATTTACGGTTAATAACATCGGCTCCAGGGTACATTAAAAATTCAAATATATATCGTGATTTAAATATGCCAATAGTGACTGAAGAAATTGTAAAATACGCAGGCATCCTAATCCGCTTGCTCCTAACATCTTGAATGTTACTGGTCACATCCTTGTTTTATATATGTATATAAAAAACATTTTATTTAGTAAATAAAAGAAAATACATATTTAATTTTTTTTGTAAAGATTTTTGTTTGCGGTTTTCGAACTTATTATGTTTGTATATTGTGATTCTCAATATAGTATTAAGAGTCTTAAGCTGAGTTTACATCTGACATTTCTTGTGTGTTATTTGCCAAAAAAAAAAACGTAACCTACTAATTACTAATGAAAAACTGTTTGATTCAGACATGTATTTATTGATTTAAATAGTTTGCAATCATTTTGAATTCTATAAAATTGTCTTTTAATTATGTATTAAACTGGGGGCAAATCTCGGCTCTCGTTATCGAACGAAATTTAGAAATATTTCAATAGAGTTTATATGGAAATATTTCGTAATTTCATTTGATAATGAGTGCCGTGATTCGCCCCTGTTTAAGTAAATAAATACATGTCTGAATCAAACAGTTTTCCATTAGTAATTAGTTGGTTACGCTTTTTTTACGCCTTTTATTTGATTCAGTTATTTTTTTCTGAAAAACTTAAGTTAATTTTTGCAAACTGAACGCAAACTGCATTCGCCAACATTAAAATGAACTTGAGCACTTCCTTACGGAAAAAACTATTGATATAATGTTGATCTCTGAAACTCATTTGACTTCGAGAAGACTCTTTAAAATGAATGGCTACACCTTATATGATACAAAGGACCCTAGACGGAGGGCATGCGTTGGATCAGCAATCCTAATAAAGTCAAGACTCAAGCACTATATTCTTGACAACATTTGTGAAGAACATCTAATTTCATTATATCTTCAATTTACTCCCCTCCCAGATTTTCAGTCAGTGAGAATCAATATGAGGATTCCTATAAATCGCTTGGACCTTGCTTCGTAGCAGCTGACGACTACAATGTAAAACATACGTACTGGGGTTCGCGCGTAGTAACACTTAGAGGTCTAGCGTTGTTTAATACTATTTCAAAAATGGGATTAAATGTCATTTCGAGTGGGGAGGGTACTTACTGGCCTACTGACGCACAAAAATCCCGAATATTATAGATTTTGGCGTCATGAAAACTATTAATAGGGACTTAATTCACGTGGAATCCTCTCTAGATCTCTCCTCTGACCACTCTCCCACAATAGTTACAATTTTCAGCCTACTAAGGAGTGATTAAAATAACTCATATGTGAAAATTATTAATGGGGTCAACTGGCTAGGATCCAAAAAATATCTTAGTAGTCACTGGGGTGAAAACATTCAGCTAAAATCACCTGATGATATTGAATTTAACATTGCCCAAATTAACGAAAATATTAAACACGCTGCTGAACACGCCACTACCTCCCGTTTGCAGACTTGCTTTAATTGAATTTATTCTACGGAAATTGAACGCCTGGTTTGTGAAAAAAGGAGAGCTAGAACAGAATGGCAACAGCACAGATCACCCCAAAATATAATTAGATTTAAAGAGTGCACTAAACGACTCAAAGAGATGCTATCGTCGCAAAAAACTGCATCACTGGAAAAATATTTAGAAGGTCTCGCTGTCATGTCATCATAGAATTACTCTTTATGACGTGCTACTAGAAATCTTAAAAGACCAGTTGATCTTAAATCACCACTGCGCACTTCGAACGGAGGCTGGTCAAGAAGCGATAGTGAGAAAGGTAACTTATTTGCTGAGCATTTAAAAAATGTATTCCCTCCCAATACATGTACCAAGTGTAGTTTCTCTACCCCCTCGCCCCTTAAAGTTTAAGATGCGTGAAGTACAAAAAGTAATTGCGGAACTCAACTTGAAGAAAGCACCAGGTATTGATGGTATTAGTAACAAAATGCTGATGAACTTGCCTCATATTGCAATAAGAATCCTGCTGTTTATTTTTAATGCTATTTTAAGAATGCAGTATTTTTCTCATAACTGGAAACTTGCCAAGATTAAAATGATTCCAAAGCCGGGTAAAGATCTTACTAAGACTGAGTCATGTAGCCTAAAAGCTTACTATCTACAATTTCAAAGCTTTTCGAAAAGCTGCTCAAGACTAAATTGTCCAAAATTTTAGCTGATAATGGGTGCTTTAAAAGTCAGCATAGCACCATTGAACAAACGTATAGACTAGTTCAAGTTGTAAGAAGAACATTGGAAGAAAAGAAGTATTGTTCTGCTCTCTTTATTGATGTTTCTCAGGCGTTAGATAAAGTATGGCACGAAGGCCTATATCTATGATGACATATCTGCCAATAAACATTCAAAAGCTGTTGAAAAGTTATATTATTGATAGGAAGTTCACTGTTGTAGAAGGAGAATTCACGAGTGTTCCCGAATCAATATGTTCTGATGTGCCACAGGGTAGCATTCCGGGTCCTGTCTTGTATTTAAAATATACTTGTGATATGCCTGTGAGCAATAATATCCACACCTCTACATTTGCCAATGATACAGCCTGTATGAGTGTGCACGAAAACCATCACGAGTCTTCCCGATTTCTACAAGAACATATTACCCAGCTAGAAATATGGTTGAACTTATGGAAAATTAAAGTCAATGAACATAGGAAGAGATACTTGCTCCCCTATTTGAATCAATAATCAAAATATTCCTCAATATTCCCACGTGAAATACCTTGGTATACACCTTGATCGAAGGCTTACATGGAAACATCATATTGACTCTAACTTAACTCAGATGAAATGTAAGTTAACTCAAATATATTGGTTTATTGGCAGAAATTCAAGACTCAGCCTAGACTGCAAACTTTTACTATACAAGTCATTTTTGAAGCCAATTTGGTGCTACGGAATTCAGTTATGGGGCACTGCTTCAGCTTCGAATGTCGAGAGAATCCAACGAAGGCAAAAGAAAATTTTGCGGTTAATAACATCGGCTCCATGGTCCATCAAAAATTCTAATATACATCGTGGTTTAAATATTCCACTCGTGATTGAAGAAATTGCAAAATACGCAGGCAAATATTTAACAAAACTCGAATCACATCCCAATTCACTTGCTCGTAATATTTAGAACTTTACTGGACACATCCGCTTATAAAAGAGGCAGACACGGCTCCTATACTCAACACTCCAGATGGGACTACTTGAAAATACTTTTTTCCCCTTATTTTGACTATCACTACTTATGCATTTATTATTAATAACTATTAACAAGTTTATGTCCGACAGTGGTCGCGCCTTATAATTATGTTTTAGATTTAAGATTTGAATACTTATTGTTAGTTCATATTTGAAGATACAATAAATAAATACATATAAAAAATGCAAACTTTTTTGCAGTGTCAAATAAAAATTTTACAAATTTTTTTTAGAAAAATCGGTAAGAATTGGTATTGATTCAGTTAATTTATTTTCTATAAATGTGAAAAGTTTTAGTAAATGTGCTTGTAAGTTATAAAAAAAATTTTGCTGAGTAACACAAAATAAATCTGTAAAAATTTTTTGCTGTTTCTATTAATATATTTGACTGAAAATGTTTTTAAATTCAGTTAACTTTTTTCTCTAATGCCATAATAAGTTAACTTAAAATAAAGTTAAATTTTTACAAAATTGTTATCAGAATCTACAAATTTTTTTGTAGGTCCGCATTCATACAAATTCAATGAATTTGGTTACTGAAAACGAAATTTATTTTTTTTGTGTAGAAAAAAATTTTAAATCGTCCATAATTTAACAATTTTATTTAATTACTTTTCAGGTTTGATAAAATGTCAGATATTTTTTTAAGGTTTGTTTTACAAGCGGATTGGAATTTAATCGATAACAAAACAGTTATTACGATATTTATAACAAGTTTTCCACGGTACTAAAAATACTTTGCAAACTTAATCTAATTATTTCGTATCACGGCAGACAGTTTAGCTTTATTTGAAATTTTATATTTTCTTACTAGTAAATGATTAAGTTGGCAGTGCAGGTGTCATTAATTTGTATTAATTAAAATTTATGGCTTTTTAATTGGTCATATTTTGTTAATTGATTAATCATTTAATTCACATACCTTTTTATGTTCTGCTTTCACTTTTTTAAACTACTTTTTTTTGAATCTACTGTCCAATAAAAATAAATAAAATGAGGAACAATATAGAAAAAGGAAAAATTTGTGATTGTTATATGTATCGGTTAAAGTAAATCCCGTGTTTAAGTACACGAATACTTTGAAAATTTTAAAAGTCGTTCTTTAACATTCTACAAAATTAATACGAATTTAACTTTAACACTTAACATTTAAAAATTTTAATTATTATTTACATTTTTAATTGTGATCACTGTAGTATCCCCAACCTTTTCAAACATTTTCTTCATCTTTTTTGTTATTGGCGCCACCTAATGATTTAACGTTTGTAGAAATAATTTTAGTGACAATTTCACCTGCATTTCTTTAAGTTTATATATTTTTTTTTGCCAAAATCAGAAAAAAAAAATAAAAAAATTTCCCAATCAATTATATTAGATACGACTGCAGCTGAGATTTAATTTTTCTTGCTGATATCGGCCACTATTGTCAACTGAAAGAAAAAGGAATGATTGATAAAAATAATACGATAACACCACAAGTGAAATTTACTTTAACTAAAAATCTTTGCTTTTGCTCTTTATTTATTTACTTATTTATTTACTGAGTCTATTAATTAACAATTCTTAAGACTATTTATACATGTAAGTATATACAATTTTTATAAAAGTTTTTAATTATTTAATGCAATTAAAATATTGCTTTTGATTAAATCCTCTTTCACAGAGAAATCAACATAGAAATAAAGTTTATTAAAATCTCTACAACTTCTTCTAATGGGATCAGAATTAACATAATTGGTTATAAAAGATTTAAATAAAGAGGCGAGTAATGTCGTGCAGGACGCTGCGGAACACAAAAACGTAACGTTTTTAATTAAAAAATTACAGCCAGTATTAGCATTAATTATGTTTCAAATACACACAACATTTAGCATTGTTCTTCTGCTACTTAAAGATGGTAGTTAATAAAAGAGATGTGCAAATGTCGTGATTTGATCGTGTCATGCATGAATCACGCGTGATCAAATTTATAAATAATCACTTGTGAGTGCATTACTCGTGCGTGATCGTGCATGAGCCATTTTTAGGAATCGCGCACGAATTCTCACGCTCTCACGATATATCATTCCTGCATAAGTAAATCTGTAACTGTATCTTTTGAAATAATATATTTTAGAATAGTAAATATGTATGTTTTTTTTTGTCTATATCGCATAGTATAGTATAGTTTATGCATTCCATTGTTGCTTTAAGGAATCGTCAGCAGACTTCAACCACATATTTTGAACAATCGAAAACATCTTATCTTATGCACAGACCTTAAAAAATGATTTGAGAGTTCATAAATAATCACATTTTTGGAAATCATAAGAGGAAAATAAGCGTAGTAGGCCTAGAAGCCGTGTTGCCATTTTTTCCATAAATTTTGCGAAAGGGTACATCTGTGTGCCATGTGCCACACAAGCCTAAAAAAACGTAACCAACTAATTACTAATGAGAAACTGCTTGATTTAGACATGTATTTATTAAGTTAAACAGTTTCAAACATAATTAATAGACAATTTTATAGAATCCAACATGATTGCAAACTGCTTAGATCAATTAATACATGTCTGAATCAAACAGTTTTTCATTAGTTATTAGTTGGTTACGCTTTTTTGTGCAAATGACACACAAGAAATGCCTGATGTAAAGTCAGCCAAATAGAGAGTATCAAACTGCCGTACTTAGCTAGCTATCGCATCGTAATTGCTTTCGCATACCGATAGAGAGTAACTCCCCAAGATTTTAATCACGCGATCCAGGATTTAGATCAAGAGACTTAAAATATGGATCATGCGATCAGGGATTTGGATCATGCGATTCAGGATTTGGATATCGCCATTCAAGATTTAAATCACGCGATCGAGGATTTGGATCACGAGATCCGGGATTTGGATCATGAGATTCAGGATCCGGATCAAGCGATCATACAGTTAGATCACACGATCAAAGATATTGATCACGCGATTCAGAATATAGATCATGCGATCCAAGATTTGGATTACGCGATGCTAATACTGGATCGTAAATCGTGTGGATCGCATGATTTTTATTTTAGAACTCGTAATCCAAATATTGGATCTGTTATAAAACTAGCCGCTGCCTTAAAATTGCTTGGCCAAGGTTGATACCAACTTCAAATTGGCCACGACCATACCTTAGGAATATCGCAGCAGTAAAAGTTTCGTTGCGATTTGTGTAGCGATTGAGAAAATACTATGTCGTAAACATATAAAATTTGATTTAGCTGCAGAAGAAGAACAAGAAGTCAAAAGAGCTTTTTCCAACACGTGCGGCATTTCTAGTGTGATTGTTTACTCAAAAAAGTAGTATATATGTATTTAAAATTTACAATGGCCAGTGGGGACTTTTACAAAATAAATGGTAAAAAAAAAATCACGTGATCCATGATTTGAATCACGCGTTTAAAAATAAAGGTGACATAATCGAAAATATTGATACGCAATGCAAATAATGGATCATGCAATCCAAAATTTGGATCTTGCGTTCTAAAACAATGATCACACGATTCAAAATCCCGTGATTCTAAATGTGGATCGCGAGTCCCACATTTAGATTACGGGATCCCAGATTCATTCACACGATAGAAAATATGGATCATGCAATCCAGAATTTGCATTACGTGATCCAGGATTTGGATCACGCGATCTAGAATTTGGATTACGAGATTCAAGATTTGAATCACACAATCCAGGATTTGAATTACGCGATCAAGGATTTGAACTACGAGATTTTAGATTTTGATCACACAATCCAGGACTTGAATCAACGATCCAAAATATGAATCACACATTCTAAAAGTTAGTTCACGCGATTTAACATTTCAATCACGCTATCCAAATTAAGGATAATGTGATCCAGGATTTGGATCACGCGATCCAAAATATAGATAATACGATCGAGAATTTGGATCACATACCATTCTGAAAAGGGAGACTTCTTTATGATGTTTAAATAAAAATAGCCTATTCTTATGTATTTTTATATCCTGATTACAATGGCATCTTTAATTTTTCCCTATTAGTTTTAGTGTTACAAATATCGTAACATTTAGCATTTGCATAATTTACATATTTTTTTGTATTATTCTGTTAATTTTTTTTTAAGTTTGGAGGAAACTTAAAAATACCTTCTGAATTATTGATCTGCACAAAAATGTCTTTCATGTAGATAGAGTAGCATTGATGAATACATCAGGATATCTTACTGTTATTGCAAAGATTTTAAAAATCGTGTGATTTTAGCTTAGTCCTTAAATTTTTAAATAATCCTTATGTATCAGAGATATTGTGCAATACATAAAAGAAAATACTTAAAATTTTTGAGTTCGACGCCATGCAAAAATATTGCTTTTTATATTACATTTGTCAATTTACAAGTCATTAATGTCTTTTATTGGTTGACCAGAAGAAGTTAAGTTGCTATTTAGATACTCCCAGAGTTGATTGATTTTTTTATTTTCACAGACATCCGTTGAATAAAACATTATTTGGCAAATTAGTGTGTTTTGTTATATTTGCGCCAACAATGTTGTATGGACCAGTCCGGAACATTTTTGTGTTATTTTTAGTTAATAAACCGTATATTTTGAATTAAAAAAAAAATACACGATACAAATAACAGAAAAATTTGGAAAACCAAATAGACCACTTAAGTATCAGCAAAACATGGCGTGGTTGGATGTGCAAAATAAACGAGGTGCCGATATTGCAAGCGATCACCACTTGGTTGCCACTCTGCGAATTAAAATCTCCGCCATCAGGACGAACAACAGTATATCACAGAGAAGATTCAATGTACCAAGGTTTAAAAATCTGGAAATTGCCAACCTGTACATTAATAAATTGATCGAATACGCCTCAAATTAATAGTGAAACGTGAACATGGCCGCATGTCAATGAAATTTTTACTAAGGCAGAGAAAGGCCGCAAAGGGCGCATTTAACTTCAGCAAAACACGCTTGGCTAACGCCAGCCAACAGCAACTATACAACTGCCTTAATTTCGAAGTAAAGTGCAGTGCCCACAGAGATAAACGCAATTGTAGCAACAACATAGCGAAAAAACTTCAAGCAGCGGCTGAAACCCATCGTGCGAAGGACATATATATGTCTGTTAACAAGCTTACAAACAGAAAATTATCGACCGGAAAGTTTTTAAAAAATTATGCTGCTCGCAAAGAAAAGATATGTTTGTAGAATGGTTGAGAAACAATATTATGTTCTGTGAGACAACTGTGTGGTCACTAAAAACTAATTATTGTTATTTTAAGCATTAATTTCGTTACGACAAACAAAGTAATGTTTGAATTTAATAATTACAATTTTGTGTTCATAGAAAGTGCGATATGGTTAGAGTTTAACAATATAGTTTTTTTAAACATTTATGGCTGCAATATAATTTGTGTTAATATGCAAAAATAATATGATGTGAATAACAATATAATGTTTTCCAAAACCATACTATATTAAGTTTTTTAAAAAATATTTTTCAGTAACATCTGTCAGTTCAGTGTTTCGTTTGTAAGCAATCGGTAGTGAACGCGTTGTGTTAAATAAATAAATAAAGTAAAAATAGAAGGATATATCAATAAATATATATATATATATATATATATATATATATATGTGTGTGTGTGTGTACTAGTGATGCACGAATATTCGTATTCGAATTGTCGAATATTCGGCCATTTTCAGGCGAATACGAATGTATTCGTATTCGTCAAATTCAAGCGGATTCGAATACGAATATTTTTCCAAAGAAATTAAATAAATAAACGCATAAATCCTAAATGAAATTTAAATAAATGACTAAAAATTTTAGTTTGTACAAATACATTAATTTTTTTTATAGAAATTTGTGCTTTGTATCATTTTCAAATATTATTCAATGTATTCATACGATCATTAAAATTTTGGGAACTTTTTATTAACTTTAAAGTACGCCAACAAGAGTGTGAAGTCCTTCTTCATAAGAATTGTTTAATATATCATATTGCATAAAATATTCGTATCCGTATTCGTATTCGCGAATATCAAAAATTGACATTCGTTACATCACTAGTATATACATATATATGTATATCTCTTTATACAGACGTGTCTGTATTTCGAATATATATATATATATACATTTACATATGTACATTTTATGTCAAAAATATTAATATGTTTTTATTTCGGATTAACGCACAGCTGTTTTAAACTAAAGATCTAGCAATAAATATATGATTGAAAAACAAAATATTATTATTATATTAAATAATACTGTTGTCGTATATAACAATATTATTATAATATAAGAACATGGTATGGTGAGTCTCAATTATATTTTAGTCACATCTAACAATAGTGTTGTCATTCTTACAATAATAAGATAAAATTTTATTATTAACTCAGATAATAATATTATTAAAAGTTTGCTTTTCTATTGACAATAATATGATTTAGCTACAACCATATAATTCAATCATAGTATGTTGCTGTTTGATAATGGTTACCTCAACCATATTTTTTCTTTGTGTGTGAAGAAAACCCAACAAGTTACATCAAATGCCGGCATCAATAACTGTTTGTCCTGGGATGATTAAAATTAGTGAGTCGATAAGATCTATGAAAGCAAACAAATCTCTTGGTTTGGATAATATCTCTCCAGAACTGCTAACAGCCAACCAAAAAGCCAGTGCACGATTTCTGGAACTCATCATTACAGCGTGGACTCACAAATCCTTACCTGACGAGCTGCCTGATGGATTCATTGTAAATCTTTCCAAAAAAGGTGAATTGACCAACAGGAAAATTTGGAGAGGCATGACCTTGTAAAGCATATTAAATAACAAAAAACTCTCGACAACAATTTCCCCATCACTCAGAAATGAGCAAGGTGGTTTTCCCTCCGGAAAATCTTGAGTTGACCAAGTAAATCGTCTTAGAACAATCTGTTGGAAATCACCACTATACCTAATTTTTATAGACTTTGAGAAGGCAATTTTGCAATTGCCTAAATTTTATTTTACCGCTCATGACTCGCGTTCATACTCAATAAAAATATTTTCTAGGACTAAAGAAATTAAATTTATAATTTTATACACAATCGACTACCGCAACCGCTTTAATGGCATAATTTACCCAAATTAATTCTCTGTAATTATTTATTAGGTTGAAATAATATCGACATTAGACAGCCATCAAATTGTTTCCAAAATTATTTGATTTACATTTTGATTCTAATTAGAAAGCATAGAAGTTTTTGTTTATTAAAAATGTGTCTGTCGAATTTTCTAACACAGTTACACACTATTGCATTAAAAGAAAATTGCAGGTCTACCCAGCAAACATTTTCTATCGAAATTGGCACAAGTAGTTCAGATGTAATAAAAATGCTCAATATTCTAAAGAAATTTGCAGCGTATGTATAACGAAGAACCGGCATGAAGTTAGCATAAGTAACAAATTGCACATGATCTTAACGAATTCCGCCATAAAATATCATACATAAAATCACGCTAGGACTTAATAGTAGATGAAGTGTTTATTACTTTTGAAAGCAAATTTTGCTAAAACTGTTTAACTACGACGCTTCACTAAGATTTTTTTCAAAGGTTTGCACAAGTCTAACGTAACTTTATAGATAAGAAATATTTTTAATGAATTATGCAGCAGTTATTTAATATTTGCTGGCCGTTGGTCAATGACTTCACATTAGCGGTATTCAATATATAGAGCATTTTGCGCTGCAACACCCTTCCCATCAATTGTGATTAAAATCTTTTATTGCTTTCCATAATTCCTATTAGAGAATAAAGACTATTCATGTTACATAGACAAATAACACAAATTTAAGTAACTCTTAAGCCGAGTACACATCTGGCATTTCTTGTGTTTTCATTTTGTGATGTAACTTTCAAAATGAGTGCAACACCGTTCCTATTAAGGGGTTTCTTGAGAATGGTCAAAAGTCTCGCAAACTGTGCAATTGTGCATTTTTACACTCTCGTAATTAAAATTTCAGAGATTTGATTCATAAACTTAAACTGTGCAGTTGTGCATTTTGTAAACAACAACTTCTTGTTTTTTTTTTTTGCTTTCTTTAGGCATTTTTAGACACACACACACTTTTTTATTTTTATAGAAATATGTACTTACGTATATAAATTAAAAACTACTTGAAATTATAGTTTTATTTCTATTAAGTTAATTTTTTGACATTTCATTTAAATTGATTAATTTGTTTGCGCAAAAGTTAACAAATGGCTTCATGAAACAAGGCTCGCGTATATGCCCAAGTGCACAAGTAACCCCTTCTTAGGTTTTTTATATGGAATAGTGTGTACTCAACATTAGTCGTGTTTTTAAATTCTATAAATATTTAAACATTTATTTTTCACTATGGGGAATCTTCCAAATAATTTTGAATGTGGACTACTTTTTATAATTATAACTCATGTACATATCGCACACGAAAAGTGTGCGTTTTGTTTTTTTATAAACCAGTTAATTTAACGACTCTCTAACGACCGCAACAATTTCTTTTGCAATGAAGTCTTCTTGAAGAATATAAAATACGGTTAAATTTGTTTCTATGTTACATACTTGCGTCATCTGTACAATATCAACAGTTCTTTGGCACTATTCAGCATCTGAAATTTTTTGAGTTGTGACTATATATGATTTAGTGTGCGATATGTACAATTTAAAACAAATATATACGAGAACATTATACATATTCGAATATGTTCATGGTAATTTTTTTTTTTTGTTTTAATTAATTAATAAAAAGCTACACCAATTTTGTGTTGCATAAACTCAATTATATTGCAAGTGATAAAGAATATATTTTGTTGTTGGGTGTGAAAAAACTCACCATTATCTTGCATTCCCACCTTGCAAGATCATTTACATCAAACAGTGAACACTACTATTATGAATTTTTTTATGAAATTAGAAGCATAAGAAATTTTTTATTTATTATTTATCAATATAAAAAGTGGAGAAGCACAGCGGATAAAAACAATGCAAAGAATGCATTAGCGATTAATTTTACCTCATTTACCTCATCTATAGTGCTGCTATTGAAAAATAGGAAAACTTCACGAGCAAGAAATTTCATGAAACATTTCATAACGTGAATTTGATGAAAAATTAACTGAAAGAATACTTCCATATTGGTCAAAGTTCAATTATATAAATTATTAATAATTAAAAATTTGTTTAACATTTAAGAGATTTAATATTATAGACAAAAAAAGCATCATTGGTAAAAAATTTTCATAGTTTGCGTAAATATTCAAAAAAAGAGGAACAACCTGCAATCAAAAGGTTATGAGAAAATCAAAAAAGTATGTAAACTTGCGCCTTTTGGACTTCTTTGGAAGTCTTCTATTTGCTGAATAATTTCTTATTGTTTGCCGGGTTAAATAATCATCAACGCGATAATATTTTTCTTATTTGTCTCACAAAAATTTTGCAATAGATCAAAGAGTTTGCAGTTTGCCAATAAGCAAAATAAACAAAATTGAGGAGTAAACATTCGCATAAGCTGGGGCAACTGCAATGACTTTGCTTTTGCAACTGAAGGCCGGGGCACACAGAATCCTTCATACGTTAAACATCGCCTTTTTCAACTGACAGCTAAGTTGAAATACATGGTTTCTTAAAACAACTGTTACATTCAGTGCATATCCGTCAACGCAAAATCAAAAATTGCTCAACTTTTAACTTTTTGCGTACGTTGTGTAGTTTGGCAGATATTTGTTGTTTTTTTATATTTTAAATTATAATAAAACAAAAGAAATAAACTAAATAAATAAAAAAAGTAGAATTTAATAAATAAAATGGAGAAACAACCTTCTAAAGCTGTTCAAACGGTTCCATGAATAAAGTACATGTCAGTAAAAAAAAGGCGAAATTTAACGTGTGACGGGTTCTTTTATCCTGACGAATACAAGGGAAAATGTTGACAATGTAACTACTACTAGAGCTTTAGTGTTGACATAAAGACTAGAGATGTGCATGATGTGAGCGTTTTTTGACTCTTGACACGCAAGCTCACGCGGAAAAATATTTTACTCACGCACGTACACGCACGAATGATATTAAAAATTCTCACGATCACGCGCTCTCACGAATAAAATATTCTTAATCACGCACGCGTGATTTACAACTTATCACGATCACGCACGCTCACGAAAAAGTATATAATCAAACTTGTATGGTTTTTGGGTTGAAAAATAGGTTTTAACAAATACATATGTATGTATGTACATATGTACATACCCAGTGAAAAAAAATGGAAGTCATTCTAGGGGAACTACATTTTCATTGCTTCCAAAAAATCGATATTTTTAATTTGCCGAGAGTGAGCTGAAAACATATAGAAGCTTACTTTAGTCATACAAAACCTTCTAACTCCTCCATAGTGTTAGAAAATACTCACCAGAATTTAAAAAAAATGATTTTTTTAAGAAATTTATGAACTAATTTTAGTCTAAAATTTAAAAGTTATTTTCTTAACTTTACATGAAAACACTGTTTTGTTCTTAAATTCGTATAAAAAGAAAGGAATTGTTAAAATAGGTAACTATTTACAATTTTTCCTAGACGAAAATATTATCAAAGAACACAAAAAAGGGAATTTTTCTTAATATCGCTTCCAATTCAGTGACCAGGCATCGAAAAAGAGAACTTCTTGCAATGACAACCCTATGTAAAAATCATTAGATCCGATCGAAATTTTCACTACTTCCAGATCGCCAATTTTTAAATAATTTTTTGTGTTTAATCCCTTATAAAAGTTGCGACGATAGATTTTGAAAATGTTGACTACCACATTATATTATATAGATAGTTTTTAACATTTTCGACTAAAATTTAAAAGTGCATTCTCATAAACGCGCACATTTTCTCAAAATTTAGGAAAAATCTGGTTGTGTACCATAAAAAAAAATATATTAAAATAGTCTTATTTCCCTAAATTGAATTTCGTACATCTGTTTACTACTCCTGAAAAAAATATAACAATATATATAAACAATCTCGAGTTATTCCAGTTGTAGGGTGCAGTTCAAAAAATATATAGAATGCGTTTAACTTATCTCCACATTATTCACACATTAGCTGTTTACAACTGTTGTGATTTCTAAAATTCTACATAAATAGAAACGCAAAACTAAATTTGGAATATTATACCATTAGTATACACTTTTGTATACATATACAGTGTACATATGTACCCTTTTCGCAATAAAAAATATTTCTCATAATTAAACGATGTGTTTTTCCAATTAAGTGTAGTTTATGCTAAATACTAGTTTTTTTAAGGTTTTTGCTCATTACTTTACAGCGGCATCTGGAGGGGCTATCTGGTTATGCTACTGCTCGGTTTTGTATAAGGCTGGGCTTTCATCTCTGTGTCATACGCAAAAGAAAGCGTAGCCACTAATTACTAATGACAAACTGTTTGATTCAGACATGTATTTATTGATTTAAACAGTTTCCAGCCATGTTGAATTCTATAAAATTGTTTATTGGTGGTTACGCTCCTTTGGACACATGGCACACATGAAATGCCAGATGTAAACTCAGCCTAAGCTTCTAAGTCTAATACGCTTATTTTGGTTTTTCAAATATATTATTATTTTTGAATTCTCAAGTACTCGAAGTTTTAGAAAGTCTGTGCATAAGATATGAGGTTTGTGACTGTTCAAAATACGTGATTGAAGTCACGATTTGTTAAACCAACAATGAAATGCATTTAGAAAATGCTTAAATACCAGAAAATAAATTTCAAATTAAAACACACAGATTTATTATTATAAAATAATTTATTTCAAAAGATTCAGTACAGTTACATGTCGCACTTAATCAACAAAAGGTGAGAAACTCTAAATTTTAGAATTTTCAATAGAGACGAGAAACTGTTTGTGCTTATATTTTAAGAGAATTTGAAAATCCGAATGCATAGTAGTAAGCAAATTCCATTTGAAAATATATTTCCATTGTTTTTATTCTAAAATCTTGTAATTATTGTTTTGAAAAGAGTCACAAGTGAAGTCAAAATTGGGCAATTTTATCATAAAAACAGTCACATTTCGAATTAAAATCATAAGGTAAAACAAATTTTATGAACAAAAGAGTAACCGGAGCACGCTGAAATTTTTATGGTAGATTTGATTTCTTACAAAAATTGAAATTTTAAAAATTTCAAGTTAATACCGTCTTGTTGATTCAGTGCGATATGTATGTAGTCGTACCTGTGCATGAATGATATCTCTTGAGAGCGTGAGAATTCTTGCGTAGTTCTTAAAAATAGCTCACGCACGAGTAATTTATTTTAAGTCACGCTCATGTACGATCACGTGATTCACGCGTGACACGATGAAATCACGACATTGGCATATCTCTAATAAAGACTGTGGTCTGACTGCAGGGTAGCTCTATCTACCTATCTGTGTAACTGTGTGTGTGTTTGCGTGCGCATGTACGTGAAAAATATAATCTGGAAAATGTTTGGAATAAAAATTATGATCGTGATATTGATGGGTGTTGATGCGGCAAAGAAAGTAAATGAATAACAAAAACAAAATCTGACGATGATCGACAAGACAAGATCATCAATATGGTCATAAGTAGACAATCCCACATGTGTATTTCATTGACTGAAGAATGCCTGTGCTAAAGATGTACGTCATATACATTTTTCTAAACAGAAAAAGTTCAACTTTTTCTCTTTTTGGTGAAAAAAGTGTTCAAATGCAGCTGCAAACATTAATCAAAAGTACGTATTTAAATATACTTACATATAAATATATGTAAGTACATTTGTTTGTGCTTGTGAGATTTTAACATGCACTTGCAAGCTGCATCATGTTGTGCCGCAGGCTGCCTTTCAATAAATCATCGAGAAATACTTATGGATGTATGCTACAAGTGTTACTCCATCATACTTATTACTATATTTTTTTTTTTTTTTGTAAAGATGACCTAACTCATCTTGGAGTACGTAAAATAATATGTTAGAAATTTACTCACACTTCTATTAAATGCTTAAGTTTTTATAAAAAATTTCTGCCATTTGTTTTTCCGCAAAAGACAAGATTCCATTCTTTTAAAATGCTGTCATTATCATATGTGGTCATGGTATTTTAGCTCGTTATTTTATATTTTTCATGTAAAAAAAATGTTTACATATTTTACATTTGATCAGTTTATTTGTCCATTTTGCAGTCACACACACGTGCTTTTATTTTAATAAGCAACATCTGTGCAAACATGACGCCAAATTTGTTAAACACATTGAAAATGATCATGATGCCAAAAGATTTTTTAATGCATTCCATATGAAGCAGCTTTGCCTAATATTAAATTTTTATTAAATGATATTTTTAAATGTGTTTCAAATTAATTTTGAATGCCAACAATTTGCATAACTGAAAGTATAACAACATTTTTTGATTAAATGTAATGATATAGTGAAAAAGAATTGAAAGAAAAAATCATTAATTATTTGGAGTTGTAATTTTTTGCTAAAAGAAAAAAATATGGCATATATAAGTTCCTGAAATATTCTAGTTACTGTCAGTGTCACTATATGCTCGTTTGAGATAGAGGATGTGTTCAAAGCCTTTACATAAAATCAGGCTAAAATAATTTTTTGTTGCACTTTCTTACCCAATAAAACTTCTGTGTATAAGTCCTATGTATGTATATCATATGCTACAAACATATTTGTCATAATATTCCACTTAATGGAAATTTTATAGTGAGAAAAAGTTATTCACGTTCTCATATCTGATTCGTTTGCTTAATAAATTAATCTGTTTTTTTCACTATATTAATAAAAATTAATGCATTTTCCTTGGCTTTTTTTTCTTAATACTTTTTTATATTTTTATTTCGTCGACAAAATACTTATTGGACTTTACGAGTAATTCGTGTATTTTTTTAAAACGATTTTCTATTGTAGCTTTACATTCTATTTAGTGATTGGGATTTAAAAATTTTTTATAACTCCTTAGTTCTCAACCTGAAATTGTATAAAGAAATTGTGAAATTCATTTTCTGGGAAACTATTCCCAAATTACTCCGAATGCGCTTAACACATTTTATAATAGTGTAAAAAGAAAATTTCATCGTGAATTTCATTTAGTGCTAATTCACACGGTGAAATTTAGGACGTCTATTTTTCTTAAATCGCTTTTAAAGTTACTAACAAAAATTCCTTGAATGCATACGATGTTATTTTTTGGACGTCTAATTTTACTTCTCTCCACGCATATAGCCAATGACCTAGAATAGTCCCAATAAAAAATAACAATAAGATAGAAGAGTAACATTAAAACGTAACAACAACAATAACAACAATGCAAAGAGAAATATGAAAAAAACCATGGAAAACAGAAATCGAGTCATTTTTTCTACCCCCCTTTCTTCTCTATCTACGTTCGCTATCAAACCAAAAATCACGTCGAAAAATAGACTGCATAAAAGTCTTCGTGCGAATTATGTGTTATACATATTTGATCTTTTTTACATCAACTAATTCATTGTCTAATGGTATATTGTAAGTAAGTATCCTCACAAAAACATAAATGTGAAAAAACGCCAAGTTCCCGATATAAAGAAATAAAAAAATATATATTATTTTCTCTTTCTTAGAAGAGTAAAAATATTGCCATTATCTAAAAATTATATAACACCCATACAATTACAAATTTATATAATGCATACTATATAACAGTGATAGGTATTGTACCAAACACGAACTTGGTCAACATTTTTATCTCACTACCGAAATTTTGGAAAGGAACTTAGCCTTTTTTCACATTTATGTTTTTGTGAGGATCCGACTACTTTTGGAAAGGTTTTCTTAATAAAGCTTCTTAAAATTTAAATTTCTAGTCTGTTATAGTTCTATTCACAATGTCAGCTCCAGTTCTAAAGGGCAGAGTTACATAAAATAATGGGCTATAGGGTGATCTGTGCACCATTGCGTCATAATAAGGACCGAGTAATTTAATTAATTTTTTAAGAGTCATCTGAGTAGAAATATGTAAAATGTAGTGTACATTTTAGTGGGAGTGACCCCGCATATTTTTCTAAAGTCTGCTCAGACGAAGTACTTTTGAAAACGCAAAACAAAATGCTAGCTTGAGTGCATGCAAGGTGTCAATACAGTAGCTTGTGGTTTAAATTTATCTAGTGGATAACTTACCTTAGCCTATTTTTTTTTTTTTTTTGCAAAATTTCAGTTTTCTACCGTATAATATTTCAATAAAAATTTTATAAACGTGGCCCTACTTCCCTAATTTAGCAATCGGAGCTTTCAGTTTTTTCCTGTTCGTAAGCCCTTTAACTTAAATTCTTAATTTTGAGCTTAAATTGCGTGTCCATGCCCCCAATTGAAACTTCCAAGATTTCAAATCTTTCTTGGTGACCTCTAATTAAGATTTATTTGTGTATTGAAATTCTAGCTTGAAATGTTGTGGCCGTTACCCCCAGTCTCCGTCACTTTTTTAAACTCAAGATTTTCTTATGCGCAGCTCTCAATTATCATCGTACCCTTTTTAAGATGATAGCTTTTTCTTAAAGCTTCAATTAAAAGCTTCAGTACAAAATTATCGTGGCTCCTGCCATTCCTGGTTAAAATCTTTGGGTTTTTAGTTTTTTCTATTTGGTTTCTCATCTTGACTTACTTGCGTATCAAATTTCAGCTCTCTAGCGCAAATTTAGTTATTTAATTTTTACGGGTGTATTCCTGTTGACATTTTTTAAATAATTTTTTTTTGCCAGTGACAATCATACATGTCAAGTTTCGTTGGAAATGGATATTAATTTTTAAATAAATAGTATGTTTTAATCTGCCGATTCGAAGTACTTCAATAAGGAGGTTTAAATTGTATCGGCGTGTTAACACCCACTTTTTTCAACGCCAAATTTCAATAAAATCGCTTGAGGTAAATGTTTTAAATCTTCTCTTTTAATTGTTTGCTGTATTTTTTTCTTATGGACGTGATACCGCCCACTTTTTCAATCTCAATACCTGCTGTAGCCATTAGTTATCTTTCCTGTCGAGTTTCGTTGAAAACGGATAGTAATAAATATATAAATATGTAGTATATTCAAATGTGCTGACCCGAAGTAAATGAAATAGGTGGCTTAAATTATATGGACGTATTATCACCCACTTTTTCAAATTTATAGCCTTGTAATATTGCGATATGTATGCCAAATTTCAATCAAGTCGCTTGAGTTTAACGCCTTAGATTTGTTTTTTAAATTCTGAGACTTATGGGCGCAGCCGCGCCCTCCTAGGTAAAATTTTTGGGTTTTTAAATTTTTCTAATAACTTGCTAATCTATAACTACTCTTTTGTTAAATTTCAGATCACTAGCGCAAATTTTAAATTTTTTGTTCTTGTGGGCGTGTTCCCGCTTACTTTTTTTAATCCAATGTTTTCTTTGGCTATTGTTTATCTTTCCTGTTTAGTTTCGTTGAAAAGCGATAATAGTAATTACATAAATAGTACATTTAAATGTCTTGACCGGAAGTACATGAAATAGTAGGTTTAGGCTGTATGGGCGTGTTAACGCCAATTTTTTTAGCAACAATTTATAGGCTTTTATTATTGTAACATGTGTGCCAAATTTCAATAAAATCGCTTGAGCAAACGCCTTAGATATGTGTTTTTAGTGCTTCATCAATTTGATGAGTGTGTCAGTGGTCAGTGGTAAGTGGTCAGTGAGTATGTCTTAAAATATGCACTTTTTGCACCTCCATATCTACGGAACCTTTCATTGTAAAACTTTTAAACTTCGTATATGAGGTTACATGCATTTATTTTAGTTATGGTTTAAATTTTATAATTTTAAGTTTGCGGGGAACAAAGTTATGATGGGGAAAGGGGTAAAAACAGCTCGAATGGCTTCCTGTAAATATACACACTGCTTGCATTGGCCGGAACTTGGCTTGGCGCACTGCCGTGAGCCTAGATCTATGCATGTATAAATTATCTGGCCAACTTGGTAACTTTATTAAAGCGCGCAACTTATAGTGCTTTCACACTGACATATTTTTAATAAAAGTTTCTTTTAACGTTAAAACCTGGTTTTTTTGAGATGTCGCTTGAAATATTTTCATCCTAAAATAGGGTGCAGCAGCAACAATAATCAAAAACTGATGAATAAACAAAGTATTTTGGAAGAAAAACAACGAAAATATTTTCATTGACCTCTGGGAAGTAAAAATAGGCGATAGGCGACTAACATCGATCCGCCAATAAAAAAGTTTTATTTTGTGATGTTATTGTGCATTTTTTATATACAATAACTTGATTTCCAAGCAATTCTTCAGTTAGTATTACTAGTTCCATAATTTTAAAATATATATTTAAAAAATATAAAATAATTTCCATATTACAACACATTGTAAGATTTCCGAGTTTTTCATAAAAACAGAAACAGTTGTTGTACAGTTTGTCAAATAAGTGTTATGAAAAGCAAAAAAATACAGCAACAAACATGCGCATTTCTGCAGGAGATTTATTTTATTTTGAACAAAGTTATTAGAGTTATTGCAAGTTAATATCTGATTTTAACAAACTTGCAGTGTGAATGCAAAATCAGCTGTTTATGGTTTTAACGTTAAAACCAAGTTTTAACTTTCAGTGTGAAAACACTATAAGGAAGTTCAAGAGATGAAGCCACAGTCAGTCACTGGCCACTGAATTATTCGGACTTCAGCAGATACTAAACCTAATGTAGCACCAGAGCGCCCTCTTTTTTAGTGTAGCAGAAACATCAGCAAAGTAAGATAACCAATAAAATGGCTACTAAAGGTAGCTTAAAAATATTTAATACACTTTATTTAATACCAGAGGCCCTGCAACACTGCATTTTTAAGAACGTGCAAAAGCAGAGTTGTAAAAGAATAAAGCTTCCTTGACCACCTCTCTTCTCTATCAATATCCCTTTCCTAAAGAAGGTAACACATAGTAACACTAGTAGCCATTGATTGCCTTAGTGTTAGAATAGAATAAGGGGGGAAATCTTGTCCAAAGACCGGCACTGGTACACCTGATGGATCTTTTGTACAATAGATTTATGCATTAGATAAATTCAATCTCTGTATGACTCTCCTTATGAAGATCAGTACAGATATTGCATAAGTCCGCCTAATCATCTGAACACAAAAACTCAGATTGAAACACACGCCTTCTATTGTCACAAAATACGAAACACTCACAAAGAATGTGTGTCGTCGTCTCATCATCTTCCAAGCACTAGCGACGCAAAGTTGAACGAACTTGCTTACTTTTCCACAGAGGATAGTTCAGTCCAAAGTGACCAGACAGAACATTAGTAACAAGCCGAAAATTATTCCCGTTGAAGTTCAGGATGCCTTTATAAGTAAATGGCTGCATCAAAGCTTTGGCCTGCCTTAAATCAGAAAAAGACATTACAGTCGACCAACTTATGCCACAAAACGGGCCCATAAAAGGAGCAGCAGAAGCCCTCTTGGCCAGTTCATCGGCTTCCTCATTACCTGGATGACCGCTGCGGCCAGGTATCCAATAAATGGAAACCTTGTTCCATATGGATAGCTTTTGTAATGAGTCGAATCACTCTTAAACTAGCCTGGGACATAATTTCCATGAAAGGAGAGATTTAAGAGCTGCCTGACTATCGGAAAAGATAGTTATATGCGTATTCTAATGCCCCTATTTAAATTAAAATCAACACATTTGTTGATTGCCTGTATTTCTGCCTGAAATACCGTAGGCCATTTGTCCATGGACAAAGAGGTTTTTACGTTGGGCCCAAAAACTCCAGCACCAATTCCATTCTCCGTTTTGGATCCATCCGTATACCAACATAAACTTCCGAAATCCACAACGGGACCGTTTTCGTCCCATACTGTCGAACCTCAGTTCACAATTTATCCTATCACCAGACATTCCTAGCAGTACTAAGCTCGGCATCGTATTGCCTGAGTGCTACTTCTCTTTAACAAAAAAAAATTAAAGAATAAAAAAATTTTTGCCCAACGTGGCAAGTTATAGCAGAAAGGTTGCGAGTATTTAAAAACAGGTATAATATTGAATAGAAATGTTAAATTTAAAATATTTTTAAGTGAAACATTTGTAAATTTTAATTGAACTTTAGTGATTTTTAATCAGAAATAATTTTTAGGCAGGCTTAAGTTCAGTAATTTCAATTCTTATTGAATGAAATATTTTTATTAATTAATGTGAGTTTCTAAAGAAGACAAGAAAAATTACTGAACTTAAGCCTGACTAAAAATTATTTCTGAATAAAATATTTTTGTTTGAGGCTTGTTAAGCTATGCTTTTTTTTTCTTTCGACATACGGATGTTTTTAAATTTCTCCAAAATTTTTCGGATTGTAGTCTGCTGACAAGTTTCTTGAACAGCAACGAATTAGTTTATTCATTTCGAAAATTACCCGAAACCAAGAGGCAAACAGACCGAAAAAATGTTTAAATTGTTTTTAGTTATAAGTATGATATTTACTTTCATTTACTAAGTTAAGTAAAAAATCAAAACTCAACTCTTTTGAAGTAGCATATGCCCTTCTTGCCATTAGTAAGAATATATTTTTCAATGTTTTAATGAATTGTGCATAAGATTGTATTTGTTAAATAAAATGACGATTTTTTTTTGTAGCAAAGAAATCACAACCAATTTTAAAACTATAAACTACAAAATTTAAGCTAACTAAAATAAGATAATGGTACGCACTTAATATGAATTTTATCAAAATACATAAATGTTAATCGATATCAACAAGACATTTAACCCAGTTTATGCAATTCACTGATCTTGTCCACATGACTCAGTGCTACGGTCACTTTTCTAAGAATGAATATCATTAAATGATCAATTAACTGAGCGATTAAGTCAAATCTGTTAACGATTGAATAAATAACGTGCAGCGGGACATACATACTTACATACATATTAAAAATCGATTTGAAAAATTAATATAACACATAGGCGCGGCGCGGCTTCCTAAAAAACTTAGATCATTACATACAAATTTAGAATGTCTTGCAAAATTCAATATGCATATGTTAGTACATAGATGATTGCTTATATGAAGCAAAAATTTGCGTGTCGCTGATAGGAATTGCTTAATTTTATTATGGCTGTTAAGTAAAATATTTTGGAACTACACAGCAATAATTCTACATACGAAATTTGTTGTCCTCAAATTAACACAATCTGCGTCTGTATGCCAATTAATTCACTTAAACCCTTCTCAACTTATAATTTTAATGTATGTATGTATGTTAAGGCTCCAAATTTTCTCAAACTATAATATTTTTATTAAAAATTTCATGAGATCATTGATGATCGTTCACCAAAAATTTTTATTTAAGCAACTATAGCTTCTATGGGGAGTTTTAAATTAAACAAATGAGAAGTTTAACTCATATCATAGATGAATCATTTTATTTAGTGTGTTAAAATAAAATCAAATTCAATGGTAACAATTGCCAAATAAGCAACAATTATATAACTTATCGTTTACTTATTACTTATTTTTGTTTTATTATATTACTTATTTTTGAGTTGTACTGCGAAAACTCGCTTTATTTATAAATATTATTATTGAATTAAAGTTGTCAAAATTCATCTCCGTAGCCAACGACACATCGTTATCGAAACTTAATTGTGACTATTTTTTAACCGACTTAAGAAGGAGGAGGTTAACAATTCGTCTCTATTTTTTTTTTAGGTCTGGAGCTTCATAGCGCGGTACAATTTTGATCGATTCTAAAAATCTTTTTATTGTCTCAGAGAGTAAAGGTTTTTATTGGTCCCATTGTAAAAATAAAGTGGGCGAAGACACACCCACAATTTTTTTTAACTTGATTTTACGATTTCTACTCATCTGATTCTGCGAAACCTATAAAACACCTAGGTTCTTGTAATTACGCAATTTTAAAGTTGAAAAATGGGCGGAGCTCAATAAAATGTATTATAACATTTATCGTGAATCTACTTAACCGATTTTTTCGAAACTTACCACACACCTTGAGTCCTAAAATAAACTTAATATTCTTTAAAAAATGAGCGAGGTCACGGCCATTATAAATTAATATAATATTAAATAAGGGTATAATCTTGCGTTCAAAAAATTGGGCGGGGTACGCCTATTGAATTTTAGTATAATATTTCACGTGCTTGTACTTAACCAATATTTACGAAACTTGGCACACAAACAAATCTTACTTTTAACAAGTAAAAGTGCTATATTCGGCTGTGCCGAATCTTATATACCCTTTACCAAAGTGCGTTTATGTAGTATAGATATACATACATAAGCACAGAGATACGTAGGTACATATTCATTTTGTAAAAAATTCATACTTTTTTTCTAGTGCAATTTTTAGGTTTTTGGCATTATGTTTAATTTGGTGCTTTTTAAATTTTGGCGATTTTTTTTATATAGGCAATTTTTTTTTTGTTTTTTGCGATTTTTTTCGGTTTTTGGCGTTTTTTTAATTTGGCGATTTTTTCGTTCCGGCGATTTTTTTTCATTTTGACGATTTTTTTTATTTAGGCGATTTTTTTATTTTTTATATATTTAATTTTTTTTTGTGTTTTTAATTTTGACACTTTTTTCTCGTTTTAGCGTTTTTTCGAATTTTGGCGTTTTTTTATTTTGGCGATTTTTTTTTGTTCTGGCCATTTTTTTGATTTTGACTTTTTTTTCATTTAAGCGATTTTTTTTTTGCCGACTTTTTTCATATAGGCAATTTTTTTTGTGTTTCGGCGATTTTTTTCGCTTTTTGTCGTTTTTTTATTTTTGGCGATTTATTTTCGATATGGCGATTTTTTTGATTTTGGCAATTTTTTTTGCATTTAGGCGATTTTTTTTAATTTTTGACGATTTTTGTTCATATAAGCATTTTTTTTTGTTTTGGCGATTTTTGTCATTGTGGGGATTTTGTTTTTTTGTTTTGACACTTTTTTCTCAGTTTGGCGATTTTTTTCGGTTTTTGGCGCTTTTTTAATTTTGGCGATTTTTTTTCGTTCTGGCGATTTTTTTGATTTTGCCGATTTTTTTCATATAAGCGATTTTTTGAATTTTTGTCGATTTTTTTCATGTATGCAATTTTTTTTGATTTGGCGATTTTTTTCGGTTTTTGGAGTTTTTTTTTTAATTTTGGCGACTTATTCTCGTTTTGGCTATTTTTTTTCATTTAGGCGATTTTTTTTTTAATTTTGGCGATTTTTGTTCACATAAGCATTTTTTTTAATCCATTTTTTTCGGTTTTTGACGTTTTTTTTTAATTTTAGCGTTTTTTTTAATTTTGGCGATTTTTTTTCGTTTTGGCGATTTTTGAAAATTTTTGGCGATTTTACAATTTTTGGATTTTTTAGTTTGACCGTTTTTTAAAATTTCAAGAGTTTAACTCTTACGGTTTCCAAGATATAGCAATTTTTCAAAATTACATAGTCAAAATTGCATTAACTGATGGACCATCCTTTAATATAAATTTTTTTAATTTTTGTGTTAATTGATGTAATCTATACAAAAATACACTAATTTTACAAATTTCAAGTGTCAATATGCATATGTACATACATAATGCAATTGTATGTATATTACATAGGATTTTAAAAGTTTTCGTCACTCATTTTGCAACACCCTTTAATTTTTAGGTTTTATATATTTGTTGTTGTAGCGACCAAAGTGCTACATATACTGTCCAAATTTCAGACCCGTAGCTTTTACCTTTCCTGAGAAAATAGCCTTCTTCCTAAAACATGAAATATGTTTAATTATTAGGAAAAAAGTTAAAGTTTTCCAACCCTGGAAATGTTTTTTTAATTTGTTAAATTTTTAAAAATTTTTTTAATTATAAATACCAATTTTATTCATACCGAAGTATAAAATAAGTTAATTTAATAAAAAAGTAATAAGAACTTGTTTTCTATAGTTATTTTCTACGGGTAAATTGAGTTTAAGTTTTCCAGCTATGAAACCGTCTGCTTGATTTTGCTGATTTTCAATAGCAAAATTTTTCGGAAAATTTCTGACACACCAGTCCAAGAACGAAGTCTCTAGCTCTTCTGGGAGCTTGGGAAAACCGATTTCACGTACAGACAGACGGACAGACGGTCATCGCTTGTTCGTCTTCCCTATGCATAAGGATCCAGAATATATATACTTTATGTGTCGCTTATTAATATTGTAGAAATTACAAACGGAATGACAAACCTATAAATACCCTTTTACCATTTTTTGGTAAAGGGTATAAAAATACACAATATTGTTTAAACAAATGGGTGTAGCCACGGCCCATAAAATTTAATAAAATATTTCACTAAAAAGATAAAAATAAAACTAAAAAAAAATTAATCCGATTTCAAACATAAGCACTACAAAGCTAAGAATAATATTAATCTAGTTATATAAAATATTTTTACATAAGTATGTTACATATAATACATATATATATATTACTTGTTTTCGGTAGTTATTTTCTATGGGAAAATAGAGTTTGAGTTTTCCAGCTCTGAAACCGTCTGTCCGATTTTGCTGATTTTCAATAGCATTTTAGCGTTTTTGTGTCATTGTGGAAATATATTTTTAGTTTTGACACGTTTTTCTCGTTTTGGCGATTTTTTTCGGTTTTTGGCGTTTTTTTTAATTTTAGCGTTTTTTTTATTTTGGCGATTTTTTTGGTTTTAGCGATTTTTTTAAATTTTTGGCGATTTTATAATTTTCGGATTTTTTAGTTAGACCGTTTTTGTAAATTTCAAGAGTTTAACTATTACGGTTTCCAAGATATAGCAATTTGTCAAAATTACACAGTCAAAATTGCATTAACTGATGGACCACCCTTTATTTTAAATTTTTTTAATTTTAGTGTTTATTGTTGTAGCACATATAAAAATACACTAATTTTACAAATTTCAAGTGTCAATATACATATGTACATTGGTACATACAATTGTATGTATATTAGGTGGATTTTAACATTTTTCGTTGCTCGTTTTGGAACACCCGTTAAGTTTTAATTCTCATGTATTTGTTGTTGTAGCGATCAAAGTTCTTGATACTCTGTCCAAATTTCAGACCCGTAGCTCTTACCGTTCCTGAGAAAATAGCCTTCTTCCTAAAACATGAAATATGTTTAATTATTATGAAAAAAGTTAAAGTTTTCCAACCCTGGAAACGTTTTTTTAATTTTTTAAATTATTAAATTTTTTTTTTAATTATAAATACCAATTTTATTCATACCGAAGTATAAAATAAGTTAATTTAATAAAAAAGTAATAAAAACTTGTTTTCGGTAGTTATTTTCTACGGGTAAATTGAGTTTAAGTTTTCCAGCTCTGAAACCGTCTGCTCGATTTTGCTGATTTTCAATAGCAAAATTTTTCGGAAAATTTCTGACACATCAGTCCAAGAACGAAGTCTCTAGCTCTTCTGGGAGCTTGGGAAAACCGATTTCACGTACAGACAGACGGACAGACGGACAGACGGACATCGCTTGTTCGTCTTCCCTATGCATAAGGATCCAGAATATATATACTTTATGTGTCGCTTATTAATATTGTAGAAATTACAAACGGAATGACAAACCTATAAATACCCTTTTACCATTTTTTGGTAAAGGGTATAAAAATACACAATCTTGTTTAAACAAATGGGTGTAGCCACGGCCCATAAAATTAAATAAAATATTTCACTAAAAAGATAAAAATAAAACTAAAAAAATTAATCCGACTTCAAACATAAGCACTACAAAGTTAAGAATAATATTAATCTAGTTATATAAAAAAATTTTACATTAGTATGTTACATATAGTGTTGTTTCAAGTTGGTGCCAGTAATACAGGTACTAAGCACATAGGAACATGCCCGCTAAAAAATTTGCAAGTACTTTTTATGTACATACATATATATATGTATGTATGTATGTGCTTAGTTACCAATATTGCTGGCACCAACTTTAAACAACAGTATAGGTAACATATGTATGTAAAAATATATGTAGGCGCACGGAAGTTTTTAATAATGCAGTTTTACAGCGCCATCTGGTGTCAAATGAGGCGTATTAAATTTTGAAGCTGTGTTTAGTAGCCAATTTTATTGATTATTTTCCTTCGCCGATGATTCTGTTTCACAACGGAGGACAGCGCTCTGATGTTACATTAGGATTAGTATCTGCTGAAGTCGGTATATTTGAGTGACCAGTGCCTTATGCCTTCATCACTAGAATTTGTCCCACAACAACTAATACAAACGACACTTATGGCATCAGAAAAGTGCTTGGTGTTGTTATTTTTAATGACTGTCAATGATCCAAATTTGCGCTATTTCCGGATCGCAAGTTGAAAATCCTATAGACTAACCTCCAAGCTCTTTTGACTGGGTACTTTCTTAAAATACAATTGTATGAAGTATCTTTCTGGAAAGGATATTTGGAAAGTTACACTAAAATACCCCTTTAAGGTACTTTTTGAAAAGTTACAATTTCCCAAAGGTTTTTTCGGAAAGTTTAGCTACCCAGCTAAAAATATTATGAATGGTCCATATATTTTTAAAATATGAATAAAATATGAAATCTATATGAATGCCCAGCAAAAAATTTCAAAAAAGGTAATCGAGTTTGGAATTAAGCATTTTTGTTGGAAGCTTTTCCCTACTGTATTACCATCTTAATGATTTAAACAAGACGTGAGACTAAAATAATCGATTCTTGAGAACAACTTACATTTTTTATTTGGCAACTTTTTCACGTAATCTGTTTAATCACGTAAAAAATCATTCTCTTCATTTATCAACTTGTACATAATTTTTTTTTAATTTTAGGTAATGTGATTTGTAAGCGAGTAATGGAATTTGGTAATCAGAAAAGTAAGTCATTATATGGCTAGTAGTTGTGATGGTAATGTGTAATTTTTTGCTGGGTATGTATGAATTCATGTATGGAAATTTATAGGATTTTACATGTAAAAATTATTATATATGAATTGATATAAGGGCGAATATAAAAAAGGGTTTTCATGAGAATGTTCAAAAGTCTTGCAAACTGTGCAATTGTGCATGTTTACACACTCGTAAATAAAAAGTCAAAAATTTTATCGAAATTTATTTACACAAACCTGTTAAGTTTGCATAATAATTTAGACTCGTTAAGCTGTGCAATTGTGCATTTTGTAAACACCAACTTCTTGCTTTCTAGGGTTCCGTACAGCAAAGGTGAAAAAAGGAACCCTATTGTTTTCGCTACGCTGTCCATCTGTCCGTCACACGGTATTTTCTCAGGAACCGTAAGAGCTACGGACCTTAAATTTGGACAGAGTATGTAGAACCTTGGCCGCTACAACAACAAATACATGAGAATTGAAAATTAAAGGGTGTTCCAAAACAAGCAACGAAAAATGGTAAAATCCCAAGTAATATGCATATAATTGTATGTACATATGTATATTGACACTTGAAATTAGTAAAATTTGTGTATTTTTGTATAGACTACAACAATTAACACTAAAATTTAAAAAAATTTAATTAAAAGGTGGTCCATCAGTTAATGTAATTTTGGCTATGTAATTTTAACAAATTGCTATATCTTGGAAACTGTAAGAGTTAAACTCTTGAAATTTTCAAAAACGGTAAAACTAAAAAATCCAAAAAAAAAATCGCCAAAACCTGAAAAAAATCGCCAAAAATTTAAAAAAAAACCGCCAAATCGAAAAAAAAGCGACAAAATTAAAAAAAATTCTAGCACTAAAATAAATCGCCAAATTCGAAAAAATCGTTTAAATGAAAAAAATCGCCAATATGAAAATAACGCCAAAAACCGAAAAAAATCGCCAAAACGAGAAAAATGCGCCAAAACCAAAATAATTGTTAATGTTAAAAAAATCGCCAAAATGAAAAAAATCGCCAAAATTAAAAAAAAAATCGCCAAATTTAAAAAAACGCCAAAAATTTAAAATAAACGCCTAAAACCGAAAAAAATCCTCAAAACGAAAAAAAAGTGCCAAACTAAAAAAAAAATCGCCAAAACCAACAAAAAATCACCTATATGAAAAAAAGCCAAAATTAAAAAAAATCGCCAAAATAAAAAAACGCCAATATAATAAAAATTGCCAAAATTAAAAAACTTCAAAAACCAAAAAAAAAATCGCCAAAACGTGAAAAAAGTGCCAAAACTCAGAAAGCGCCAATAAATTCAAAAAACCCCCAAACTAAAAAAACGCTTAAAACCGAAAAAACCCAAAAACGAAAAAAATGCCAAAACTATAGTTTATATTGTTCGTATTTAATTACATATCTCGTGCCCATACGGAACCCTTTGTGCGCGGGTCAAAGTCGCACTTCACTGAATTTATTTAGATTTCTTTAGACATTTTTAGACACATACACACTTTTTTATTTTTAAAGAAATATATTAATATGTTTCTAAACTAAAAATTGCTTGAAATTTTCTTATTTTATTTTTATTAAATTAATTTTTTGACGTTTGTTTTAAATTTGCATAAACTGTTTTCGCGAAAGCCTCAAAGGGGCTTCATGAAACAAGTCTCGCAAGTTTGCCCAATTGCACAAATGGCAATTTTAAGAGTTGTCATGAAAACCCTTAAAATGTTTTATAATATATGAGCTCATATATGGAAATTTAATTAAGAAGCTTTTCATATGTGGGTCTCTATATGTCACACCGCAATTGCATTAGTTTCTAATCTGACTTCTTAACTTAAATTTTATGTATGAATATGAGTTTTGTGTTTTTAACTGACTTCAAAAAAAGAAGGAGGTTAACAATTCGTCTCTATTCTTTTTTTTTTTTTGTAGGTGTGTAGGTTCATAACTCGGTGCATTTTAAACTGATTGTTAAACTTTTTTTGTTGTCTGAGAGGGTATAGCATCCCATTGATCCCATTTAAAAAAAAGTGGGCAGGGACACGCCCACAATTTTTTTAACTTAATTTTACGATCTTTTACTTATTGGATTGCTGCGAAACCTAGCAAACATCTTTGGTTCTTGAAATTACACAATTTTTAAGTTGAAAAAGTGGGCGGGAGTACGTCCATTAAAATGTATTATAACATTTCAGATGGTTCTATTTCACCGATTTTTATAAAACTTGTCACGCAACCTAAGCTTAAACAAAGGCACAATCTGTGGCGTTCAAAAAAGAGGACGTAGCCACGCCCTATGAAATTTAATACTATATTTCACTAAAAAGCTAACAATAAAACTTTAAAAAAAAATTAAACCGACTTAAAAAATAAGCAATAAAAAACTAAAAATAATATTGATCTAGTAGTTAAATAAAATATTTTTACACATGTTACGTATAGTACTTGCTTAATTCACAAAACCTCTTGTATCTCTGTATCGATTGTATTATCATATTAAATACAAGAGTGTAACATTTGTTGTATGAAATTTTCATATAAAAATTAAATACACTATTACACTTTTATTACATATGTTTTTAAAATGTTGTATTCAGAGAGCGGCTCTCTGATAGAATTTGTATGTAGCTTGTTCTTTTCTTTTTTCATTAAAAATACAAAATACATTAATACACTACACAGAGGGTGTTCACAATTATCAAACAAAAAGTGTATTTGATACACAAATACACGATTCAAATTGTTGTGAATTAAGCAATTGTGTGAAGTTGGTGCCAGTAATACAGGTACTAAACATATAGGAACATGACCGGTAAAAAAATTGTAAAAACTTTTTATGTAAATACATATATATATGTACACTCTAAAACACTTTTGTTGAAAATTAGGTCGGTAATAGTAGTCAACACTTTACAGACTACTTTCGACCTAAAATTACACAACTATATTTTTAAACCTTTTGTGGCTTTTTAAGCACAATATGCTTAATTTTGAATAAAATATGTTTAATCATGCTCACACCCATTAAAATAAATAAATAAATAAGTTTCATGTACGCCCTTTTCAATAAAACTGCAAACATTCACCAAACACTTGATCAGAATATCGGACCACAAATTATTTTTAAAAACACTGTTTTTATTAGAAAGACTCCGTGAAATGCACTAAATCATTATTATAATTGGCAAACACTTATAAACTGCTTTAAATTTAATTTTATTTAACTTAATAAAAAATATGGCGTGCTTCTCTTGCAACTTGTACGCTTTTGTACTTCTACTTATTTTGTTAAACATATTTCTGCTGTTTAACACATATATGCTTAATTTTCAACATTCTGACGTTATTTAGACATATCTGGCTGTAATTTAAGTACAATTTGCTTAAAAATAAACATTTTTAGCAGTAGATGTCAATTTTTGTGTAAAAGAGGACAAATATTCTCTATTTTATACAAATAGCAACAAAATCGATAAAAATTTAGACATTAAGAATATTTAAACAACAAATTAGGCAATATATGAACCTAAATTTGGGCTAATGTTTTAGAGTGTATGTATGTATGTGCTTAGTTACCAATATTGCTGCCACCAACTTCAAATGTAAAAATATTTTATTTAACTAGATCAATATTATTTTTAGCTTTTTAGTGCTTATTTTTGAAGTCGGTTTAATTTTTTTTTTAAGTTTTATTTAAATAATGGATTCAACTTTCCTCTTAAAATGATGACCAAAATGTCTTTTAGTTCGCTTTTAATTATTTTGTCCAAACAAATGTTTCCTTAAATACAAACTCCGTGTTTCAAACTTAAAAAAAATTAATTTTAGTAGTTTAATTTATTGCACAGCAGTGCGTTTTTTTGAATAAAGAGAGTATGAATATGAACTTTGCATACCATATAGGGAATATTTGCACACGCATGTATGACAATGTATGAATATATATTATCATATATGTATGTCCTTATACCCTCATTTTTCGGATCCGAACCATATATGGGATATTATATATGCTAAATACATATTTTTTTAGCTGGGTATTTTTTATTATACCGTTTACCAAAAAATGGTAAAAGGGTATATATAGGTTTGTCATTCCGTTTGTAATTTCTACAATATTAATAAGAGACACATAAAGTATATATATTCTGGATCTTTATGCATAGGGAAGACGAACAAGCGATGTCCGTCTGTCCGTCGTGAAATCGGTTTTCCCAAGCTCCCAGAAGAGCTAGAGACTTCGTTCTTGGACTGATGTGTCAGAAATTTTCCGAAAAATTTTGCTATTGAAAGTCAGCAAAATCGAGCAGACGGTTTCAGAGCTGGAAAACTCAAACTCAATTTTCCCATAGAAAATAACTACCGGGAACAAGTTTTTATTACTTTTTTATTAAATTAACTTATCTTATACTTCGATATGAATAAAATTGGTATTTATAATTAAAAAAATTTAAAAACTTAACAAATTAAAAAACTTTTCCAGGGTTGGAAAACTTTAACTTTTTTCCTAATAATTAAACATATTTCATGTTTTAGGAAAAAGGCAATTTTCTCAGGAACGGTAAAAGCTACGGGTCTGAAATTTCGACAGTGTATGTAGAACTTTGGTTGCTACAACAACAAATATATAAAAGCTAAAAATTAAAGGGTGTTCTAAAATGAGTAACGAAAACTTTTAAAATCCCGTAAGAGCTAAACGGTTGAAATTTTCAAAAACGGTAAAACTAAAAAATCCGAAAATTATAAAATAGCCAAAAATTTAAAAAAATTGCCAAAACGAAAAAAATCGCCAAAATGAAAAAAAACGCTAAAATTAAAAAAACGCCAAAAACCAAAAAAATCGCCAAAACGAGAAAAACGTGTCAAAACTAAAAATAAATTTCCACAATGAAAAAAAAAGCCAAAAACCGCAAAAATCGCAAAAAAAAACAAATGGTTATGTGAACAAAAATCGCCAAAAATTAAAAAAAAATCGCCTAAATGAAAAAAAATCGCCAAAATCAAAAAAAATCGCCAAAACGAAAATAAATCGCCAAATTTAAAAAAAAACGCCAAACACTAAAAAAATCGCCAAAACAAAAAAAATCCCTATATGAGAAAAAAAAATTGCCAAAAATTAAAAAAATCGCTTATATGAAAAAAATTGTCAAAATCAAAATAATAGCCAAAACGAAAAAAATCACCGAAATTAACATAACGCCAAAAACCGAAAAAAACCGCCAAAACGAGAAAAAAAGTGTCAAAACGAAAAAAAATCCCCACAATGACAAAAATCCCCAAAAATTGCCAAAACAAAAAAAAATGCTTATATAAACAAAAATCGCCAAAAATGAAAAAAAAAATCGCCTAAATGAAAAAAAATCGTCAAAATAAAAAAAAAACGCCAAAACGAAAAAAAATCGCCAAAATTAAAAAAAACGCCAAAAACCGAAAAAATCACCAAAACAAAAAAAAAATGCCTATATGGAAAAAAAATCGCCAAAAATTAAAAAAATCGCTTATATGAAAATAAAATCGGCAAAATCAAAAAAATCGCCTAAACGAAAGTAAATCGCAAAAATTAAAAAAAAAAATAATAATAATAAAAAAATAAAAAGAATAAATTGCCTATATGAAAAAAAAATCGCCAAAAATGAAAAAAATCGCTTAAATGAAAAAAAATCGCCAAAATCAAAAAAATCGCGAAAACGAAAATAAATCGCCAAAATTAAAAAAAACGTCAAAAACCGAAAAAAATCGCCAAAAGGAGAAAAAAGAAAAAATCGCAAAAAATGAAAAAAACGCCTAAATAAAAAAAATCGCCAAAATCAAAAAAATCGCCAAAACGAAAATAAATCGCCAAAATTATAAAAAACGCCAAAAACCGAAAAAAATCGCCAAAACAAAACAAAAATTGCCTATATGAAAAAAAATCGCCAAAATTAAAGAAAAACGCCAAACACTGAAAAAAATCGCCAAAACAAAACATAAATTGCCTATATGAAAAAAAAATCGCCAAAATTAAAAAACGCCAAGAACCGAAAAAAATCGCCAAAACGAGAAAAAAGTTTCAAAACTAAAATAATTGCCAAAAAGAAATAAAAACGCTAAAAACCGAAAAAATTGCCAAAACAAAACAAAAATTGCCTATATGAAAAAAAATCGCCAAAAAATAAAAAATCGCCTAAATGAAAAAAATTTTCAAAATCAAACAAATTACCAAAAGGAAAAAAGTCGCCAAAATTAAAAAAAACCAAAAACCGAAAAAATCGCCAAAACAAAAATTTTCAAAATCAAACAAATTGCCAAAAGGAAAAAAGTCGCCAAAATTAAATAAAAGCCAAAAACCGAAAAAAATCGCCAAAACGAGAAAAAAAGTGTCAAAACTAAAAAAATTGCAAAAAAAAAATAAAAATAAAATAAAATATATAAAAAATATAAAAATCGCTTAAATTAAAAAAAATCGTTTAAATCAAAAAAATCGCCAGAACGAAAAAATTGCCAAAATTAAAAAAAACGCCAAAAACCGAAAAAATCGCCAAAACAAAAAAAATTGCCTATATGAAAAAAAATCGCAAATAAGCACCAAATTAAACATAATGCCTAAAACCTAAAAATTGCACAAAAAGTATGAATTTTTTCACAAAATTAATATGTACCTACATATCTCTGTGCTTATGTATGTATCTCTATACTACATAAACGCACTTTGGTAAAGGGTATATTAGATTCGGCACAGCCGAATATAGCACTCTTACTTGTTCATTCTATTTTTATGCAATGTTATGAAAGGATTTTAAAACAAGATTTTTTAACTAAAATTTTTTTTAGTTTTACCAAAATATAGACCCATTTTATTTCTAAATGTTATTTTTTGAAAATAATCTTTTTAGTACGTCTTTTTTATAAAACAATGTTATAAGTCGTTTTAAGTATAAGGCTTCATATATCCATTTTTGTTCTATTGTTTTTCTTTAGTTTTTTATGCCAATGTGCAGCAGCATTCACAATATTAAACGTTATTAAATAAAACGAAAAACTACTTAGCCCTGAAGCTTCAATAAACAGAGTACCAGAAATTAAAATTATTGGTTAAACATAACTTTGCCGCTGTTTTTCATACTCGTATGATGATGTTGTTTCTGATCATGTTGCTGATGATGCTTTCAAAATAAACAACATGTTCTCGTACTTTGTGCTGCTCATGTGAGTCTTTGCTCGTATAATATGTTTGTTGAGGGCTTTAAGTTTTGGGTCCATTTCAATTATTTTTTGTTGTTGTTTATTTTCTGTGTATGATCATGTTCCTCAACGTGTGAGCTGACATGTTGGTGGTCTGTTCCATAGCAGAAAATCAAGAAAATATTCAATTCAAATTGCAATCAGATACATAACAAACAGCACACTCTTCTTAACATTTTTGTCCGAATTTATATTTATGATTCACTCGGAAGATGAAGTAGAGGAATAATAATGAAAAATGTTTATTTTATTAAATGTCTGCATCTGTTTATTTACGAACTGGCCATTATATATTTTTGGCCTCTTTTTTAAAAGGTTTTTGATGATTTTTTTCTTTTTCGACCACACATTTGTTTGGTTAACCTAAATATTTATGTAGATGCTGCTGTTGCTGAAGGACAGTGGTCGAAAATCAAAAATTATTATTATTAAATTATTGTTATCTAATCAAAAGAGTTTGTTTTGTAGAATGCATCGAAAATTAATTAGTTTTAAAACGTTTAATGTAATATTTTCAAGTGAGAAATTCTCAACACTGAAGCTTTGTCCTTACGGTGCTTTTCAACTTAACGCGAAAACTTAAATCTTTTCGGCAAAAAATTAAACAGTGTTAATACTCCCTCTGAGATTAAAATGAATCGCATTGAAAACCCATAATACATTCGAAACACTCGTCAACTCCGAGGGAGAAGGGCAGAAACCCAAATGGTATGTCAAGTGATTAGAAACTTTTCGCTCCATACGGTAGCGGGTTCGGCTGATATTTTCTCAACTCTCCTTCAGAGAAGTATCGACCTAGATCTTTAACATTTACTTCAAATATGAATTACATTGAAAGAAGCGCAAGTTGAAGTTATACTAAAGCGAGACCCAAAGGCTTACAGGCCTATAAGGTTAACTTTATTCATACTGAAAAAACTGGTAGGAATAGTGAATACAGTATTGAAAGAGGATATATTCAAACCCTTAACTGTATATGTAAGCTCCATGCCTACAATAGAGGCAAATTTGTAAAGATGGCACTACAGGAAGTTGTACATTACATCACATCGAAAGATTATTGGATCTAGTAGGTCTTTATACGCTGACAGTATTTATAGATATTGAAGGGACATTCATCAATGTGACAACCTCCAAACTTAGTGACTCTATGAGCATCTTTGAAATACACCAAGGCTTTTGTCATGTGCTTTAAATGTGTAGATTAACTGTAAAGTGAATGATGTGAAGAGGAGGATAAAAGTGCGGTAGAGAGCCCCTTAGAGATGTATTTTCGTTACTATAGGTTACCACAACACACAGTCCACTGGGGACGTGTACGCTGTTGTTTAAAATAAATTAAGATTGAAAACTTGGACCTGAAAATACTGCGGCCTGAGAAAACGTTTTGAAAAAAATTTTAAATTTTATTTAAATTTTTTTGGCAAAAAAAATTAAAATTTTTTTATTAGGACAATTTTTTCATTTGTTTTTTAAACTTTCATGGGACGCACGTTCATCCACAATATGATATAAAAATTAATTAATGCTAGAAAACTGATAAAAATTGCGATTTTTAGGTGCTTTTAACCAAGTTTTCGGTCTTAATTATTTTTTAAATAATTGATTCACCTTTTGATGAATGAAATGACTTTTAGTTCGTTTTGAATTATTCGTCCAAACAAATGTTTCATTAAATACAACCTCTCTCTCAAATCTAAGAAATTTAATTTTAGTAATTTAATTTATTGCACAGCAGTGCGCTTTTGTAAATATGTTTGGCGTAAATACGGATTTTGCTCAGCAATTATTTTACATTTTTCCGTATCGCTTCTTGCCCAACCTCCAGTAGATGGGCGCAGAGGTGATTTATACTCAACGAGAGATATAAGCTTTCTAGCAGCGCGCCGCAAAGAGTAATAAAATGCTGGTGTGACATCGAGATTTTCCAGATAATGTTTAAGAGATGCAGTTTTTTCATATGCAGCAGCTCTTTGAGTCGTTTAGTGCACTCTTTAAATCTAATTTTATTTTGGGGTGATCTGTGCTGTTGCCATTCTCTTCTAGCTCTTCTATTTTCCCCTTCGATACGCTCAATATCTGTAGAATAAATTCTGTTAAACCCAGTCTGCGAATGGGGGTAGTGGCATGTTCAGCAGCCTGTTTAATATTTTCGTTAAGATTGGCAATATTAGATTCAACATCATCATGAGTTCTTAGCTTACTATTTTATGTACCATGACTATTGAGGTATTTTTTGAACCCCAGCCAATTAACACGATTGATCATCTTCACATATGGGTCAGGTAAGTCACTTCTTAATGGGCTACAAATTGTAACGATCGTGGGACAGTGATCGGACGAGAGACCTAGAGAAGCTTCAACTTGAATTAAATCTCTAGAGATATTTTTTGTGACGCCAAAATCTATAACATCCGGAATTTTTTGAATGTCAGTAGGCCAATAAGTAGGCTCCCCACTCAAAATGACATCCAAGCCCATTTTTGAAATTGTGTTGAATAATGCTCGACTTCTGGATGTCATGAGACGCGAACCCTAGAACGTATGGTTTGCATTATAGTCACCAGCTGCTACAAAACAAGGTCCAAGAGATTTGTAGAAGTGCTCATACTGATTTTCAGTGGTTGAAAATCTGGGAGGGGAATAAATTGATGATATGACGATATTTGTACAAAAATTTTCTGCAAAAATATTCTTAGCTTGCGTATATTCTTCACTAACGTTGTCAAGGATATACTGCTTGAGCCTTGACATAATTAGAATTGCAGATCCACCACATGCTCTTCCTCTCGGGTTCGTTGTATCATATAAGTTGTTGCTCGCTAATATAATTTACTATTTTACAAAACAAATTAGACAAAACCAAAAAATAAATAAATACTAATCCTAATTTAACTTATTTTTAATTTTTAATTGATGAAAAGGAAATTTAAATATCGCTGGATTCACTGAATATTCATTTCTCAAGAATTTATTATATTATATCACTCTCTGTTAAAATCATTAATTTAGTAGTTAAGTTTGGGAGTTCTTCTATTAAAAATGCTTAACTGCAACTCGATTACCCTTTTTTAAATTTTTTCCTAGGGTGTTCCAAAAATGGCTACCAGCAATTGTTGAAACAAAAGGAAATTCTTTCATTTCAATTTTTCAAACTGAACTCAAAGCCATCACGGAGATTCAAAAATAGTTAAAGGAAGTTGATAACAGAGTATCAATTCGTATTTTAAGGAGTTTGAGAGGTATAGTTAAAGCCTTAATGAAGGAGGAGTTTAAATTTCGTTAGCTCCTCCAATGTAAAAATAAGATAAACTCATACGTATATCGCACATATCTACAGATAATATGAATACTGTTTCAGCATGGTATAACAGAGAGCAAAATGGCTGATAGGATTGGCAAGATGGCATCAACATTGAATAGTATCGCACTACGGAACGTCGTCAGACCTTTTACGGAACTCAGAACCAAACTCAAACAGTGGGCGATTGGAGAATACGAGAAAATTTTTAAAATACTATTGTGAAGAAGAGTGACCCGAAACCTTTAGGTAAATCCGAATTAAGAGAAGTCAAGAAATAACCTAAGAACCGTTAACATAATAACCGATTACAAAAGAGATTAGATTTCATATAGGTTAGGTTGTCAGGAAAGATAAAGTTATGAGTCCAGCTTCCTTGGGTCTAATACAATGATCCCTTTTGTGTTACTTGTGAGTTGAAGAGAAGATAGTTAGAATGGGTGATAGAGAAGAGATAGTAATAAAGAAGATATGTTGTTGAAGGAAGACATAGAGGAAAGCTTCATTCTTTGCCAACTCTACTTTTTGTAAGTGTTTTTAATAATGTAGTTCTGCAGCACATCTGGCTGTGCTTAGTAGCCATTTTATTGGTTATTTTACTTATCCAATGACTCTGCTACACAATACCGATGAAGGAGGGCGCTCTTTTGTTACATTAGGATTTTTATGGCATAAACCGGTGTAGTTCAGTAATCAGTGTATATAACAGATACAAAAGGGGACACTAATGCACATCACAAAAATGAGTGATGTTGTAATTTTTAATGACTGTCAGAGACCCGCCTCAAACCCAGGACCTTCGGTATTGTAGTGAGCGTACTAAGTACTCAAGGTTTCATCTAGCTTGCATGTAGATCATGCGGAGAGGAAGACTACATTTTTGAACTCTACCCTAGGCATTGCCCAGCCTTTAGTCAGCTTAGACGTAAGGCTTAGGGACTCTGATTTGAGAGACTCTTTAAAGAATACATAGAATGAACTAGTTTGCTTTCGTAACCAGTTTATTATAAAGGGGGTTTTAAATGAAAGTATCCCGAAAAAAGATGATAGATGACATCCCTACAAAAAACTCTGGGAAGCGCATCATAATTTAATATTTTTTTTCAATCCTCTTAATTTTTAACTTGTGATTCCACTGTAATTTATGGTAAGTTGGCCTTCGTTTTTTTTGTATTATTCATTGATCACTTACAGCCCACGGGATAATTTCATACAATTTAAGTTTAAATTAGTTTTAGAAACCTTAAACAAATACACGATATTAAAAAAATGCTCGCTACTCTTGCCCAAAGTTTTATTAACAAAAAAAGAAATTATCGAAATTCTTGGCTTATTTTTTTTGGTTTCTTCCAAAAATATTCTTGACCCTCGTCTTTATTAAAATTTGAAGATAATTAACAATAAGTTAAGCCAAGAAAAATAATTTTCTCAGAAATTGTTTATTAAAATTTTGTCTGAAAAATTAAACAATTAAATTTTCTATATAAAACTAGAAATAAATACAATAAAAAAATTCAATTAAATTATAAATTTAAAAAAATTCTTCGTTATATTGATGTGAAATTTATGCTTTTTATAAAAAAAAATTCAAAAGAATGTGCATCAATAACTCAAAATCGAAAAAATAGACATAAGCAGTTATATAGAAAAACCGTAGAAGCATGAGCTTTAAAAATTCTACATTGCAATTGATTTGTAATTATTTTCATACACTTAGCGTTCTCATTGATTTTTTTGAATTTGTTGCTGTTTTTGTGCTTTCGAATTGACTTTTTGAATTTGATCATTAGCAGAAGCGAAAATATCATAAACTTTATTGTTTGTTCTAGTTGTTGATGATTTCAATGCAATACTTCGTTTTCGATATACTATTTTTTTTTGTTTATTTATTTTCAGTTTTCATTTTTACTAAAGTTGATTTGATATTTGATTAAAACCATTTAAAACTCAATTTCAATCAAATTTCGTTTAATTGTTTATTTTTTTAAACATTTATGAAGAAATTGAAATTTTTGTAATTTTGTTTAGTGTTTACACAACGCAAAGAGAATGTTTTGTTGAGTAAATAACTACAAACAAAAATTTTTCTAATTGGAAGTCAGAATAAATGCGATTTAAATGCGTAAATGGGCTGGTAATTTTCTAATATGTAATGGCATATACTCGTCTTTACCACAAACGGGACGGTACTCTCTTAAACGAGAGTACTTCTTACCTTTTTTTTATAAAATGCACAAGAATAAAATTGCTGCACCCAATCACTGATTAAAATGCAAGTACTAAACTAAGCTTTAAGTTAATTTCAAGCTTTGGCAAGAGTATGAAATTTCAAAGATGAAAACGTTTATTGTCCTTTGGTTTTTCCTTTCCAGTGAATGGTGCAAAAAGAATGGCAGTATTCGGAATTTGAGGCAAATAGCTTTGTGTAATATTGTAGCTTTTCTTTATAATTTAGCATCAAACTAAACACGAATCCACGATATTGTGTATTTATATTTACTCAAGGCCATTTGCATCAAACACCGATTATAGCCCATGAGAATAATTTTTATATCTATAACCAGTGTTGCCATATAAGAGGAAAAAACTTTTTTTGTATTTCATAGAAATTCTTCAACAAAGAAACATCTGGAAATTCTTACGTTGCCTTGTCTTGTATGAATAATATAATCAAGAGCGTGATCTGAGCTTGTCACTGACACTCACGTGTCTGTATCAGTGGAAAAAAAATTAATTGCTGATTGTCTTAAGGAACAACTAATTTCTTGGCCAAAAACTGCATGACTGCTCCACAGTTTAAAAAACTGTGAAAAGTAGTTAAATATGCACATACGACAACGCTGTTCGTAATTTCAAACCGTAATTTATTTTTAACTAACGCAGATGAAAATAAAAAATTAATACAAAAAATAATTGGGAGGATGTAGCTCCAGTTTGGTTCCTTTGCCAAAAAAATTGCGCAAAAAGACGCTCAGTAATTTTTTTCATTGATTGTACTTTTGCACATCAGATCGATATGAAACTTAATATTATTCGTAATTTATGTCAAAGTCAGGCAAACACAAACATATTTATATTATATATGTATGTTTATAATATCAAAGAATTATTTTCTTAGGTACGTGTACTGAAACACGTGTAAATAATATAATAACGAAGTGTCCACGGGAGGCATTTTGCTTGTCTCTGATTTATTTGTATTTCTATGTGTACGAGCGCCATTAAACTTGACAAACAGTTTGTGTACTTAGAATGACACAGATTTGTGCCTAAAAAGTTGGCAGTGCCATGACCATTTCAACTTAATATTAAATTTCAGGTTATTCTACTCGAATGATTTTAACGAAACTTGACACACCCTTTAAGCTCTAAAATAGGCGATATCTTGCATTTGGTAAAGTGATTTGGACCACTAATATTTGCAAAAGGGAGCATGACCCCGCCTCTAAACACTTAAAAATTGGCGCTTAAAAACTAAAAACATAGTTTTTTTTTAAATATAAGTACTGAAATGTTAAAAGTAATTCAGATTCATTTAAATTAAGCACTTTGATGTATTTTTTTAAACTAACTAAATCAATTACTAAAAAATAATTCAGCTTTTGTTTTATTTGTAATTGCATGCTTGTAAACGTATATCGAAGAAAGTATATGATCGGAAGGCCAACCTTTACGTTTGCGCTCTTTATTGTTTGAACAGTATAAATATTCCTACGATATTAAAATATAACGATTCAAAATACAACATTGTAGAAGCAACTCTGTACACAGTGTTACCAGTACAAAAATTTTTAATTAGCAAAGCTGCAATTCATAATAACAGTCAATAGAAATTTTCACAAACTTCTAGAAAAAGTAACGTGAGTTTCTCAAAATTGCTTAAGAAGACTGGTTTAGTCAGTTTGGTTACCATTATAAATCCTCAAGCGCAGCCGATTGACAGATGGTAACATTTACATAGCAGCACGAACCGTCACGGTACTATGTGTGATTATGATCTGATTCATAAGCTTAAATTAGACATCGTTGAAAGAGAAGATATGATAAGCAATTAAGAAAAGGCTACTTAAAAAAAATCACACATAAAAAGTTTAAATGTAACATTGGGCCTAATTAAGAGTATCGTAACTCATATTAGACAATCGACGATTTCGTAGTAGATTAAAGAAACAAATGTCGCAATACGACACTCATAATTAGATCCATCATGTTTCGGTTTTATTTATGTAAAAGGGTTTTTCTTTGCAAAATGTTTCCCTATTTTCGCAAACTGACTTCTACTTATATTTGAGGTTAAGGTCGAATTTTAAGCTTTATAGTGTTTTCACGCCTAAAGTTAAAACCTTGTTTAATGTTAAAACCATAAACAGCTGAATTCGCTTTCACACTGCAAGTTTGATAAATTCAGTATTTAACTCACAGACTGTCTAATAACTTGGTTCAAAATAAAATAAATCTCTTACGTAAATGCGTTTATTTATTGTTGTATTTTTACTGATTTTTATAACACTTATTTGACGAAATGTAAAACTGTTTTGTTTTGCATGAAAAACTTAGAAAATTTACCATGCGATCTAAAATTAAAATAATTTTATATATTGTAAATCGACATTTTACAATTAGGAACTTCTTAAACAAAGTGAAGAAGTCCTTGGAAATAAAGTTATTATGTATAAAAATGCACAAATGCATTTTAAGATAAACCTTTTTCATGGTCATGTGGGTGCCAGACATATCGTCTATTTCCACTTTCCAGGGGTCAATGAAATTATTTTCGTTGGTTTCCTCCCATTTTAACTTGGCAGCACTGAATTTAGCACAGCGAAAACAAGGTTGCATTTCATAAAACCAACTTAAAAACAATTAAAAAAATTTTTTTTTTTGGTTTTAACAAAAACAATTTGTATAGTAAGACCAGGTTTTAACATTTAGTTTTAACCTTACAACCAACTTTTATAAAAGCCATGTCAGTGTGAAAACACTGTTAAGTATCTAGAGACGCACAGAAGGTTTTTGTTAACATCATTCTTTTAGAATATTTTAATTCTTTCGGCAGTACCTTTTCGGAGTATGTCCTCTGCCCTAAAACGCAACGTACTCATAGTTTTGTGCACAAAATTGAGCACAGATATAGGAGCATTATGATAAGCTTAAAAATTAATTTCACACTTGTTGGCACTGTTGCCAATTCAGTTATTTTCTTGTCAAATCTTGCGATTTTTAAGTACATTTTTCGGGAAAAATTATGACTTTGCTATTAGCGGGAATCCTAGCGATTTTTCTTGCATCAAAATTTGCGTAAAAATGTGAGCTTGCTTAGAAGGAGTGAACGTATTTTAGGCAAACTATAGCAAAAAGTGATTGAATAGCCCTACCGCAGTGCAGGTTTTAAAGCCAGAAAGTTAGTTAATCCTCACATCCATCTTGAAAAACGCTTTCATACATATGTAAGTAAATATTTATATTATTAATCTTTTAAAGAGCGTATACATACAAAAGTCAGCAGGTTGGTCAGCTCTACTTTTACTCTGTAATAGCAGAAGCCTGGGACCAAATCTTCACATCCGTGAACGTACAACTCGTCACTTAAGAACACCATTTTCGGATTATGACATACGTGAACGTAATGAAATTCCATTCAGCTCAAACGATTGACGTATCGATTAATTTGTTTTCGTACGATTGACGATACGATCACGGATGTGACGATTCGACCCCTGCTTTGTTTAAAGCTTTTTTTACAGGGGAATTCCCGAATTCTGTACTAAATAAATTAAATGCAATAATTCTAATAATATCGCTTATAATTTGTATTATAAAGATGTATAAATATGTATAAAATGAATATGTTAAATATCGTTACCTAAAATGCAAAAAGTCGTAACTAAGAAAAATTTCAAAATTGAGTTTTTGATTGATTATTACGAATGCCTTAAATTACATGTCTAGACATAAGTTTACAATTCCCCTATCAAACCAGACGCTTTTATTAACAAAAAGGGGACTTAACTACAAGTTCTCATGTAAAATTATATTTTTGTTAGTTACGACCTTTAGAATTTTAATTAACGATATACTCGTACATATGTATAGGATTGTTAAAAGTATAAGACCTTCATTAACCTTTTATATTGTTTTTATTTTGTATTTTATAAAATTTGCAGAGAAATTTGGGAAGTATGAAAGAAATTAAGAGGTTACTCTAAAATTTTTTAAACAACATAAAGTTAAATTTGTTTTTTAGCCATTTATCGCTAAACTTTCATATATTTCTGAAACTTAGCTATTTTCTATGTATTTTCTTGTGAAATTTTGCGATATTTGTTGGAAAAAAGTTGGGAACAGTGCTTCTTGGCTTTTCTGCTCATTTTAGTTGTTAAAACTTTGACTCAAAATGCCAAGTTTTGAGCGTTAGTGCCAAATTAAGAAAGAGCAGCAAGTAGTGCTTTTAAAAAATATTTCTATTTCCTAAAATTACTTTAATAAAAACTGGGTGTATTTATTTTTTCAGTGTAAAGCATAAACTTTTCGTTAAAGATGATCCTCACAAAAACATAAATGTGAAAAAAGGCCAAGTTCCTTTCCAAAATTTCGGTCATCAAAAGTAGTGAGATAAAACTTTTTATCAAGTTCGTGTTTGGTATTGTAAGGCTGTTATATAATTTCTAGATAATCTGCTTACTTGACAACATTTTTCCCGATATAAAGAAATGAACAAATATACATTATTTTCTCCTTTTTTAGAAGAGTAATAATATTGACAAGTAAGCACATTATCTAGAAATTGTATGTAAATATGTTGCATATTTAAATGTTCTGACCCGAAGTACATGAAGTAGGAGGCTTAAATTGTATGGGCGTGTTAATGCCCACCTTTTCAAGGAAAATTTATAGCCTTGTATTATGGCATAATGTATGCCAAATTTCAAAAAAAAAACCTTAGATTTGTTTTTTAAATTCTGAGCCTTATGAGCGCAGCCCCACCCTCCTAGATAAAATTTTGGCTTTTCAGATTGCTCTAGAATTTTGCTAATCTATAACCACTCGCTTACCAAATTTCAGCTCACTAGCGCAAATTTTAAATTTTATTCTTATGGGCGTGTTCCCGCCTACTGTTTTTAACCTCGAATTTTTTTTGGCTAGTAGTTATCTATCCCGTTTCGTTTCGTTGAAAAAGGATAATAGTAAATACATAAATAGTGCATTTAAAAGTGCTGACCCGAAACACATGAAATAGGAGGCTTAAATTGGATGGGCGTATTAATGCCCACTTTTTTCAATAATATAATAATCTTTAACTAGATTAGCAAAATACTACAAAAATCTAATAATCCAAAAATGATACCAAAGAGGGCGGGGCTGCGCCCATAAGGCTCAGAATTTAAAAAACAAATCTAAGGCGTTAAACTCAAGCGATTTTACTGAAATTTGGCATACATGTTGCTATAATACAAGGCTATAAATTTTCGTTGAAAAAATGGGCATTAACACGCCTCCTATTTCATGTACTTCGGGTCAGCACATTTGAATATGCTACATATTTACATATTTATTACTATACGTTTTCAACGAAACTCGATTGGAAAGATAACTAATGGCACCAGCAGGTATCGAGATTGAAAAAGTGGGTCCATAACAAGAAAATAAATTAAATGTACGCTAGTAAGCTGAAATTTGATAAACAAGTAGGTCTAGATTAGCAACTAACTAGAAAAAATATGAAAAACCGGAGATTTTTACCAGGGGGCGATGATATTCCAATAAAGCATACAATTAAAAGTGTAAATTTAAAATATTTGCATCAAGCGATTTTATTGAAATATGTCCAAATGTTGGAATAATGCAAAGTTATAAAGTTTCGTTGAAAAAAGTGGGTGTTAACACGCCCATACAATTTAAACCTCTTATTTCTTGTACTTCGGATCAGCAGATTTAAATATACTATTTATTTAAATATTAATATACGTTTCCAACGAAACTTGACACGTATGATTGGCACTGGCAAAAAAAATTTATTTAAAAAAGTGGGCGGGAATACGTAAATTTAAATAATTAAATTTGCGCTAGAGAGCTGATATTTGGCACGCAAGTAGGTCAAGATGAGAAACCAAGTAGAAAAATCTAAAAACCCAAATATATTAACCAGGGGTGGCAGGGGCCGCGATAATTTTGTACTGAAGCTTTTAAATGAAGCTTTAACTTAAAGCTGAAAATCCGGAGTTTTAACCAGGAGCGGGGTTATTTCAATAAAGTACTCCATTAAAAGATCAAATTTAAATTGTTTATTTCAAGCGGGTTGATTGAAATTTGGAACAAATGTTGGAATAATGCAAAGTTATAAAATTTTATTGAAAAAAGTGGGTGTTAACACGCCCATACAATTTACGTGGCAATATTTTTACTTTTCTAAAATAGGAGAGAAAAATTTTTATTTGTTCATTTCTTTAAATCGGTTAAAATATTTTTAAGTTAGCAGATTGTCTAGAAATTATATGACACCCTAACGATTACAAATTTATATAATACATAACATATTTCTATGTTAGATATTGTGGCGAACAACAACTTGGTAAAAATTTATATCTCACTACTTTTGATGGCCGAAATTTTGGACAGGAACTTGGCCTTTTTTCACATTTATGTTTTTGTGAGGATTTTTATTTACTCCAAATATAACAAAGGTAGAACAAAATAGTTTTCTTAGCTACACTTTTATAAGTATGCGCTTTAATTCCCATACTTTTATATAAATGACAAATAAAAAGTACTCGTATGATCAATCGCAAGTCCAGTAACAAATAAAATCAGTTTTTATTACCCTTTTCAACTGGGTCGTTATGAATCTAATGATACAAAAAAAGCAGAACGTCAAAGCTGGTGTAATAATGAAACAAAATTACCCATCCGTTAATTACCAAACAGATTTAATACAGCAGAGAATTATCAGAATGAAAAATTATGGACTCGTGCTTGGCACAATACTCATTCGTTCATTCATCATTCAATGATCCCTTCCGAAAAGGACTCATTCAATTCTTTCATTCCAGATATAACATTGACTTGGTACTAAGAAGTCAACTATTTATTTAGCTTTGGTATCGATTTTAATGGATATGCCGGGCTTATATTGGATCCAATTTGCATTGCATATATTCTATGAGAAATTAATACGGTTTCCACATGCAGAATCCATTTTACGACGAATGACGAATCTTCATTTCATGAATGAAGATTCTGCAAGCACTTTTTGTGAGCTTGACACGAGTGTTGACTGTGTAGAGAAGCATTCAGTTCTGAATTTTTAATCTTTCACGACTGATGGGTTCATTCCTTGCCATTGATAGCCAAATTATCACTTTAAAATCGTCTGAGCCTCCCACAGCAAGTTGTGTCCGCCAAACATAAGGTTTTAATTCTGGTATCAAAAGTTTTTAAATGTAAAATAAAAAACTGTTGTGCTTACATTTCAATAGAACAATACATATGTAAATATAAAACTTAATGACTGCCATTTCACTTGACATACTCGTTGGATTGTACGAGTATATCCGAATTTGATAGCGGAATATGAAGTTAAGTTGGTTATAGAAAACTATCGAATAAGAAAAAGTTTAGTTACACAGAACAAAATTTTTTCCTTTCAATTGAAAAAATACAAATATCAATTTAATTGAGTTAATTAAACTTTTCTTCAAAAATTTTATTGATTAAGAACTTAATTGAAAATTTAATTGGGACAATCAAACCTATATTCAAAAATGTATATTATTAATAAGTTTAATAGACACAATTAAATATAATTTTTTTGTTGGTGTTTTTTGGGAATTTTCACAGTTTAAGTTTACTTATTCAGTAAAATATTTTTTTTATTAAAAAAACATTGAAATTTGTTATTGAGGGGTTTAGCTTGACCCTGTGCGAATTTCACTACTGTTCTCCTCAATAATATTTAACTATAAATGTAAGAAATATAAAAATCTATGAATACGAATATATAAAAATGGCCGAATATTCTCGAATTGTAATACGAATACAAATATTCGCGGATCACTATTACACACATAGCATTGGTTCCCTCACTTAGGAATATCGCTTTAATTAGGCTTTTCCGTTCAGTAGAAAAATTTGCCTCTTTTTAAAAAATAATGTTCACAATGCTAATAAGCGAATGTTCCTAACTACTTGGCGATTCGCCTCTTGACTTTTCCAAATTTCTTTATATGCAGAGAAATATCAGGAGTTCCTTTTTCACTAAAGCCGTTATTTGATATATATGTATGTATATGTGTGTATTTGTTTATTCTATTTGCGTTTTTTACTAACAATAAGTATCCAAATCTTAAATATAAAACGGTCCAGCCAATGCTAGAGTTTTATTCTTTTGCCTTTGAATTTTCTCCACATTTGATGCTGAGGTAGACCAGTAATACACCAATAATAATAATTTTTTTTTCAAATCATCTTAATATGAGATAAAGTCCTGCACAGGACGATTTATAAGACTTTTCAAGACATGAGAGATTTTTCAAACGCTTTACTACAGCGAAATATTCTAAAACAAACGCTAAACAACACTGTTGGCAAGACATTTGTTTCAGTTGTTTGTCTTGCCAACAGTGTTATTTAGCGTTTGTTTTAGAATATTTCGCTGTAGTAGAGCGTTTGAAAAATCTCTCATGTCTTGAAAAGTCTTATAAATGGTCCTGTGCAGGGCACTAATATGAGCAGCTAAAAAAATCAATGGTTTCTCAGTTATTCGTAAAATAAGATTGAATAATACATTTACTTTTATACAAATTTAACAATTTTGTTCTTCTAAAAGCTCATAAAAAATTCAAAACTGTAAAATAAACCACGTTTGATCATTTTATTTTAAGGCAAATATATAGAAAATAAAATAAGCAACCCAAATATAATTAAAATCGGCTAAAATTGTAGACTTTACTAGTAATTTGCTAAAAATACTGAAACTAACAAAAATTAATTTAGGTAATAACACAGGTTTTGCTTTTTTCTCGCTCTAAAAAAACTTAATATATTTTAATCAGTTTGCTTTCTAATTAAGCTTACAATTTTAATTTTTATCTTGTTTTATTTTTAACACATTTGACTTTAATAATGGTCAAAAGTTTAATATTTTGCTATTTTGAATTTATTTTATAAGCTTTAAGAAAAAACTTTTTTTATAATTTTAAAAAATGGTTAACCGTTGGCCTTGGCAGCCAGTGCTATCAATGTATATATGTACACGGAGAAAAGACTCCCCAATAGAATCAAGAAGATTTTTTCTATGAAACGTTTTTAGGCTACGGGGTATTCCAGCAGAAAGAAGCGAAAAATTTTTCATAGAGATTCCTTATTGTTTTTATGTGGTAGATCTTATTAATTTTATCAAAAACAAAACCACATAAAATCAAGAGGAAATCTATTATTATTACTCACAACTTATTTTACTCAATTTCCGTTATTTTTGGCATCAAAAAAAAAAAACAATCCATAGAGAAAATCTTCTTGATTCTATTAGGTTTTCTTGACATTTGAAGATTTTAAGCAAATTTTGATAGTTACCTGGTGGTATCTCATTGGTTGACGTACTGCCTTAGACATATTGACATATTATGGACATATTATGGACAAACTGCCTTAGAGTTATGGTGCATATTTAAAAAAAATTGTGACATGATGGAAAAAACCAACGATGTACTTTGTCTTAATATACTTAAATGTATCAAAAAATGGTATGAATTTTTGAAGGGGAAAAAACTTGTGTATCGAGGGGTTGTGTTTTCATTGCTCAAACTTTTTTTGTTTCTATATTTATAATTTCAATGGGTAAAGTGAATAAAAAATTTAAAATGAATTGAAAATTTGTTTAAGAAAAACAAAAAATACATACATATTTTAGGTTTTAAAACAAACTTTTAAGTAAAAAGCAAATGCTTATTTTTTATTCACTTTACTCAATAGGCTAAAGTTAGTATCGCCCTGTAAGCTAAATTACATGTGATAATTTTTAAGAAATATATATATAAGTGACATAGATTTCTGAATAATATACCCAGATTTCAGTGCAAATGGAATATGTGAATTGTTTTGAGTCATGGTATTACAATTTGCTGAAAGCTTTTTTTAATTAAATCTCAATACATAATTTAAAAATCTTTGCATTCTTTCAAGCAATTTGATTATTAAAATCATTTTTTTCAGTATATTGACACCATTATCACATCAGGATTGTTTACTCAAACTCAACAGAAATTTCTTTACTTCAAACACTTAGTCCTCGTCCATACAGTGAAACATTTGCTGCGAAACATTTTGGGTTTTTCTTTTGAAACTGCTTTCGTGTCCAAACTGTGAAGTTTTTGTTTTACAGGTAATACATTTTCACATATATTTTTTATGAGAATGAGGCGAGAATGACGTACTCAACAAGAAATTCGTGTACATAAAAGAAAGTACCCTTTGCCATTCCTCTTTCCCCTCTCGACTACAAACTCAAATGTTTTGCAGCAAATGTTTCACTGTATGGACGAGGACTTAAAAAGCAAAATAAGTAAATTTACAATTTAAATTTATTTCGTTAATGTAAATTTGTGATCATCATTTAAAACTCTTGTCATGAACGGTTTGTAAAAATACTGCCAGCAGTATTAGCCAACCAAACTATCGCAAGTGCCTGAATTCTCCTCGCCCATCGTCGCTTTTTATTTTAATTTTTTTTAAGTTTTTCAGAAGAAAGAATGCTGACAAATTGCTGCCAAAAATAAATAAACTTTAAAAAATTAAATTGGCTTGATATTTGATTTGACTTTCGGCTGTCGTTTGTTTTGAGCCGAACGACCATTTATTTTAGTGTTTTGCGTGTGTGCTTTGCTTTCAAATTTGCAGAGCGGTAAATGAATGTAATAAGTCGAAATTAGTTTTTGAAGATTGTGAAAGAAATAATATTTTTTGCTGCATGACAATTGAGGGTAATTCTTACTATCAGTGTGGATTTCCTTTGATGTTTTCCCAGTTTACTGATACAAAACTAATTAAAGATTTACGCCCATATGTAATCACTGGGAAAAATTTTCACAATTTCTTCAAAGATATATTCAGTGACTGGTCGCAAAAATTTACATTGTACAATATAACAGCAATTGAGATGAATATTTTCAAAAATTAAAAACATAATATTTATAACATACAGACAATTTTTAGGTCACAAGTCCTTGATTTCTCCAACAAAAACTAAAATCGAATATCGTAAAACAAAAACGTTAAGAGTTGAAAAATTTTTTATGGAAAACTACAAATTTGAAATTTATTTGCTTGTGGTTCAGCTTGGTCTATATGCATTTCATTGTTGCTGTAACAAATCATCAGTAGACTTCAACCACACATTTTGAATAGTCACAAACCTCTTATCTTATGCACAGACTTTCAAGAACTATTTGAGAATTCTCAAATAATAATATTTTTGAAAATCACAAAAGTTTCTAAGCCTACTATGCTTATTTTTCTTTTGTGATTTTCAAAAATATTATTATTTGTGAATTCTCAAATAGTTCTTGAAAGTCTGTGCATAAGATAAGAGGTTTGTGACTATTCAAAATGTGTGGTTGAAGTCTACTGATGATTTGTTACAGCAACAATGAAATGCATATAGACCAAGCTGAACCACAAGCAAATAAATTTCAAATTAAAATATAATTATGACAATATGTCGAATAATAAATTTCTTAAATGGAAAACTACAAATAACAAATTAAATACATACAAAATTTGTCAACGCTTAACGTTTTGTTTCACAAAGTTAGGCTCTAAGCTTGTTTTGTGTTATATAAATTTTTTTTAATAAATGGTTTACTTTTTGTTTAAAACTCCTCCGTTATAAATATAACAATATTATATGAAATATTCTTATTTTAAAAACGATTATCACAAATGCAGCATTCTGAATACGAAAACCCAAAATTCTTGTTTTGGTAATGCTTTTTTGGTACAGTATAGATCGTTGGAAGTGATCTATGTAAATGCGCATCATTTACTTTGTCTTAAGGCCGGGGCACAATGTATCCGCTATACGTTAAAGTTTGCCTTTTTCCACTGACAGCTAAGTACGTGTCCGTCAGCGCAAAGTACAAAAATTTTTCATATATTAACTTTTTGCATACGTTGAGTAGTTTGACAGTTGGTTGGTTTTTTTTTTGGGGAAGCTCTGATTTAGGTTTTTTGTCTTTTGTGGCACCAACAATAAAATTAAACTAAAGAATTAACCAAAATAAATTTAAAAAAGTTGAATGAAATACATGAAACTTTATGAAAATATTAAACCGACTTCAAAAATAAGCACTAAAAAGCTACAAATAATTCAGATCTAGTTAAATAAAAGATTTTTATATATGTTACCTATAGTACCGTTTGAGGTTGATGCCAGCAACATTGGTAACTAAGCACATAGATGTGTACATAAAAATTACTTACAATTTTTTTCCCGGGCATGTACCTATGTCTTTAGTACCAGTATTACTGGCAACAACTTCAAACGGCACTATAGGGAACATATATAAAAGTCTTTTATTTAACTAGATCTATATTATTTGTAGCTTTTTGGTGCTTATTTTTGAAGTCAGTTTAATTTTTTTTTTAAGTTTTATTTTTACCTTTTTAGTGCATACTTTAAATAAGCAGAAGTACATTTAATTTAATACTAAACTTACACTGACGTAGCCCCGAATACTTTTTGTTAACACATGCTTGAGTATTTTTTAAAGCTCAAGGTTTGAGCTAAGTTTAGTAAAAATCGGTTAAGTAGAACCACGTGAAATGTTATAATACATTTTAATGGGCATAGCCCCGCCCATTTTTTCAACTTTAAAATTTTGTAATTACAAGAACCAAAGGCGCTTGCTGGGCCTCGCGGCATCCAAATGAGTAGAAGATCGCAAAATCAAATTTAAAAAATTGTGGTCGTGTCCTCACCCACTTTTTTCAAATGGAACCAATGGGGAGCTATACACTCTCAGACAAGATTAAAAAAATGACAATCGGTCTAAAATCCACCGAGTTATATGAGCCTACACACCTAAAAAAAATAGAGACGAATTGTTAACCTCCTCCTTTTTTTGAAGTCGGTTAATAAAATGGAGAATTAACCTATAGAAGTTGTTCAAATGATTTCGTTTATAAAGTACTCCTTGTGCCAGCCTTCTCCACCGTTTCGTTAATGTCAGTTGAAAAAGCCAAACCTTAACGTAAGGCAGTTCATTACGTCCCGGCCTTTATTAGATATATAAAAGATATCGATTTTTTGCAGGCGTACTTTAAAGTCAATAAAGTTACAGTAATCAGCGTGCAAAGTATAGCGTTTCACAGCAAGCAATATTTTAAAATTGCTTCAGTTAAATTCAAATGCAAATCATTAAAAATTTTGTTCAGTACCTGTTAATCCTACTGAGAGTAAATTTTTATAATTATTTCGCTTAAAGAAATATTGACTTTCAGGTTCTGGTAAGTATTCTTTACATGCAATTTGTATATTATTCGCTTATTTTGTTTCTATGATCAATATGAAATCACCTTAAATTTGTCTACTGACAGACACTCAAACTCGGTTTTGAGATTTGCATGCATGTCACGTTAAACAAATAAATAAGTATTAAGCTTGGCTTTTTATCGGTGATTGGCTGGTGGGTTATGCGATTGAATTTTAACGATCTGTCATTCGTTAGGTTGGTTAGTGATAGAAAATTAATAAAAAAAAACAAATTTTTGTATACAGTTTCTAAACTCAGCTCGTAATCCTCTGTGAATTTAAAAGTTTATTTAGAAATTATTTTTAACAAATAATAAAATTATTCAATTGTTTAGTTTATTTCCTTTTGTTATTTGTTTTAATTTCATTGGCAATAAACAACAATAAAAATGTATCTTAAAAAACTGACCAATTTATCAGTATGTGATGTATTGTTTGAGAAAAAAATCTTTCTTTTTTTATATGTAAATAAATTTACATATTTTTCAAATACGATCACATACTCAATTAGTTTTTATATTTTTATTTATTAACAGGCCTCACTGAAACTTTCGGCACTAAATTTTTATTTTAAGTAATAATTGTTACGTTTTTTCTTCAACTTCAACAATGGCTTCTTGTACTTCAATTGGCTTTTACTTTCTCATATCTTGGTAGTATTGATGATATTCTCGAATTGAAATATATTTTTGGCAAAAAATATTTTAAAACAGTTTTAAAAATGTCTTGGCAGTGATTGTACTCAATCTCAACATACATATTATACCAGAAAATTACCAATCGTCTATAACAGAATAAATATTGTCCGGTGTACATTAAATCACAATTTTAAAGAAAATTCAAACTAAAACCAAAACTAAACAAATTATAATCCAATTTCGCAATTAATATAACTTTAATACAACAAATTAAACATCACTGTTTGCGTTTTCCCGCCAACTTTCCTAACCGTTACGTTATAATAAGTTTCCCTAGAAGTTTCTAAGTCCAGCCTGCTCAAAGTAGCACCGGAGTATCAAACATCAATCGGCTTCTTATACAAACGAACACACATACGATAATACATTATTCTCGTGTTTCTCTCAATGGCCAGCTTTGTTCTAAATTAGTTTAAAAGTATTGAACACCGCACAGAGGAGTATTTGACCCAAAAATCTGGCCAAAATTATTAAGTGTGTTTTTTGTTTTAAAAGTTTAACTTTTTTGATAGTTTTAGCTTTAGTTTGATAGAAAAAATTTAGTGGCAGACTATTATTGGATTATTGTTATTTTTGACACCGCCCATACCAACCCAACTTTTATAAGTTTGTTTAATTTTTTTTCATCTTGAAGAGAATTTAATTTTATATATGTATATATTAATTTATTATCCGTACACGGTATGCCTCGCTATACGATTGTTGTGTAGAGTAGCAGAGTAGCAAAGAGTAGCAAGCCGTACCGGCGCGGCTGCCGGCTAGCCAGTCAGCCGATTTTTTTTCAATAAGCCGAGCCGCCGCCGAACAACACGGCTTATCGGCGGCTTAGTACTCAGCCGATATTTTGTCTTTTATTTTTTATATTTTTTCAAATTTCGTATTTTATATGTTAGGGAGCGTCCCGGAAAGATAGTTGTTTTTGCTTCCACATAAAAAGAAAATGTTTATGTGAACGATAACGTAGCTGCGACAACACTTACATACATACGTTCTCTTTTGGAGTCCCTTCTTAAATACATGCACGTTTACATAGACTTCTTTGTTTAAGCATACAGGCGACTTTTTGATAATTAACTGTTCAAAGCTTTTTGTTTGTTGATCTGTAGCAGTGTTCCAATAAAGTAATTAATTTTTAATTTAATCGGAAAGCTTAAATCAAATTTAAGTAGAAGGCAATCAAGAATAAAATTCCTCGAGAAATTTTTCCCGGGGAAAAATTCCAACTAATAGCAAGTAATAGGGAAAAAAATTCTAATTTAAAAAATGTGAAATTTCTTGCAAAATTTTATTCATAATTGCCCTGATAGTCTACAATATGTTTCTATGGTTTAACAAATAATTTACGAAGCTAGCTATTTTTTAGGACATCAATTACTGCAATATTCAAACTATTGCAAAATAAATAATGTTACAAGGTGGTGATTCAATAATTCACATATTTTTCTAAAAACACACTGTATTAAAACTTTTTTTCAAATGCTTAAACAAATCGGCGTTAAGCCGTTCAGCTGCCGCCGCCGAAAATATTTGTCTTTCAGCCGCCGGCAAAATTTTATGCTCGGCTTGCTACTCTGGTGCCGGTCTCCCCCTCGCATTCCGCCAAAATTTGGTTTGCAACTGTACTTTATTCTAAGAGCAACTCAAATTAAATTTAGATAGTCGAACTATTGTAGTTGTGTAAATAGCTACAGTGAAATAAAATATAGCTTATTATGGATGTTACAATGTCCCCCTTGTCAAAATTTTAATTTATCCAATATTAAATGTAAAATAAACAAAACATATTCACTTTTATTTATTATTTATTTTATATTATTAAATACTCATCACATGAACAAATTAAACTAATTAAAAAGTTCATTATTATGATCATGTCATACATATTTCATCATGGACGGCATCATCCGCATTAAGAAGAAGAAGTTTGAAGAAGTTACTGCTCAAAAATAACATATTTAGAACATCTCGATTTGTATCGATTCTGCTGAATTTTCTCGAATAATTAGCACGATATAATCTGAAGTTCTTATATCTGGCCTCGGCAGCTTCTTCTGACAATTGTCCAATGGGCAAGATTGCTTGCTTTATTACAGTACCGCCATGAATTAGAATCTTGTGCATCGTTGGACTCATGGGATGCCAATTGTAGAGCTGCAAATACATTACGGCTGTTTTATGTGCATATTCATCAAATTTTTCAATATTAATGCGGTGCCCGCTAGTTATTGTTTCCAATATTATATTCAGGCGTTTGATTAGTTCTTCATTTATGCCAGTAATTTTCGAAACAGTTGCTGGATCCGAAAATAATCTTCTTGATGCGTTGCCATATCCCGGTTTTGGAATATCTACAAGTAGTCCCATTTCTTCCTTAAGCCTCTTCTGGATGATTATATTTCTTTCTTTAAGAAGTGCTTTAACTTCATTGCTCCTTACTTGCCACTTTTGTAGTGTCAGTTTATATGAAAGATGAAGTATCAATGAAGCGTATCTGTGCGTGTAAAAAAAAAATTTAAAGCATTAGGGGTTTCAGGAAGATTTTTCCACAATGCCTTAAAATCTTTTGAAGATTGTCCGCAAATGTAACACCACATTATGGATTTTGTGTCCGTTGCAGCATTGCGGACTTTTGCATCGACCATTGTTTATAGCATCGTGTGTTTAATTTGTGCAATATTTCCATTACATGGTACTTCACTTTTCTTTAACAATTGAATTTGTTATTTATGTATTTTATTTCTTGCTTTGTGATATCAGTAGTTTCGTGCACAAAACGGATTCGGATTGGTCTTCACAACCTAGTTGAGGATGGTGTTGGATTTCACCATATCGTTTTTATTTTTCCGTTAGCTGTTGTAATTAATTTAATTGGCACACAACTACTTTGAAATATATTAGCGTCACTATCGTTTTCATTTTCGAATTTTTGCTTATAAGATGATTGGTGCGATCCATCACAGCCCCATTTGCTTATAAGTTCCAGAAACTTAAGTTCTTCATAATGCAACTGCTGTAAAACCTCATCAAGGTGTGTACATAATCGTGTTGCTGTGTGGTCGAGGAGAGATTGCAGCTTCATATAGCACATAGCTTCCGCTAATGTCTCAGTTACGGTTATGGCATCTTCACTAGGATAGCAATTTTGTTTGGCGTTTTTTTATATATACATATATATATATATATATAGTTTTTTATAATTAATATTTTTGAAATAAATATTTGAGATATTTTTTTCTTTTTAAATGTTGAAAATAGCTGCTGATGAAATCTTTTAGGTAAAAAAAATCAATGTAATACCTCTATTCGCTTAGCCACAAAAAATATCATATAAATATCTTAAAATCGAAAAAATTCAATAAAAACGCATGCAATTTTCTTCACTTTCCTGATTTTAACAGTGTCTCACAACTACAAATCTTGACTTACAATCTTTAAAATGAGCAATATGATGTAAAATTTTGTTCTCTATCGATCTGCGTAAGTACTTCTTAGGATTTCATCAAATTAGTTTTTGCCTTTTTGGCCAGCTTTTTGGGTCAAATACTCCTCTGTGCACCATGTAAATTTCAAATGAAAGTTTATAAATTCTAAAATGTATCGAATGGAATATAATGTCGAATGTCTTTAGTTTTTTAAGAAAAAACAGAATGTTGTTGGATTCATATGATATGTCAATTAAATTAAATTATTCAACTGACCTAAAGGTAAACTAATAGAACTTAAAAGTATGTTGTTAAAGTTATAGTATCATCATAGTTATCAAGGAGAACTAATTATCTTCCAAATTTAAAATATTTCAGGTAGCAATTATTTTTATTGTTCTAATTTTCTAGTTAACCACGGCGTAATATTTTCTGTATGGGTAAAAAAAAAGTTTCTTTAATTCACGGTTAAAACACTTAAAAAGGTATAAAAACCAGTATTTAAAAACTGTCACGCGTGAAAATGCGTGAGTGAAAAAGTATTTTTATTTTGCTTTAACATTAAAAGACTACGGCTAAGTTTACATCTTTTTACATTTCCTGTGTGTGATTTGCCCAAAAATGCGTAACCAACTAATTACTAAGAAAAAACTGTTTGACTCAGACATGTGTTCATTGATTTGAACAGTTTGCAATCATCAATTGTGTATTAATTATTTATGAAACTGTTTGACTTAATAAATATATGTTTTTCATAAGTAATTAGTTGGTTTTTTAAGCTTTTTTTAAGCTTGTAAAGCACATGGCACACATATGTAAACCCGGAATAATAAAGTAAAGAGCTGCTTTTAAAACTTATAGACTATTTTCATTTTCACTTTATCAGCTACACGTGGTGTGTCTGATTTCAAAAAATTATTGAGTGTAGTAAATGTTTCCATAATCAAAATTTTTAATATTTGCAAATTTAAAAAAAATGGAAATAGCATCGCAGGTAAAAATATATTATTAAAATTAATTTTAAAAAATTTCACGTGTCAGAATACGTGACCGTGAGTTATAGAAAAGTTTTTCCTTCGTGATAATAAATGATGGAAATTGCTAGGACATTTAAAGAGGAGCTTATGAAGTTTGGTTTCAAAAAATTGTTTAAATGGGTCCTGCTATTTAATTGTAATTAATTTTGGCCATAAAAATAGATAAAATTTACTATATTGTAAAAATTGAAAGGTTGAGTAAACCTGCGTCAATATGATGATTTTCTAGATTATACTTATTATAAAAGTCTAAAAGTGAGCAACGTTTGACCGTTAACATTTCCATCAGGCTTAAATTTTTTTGTTTATATTCTAACATATGATAAATTTACCATTCGACATATTGTCATAATTATATTTTAATCTGAAATTTATTTGCTGCTGGTTCAGCATGGTCTATATGCATTCTCAAATAGTTCTTGAAAGTCTGCGCATAAGATAAGACGTTTTTGACTATTCAAAATGTGTGGTTGAAGTCTACTGATGATTTGTTACAGCAACAATGAAATGCATACAGACCAAGCTGAACCACCAGCAAATAAATTTCAGATTATAACATATGTTATTATTTCAATGCGACATTACGAGTATAAGGGCCATTTTCATAACTTTAGCTAAAGACAGGATTTTGTCTGCCCGATAAATGGCTTTGCATTATAAAACCTTCAGTTATTATTTTTTATCAATTAGAAATAATAATAATGATAAATACCACAGTGTGACAAAAAAAAATACCTGCGCAGTGTTACTGTTTTTCTGGTAGGTATTGTCGAGTATAACAACAATCCTCACAAAAACATAAATGTGAAAAAAGTCCAAGTTCCTGTCCAAAATTTCGGCCATTAGAAGTAGTGAGATATAAATTTTTACCAAGTTCTTGTTTGCCACAATACCTAACATAAAAATATGTTATGTATTGTAATAATTTGTAATCGTAAAGGTGTCATATAACTTCTAGACAATCTGCTAACTTGAAAATATTTTTACCGATTTAAAGAAATGAACAAATAAAAATTTTTCTCTCCTTTTTTAGAAAAGTAAAAATATTGTCAAGTTAGAAGATTATCATGAAATTATATGACACCCTTACGATTACAAATTTATATAATACATAACATATTTCTATGTTAGGTATTGTGGCAAACAAGAACTTGGTCAAAATTTATATCTCACTACTTTTAATGACCGAAATTTTAGACAGGAACTTGGCCTTTTTTCACATTTATGTATTTGTGAGGATCTGACTACTTTTTGGAAGGATTTCTTAATAAAGCTTTTTAAACTTTACGTTTCTAGTCTGTTAAACTTCTATTCAAAATGTCTACGCCAGTTCTAAAGGGCAGAGTTACATAAAATAATGGGCTATAGGGTGAAATGTGCACCATTGTGTCATAAAGACCGAGTAATTTGATTAATTTCTTAAGAGTCATTTGAGTAGAAATATGTAAAATATAGTGTTAATTTTAGTGTAGTAAAGTAAATATTTCGATAAAAATTTTATAAACGGGGCCCTACTTTCCTATTTTAACAATCGGTGCTTAAAAATGTTTCCTGTTCGTAAGTCCATTAACTTAAATTCTTAATTTTGAGCTTAAAGTGCGTGTCCATGCCCTCAATTGAAACTTCCAGGATTTTAAATCTTTCTTGGTGATCTCTAATTTAGACTTATTTGTGTATTGAGTTTAAGTACTCTAATGCAAATTCCAGCCTGAAATGTAATGGCCATTACCCTCACTCTCCGTCACTTTTTTAAACTCAAGATTTTGTTATGAGCAGCGCTCAATTATCATCTTACCCTTTTTAAGATGATAGCTTTAAGTTAAAGCTTCAGTTAAAAGCTTCAGTACAAAATTATCGCGACCCCTGCCAATCCTGGTTAAAATATTCTGGGTCTTAGATTTTTCTATTTGGTTTCTCATCTTGACCTACTTGCGTACCAAATTTCAGCTCTCTAGCGCAAATTTAATAATTTAATTTTTTTGGGCATATTCCCGCCCACTTTTTTAAATAATTTTTTTTTTTAAAGTGCCAATCATACGTATCAAGTTTCGTTGGAAACGGATATTGATATTTAACTAAATAGTATACATATTTAAATTTAATGATCCGAAGTACATGAAATAGGAGGTTTAAATTGTATGTGCGTTTTAACACCCACTTTTTTCAACGAAACTTTATAACTTTGCATTATTCCAACGTTTGTGCCAAATTTCAATAAAATCGCTTCATAAAAAAATTTTAAATTTGCTCTTTAATTGTGTACTTTATTGGAATATCACTGCCCCCTGGTAAAAATCTCCGGGTTTTCAGATTTTTCCAAATTGTTCCTAATCTAGACCTACTTGTCTATCAAATTTCAGCTTATATGTACGCTAGCATTTTATTTATTTTTTTGTTATGGGCCCACTTTTTCAATCTCGATACCTGCTGGTGCAGTTAGTTATCTTTCCTGTCGAGTTTCGTTGAAAACGGATAGTAATAAATGTGTAAATATGTGGCATATTCAAATATTCCGACCCGAAGTACATGAAATAGGAGGCTTAAATTGTATGGGATTTATAATGCCCACTTTTTCAAGGAAAGTTTGTAGCCTTGTATTATAGCAACATGTACGCCAAATTTCAGTAAAATTTTTGTGTTTTCAGATTTTTGTAGTATTTTGATAATCTATAACTATTCGTTTATCAAATTTCAGCTCACTAGCGCAAATTTTGATTTTTATTCTTATGGGCGTTATAAACAGATTAACAAAGAAGAGAAAAAGACCTTTCGAACTGTATATGTATTTCCAATACAGATTGTTTTTATACTCGACAATACCTACAAAGAGAAAAAACTGCCTCATAGAATCAAGAAGAAACGTTTTATTGCAAACGGGTATCCCAGCAGAAAGAAGCGAAGATTTTTTCATAGAGATTCGTTATTGTTCTTATGTGGTATATTTTATTTATTTTATCAAGAAGAAAACCACATAAAATCAAGAAGAAATCTTATTATTCACAATTTTTTTTATTCAATTTCAGTTATTCTTAAAAATCTTCTTGATTCTATTAGGTTTTCTTATAAATTGTTAACTATAGGGATTTCTTATTGATTTTATTAGGTTGCCTTATTGATTTTATTAAAAATGTTTTCTTCTTGATTTTCTTAGGCTGTCTTATTGAATAAGGATTTCTTCTTGATTTTATTAGGTTCCTATATGATTATGTGTAAAGTATATTATTGATTTTTTTAATAAGGAAATCTTCTTCTTCAATTTTTTTCATGATTTTTTTCGTTTTTGTATAAACATTTCAATGGTTATTCAGACTGCTTATTAGCATATTGGTTAGAGTGTTTGTCTATCAGTCAGAACTTTGCTGGTTCAATACTTGTCTCCTTTCAAGTAGTAATATGTGTGCATGTATGGTGAGTTAGTTAAAGGCAAATTTTGTAAATAGAAACGTTTTTCTCGTTTTGAAATTTGTATGGAAAAAATATTTTTTTAAACGAATTTTCGTTATTTTTCATACAAATTTGAAACGTTTAGAAACGAAATTTTTTACAAAATCTGCCTATTAATTAAGAATAGAATATAAGATGTATGTATGTATGCAAGTACGTGTAAATAAATAACATATACATACACTATACATCCATTCATAAGTATATGGTATAGAATTTAAATGAAAATATATAAGCAAAGTAAAAAGAATAAAGACATAATTTTTTTATGAGCTTGCCTCATAAAATCAAGAAGAAACCCTTGTTAAAAAATCAATAAGATAAGCTCATAAAAACTATAAGATTTCTTCTTGATTTTTTTAAAAAGGTTTTCTCTATGAAATTAATAAGATTTCCTTATTGAAAAAAAACATAGAGATTTCTTATTAATTTTGTTCTATTTTATGAAGTATCTAGTAGGCAATGTTTTTTCTGTGTACCAGAAATATAATAACACATCCCAGGTACTTCAATTTCATTAAAATTTGTCACACAGTGTAATACTAAAATAAAAATAATGATAATAAAAACAATAAAAAAATTTAATTGTAATAATGCAATGTAATGTAATGTATTGAACAGACAAACTCCTACCTTTAGCTAGTTGTGAAAATGGCGCCAAATAAACTTTGTTATTTTTTTTTTTGGTTTGAGCTTAATATCTTTATTTAAGAATTAATTTTTATTTGGAAAATAAAATTAATGTATAAGAACTCTCAATATATAATAAAGAATTACGACATACAAACGTAACAAGCTAAAAAGCTTCGGCATGTTATTTTAAAGATATAAGAATTTTGTGTTTAAACATAAGAGAAACAAAATATATGTATAATTGATACACTTTATTGAAAAAATAGCAATTTTTTTGTTGACTTTGATGATTGATATAAATTAAGTTTTATTTAAAAAAAAATATACACATTTGGGGTATTCACAAGGGTGTCTTAAGTGTCATAACCTCATAAAGTCCTAACATTTTAAACCAGTTTAAAATTATTTTTATTTTCCATCATACTATATTAATACAATTCTTCAACCTATATATTTGTTACTGTTATAACTAATTATTTTGCTTTTTACTTTTCTTTTTCGACAAAATGGCCATTTATGTTTAAATACGCGGCTTTTTTCTTTAGCAAGTTTCTACTAAAATCATTATATATTGTAAAAAATATAAAAATTCGCAATGTGTGAAAATAATGGAAATAAATCTCCCAAAGCTGACTTTAGATCGCAAAAAAGCAATAAGTCGAGGAAAGGCTTACAGCATACAAATCGCGAAAACTTGCAAAAATGCGAATATCGTTAAAAATTTTCCAAAACTGCAAAAACTGTAAAGGAACACACTCAGTGGATTTTAAGAATAAAAATAACCTCATGTGGAAAACATTGCAAAAATTCGCGAATAATGAAAAAACATTAAAAATTATTTTAAACAACGCTAAAATTTTAAGGAATGCAAAAAAAAATTATAAAAATTCGCAAAAATTAGAAAATTTGCAAAAACTTGGTAACATAAAAAATATATCAAAGTGAGATACTTATTAAAAAAAATTAAAACTGCCAAAAATACAAAAAGTTGGGAACAATCACTTTTATTGCAAAAATTCGCGATAAATTGCAAAATTTGAAAACAAGCCCTTAAATAACTTACAATTCCAAAAAATCGCAGAAAATTTGCAAAATTATGAAAATTGGCATAAATTTGCTAACATCAAATAGATATTTGGATTAAAAATCCGTTAAATGGCAAAGAGGCTAGATTAGACTTAAAATCACTTTAATCGCGAAAATAGCGAAAATTGGCGAGAAATGGCAAAATTGCAAATGAGCCCAAAAATAACTCACAAATTCCTAAAGGTATAAGAAATTCCAAAAAGCGGAAAAATTCGCGACAGTTAAAATTTGCAAAAACTTGCTAATATCAAAAAGGCAGCAAAGTGTGTAAACGACAAAAACTGAAAACAAAATAGTTCTATCAGACAATTAAATGGCTTGAGTCACGCCTATTTTGTTAAAATTATGCACAAGAGCATTAAGTTTTGTCAAAAATTCCCTGGTTCGCAAATAAAGTCCAAAGCCTTAAAATTTTAGCAGGATAAATGCTTGAAACCCATTTGTTTTACATATTGCGAAAATTGCAAAAATATGCAAATTATTTTCGGATACAGATAGAAGCCGTTGAATATTTTTTTCATAATTTTTCTCATTTGTTTTGTATCGTCTTGTTTATATTTCAACTAACATACAAAAATATGAGGGGTTGCTCACAGCAGTCATATTTTAAACTAATTTAAAAGTTTAGGACTTTATGACATTATGACTTTAAGACACCCTTGTGAATACCCCAATTATATCTAATTGAACTAGATTGAATTTTAATCAGGAATAAAATCTTAATCGAATTTAAGTCCGGTATTTTCAATTGTTATTGAATGAAATATTTGTACATACATATATATATACATATGTATGTGTGATTTTTTACGTTAAAACGTTGATGTTAAAAAAATTTATATTCAAATAGTAAGATATGGTTGCTGATGAAGTGCGTGACTGCATTATTTTTCTTCCCTTCTTTAAAAAATCATATTAATTAATAAAAATATTTCATTCAATAAGAATTGAAATTACTGGACTTAATTAAGCTCGATTAAGAAATTATTCCTAATTAAAAATAATATTTTTAAGTCTTTTAATCAAATTGTTTTGAGATATCTTGAAACATTAAACATGCCTTCATGCCTTCACAACATATTTTGTTAAATTATAATTAATAATAATTATTATTAACAATGTAATTGGTCAGAATTATATTTAAGCACCAAAATGGAAAATTAACAAAATCTTATTGCCAACGTATTTAATTGAATAAATAATTTTATATTTGCTACATTAACAAATCGCTTTATTAGATTATTTAAATTCTTTTTAAAGCTTGAAATAATATATAACCACTTTGTTTGTTTCCTCTAATTGATTAAAATTTTTCATTGTTTGCCTCGAATATTGAATAACACACGTAAAGTTTACTTTTTAAAGTCTTGAGTTTGTTGGAAAGAAGGAAAACTAGAATGGGAGTTATTTTCTCTTCTCTCCAACAAATGCAAGACTTTGCAAAGTGAACTTTGCGTATGTAAAATCTGTCTAAAAATGTTTCCAGTTATACTGTCAAACTCACTATCAAATTATGTTTCAATAGTCAAAAAAGATTCCCATAAATTTTCAGAAAAAAATCTCTAAGATAGAATCTAAATTCAAGGTATAATCTTTTTAAACACTTGACATTTGTATGGAGAACAAAATCAAATTTAAAAATGTACTAAAAATCATCCAAAACCCAAAAGCTCACGACTATATTTTCTTAGGCTGGGTTAACACAGGGCAATTTTAGTTGACCAACTTTTAAGCTTACGAAGAAAGAGGAAAATGTAATGAAGGAGGGAGTCATAATATTTTTCTCTCTCGCCCACGAAGTAAAAATTTGATAAACTAAATTTGTCGTGTGTGAACCGGGACTTACAAGTGCAAAAACTGTTTGTTTGTTTTTTTTTCAAAAACTCGAAACCTATACTATGTTTCAGCAAACAGTGCCCTTACAATTATTATCCGCAAAACTTTTTTATGCAACTAAAGAGCTGTTTGAACTTTCATCACATGATCAAATAATACTCGTATCTTGCAAATCATACAGCAAATGAACAATGAGTGATCTTTGATCATTACAATTTTAAATACTAAAAATACAAAGCATGGATCAAAGTTGATATGCAAATGATCGGTGAAAAAACTAAATAAAAATTATATAAAATTGTTGCCCAGCTGAAAAGCATTTATCATCTCAAAATAAAATAACAGGAAAATACAGATCTTTTAACCGCTTGCACTTCAATAAAAACCAAACGGTTACAAAGTACACATATTAAATTTAAAGCAATTATCTAATAAATGCTTCTTGTGTTCATTTATTAACTGTTTTACATCTAAACTTAATCGTTTTATCGATTGTTGCCTCTTTAAGAGTTTACATGCTAAGCGATAGTGTTTGTTCCCATCATATGAATTTTATCGTGAAATATGGGATACAAATTCTTGTGTAGGATATTTGGGAGTTTTAGTGAAATAACAGTTATCGGCAAATTATTCAACTGTGAGCCTCTTTAAATCGATTATTTCTGAACTTTGAGACAAATATGGACTCTACGCGTTGGAATAAATAAAAAAGTAATGAAAATCCGTCGAAATAATGACATAAAGACAATAACTTAAAATCGACTTAGTCGTTTTATAGTATTAGTCATGAAATTGATAGCTTATATTAAACAATAATTGAATCCCATCCGACTTCATAACATTATTAAACATTATTAAAGCAATTAAAATCGACGTCTGTACTCTTGATTAAAATGTTTGAATACGATAGCATAGTATATCAAAAAAATGGGTTCACGCACATTGAACAAGTTTGCATTAATTTGGGGAGTTAAATTAATATTAATATTATAATTAATATAAACTTATAAACTGGGGTTAGCAATTTGCCAAGAGTGGAGGTTATAGGTTAGGAAGAAACCTTCTTGTTAAAAATATGTACTTAACCTTTTGTTATTTTGGAAGGGATTCCAGAAGAGATAATTTTAGCTTGAAATGAAACGGTTTTACAAGTCGTTACAGATATTTGGCGCTTTCGACCTGGAAAAATGTAGTTTCCTAATTCACAATGATTATAATATAAGAGCAGGGATGAAAAGCGCCTATTTTTAGTACAAATTCATTATAAATATCAAAATGTAAAGGTACTTGTTTAGACATATGTAACAATTTCAATCAATTAAAATAATAAGTACTTGTTTAAAAGTAAATTCAAAATATATATATATATATATATATATATATAAAGTAAATTGTTTAAAAGCGTTTAAACACACATAAAAAAAGAAAGAAAGAAAATCAAAAGGACTTTATCAGAGAGAACTTTGCTCTTTGCTCTAAAACGTGCTAACTCAAGCGCGAAATTTACTAAACTCGCAACGCTGCTATCTATCACTCATTCACAGTGTTCCCAGCATAGGGGATTTGTCCCCGAATTGGGGATTTTTTTTCGCGATTGGGGATGAAAATTTCGTATTGGGGATCTGGGGATTTGTTGGGGATGTAACCAAACTTGAGGGGATTTTTTGGTTTTTTTTTTGTATAACTGATGGTCAAACAAGAATGATTTTTAAACTAAGAAATATGCTTCTGGCAAGTCTCAAAATGTGTGTTACTATTGATAGTGTATGGTTTCTAATAAAGAAGAAGTATCAAGGCAGATTAACGAATAATGAACACTACCAAAACAAAAATACGCAACAAAATGCAATACAACCTTTTGGAAGCACTTCTTAGAATAATCACACACTTTAAAAATAATTCAATTTGTTGTGACAAATTTATTCCTTCTGCTGAAATGCTAAAACTTTTTAATACAAGTACTATGTACAACAAACTTTCTGAGACTGGTGAATCAGAAGATTTTGATTATGAAGTTTTTGAGATGGTAAACTTTGGTTAAAAATTTTTTTATTCTTGTGTATATTAAACTATGTTTAATTTTTTCTTTACAAGTTTTTTATAAGTACAAGATAAATTTATATGAATGTAAATATACTCGTATCTATCGATATAAATGAATTTTATTGAATAAATATGTTGTTTTTGTCATTATTTTTCAAATAAAACTAAAAAAAAATAAAAAAAAATTTATTTTTTCACAAAAGAAAAAATTTTTATAAAAAATATCAATTTGGGGATTTTTGGTGATGAGAAATCAAAAATTTGGGATAAGCTCTAGAAAAAAACTGGCAACACTGCTCATTCAATCACTCACTTACTAAATATCTCTCTCTCTCTCTCTCTCTAATGCCTAGCGCTTCTCTATATTACCATTTATGAATTGTTCCAGTTTCTTAAAATTAGAATCTAAAACTTTATATTTAGAATCTAAATATAAGGTTCATATACATACATATATATATATATGTATATATATATTACAAACGCACTATGAAATGTATATATTTTTTATTTATTAGATTATGGTTTTTGTTTGTTTCTAATTACTCATATATAATATTTATTGCGTTATTAATGTAATTAATGACAAATTAATTTTTTTTATGTGCAGTTGTCATGTTAAAATTATAAAATGGAAAAATATTAATTTAAACACACAGTAATGCTTAACTGTAACGACCTGTTGAGTGCTCTATTTATTGTTTTATGGCAACATAATTTTTAATATTCACAAGTTCTGATTAGTATCCGTTCCAAAAGTTTGTTTTTTTAATGACTTCGTACAAAAAACATATATATATACATACATATATGTACATATACATACTTCGATGAGTAAACAAAATATAAGCCTTCAAAAAGTATGTCAAAAAAATTTTCACTACCCAGCTAAAAAAAATATGTATGTATAATTAATTGCATTAGTTTTTAATCTGATTTCTTAAGCTAAATGTTATGTACGAATATGATTTACATATGTGTTTTTTAAATAATTGATTAACCTTTTGATGAATGAAATGACTTTTTTGTTTTGAATTATTTGACCAAACAAATGTTTCATTAAATGCAACCTCTCTCTCAAGTCTAAAAAAATTTAATTTTAGTAATTTAATTTATTGCACAGCAGTGCGCTTTTGTGGAGGGAATTTACACATACATGTATGAAAATGTATGTAAATATATTATCGTATATACCCTCATTTTTCGGATCCGAACCATATATGGGATATCATATATGCTCCATACATTTTTTTATCCGTAAGATTTTATTCAATGCCAGGTTAAAATGCAGTAGTTTCTTTAAATCTGTTTTAATGAAATTTTTATTAGGTATTAACGCTATCTTATTAATAAGATAACAAAAGTTAAATTAGACGGGTTGGAGAACTGCCACATTTTCTGTGTCTCCAAGCACTTTACCACCACTCATGTCTATCTGCTGGGGCAGTTTTTTTGGCCATCTATTTTAGCATGTTTGTACCCTTGTACCACAAATGGTAGTCTTATAAATAGGTTTGTCATTCCAGGTATAATTTGCAAAATATTTATATGCAACCTCATAAAGTGTGAACATATATGTGTGCCCTTAATTATGAAAGTGGTCTAAGTCATGTCCATTTTTGCTTCGAAATATAAAAAATAAATCTTTGAAAAACTTCAATAAATATTTAAACATTATTAAATAAATTTATATATACCGAGACTAGTACATCTCTTAACTAAAATGCTGCATAATATAAAAACACTTTTTGATTTGCTCAAATGTAATCTACTAAATATCTCGGTCAGAGCAATATATTACTTAGACCACTTTCATAATTAAGGGCACATATATTCTGAGGCCTTACACTGAACCAAAAAGGTACATAAGCACAACGAAAAAATTCGTTGATTCAACAAATTTATTCCCTATTTTTCACGTAAGGAATAGGTTCTTTCTGATATACCCTTTCCCAAAGTGCGTTTATGTAGAATATAAGCAAATACATACATACATTTTTGTTTTATGAAAAAATTTTTTTGCTCTAGTGTAATTCTAAGTAAGTACCCTTTCGGTATTTTCTTTTCTGTATTTAAGAAATATTTAACATGTCAAAAACGACGTCACGTCATACAATACCAAAAAATCGGTGCTTGTTTATTTGGCACTCGAGAAGTTCTAAAATCGTGCTACTGTTTAATAACCCTATAGGAGTAGTATTGTGACTCCATGCCAAGTAAACTAACTTGTTTTATTTAATAATCTTTGGTTTTGTAAAATTGTTAAGTGTCTCAATTTAAACATCTCATTGGAAAAGGTATATATCGCGGTATTATGTAAACGTTTATTTTTAAAGAATTTTTCAAATTTCTTCAGCACGAAGGAGAAATGAAACAGAACATGTATTTTAATTAATTTTATAGTTAGGACTGGACTTTAGCGATAAATATTATTTTTATCTCTATTTGCTAAAAATTAATAAGAGCTCGTTAGAAGTTGTCAACGAAACGCCATCGATTTGAAACATAACTGTGCTGACCGCATAATAAGCATGTTTATATTTAAATAAAAATTGAAGAGATATAAAAAATCTTAATAAAACATTAAATATTTAAAAATTTGAGCTTTCATAACAAAACACGTTTTAGCAAATTGAAATACGATGAATCAAAACAATTCACGTATTCCATTTGCAAGAAAGTTTCGTATATAAGGCAGAAATCTACATCAACTGACACCACACACAGTGGACCAACACAGAAGAACGCTGATGATGAAGGTTTAGTGGCCTTCGAAACGGCTGTTCCGTTCAAATATGTGTTGTCAAAATATTTACAACTGATTCTGATGTTATTTTTTCATTAATAATTGTCGCATGTAGTTTGGTTTAAAAAGCGATACGAACCTTAGCCCGTTCAAACCATAAATATAGAAGCAAATTAAGTTCGAAAAATAATAATTAAAATTAACTAAAATTAATAGCCGTGGGCCTGTGGTAAAAATTAAATAAATATACTTAATAGTAACAAATCAAAAAAGTTTGTCTTAAGTCGAACAAAAATAAGCAAATTAACTAACATGTGCATAGTTAGTAAAGAATAAACGACAATGGTAAGTCTGTTTTAAATAAAAGTTGGTAAATTTGGGCTTTCATTACAAACCACGTTTCAGCAAATTGAAATACGATGAATCAAAACAATTCACGTATTCCATTTGCAAGAAAGTTTTGTATATAAGGCAGGAATCTACATCAACTGACACCACACAAAGTGGACCAACACAGAAGAACGCTGATGATGAAGGTTTAGTGGCCTTCGAAAACGGCTGGCTGTTCCGTTCAAATATGTGTTGTCAAAATATTTACAACTGATTCTGATGTTATTTTTTCATTAATAATTATCACATGTAATTGGGCTTAAAAAGCGATACGAACTTTAGCCCATTCAAATTATAAGTAATGAAACATTTATGTTTAATTGAAAATAAAATATTTTTGGTAATATTCTTACAAAAAACTTTTTTTCGATTTATAACTCTGTAAGTATAACTTTGATTTTTCTAATTTTTAACATTTCTTTCTTTCTATGTAAAATATGCAATATATTTAATTACCAAAGAAATAATTTGTTTTATTTAATTAGATTTGTATACCAGAAAATTTGCATCATATCAATACAAATGAATTGAAGACAAATCTGACACATCAGACCCATTACATGTAGTTGTAATTGAAATTAATGTAATTAAAATTGTCCAAGTCTAACTTTAATATTATCTATAAATTAGACTATATATCAATTAATTCCTATTAAATATCTCTTAATGCCCCTTAAATATAAATATTAAAGCATTTAACTATTTTAAATCTAACGTAAATTCTATATCAGTTGGTATTAAAATAGAACTCAAACAAATATTTCCATCAATATTGAATTCCATAGTTTAGCTGACTTAATGAAAAAACAATACTAATAAATAAAAATTGGTGCATGAACCGAAGTCTCATTATCAGACTATAGAATGACCAGCAAGAGAAACAATAAATACGACAACAAATTATTGCCTTAAACTACTTTTCACAATCAACGAAGAACGCAGTCTGGCGCCAAAATTGCAAGACGAAAAAATTTGATAAAATAAATCTCATATATAATTTATAATAATCTCGTTTTCAAACAAAAAAGCAAAAAAACCGACGGGTAACATCAGTAATTGTGGCGATTTACAACGGAAATCGTTGTGAAATGTATGGGGAAAAAATTTAAAAGCAGCAATTTAATTTGTAAACAAAATAATTATTGATAAGGTTTTTATTAAAATACTTTATTTATTATAAATAACATTTGTTTTTGATTTCATTTGTTTGTTTAAATAAAGAACTATACTAAATTATTTCAAAGATGAATCCATTAACACCACAATTCATCATCAACACACATCCCAGCAAACATTTGGGCTTATTCTCGCAACAGGGTAGTTTCTTATCTAATTTTTCTCAAATGACTAACGTTAATTTTGGTAGTTTATCTATGAGGGATTATCAATCGTAGGTTTTTTAGCCTGTGTGATGAGAATCCTACTCTTTTAAATGTCTCGCCCTATTTTGTTACAGACAAAGTCTTGAACTGACTCTCTTTTCTGTCGCGGTAGAGTATGCAGTGCCCATCATAATATACTCTCCCAGGAAAAGTTCCTAAAGTATTGCTGCTTATATTTCTAACCCCCTATTGCCATATACCAATAACTACTTGCAAGTAGTGTATATATGTATGTTGCTAAAAAAAACCACAACATTTTTTTAAGTGGCTACAGTGTACAGTGCAAGTTTGTTTTTAAAAAATTTTGAAGAAGTAAACTTCTAGAATTTTTAAAATAATTGGCGTTATTTCAATTATTATTGCAGTATTGCCAAGTAGTTAATATTAAACTTAAAGTATAGAAATCAGCTATAATATTGACCACATTAAAGAAAAACTCAATACTTGGCAAAATCAAGTCAAATATTAAAAACTCCCCTCAACGTTTCAGTGGAATGAAATTCACCACAGCCTTATATAACTGTTCACTAGAGCACTCTGACAATAAATCACATAAAATTAAAAACTTCACATTTTCGGTCACCAATTCCATGACCTTTCACTATCGCTGGCATCTCCACCTGAAAGAAAGTAAGTTCGTTCACTAGTCCGTCAGACTTCTTTCCTTTCTTCCTGCCCTTAATTTAGACGGCAGTATTCGTTCTTAAATTCATCATAGGCTACCCGATTGAATTTAAAAGATTATATTAGCTATTAGTTAGGTGTGGATGCAACAAGAATTCGTGTGGGAAGTGCACAAAGACCATTTTCCCAGCGTGACCGTTTGACCGACTAAAGTGGCAAATTTAGACTTTTTCGACTGCCTTGCCACTTTTTCGAGTGCTTTTGCCACTTTTTATCTCGCCTTTTTTAGAGTGAATTATGTAAAAATACATTAAAAATAAAAAGTTTAGCGTAGTTTTCTCGTTTTTTTTTAAGTTTGCCCCTTTTTTTTGATAAATCCCCTTTTTGGTGCCACTTTTTGAAAAATGTCATCGGTCACCCTGCATTTTCCTTTTTCATTAGTCTTACTCATTGTCTTCATTTTCCAATAAATCTGGCGAGTGGTGCGTTCGCTTTTTGTCTCTTTACCTCTCAGGTTTTCTTTGCTCGTTTCAAGGATAATTTGCGTATATGTTACATGTATTTAAATTATCGAATTATATGGCGGTGTTAGTTTTATATTATTTGTATACTTACATATGTGCAGTTTCCACAATGCAAGCAAGCAAGTCGCTTCTTTTTAACTTTTTAACATTTTGCTTTTGTTTGTTGGGATATGAACTTCTTCTTATATTACAAACATTACATTATATCACATACATTATTATATGTATCTGTAACAATAAGGAAAACTTGATTAAGTTATATTTTACTGTTTTGCAGGAGAGCACTTTTAAGCGTTCAAATCGATTTTCACAAATTTATTACTTTTACGATTAAATTGGGAAATTCTCTGACAACCTTTATTTTTTTAAAGAAAACATCGTTCTACACACTATAACTAACACATTTAAGTACTTTGGTATATCAAAGCATAACCTAAATTAAATTCTTATTCCAAGTTAATACGCAAGTCATAGTACTATAACTTCCTGAAAAATCACACAAACTAATTGATATTTTGAGGAAAGATACTTTCAAATATGCAGATGTACCATAAACTCATAATCAGCTTATCTCGACTTAAGCACTTTTTAATTTTTGTCACAGATATATCCTGTAGATAATCTCACACTTCAGCAGGTTGTTCATCGTTGAATTAACGAATCTATCTCAGACTTTTACAAAGCTTGCGACTCATGCGATTACTGAACATGGTAATTTTTTCATGTGTTAATCTATTAATTCTCTCTAAGCTCAACATAATTTTATTTTTTGAAACCGTAAACAACGCCTTGCTCCACACTCAACAAACTACGAATACCATAATATCGATTTAAATACGCAAAATGGGGCAAACGTTTGATTAATAAGAAAATTATGCAGGTATACCGGCCCCATAAATTCATTAAAGAACAAGTTATACGGAGCAAGGCTTCAAATTTAATTTTTTAAACTAAAGGGCTTTTAAATATACGAATTCAATACAGCACTCAGCTTACATTCATACTTACTCGTATGTCAGTCACATTTGTATTTTGTACATATGTATTTGCAATACGCAGTTAAAATATCTACATGATGATGCTTCACACGAATACGATCTAATATTTGACTTTCAATTAGATTTGTTTACTTTGGCCTTGTGTAGTATTTAAGCTGAGCAGCGGCAACAACTTAGATAAAATATTGTTTGTTTTCTTTTCGTAAACTTTTGTTGACTCAGCTGCCAAGTAAGTGATCTTGCTTAAAGCGTCATCATTATTTTCATTTGTTATTGGTGATCGGTTAAGCATTTAGAAATAAAATTTTTTAACCCTAGGATTACCCTCTTGGTCTGGCCAGAGCAAAATTTATTTTCTGCTTGCAATATCTTTCATATATAAAAAAAATCAAAATAGCAGGTAACTGAATTCTATAAACAATATGTGCTGAATCGAATGAAACTAATTTGGAATTGATCGGAGCAAATTTGTGAGGTTAAGTACCATTTTTATTCGAATGTATAAATAAGTTACCCTCTTGGTGTGGCTAGACCACAAAGTATTATATATGTGTCGTTTTTGATTTTTGAATGTGTTTTTGCAAAGTAAAAAAAACGATGTGGCTGAAAAATTAAATTATACATACATATGTGTTTTGTTATTGGTTATTTGGTTACTATGAAAATAAATATGCCATTTGTTCATATGTACCAAAAAAAGTAAAGGTGTTATATTGTTATCAACAGAACATTATTAGGGGCTCCAGTAGTCATGAACTTGGTATGGGCATCATTTCGGACATCGCAAATGGCTAATGTAGACAACTAATGTCTGAGCAACAATGCTTGCTATGAGATTCACCGTACGCATCATTTTGTAATACAAAGAAAAGAGACAGAGCAAATTTGGTAAATATTCCATCTCTATTGAGCTACCGCAAAATACTTTGATATGCCTGAACATGGACATGGCAAGTGTTCACCACAACAAGGAAGTTGATGAATTTTTCGCAGTTGCTCTGCCGTCGTCATTATCATGTCATGTGAAAGTCGATGGCTAGTGGAGACTAGGGTTATACAAATAACATTGAAAAAAATAACAGCGGAAGGCGAGCCAGGTAGAGCAACCAGACTGAACGCCAAATTCATAACTATAAACGAAATAAAGCTGTAGTTGACATAATGGACCAGATGCTATCATATTATAGCTGCAAATGAGGAGCCAACTGCTGGTCATTGGCCATGTTTTACAATATATTGGACATATCTGGTTTAGCTTCGTTTTTGATAAGGATATGGTAAATCTAAAACAAACAGATCGTCGTCGCCGATGTTTTGTCGAATTAGTGAATCAGCTGGTGCTCCCACAAATGGAGCTACGAAGTACCAAATCCTATGTTGTGAAATGCGCTTTTAATGCGCACGTATGTAAGAATAACCCTTATAAATACATACATACGTATAAAAATCTAATATTAAAAATAAATTTTTCACAGTACAGAACAGTACCTTTTCCAACCTCCTAAAAAAAATTACCGGCCATTATGCGTAAAGTGCAAGGTAACAACGAAAACAAAACGCAAAACTCGTTTTAGCTGTGTGTAAATGTGGAAAAGCAATGTACCTGCAGTATGGTAAAGAAAATAAAAGCTACATTTGCGACGATTGTCATATAGAATAATAAAGGTATTCATTTAAATTTTTTTTGCTCGATGGAAAAATGTATTTGTTTACAACAAACACAGGAAAAAAATTTGAAAAAAATATTTGAATTTTTTTTCTTATGTTTGTTGTCAAAAAAATTTAATTTTTCTATTTTTCCAACCAGAAAAACCTGAAATGAATACCTTTAATATAAAAATATAATAAATTTATATAACAAATTCGTATAGTTTGAAAAATAAATATTTGTTTAATAAAAAATATTCTAAGTTAATTTTTTAATTATTATTTTTCGAACTTCATTTGTTTCTATATTTATGATTTATTTGAACGGGTTAAAGTTCGTATAAATTACATGTGATAATTATTAATGAACAAATAACATTAAAGTTAGTTCTAAATATTCTGACAACACATAGTTGAACGGAACAGCCAAGCGTTTTCGAAGGCCACGAAACCTTCATCATCAGCGTTCTTCTGTGTCGGTCCACTGTGTGTGGTGCGATACGAACTTTAGCCCGTTCAAATTAAAAAATATTCTTATTTATTTTTATTTAATTGGGTTTCTTAGCATTTTGCACTGTCGCCTAGCCAGACCAAGAGGAGAACTTAGTGGAAAAAAGTTACCGATAATCCTAGGGTTAAATACGTAAAGTATAGCGTACGGTGTGTAATGACAAAATTTTTTATTCAATCGGAATAATCCTTATGTTTATGCTTAATACACATCTGGTATTTCTTGTGTTGTTATTTTGTTTTTAATATGGAAAACAATGCCACACAACGCAAAATATTGCGATGTCACAAAATGCAACAGTGTGTACGTGGCATAAGTTGGTAAACTGAAATTTTTTATAAAATATGTTTTACGCGAAATATAAAAGGAACTAACGGTGATTTTTATAAAAGGTAATTTTTATTTTTATAAGCGAATAAAATATGCTTTTTACAACAATAACTTTTTATATAAGATGCCCCACAGCCTTATTTATAAAACTTTCTAAGGCTCTATAAAGGGGTTTTAAAATACATTTTCATAAAAAAATTTTCTTAAAAAGGCTTAATTTTAATAATAATAATTAATAAAAAAAATTTTAATAATTTTTTAGAATAGAATAATTCTGTCAAATAAAGTGTTACGAATGTATTTTTATTGTGTATACATAAAAATGCTTGTACTATATATTTATACATTTATCTGCGATGAATTACAAATCGAGCTTAATCGCTCACACATCGTGCGGTTGAAAGAAATTCTTCAACGATTTCCTCCATAAGAATAACAAATGAAGAGTTATGAACATATGTGACTTTTTTGTTTTATTCGCATATACACACATACATATCGTTGGTCACAAGTAAAAACGCCCAAACCTAAATAATTGTAACTTTACAGGAGAAGGTAAAAGCATAATAATGAACAGCACAACAGCTTGTACAAGTGCTTTGTAAAACTACTTGTAAAAGTGTTATTTTTTACACCAGCTACGTCCAAGCCATTTGCACAATATACAAACTTTTATAAAGAAATTTTGTGCTTTCACACCGACGAGACTACAACATCCACAACAACAACACAACAGACAGGAATGCTTGCTCTTACTTTGCAAAGAAACAAGAACAAATTTAAGATCTTTCAAAGCTGTTTACCTCAAATGCAAATATCAGCGTATGTGTGTTTGGTCGTAGCTGTTTTACACTATTGCAAAAAAATTTGGACAAGGGGTAGTTGTGTGAAATGTATTGGAATCACTGAAAAACTCAATTTCGTGAAAATACGAGTTAGGCCCTTTCGACTTGTGGCCGTCGATATGTATGTTTATATTTATTTTTGTATATTTTTTGGTTTGTTATTAAAAATGGGCTTGTGGGTTTCTGGAGAAATATATAAATTAAATATAATAAGAAATATTTTAAATATAGAAATGTTGTTTGTATTTGTGCATAACTTTGTGGTCAGTTTTATTAATGTTTGTTTTTCTTTAATAAAATAACAAAAAAAAATCAATTTGCGTCTTGTCGTTTATTAAGAAAATAATGCGAGAAAAAAATTAAATAAACTTACGACTAAAAGTGTTAAAATTAACAATTACAAAGCAATGTGAATGAGTTGTTTGTTTGCAAAATTTAAATAAAAAACACACCTGTTTAAACTAAGGTGAGATTTTTATTTAAAATCGACATAACCAAGTAAATAAAAGTACAGAAATTAACTTTAACTTTGTTTGATTTGGTTATAGCAAAAACAGAGATATTTAAGTTGTTTCTTTATTTTCTTCAAAAAAGATTTTTTTTTATAATATAATAGTTCCGGATATATATTTTTTTTAGTTCAAAAGAAATAAACATTGGAGGATTTTAAACTGTGCGTTTCAAATATTAAAATGTTTAATAAGATGCCCTTTTCCAAGACATGACATGAATTCTTTTAGTTGAGACCAGCCCCCGTATTCTGTAAATCGTTAAAGCTAAAGCTAAATTCGATCACTAAAATGGTGGAAAAATACAAAATTAAAAATTTTTGGCGATGACATAAAATTGGAAAATTTCGGCTCGATTCGATTTCTAAGCCAATGCGTGATTTAGCCTGCACGTTTAAACGTAGTTTTCGTAGCCGAAAATTGATAAATCAACCTTAGCAAGTTACAGAATACGAAGGCAGCCTTCTTATTCTGTAATTCACTAAGATTAAATTCCATCCCTAAAATGCAGAGCAAATCTGTAATTTTAATTTTTTGGCGATGTATATCAACAACACTAAAATTTAGGCGGATTAAATTTTTGGGCCAATGTGTGATGTAAAAATTGCATTCATAGCCGAAAATATATAAATCGACTTTATAAATTTTAAACGATAGACATTTAGCCTTAGCGAGTTACAGAATACCGGGGCAGACCCCTCAACTCTCTAGTGCCAAATCTCCTTTGTTAAGAATCTAGATCAAATGTTTGCTGTTAAATCAGAAAATGACTTAAAATTGCAAAATATTTTTAATTCGTATTTATTTTAGCATTCTGCCAGTCGAATACAGATTTAATTTGAACGAATTACATATACATATTTACTTATCACGAATTATTTATATTTACTTTTCACGCCTGAAATCGGTATTAATGCTAAAGCTCTCCATCATAATTTTCTCGGAGAAGCTGAAAACTTCTTATATATATTTACCAGTAAAATATATTTTCATGTCCTGAGACCGAATTCAGCAACGATGAATTTTAAATTATTCACCAATATTAGTGGTTACAATTCACGGCGCTTTTTCCATTGAAAAATCGTGACGCTAGTGTTCACTATAACAGCCAAAATAAGTTTTTTACATCGTTGAGAAGTTCGCAAAAAAGTGAACACTTTAAAACTTATCGTTGCGGAATCGGGCTCTTTTTGTATAAAATACTCTCGTTATGAATAAAACATAACCAATAAAGTTTTTATGCCACAGATAATCTACAACTCTTTCAAATGATTCAACTTCCAGGGCTGTGTCAGTCTTTGGCAACTTCTGAATCATAACTTCAACTATTTGTCATGGTTGTCATACATTTACATAAATATTCATAAGTTTATCAGACTATGCAAATCTAAATTTTGTATTAAAAATTTGTTTATGTTCGCGAAGTTGCATGAAATCTTGAAAATATTTAACAACTTTATTTTTCACATCACTTTGAATATGTTCAGCAATCAATCATCCGACATACAACCAACATTCAATCATGCATAAAAACGGAAATTTAGGAGAAAAATTCTCGCTAAACAAAAAATAAAAACCAAACAACAATATAACAAAACAAGATAAATTAATGTGAACCAAACATAAATCTTAAATTAAAAGGCCAATTTAAGACAATACGAGCAAAACCTTCAAACAGTTGATACTGGTCATGGTGGTGTTGGTGAATGGTGGACCTAAATTTGTATATATGTACTTATGTATTCAAGTATTTACATACTTCCAAACTACATGACATTCAGCGTACTGCAGCGAGAAATGCAAAAGTGAAGCCCACATTAGGACAACATAAAGGTAGATTTTAATGCATCCAACCATTTGCTCAAGCACAAATGTACGAGTACTGAGCAAACATATCCAATTGCAATTGTAGTTCATGCTCGAATGTCTCTTAAAGATATTTAAGACAATCAATGGATGGATGACTGCAACACGCTGCGGGCTGTAATACACAAACACACCTTGTTTTCACTGTTTGATGCAAAATCAAGTTGACCTAAACTCTTTTTTTGTTTGTTTTTTTGTTGGGTCGGTATATAAATGACAATAATGGCGATGACGACAACGCACCTTTAAACGCCCACGTGCCATATTAAGCAAAAAAATCTTGTTAGGCTTTGAAAATAAAAGAACAAACAAAAGAAAAGAGACTTGGAACAACTGTCCCCAGAATTAATTGAATAAATTGTTTGTCCATGTAGAAGCGTGTATCAGAATACATTCAAACATACATTTTAATTCATGTGTATATGGGAGGGTTGGAATTTCTACATTGATCAATTTATGTTTATACTGCGTCTAGTATTGGATTGACTCAGTGGTAATTTCAGATTTTTTTTAATTTTACAAAAAAGATTTCCTATAATTTTTTTTATAATTTGATTTTAAACTCCTCTTCACTCCATAGTTTGACCGATTTTGAACTAGAATAGAAGCCCAAACTAGAAATGAGTGAGCTGGGCCTAGGGTTTCTAATTTCCCGGACTTTTTCTATTCACGGGAATCGAGAAGTAAAATGTTATATTACCGGGAATTCCCGGGAATTTCAAAAACATATGAATTTAAATAAATCACCTCCAGCAAAAAATAAATGAATGCGTTCAAAATAAAATAATGTTTCATGCTTTATTGAGCATTTGTTTCTTAGAATACATTCTCAATGTCATCGCAAATCATACATAATACTATAGTTTTTGAACTCATTAACAACGCATGCGATATTACTCGGTAATATATTGAAATAAATACCCGGCGAAAAAAGCATGTAAAAACTGAATTAAATCATTACATTGCTACATTTTCATAAAACAAGTTTTATCTACAACGACTAACAAGAGTACAGTAGCTCAGTGGTAGAGAGTATGCCTTGAGAGTGAGAACAGCTCTGTTCGCATCCTGCGACAAAAAGTTTTGTATATTTGTTTGTTTTGTATTTACGTGATAAAACATCATCGAATCAGGGAACTTGCATAGGTTTAAATTCATTAATTTGAATGAATATAAAATTATTTAAATTTTCAGACAAACACATGACCTTCAATGACAAGCTAGTGTCAAAATCATGAGTGTTTAACCTAAATCAAACCAATGTTTCATCACTTGAACCCATGATTCAACAAATGATTTGTCATGTTTTTGTTTTTGCTGGGCCTCAATAAAAAATATAATCTTATGAAAAAAACAAACAACATTTAAATTAATAACAAACATTAAAAATTTCAAGAACTTCCGACGTACAAACCAAATTGCTGGACCAGAAGATATTAGATCAAGTCACCTTTCAAACGAAAAAAGCATATCAAAATCGGGTCTCGCAGTTTAAGAGCTAGAGTGTCAAGGACACACAGATTCAACAGAATATATAAAGAAAAGATGTGATATCTTCTAAGCGGCTAGACCATTTTTCTAAAAACAAAGCAAAGAACACTCTCGATCAAACAGAAAAAAACTAAATCTAAATCCGTCCAGCCGTGGTCTGTACGTGGACTCGTACAGACACACCGATACACAGACATACACTACAAACTTATAACATACCGTTTTTGGTCGCGGGTTAAAACCAAAACAACTTTATTCATTTAATTCATGAACACCAATATTAATCAAAAACAAAACAAAATCAAATAAATTTGTATGCTTTAAGTTATAGCAAGGATGGAAATTCCATCTACATCTGCCAATCTAGATACTATTTCCTGTACAATACTTTTTTGATTGAAAATATTTCGCAAAGCTTGCAGTTGTTGGAGTCACCTCGGAAATATCTATTACATCTCCTTCCATGCGTATATTATGCATCGTTATAGAGTTGTATTTTTGAGTAAAAACAGCAATGTAAAAAAAAGCAAATTCAAAAAATTTAAATATTAAATTCCCGTTGAAAATTTCCCGGGATTTGTTAGAAATAATTCCCGGGATTTTTTTCCCCGTGTAGAAACTCTGGCTGGGCCTTATTCCACAAAAAAACTTATCAACTTTTCACTTTGCACTTATCAAATTGCATTTTTTGGCAAAGTATTTCCGTTCCACAATATTCGTTGCAAAATTTCACTTTGCACTAAGCATATTTTTGCAAAAACTTTGATCTCTTTGTAAATTCGTTGCAGTAAATTATTTGCGCTCTTTGCAAAGTCTTTGCTTTCTCCTGAAAAGTGAGTGTGCAAAGCGTTCCTGAAAACGTTTAACCATCTTTGAATTTCTGTCTTAAAACTTTTCGCTTTGCATTCCTAATGTTCCTTTTCACAATGTATGGTTATGAGTTAACTTGAACTTTAACTGACAGTTCTTCATATAAAACTTGCAGTTAAAGTTCCTGTTATCTTTTAACCATACATTGTGAAAAGGTACGTAAATAGAACTTGTTAAAGTTAGCCCCAAAATAAATATAAAAAAACTAGCAGTGTTTCATGTGATTAAATCAAATATTTTATTTGCTACTTTTCAGAACAATGAAGTAATTTTTTTTTTAATTATTGTAAATATTTATGTACATTCATATTCGTAAAAAATTAAATGTATTTGAAATCCATTTTTATAAAATTTTTTATGAAAACTTTTAATTAAATCAAATACATATGAAACTTATTTTAAATTTTATGAATATGAGGGTCAGAACATATTAAAGTTTTCATTTAATTTTGAATGTTAATAAAATAGATAAAAAGGCTGCTTGTGGAGAAATTTTGAAAAATCCCAATCACAATTTTAAATGTAATATTTTCAATGTGTTATTCTAAAATTATTTTGCTATCTTTAATAGATTATACAAGAATGTCTAAAACAAGTAAATACAAATGTAATTTAAGATAATAATATAATTTAAAACTCAAATATATTTTTTTTGCATATTTATGTACATACGAATTCAATGTAAGCTTGTTATGATTGAAAAGAATTGAAAATTTATCCACAAATTTAATTTTGTTAATTTGCTAAGAGATCGTTTGCCTTGCAAATTTTTGACAAACTTTTTAAAATTTGCTTTGCAAGAATATAATTTACAGAAAAGCATATTTTGTTTTGCAAAGTCTTTGCAAATTACACTTTTCAATATTAACTTTGCACTTTGCAAGGGAGATCGTACGTGGAACATGAATCGCAAAGAGAGCGTAAAAATTGCAAAGACTGAAAAATATACTTATCAATTACAACTTATCACTTATCAAATTTTACAGTTCTGCGGAACGAAAAGTTTTGCAAATTGTCGAAAAATTTGATAGGTGCAAAATGAAAACTTGATAAGTTGTTTTGTGGAATAGGGGCCTGCTGCTAAGATGCGAATTTCCCCACTTTGGAGGGTTCTTCTTTTTGAAGCTGCAATTCCTCGTAAGCATCTAGCATATTTTGAAAACCATATGTTAGTTGGTTGCACATTCCCCGAATGACCTTTTAGCTAAAATGTGACACTGCTCTTTCCAACAGACAGGTGTGAGTTGAGTAGTCAATATTGAAATGAGTTGCACCATTTATTCTGTTTGACAGCCATTGATAGCAGACTACCGGGTAAGTTGAAGAGAAAATGAAAAAAATTAACTTAACTTAATTTTTTGTAGAAAAAACCATCACTGAAACCAAGGATAAACTAGATAAATATTATGGAAACTCTTCACCAGAAATTTTAATGGTAAAAGGGTGGTTTATTAATTTTTGTTATAGCCGTACGAAAATAGTGATCATTCCAATTGAGGTATCTAAACCCGGAACAATTGTAAAAGTTCATGATATGGTGTTGGCCGATCAGAGTTTGAAATTCATAGACATCCCGTATTGTATTTTAAATACTTAATCACAACTAAATGTTGATATCGTTATACTGTGGGCGGCACCATTTGCGCCCACGAAATTTAACAAATGAGAGAGCGATGAGTCCCTCGACATTGTTTTTGTTATTGCGATATAACTTTATATTTTGTAAACTTCTTTTTTTAGGTAAATCGATTTTTTCCATAAATGAATTTCGAAGTAGATCTTGCTTAAATTTTTTGGCGGTTATTGCACGAAGTTACAGAAACATATCTGTACAAAATCAGCACAATTTGCAGTCTGTTTTTCAGGTATCAATCCATTCCATTCCATAATGGCAACAAAAATTAAAACCCCTTTCGCACATATATATATATATATATATATATATATATGTATATACTTTATATTTTGCCAAGTTTTGACGTTGTTTGAGAGATTTGAAGACTTTGTCAACGAAAGTGCTGTAAATACAAAATATATAACAACTATTGAAATGGCAGAAGTCTTCCCAACATAAGGTAAAGAACCTTATGTGATTTTAAGACAAATACCCGACAAATTAAGCTTTTTTTATATTCGTATAATATTGAAAGCGGTCTAAAACAAAGTATTTTTTTTTAACTTTTTATTACTTGCGGAAACATAAAATTTTTCTGGGTTGTAATAAAATACATATGTATATGTTTATCGTCCCTACCATGTCAAAGTATCCACTATGCGAAATTCGTTTTTTAGATTCATTAATTTAAATGATATGACTCGTTTCAAAATGCTGAAATTCCTTTAGACAACAGATAACTCAATAAGAAATATATTAAGCCAACCACTTTTATGAATACGACGTTTTTAAATTCAGGGACGTTATATTGAATAGCAACATTCGTATACAGTATAATAGTCAGCATTGTATATTTTTTTGATTTAAAACTCTAAGGCTTTGTTAAAGACGTAAGTAACATTAGCTTGGAATGTGTTCGATTTATTTACATTAAGCCGCTTTTTCCCCAACACAATATATGATTTCATTTACAAACCAGAGCAATGAAAAATTAAATAAAAACATGACCAAGAAAATAAAACAAACACCATATGACAATTGCAAATTGATGGCCATTCGGTGTCTTTTTTTTCAATTTACCTCATTGTCGTTTTCATTGTTGAGTTTGATTTAGGCATTCAGTGCCATATCGGGCGTTCAAAGTACAACAAGGTTTTTTTTTCATCAAACCCAATTGGAACTTTTAAGAGAGATCGCTTCTCTAATTCCAAATGTTGTTAAAGGGAAAAGTGGTTGCAAAAAGTAAAAAGCAGCATGTTCTGAATGGCAATTAGGAGACTTTGGACATGTAATTTTTGGCAAGAACTTTTTAGTCTTAAACATAATATAGAAAGCAAAAACTAAAATCATAGTTCAATGATCAAAACTCCCAGTTTGTGGCAAGGGGCCTGTATTTAAAACCGAAATACAATTGGAGATAGTCGTGAGCGGCAAATAACTCTTAAAATATAAACGCCTGCATCAATGATGATTTGAGTTCCGTTAGCTGCAATGGGATACTGTTCATAACTTTTTTTTATCGAAAATGACGACAACAGATCTATCTTTGATATATTTTCTTATTTGCTGAACAAAGAAATAATGTCGTATTCCTTGCTTCAGAAGAGTAGCGTGCATATTTTTTATAGCTTTTTTAATTTTGGCAGTTTTTTATCGATATATGTATGTATCTCTATTTTTGTACAATTATCGAAAACTTTCAATGGGAATAAAATTCCCATACGGTGCTTTAAAAAAATTTGTCATTCAAATATAAGTTTGTATAAAACTGCTCCCTTCATTTTCTATGTGAGTGTGCCCTTAATTTGTTGCTGTAGTTGAATTTATTTTCAATTTAGTTTTAATTTACTTCTTACTTAATTTTTTTTATTTTGCAAAATTTTGTTGCTTAAAAGTCAATGACTTGATTGCTAGTCGACAATTAGCGCTTTGACAACTCTTACTTAACGTGGCTTAATATTTGCTTTTGAAATATGCTCTAAATACAGTTTGTATTTATTTTTTCTCGTTTTCATTTTCGCTTGTGTCATGCCAATTTTTTCGTTTACCAAAATTATAAAAAAGCAAAAAAATTACATTGTATTTTTTTTATAATAGCTGACCATTATTTTTTTCTGTTTGGTGACATACTTTTACTTCTCTTGAAGGCATTTGCATTCATTAAAAACAGTCAATCAAATGAACTCAATAAGGGAAGTATGCTCAGTAGTGAAATGTTTTCAATTTTATTATTTAAGTGTATTAATAATTTCTTAAGACTTGTGATTTTAAGCGTAAATGCAGCATTTTAGTTGGAATTATTGCTAAATTGAAATGAGGTACAGCCGCAGATTCTTCGTCTCTGTTTCTCTAATCTTGTTGTTAGAAAATTTTATTTGCTGAATTCTTAAGACATAGAATAGGAAAAGAGGTTTACTGATATTCAAGACAACATTGTCGATATTAGAGTTAAATGAGATAACAGCTGTGATGATTGGTGAACTAGATTCGCTTTGGTCTACCTTGTTTTTATAAGCTTACGCACAGAAGGTTGTCAGATCTTACAATTTTTTCAGATTTGGCAATGTGCTGATAATGTACTGACAATCAGTAATTGATAAAACAAGGTACATTGCCATTTCAAGCGGTTTTATCCAATTTGTCAGAAAACCTTAGAATTCTTGCCAACAATAAATCTCTTAGGCACTTTAGTACCTCTTTTGAATACGCAAAGTTTACTTTGCAAAGAGAGAAAAATATATTCTATTTCTCTCTGTCTCCCTGCAAAGTAAACTTTTAGGGCCATTTGGACAACTTACCTTTAGCTTAAGGTAGGATTTTGTTTGCCTGATAAATATTTTTGCATTATTAATATTTAAATTTTTATAGGCATTATTATCAATGATATTATCATATATATTTAATGCATAAAAAAATAATAAATGAAGATTAATGCAAAGCCATTTATCAGGCAAACAAAGTCCTACCTTCAGCTATAGGTAAGTTGTGAAAATGGCCCTTAATGTCTTAAAGAATTGTATTCATTCTACAAATTTCTAGCTAACACGATTGCCATATACGAAAATTGTCATATCTGATATTGCCAGACTCCAAGCATTTCACAAAAATGTTCAATTATCAATGGTTTCTGCTTCTATTAAACAAAAAAATACTTTATCGTGGACCATAAAGAAGCAATTGCGATAATTTTGGATGCATATATTTTATTATGTTCTTGCACTTTCCCCTTTCCTTAAAAACAAGTGTGTGAAAGAATTCTCTGACAATCATGGCCAAAAATATAACAAAATATATGCATCCAAAATCATCGCAATTGCTTATTTATGGTACACAATAAACAATTCTTTTTTGTGTTTAATACAAGCATAGATTACACAAATCTGATAACAATAAAATGTCCGAGAAATATGTGACAATTATTTGACAATGCCAACAGAATGTGTTCGCACGATTGCCAATCATTCATTGGACTGGCAATGCTTTTTAATAATTGTTTCAAACAAACCTTGATATAAAAAGTGATGAAATCTTAAACAAAAATCTTATTAAAATCGATCGGTATCGTTTGAGAAATATCGTTGACTATAATTTTTATTAAAAAAAACCTATAAAATCGCTTCCACAAATTTTAATACGAAAATAACATTGGTATGTAAAAATTATTCATTTTAAACAAATAAACAAACAGATAAACAAATATAAGTAGTTCCACGTTTCCAGTTTAGTTTTTTTTTCTATCACGTACAAATATTTGTAATGGTCGTGCTTGATATGTTATCTGAAATAAGACAACTATGCTAATATATTTCAACAACGCAGTTTGGACGATATGGATTAAGCTAGTATTCACTATCCTACACATTCAAATGACTTTTGAAAAAATACAACCCTGGTATGATGAGGTTTAAGAAAGATAATAATAATTCACTTCAGGGTTGCATTTTTTGTTTCAAAAGTTGTTTCGCTATGTAGGCTAGGGAATACTAGCCTTAATTTAAGAAACACAGAAACATGAAAAAATAAAATTGCCTTAAGATTACAAGAAAAATATATAGGAAATGTTGATAATATTTATATTTTAACTTTGATCTCAGTACCTGGCTGACGTTTTTGTATAGAAAAGATAGGCTTTTTTTCACATCTATGCTTTAGTGCGGATCACACTTTTTTTTTTAATTTTTCATAAAATATTATATTATAATAATTGAAATTTATTTGCTGGTGGTTTAGCATGTCTATATACGTATTTCATTGGCGCTTGAACCAAATCATCAGTAGACTTCAAAATTTTAATTTTAAGTCATAAAAAATTTAAATTTTAATAATGCAAAAATATTTATCAAACAAATATCCTACATTCAGCTAACAAACAAAATCCTACATTCAGCTAAAGGTAAGTTGTCAAAATGGCCCTAAAAGTTCAAGCGCCAATGAAATACGTGTATAGACATGCTAAACCACCAGCAAATAAATTTCAATTATTGTAGTATTTACACTTCTGACAATATGTCAAATAAATTTTGTTAAATATTATATTATATTTAAATGGAATATAAAATAATTCAATTATTGAACTTGAGCGCAAAATATATGCAGAGTTATTAATGTCAAATTATAATTTATGGTTCTTATCCTTAACTAGCGTTTCTTCTTAACTATCTGTTGATATATCATATTTCATCTCTTCACATCTAGCGGAAGCGCCCCACAATATTCATAAAGTCAATTAGGGTGTCTCAAATATAAAAACTTTCTGCGTCCATGTGTGAATCTTTTAAACGTTAAATGTGTTTAATGAGTTTCATCATTAAGAAATTAAGTCGAACTAAGCTAAGAGGCGTTAAGGATAGGAGGAGAAATGGTTTTTCGCAGTATATAAATATAAAAGTAAGAAAAACTATTTTCTACTTTTCAGTCCAATTTTCATTCTAGTGATATATGAGATATATTTATAATTCTTATACACCAATTAAGATTTCATAAACACGAATATTTTATTACATCAAATAATTTTCAGTTGGCAGACAAGTCCGTTGCTTGGTCATACTTCTCTTCTTATTGTTTGTTTTTGATAAACTTTTTTTATTTTTTAAAGATTATGACAAGCTTTTTCCCTTTTGTACAGATAAATTTACAGTTACTTATAATTTCATAATTACATTTATTTATATATTGCAAAAATTAAGCGAAAAAATAAATAAATATGGATTTGTAAATTATTAAGACATTAAGTTGTTCTTGTTTTTTTTTTTGCATACACGAGTAAACGATGTTGCATTGTGGTTTCTACGACGTTTGGGTGGCGATGCTGATCTGCATGTAATTTTAGCATCTTAAGCTTTAGAGAATACAAAATAATAAACAAAATTGGTACTGTTGGTAATTACAGTATAAGTTTTTAAAGTATTATATTTTGGCGATTCGGGCGCAGGCAGCGCTTATAAAATTGCACAAAATTTGACACTTTCTCTATTTAAATGATGCTTTAATGTTTTTTAAAAGACTGCTGATAATTAAAGTTTAGATAAGGTTAGAAAAATTGGTGCTGCAAGACACCCCTACACAGTTGGGTCCATTCTGATTCCCTTTTCGTTAATAAAAATTTAACACCCAATTGTACCTAAAAGAATCCCAATTTTCTGTCAGTAAGCCATTAAATTCCTAATATATCTTTTAGTTTATACTTTGTAATATCACTAATAATCATGGATATGCCCTACATAGAGCTGGAGTACCACTTTCCCAACTGCTGGTCTGACCGAGAGGCAACTAGTCAATGCGCCTATCACGACTCTAATCGCCTTCCTTTCATATCCAGTAGCAGTTTGGATCTTTCTAAGTAGAGTTTCAGCCACATAGACCTTGTGACTCTGTAATCGCCCCTACTTCTCTATGAACGATTGGCCCTGCATTATCTTAAAGTCATCTTTTTTCTTGACAGTTCATAGGAAATTTCATTTTCCTTAGTACTGCTATGACCAGGAACCCAACGATTGGAAATTGTGCTCTTTTAAAGCTTTTGGGGCTACTTGGCTGTCAACGTAGAAGTTTACTTTTTCGCTTTCAGCAACATTTCTGGCTACAAGCCCTTTGGCATTCTGAAGGAACTAAGAATCTTAGTTCACAAGGTATAGACACCAGATTCTGTGTTTTGTCTATTTTTGCACCATCTGTAAAGACTGCAGTGCCCTCATAAATCTTGACAAATTTGACCTAATAGTCCCTATTTAGAATAACCAGCAAGTATATCCAACCAAAATCAATATCATCGATTTTATAGTCCGTGAACCCAGAGGTTGCGGAGCTCAGACCACTGAAACTGATATCACTTAAGATTAATGTATGGTCTGTTACTCCTGTCCTTAGGAAACCAGAGTCTAAGAAGACTTTTAGTCACCGTTTTCACCATAAACTCCTCTTTAAGAAATACATGAAGAATGACAGCCTGAGGTATGCTCCTCTGCGCACTTGTGATGCATAGCGATGCACACCAAAAAAAATCTCCCACCATACCACATAACCATAAGAAATAACTGCTCTGACAACCATGTGCAGTAAATCCTATTTAATATCCTCGGTTGTAGACCCCATTTCCTTCCGATGGAGTTCCTTCATGCGTAGTAAGAGTTGACTGAGAATTACAAACCATTATAAAATACTAAAACAAAAAAAAACAAAAATTGGGAGTGTTTATAGTTCGTCCGAATATTTCAATACTGATTTGGGTTCAGTAAGGATAACTATACCACTATAATAAATAAAACGAAAGTGTATTGACTTTGATAACATGTTTTAAAGATATTCGCTGTTGGTTGAAATAAAAAAACTTGATTTGATTAATCATTTTGACAGTGTGTATAAGGGATATAGATATAGAATTAAGTTATGAATAAAACACAGCTAATATATACTCTATTGCATTAAAAGCAACAAAATGATATTATCGCTACTGCAAACAAATAAATATTAACGCGTTTTGTAGATCGCATATATTCCGTGAGTATCACTGAACTTTTTCGATACCATTACTAAAGCTAAAGATTGTATTGTTAAAAATGCATTCCCTCACCCTGATTATACAGCAATATTTCCTCATACCCTGGATCCCAAGGCATTAATGTATCTGGGTTTGGAATATCTCGGGAATATGCACTGGAATGGGAACTGAACTGTTCAATGTGAGTAAAAGGTGGGTTCTGTATAATATGACGACCTTCTATAATCATATATAGGCTATGCAAGGCGCTGTACCATCACTAAATAAAAGTATGATTAAGCTTTTACAATTTTTTGAAAATAATAACTATACCCCAACACCTATTTCGTGCTGATCTGAAGCCAAATGATATACAGTTGAAAAAAAACGAGACTCATCCTATTTATAGTCTAAAATACCTTTTGTACAGAAAAATCACAGTTGAGTAGCCACATAAGCGTTCAGGTCCCGTGCAGTGTCATTATTGCAAAGAATATGGCCATACAAAAGCTTACTGCAATTTACCTACACTATGTGTTATCTGCCGTGAATTTCACGGTATTGTTAGTTGTACTAAACCAAAAGATCAAGCTGAAAAAAATGCAATAATTGTGGATGTAATCACACCGCTAACTACAGAGGTTGTCCTGTGTACTCTTTCGTCGAGCAGGCTATGGTGCAAAAACCTATATTACGTCCAGTTCAAACAACAAACGCTTCCTTAGCCACTTTTGCGCCAATGAGCCAACCAGTTACTTCCTGTGTATCGTATGCCGATGCTGCCAAGACAAATTCTATTCCCGCGCAGAAAGTGTCCCCGCCAAGTAACTCAACAAATGATATTACAAGCTTTAATTTCAGTCGCCTTGAAGCCACTATAGAAAATCGTGTGCAAACTATCAACAACTTTACAACAAATATGACAAGAATGATGCAAGAAATGCTACGAATGCAGAATACTCTGCTTCAAGAATTAATTAACAAGCCATGAACACGTTAAAAATATGTTTCTGGAACGCAAACGGCATTCGCCAACATAAAAATGAGCTTGAGCACTTCCTTACGGAAAAAAATATTGATATAATGTTGGTCTCTGAAACTCCTTCGACTTCGAGAAGCATATTTAAAATGATTGGCTATGCAAAGAACCCTAGAGGAAGAGCTTGCGGTGGATCAAGAATTCTAATAAAGTCAAGACTCAAACACTATATTCTTGACAACATTTGTGAAGAACATCTACAAGCAACTAATATTTGCGTCGACAATTTTGGTACAAATTTCATATTATCTTGAATTTACTCCCCTCCCAGATTTTCAATCACTGAGAATCAATATGAGGATTTCAAGTATTTGAGGATTTGATCGCTTGGACCTTGCTTCGTAGCAGCTGGCGACTACAATGCAAAACATACGTACTGTAGTTCGCGCCTGGTAACACCTAGAGGTCGAGCGTTTTTAATACTATTTAAAAAATGGGCTTAGATGTCATTTCAAGTGGGGAGCCTACTGACGTACAAAAATTCCGAATGTTATAGATTTTGGCATCATGAAAAATATCCATAGGGACTTAATTCACGTGGAATCCTCTCTATATTTCTCCTCCGATCACTCTCCCACAATAGTTACAACTTTCAACCCACTAAGGAGTGATTTAAATAACTAATATGTGAAAATTATTAATGAGGTCAACTGGCTAGGATTCAAAAAATATCTTAGTATTCACTGCAGTGAAAACATTCAGCTAAGATCACCTGATAATATTGAATTAAACATTGCCCAAATTAACGAAAATATTAAACACGCTGCTGAACACGCCACTACCTCCCGTTTGCAGACTTGCTTTAATTGAATTTATTCTACCGAAATTGAACGCCTGGTATGTGAAAAAAGGAGAGCTAGAAGAGAATGGCAACAGCACAGATCACCCCAAAATAAAATTAGATTTAAAGAGTGCCCTAAACGACTCAAAGAGATGCTATCGTCGCAAAAAACTGCATCACTGGAAAAATATTTAGAAGGTCTCGATGTCAAGTCATCATATAATTATTCTTTATGGCGTGCTACTAGAAATCTTAAAAGACCAGTTGATCTTAAATCCCCACTGCGCACTTCGACCGGAGGCTGGTCAAGAAGCAATAGTGAGAAAGGTAACTTATTTGCTGAGCATTTAAAAAATATATTCTCTCCCAATTTATGTACAGCTGCTGCTGATTTACCAAATGTAGTTTCTCTACCCTCTCGCCCCTTAAAGATTAAGATGCGTATTAATGGTATTAATGGTATTAGTAACAAAATGCTGATGAACTTGCCTCATATAGCAGTAAGAATCCTGCTATTTATTTTTAATGCTATTTTAATAATGCAGTATTTTGCTCATAACTGGAAACTTGCCAAGATAAAAATGATTCCAAAGCCTGGCAAAGATCTTACCAACACTGAGTCATATAGGCCTATAAGCTTACTATCTACAATCTCAAAGCTTTTCGAAAAGCTGCTCAAGACTAAATTGTCCAAAGTTTTAGCTGATAATGGGTGCATCCCGGACCATCAATTTGGCTTTAGAAGTCAGCATAGCACCATTTAACAAACGTATAGAACAAATTGTAAGAAGAACATTTGAAGAAAAGAAGTATTGTTCTGCTCTCTTAATTGATGTTTCTCAGGCGTTTGATAAAGTATGGAACGAAGGCCTAGTTTTAAAATTGAAGACATATCTGCCACTAAACATTCAAAAGCTGTTGGAAAGTTATATTATTGATAGGAAGTTCACTGTTTTAGAAGGAGAGTTCACGAGTGTTCCCGAATCTATATGTTCTGGTGTGCCACAAGGTAGCATTCTACGTCCTGTCTTGTATTTATTATATACTTGTGATATGCCTGTGAGCAATAATATCCACACTCCTTGTGAGGCATTCCGCAATCTTCAGGAACATATTACCCAGCTGGAAATATGGTTGAACTTATGGAGAATCAAAGTCAATGAACAAAAGTGTGTCCATATAACGTTTACCCTAAGAAAATATACTTGTTCTCCCATTCAAATCAACAATCAAAATATCCTTCAGCATTCACAAGTAAAATACCTTGGTATACACCTTGATCGAAGGCTTACATGGAAACATCATAGTGACTCTAAGCTTACTCAAATGAAACTTAATTTATCTCTAATACATTGGTTGATTGGCAGAAATTCTACACTTAGCCTAGACTGCAAACTTTTACTATACAAGCTTTTGAAGCCAATATGGTGCTACGGAATTCAGTTATGGGGCACTGCTTCAGCTTTCAATGTCGAGAGAATCCAACGAAAAAAGTAACGATAATGTTATGATAGAGTGCTCCTACGACTGAATCTTAATTATATATCATGTAGCATCTCTGCATACAAAATATGAAAAGAAGCAAAATGAAGAAGAAGAATTCAAACAAATGCATTTGAGCTTGTTATTTTAAGGCCCAACTATAATATGAATAAGCTGGCTTAAGCTAATGCCAGACTTGAATGATAAGTCTGTCAAATACTTAAGCAATTCAGATGTGACTCTTAGGCGGCCACAAAGTACTTACTTGCACTTAAGTATTCTTTACCCACAGCTGCACATAAAGGTATTGTTCAGAATTTTTTTGTAATATTGTTTCTTCTTATAACTACTAAATAAATGCAATTCAATCAAATTAACTTTTTGGAATGTCCTAATTTATTAAAAATTCACGTATAATTATATCCACGACTTTATTACTTGTTTTATTTGTTTTGCCTACTAAAAAGTACAACAATGAACGTACGTATGTAAGTAAACTCATGTGTATGTGTGCATATGTGTATTGTAAAACAAAGAATAAAAAAAATGTTTCTTCCTCTTCTGAGTTTAAAATAAGAAACAATAAAAAAATATTTAAAATCAATGAATATTTTGTGATGCTGTTTGCTTGAGTTTAAAAAAATGCACAAACTGTGTTTTCCGTACGGAATGTGCATGCAGTTTGGCACTTAGCTTAAGCAAATGACATTTGACGAAACTTGACGAAAAGTTCCATAAGTGCATTATAGTTTGCCACATACGTTTTATATGTAACCGCACAGTTGCTTAAGTTCGCTTATTCATATTATAGTTGGGCCTTTTTTTACGATAAGTAAAATCGATAAAATATGCTACTGGATATCAAACTTGATCAATGTAAATCAATCAATGCAAAACTTTCTTCCAGAAAGTGTTAAAAATGTTGACTATACCCAGCAAAAGATATTCGATTCTTATAAGCAATAAAAGCTGACGCAATGCATTGCAGTCCGGGAAGCACTAACGTAAGCGAGACCATTAATATATGTTCTACGATCGTATAATAATAGTTATATGTGTGTACCAAAAAAAATCTGAGGAAGCAATCCAGTGCATACCTAATAGCATCAGCTTCGAAAAAACTTCAAACAGGCTGCTCCGTAATAAAGTGGAAAATCATCACAGAAAATTTTGCAATCCAGTAACTTTTGCATCTGAGTATTAATTCTGTGAAGCACTTTATTAAGGCAAACAATTCATATTTTTTGGAAGCTGAATGTATTGCTTCTAGCTGGCTCATATCGAACAAAAACTCCCTTATTCCTGCGCAAAAGAAAGTTATTCTGTAATATTGTCTCTCTTACAAATACGCTTCTGGGAAGCAGTAATTTTTGCTGGGTATGTACACATACGCACACGTTTGGTGGATGATATATTTCTATTGCTTCTAAGATTCTTATCGCGAACAAAAATCATGCATTACAAAAGCGCAATTGCGACTAATTCTATTTCGTTATGTCCCTTATTAAAATGCTTCCATCAAGCTAAAAATTTTGCTGGGTAAATGATTTTCTCGGTACCGTAATAAGCCGAATGGGCTCCCAGCGGTCTCACTCTTAACTTCAACTAACCTGTATATATAACATTGGAAAATCTATAAGTGAACGAAATGTAGGGTTTATTATCAAAGAAGAGCACAATTTGTTTAAACTTTTTTGTTTTAAAATTTCTTTGAACTCATAAATCAAGTTTCGGGTAATATCAGTTATTGTAGTCTAATGGAAATGAGATACATATTTGAAAATTTTCATTAGTTCTAAGATTAAACCAGTTACAATTTCATTATCTTTCTTATAAATTTGGAGCGTTAATTGCTTTAATTCATGCAGGAAACCTAATTTTTGATAAATTTTAGTCTCTGTCGATTACTCGATTGTTTTTTTTTATTCATTTAAGTATCACAGCGATTATTCTTTATTATCTTTGTGGTGCATTTTTAAAATTTAATTTTTGGTTAATAAAACCATGACAAAAAATCTCATGTACCAATATTATTATTGTGTATTTTATGGCGGTTGAATTTGTTCGCAGTTTGTCGCCTTTATGGTGCCCAATTAAGTAGTGATTGTCTCAATAGATGTTTTTTTTTGTTGATTCATGTATTTATTCATTTGGTAAATAGCGTATAGTTGTTTGTTGAATGAATTTGTGTCTCCTCTGTTGTCTGCAAGTCGTTTGACAATTAAGTTCAAGCACCTGCAATGCACTGAGTCAGTCATTACTTAATTCATATTTATTAATTTTTATAATTTTTTTTCGTGTGCTTTTAAGCATTTAATTTTCATCAAGCACTAATTTTTTTCTTTTAATTATCAGAAATAATTATTTTGAAATTTGTTCCTTAAAATTAAGATCTTTTTAGGGTTCCGTACACCAAAGGTGAAAAAAGGAACCCTATTGTTTTCGCTACGCTGTCCGTCTGTCCGTCACACGGTATTTTCTCAGGAACCGTAAGAGCTAAGTACCTTAAATTTGGACAGAGCATGTAGAACCTTGGCCGCTACAACAACAAATACATGAGAATTGCAAATTAAAGGGTGTTCCAAAACAAACAACGAAAAATGCTAAAATCCCATGTAATATACATATAATTGTATGTACATATGTATATTGACACTTGAAATTAGTAAAATTTGTGTATTTTTGTATAGACACTAACACTAAAATTTAAAAAAATTTTAATTAAAGGGTGGTCCATCAGTTAATGCAATTTTTACTATGTAATTTTGACAACTTGCTATATCTTGGAAACCGTAAAAGGTAAACTCTTGAAATTTTCAAAAACGGTAAAACTAAGAAATCTGAAAATTATAAGATCGCTATTCGAACAAAAAATCGCCAAAAATTAAAAAAAATCGCCAAAATTAAAGAAAAACTGTAATACTAAAATAAGTCGCAAAATCGTCCAAATGAAAAAAATCGTCAAAATGAAAAAATCGCCCAAAACCGAAAAAATCACCAAACGCGAAAAAGGCTCCAGTAACAAAATAATTGTTAATATGAAAAAAAATCGCCAAAATGGATAAAATCGCCAAAATTAAAAAAAAATCGCCCAATTGAAAAATCGCAAAAAACTGAAAAAATCGCCAAAATGAGAAAAAAAGTGTCAAAACTACAAAAAAGTGCCTAAATGAATAAAGTCGCCAAAATGAAGAAACGCCAAAAACCGAAATTCGCCAAAATTAAAAAAAAGATCGCCAAAACGAAAAAATCGACAAAAAAAACCCAAAAACCGAAAAAAATCGCCAAAACGAGAAAAAAAGTCGACAAAAATAAAAAAACTTCAAAAACTAAAAAAATGCCAAAACTATATTTTGTATAGGCTAGTAAAGTTCGTATTTAATTACATATTTCGTGTCCGTACGGAACACTTCGTGCGCGGGTCAAAGTCGCACTTTACTGAATTTATTGTATATATTTAGTGGCTGCATAGAGGGTTCTGTTGCGTGAAATAGGTATGTAATTCTCTGATCTATGAGCGCCATGTATCCAAAACTCACCTAAGAAAGATTCAAACTGCTACTGAATATGAACAGGAAGGTGGGAGGGATATTGATAGTAGCATTAAATGCTCACTGCTTGGTCAGAGTGTGGACCAGCATTTGGGAAACTGATATTCCTGGTTTCTGTGGGATAAGCGAGGATGAAACAGAAACCATCGAGCATATTACCTACCATTGACCGAGGATGCAACTTCATAGGCTTAGAGGGCGGAGAAGATATTTTTAAAGAGCAATAGTGATATCGCAAAATGGTATCGGAACTAAAAGACTTAACAACATTTAGTAGAGGTCTTTCTTAACTTTATTGAGCAACACAAATATAAGGGAATCACAAATAAATCCAATTAAGTCTCAGAGTGGATGTGTTTAACAACACTACTTCTCTAAGACTAACTTAACATACATATGAAAAGTCGTTTTTATCGGCTTTAAGCAGGTAGCTAGTAAGGAAGGGTAAAATGTAGAGTCCATCTCACTTGTGAGTTCAGGAGAATATGGAGGGAGTGAGAGAGAGGGTAATAGGAAAAAGGATAGTTATAGAGAAGACAAGTGGTCAAGGAAGAGGTAGAGAAAAGTTACATTATTTTACAACTCTTATTTTCGCATAATTTTTTTTTAATAATGCAGTGTTGCAGCGCCTCTGGTGTCAATGTGGCTTAACAAACAGCTGTGCTAGGAGCCATTATATTTAATATTTTACTTCACCGATGCATCGCGATGATTCTGCTACACAACAGCGAGGAAGGAAGGTGCTCTGATCTTGCATTAGGATTAGTCTCCGCTGAAGCCGGTGTAGTTCATTGACCAGTGACTATGCCTTCATCACTTGAACTTTTTTGCAACCACTAATACAAAAGGACACTAATGCACATCAGAAAAAGGCATTGGTGCTATTATTTAATGACTGTTGAAAACTGGGCTCGAGCACAGGACCTTCGGTTTTGTAGTCAACGTGCTAAATACTTCAGCCAACGCCACCCTCTTCGACGTAGGAAATTAAATTTTAGTTAAATGTTGCTGTAGATATGACGCATCATTCTGTAATATTAAAACGCTTGTGCAGCTATAAGAAATTAAAAAACGTGTGAGAAGGTTGCGCAATAAACAATAAAAAAATAACTAATTTTTAATGTAATTGAAATTTAATTGACTTTTTATATTTGCTTGAAATGTCTGTATGGTAAACAGTAAACAAATTTCGCATCCACTTTCCATATAAAATAAATTATTTTTCCGACACTGAATCTGCCTAAAAAAACAAAATAAAGTATTACTGAAAAGTGTGACCGTCAGCCTATTTAAGAAAAAATTACCGTTTTTTTCTATTTGCCCATTTTGTTGCCTATATGTTATATAGTCCTTGTTGTTTACATGACACATAATTTCCGTAAAAAAAATTCGTTGGTCCTGTGTATGGAGAAGATTCTGGGTTTAGTAACCTTGTTCCAGTATGCACTATGCCCAGGATTGATTCGAAACTAACAAATTGCTGGCAGAATACTATCTGCATTAAAATTTGATTTGTTAATTAGGCACTATTGTTCTAATAACTCTGTTTTAACAGAACTTGAGATCGAAAAACTCGTTGTCCTCGATCCTAACAATATGATTATTCATCAAGACGCTTTTATCCAAAATAAAAACGAAAAAAATAGTAAAATTTCCCAAAAATTGTTATATACATCGTAAGTAATTGCGTTATGAATTAACTTCAAAAATTGTAGAATTTTATAATTTTTTATTACACTTAAAAAACTGGAAATGATATAACTCCGAAGAATATTTTTTGGAGTTATTTCATCGACGAAGAAGTACGGATCTTATTTAGCTTTCCAAAAAATGTTAAGGAATTCATAACAAAACAAAACAAACCCGTCTGATTTTTCCAAACCATTTCTTCATTCCTCAACTCTAGTGTAAGAGTATGTAACAAAGTATTACTGCATTTGTATTCTTAGCACGGGCTGAAGGATTTTCTCCTCTGAAGTATGTCAAAGACCGGCTTCCCTGTCCAAGGCTTTCCTGGACTTCCGGTTTCAAGGATTTTTTGCTCTGTCTTTGATCTTATATGTACAAAACTGGCTTGGCTTTCCAAAGCATTTCTATATTTCAGGCCTCTGATAATCTCAAGGATTTTCTGTTTTGAGGTATGCCAAGCAAGGTTTTAGTGAATTTATGGTCTTGGACCGGACTCAGAATTTTTTCCCCAAATACTTATATACTTGTGATTTATTTCATATTTTTTGGGTATTATTTCATTAAGATTTATTGCATTTTTCCCTGGCAGTTAAAAAATAAGTTCCAGCATTTGGGACTTACTTTTTTTAGTTGTAGTAGTAACTACATTTTTTAGGGACTTATTTCATTAAATTTTTTTGGGACTGGCTCTTTTAATTCCTTTTTGAAATAGGGCAGAAGAAAAGAAAAATTTCAAAATTTTTTTAATGTAACACAAAATATCTCTGAATTTAGAGGGGCTAGAAAAGAAATAAACCTATTTTTGTAATTAACAAACAAAATTACATTAAAATTAGTTATATTTGATAAAAAAAATTTAAATCCAAAAATTTTCAAGAACTAAACTAAAAACACACGATTTTAAGCATCATTGCAGTAATAGTCAGATACCCTGATAGACTCATCAATGTGAATCTATTTAAATGAAAGGGATTTTTGTGTAGATTAATAGTTCAGAAAGTGTCTTTAAGTTTAAAGTACGATTCGTGATATATTAACGGAATAATTCAGAAAGAGGTTCAAATTATGCAATTCCTAAATGGCACTATATCTTCAAAACTAAAGCTGATGATGACCTCATCGCAATCAGGAGACAAACATACATAACAATCCGCTATTTTTATTTAAACATCAAGAAAAAACCTCTATTTTGTTATGCAGTGTAATAATTAAAATTAACCAAATTTTTTTTATGGTTTGTATCTAGGCGCCAGACCAAGTTCCGGCCAATGCACGCAGTGTGTATATTTACAGGAAGCCATTCGTCAAGTGATAACTTTGTTCCCCGCCGTCGTAAAATTCTAAAATTTAATTCATAGTTAGAATAAATCCATGTTACCTCATATGCGAAGTTTGAAAATTAGAACAAGGGGTTCCTGAGATATGGAGGTGCAAAAATTGCATATTTTAAGACATACTCACTGACCACTGAATCACTCATCAAATTGATGAAGCACTTCCGCTGTAGCTAGAGTGCTAAAATTTGTTACACGAGTAGATCTGGGTGAGCAATGAACTAGAAAAATCTGAAAACACGGAAGTTTTAGCCAGTGGGGCGGAGCTACGCCCATAAACATTTAAATTTGTGCTAATGTGCTGAAATTCGATACAAAACTAGGTCTAGGTTAGCCAAAAACAAAAAAAATCTGAAAACTTGAAAATTTTAGCCAGTAGGGGCGGGGCTACGCCCATAAAAACTAACAATTAAAATTTGCGCGATTGAGCTGAAATTTGATACACAAGTAGGTCGAGATGAGTAACGAACTATACAAATCTGAAAACCCAACAAATTTTACCAGATTTAAAAATTTTATATACAGCTTTTAATTCGAACTATTTAAATGAAACATTGCATACAAGTTGCACCTATGAGAGACTTTAAACTGTCACCTTGTGTTTAATCTACTTCGGTCTAACACATTTAAGAAGAAAATTAGCATGAATTATAAGCGCTGTTTATAACAAAATCGTGACTTTAAAATAGTGGGCGGGTAATGCTCATAAAATTCAAAGGTTTAATTCAGGCTAGAGAAGTTTTATACACAAGTAAGTGTAGATGAAAATGGAAAAATCTTAAAAACAAAAAGTTTTATCCGGTATGGGGGCCACTCCCTTAAAACTCAAATTTGCACGCAGAAATTTGATACACAAATAAATCTAGATCAGAGTTCACTAAGAAAAATTTAAGAACTGTGAAGTTTCAATTAGGGGTGGGAGCAAGCACTTTAAACTCAAACTTAAGATCAGCTAGTTGTTCCGTTCTACTGCGTGTTTGTCAGAATATTTACAATTAACTTTGTTGTTATAAAACAAAATAATTACCGCATTAATAATGATCACATTAATAATTATTATACGGCTTTAAAAGTGCTATAAACTTTAGCCTGCTCAAATCAAAAATTAAGATCAATTTTATTGAAATTTTTCATACACATTGCACTTATCCAAAGTAAAAATTTCCTGTTTTGAAAAGTGGTCGTGGTTACACCCATAAATCATGTTTTTTTCTTTCATGTACTTCGGCTTAGCAGTTTAAGTTTATTACTTATGTATTTCGCATTAGATTTTTCCTACAAAGCTCTACATGAACCATAAGTACTAGCAGATAGAAAAGTGGCCAAGGATAGGCCCATAAAGATTTTACGTAAGATTATACTGTCGAGCGCTGAAATTTTTTAGACACGCCCACTAAAATTTATGCTTTATTTTTTATCTTTCTTTTCAGAAGAGTCTTACCAAATTACGTGCACACAGGTGGCGTTGTAATAATACAATAACGCATTTTTAAGGTGTGAAATCCAACAACCATCACACTCTAACCCATTATTTTATGTAACTATGAACTTTTCAATTGGCCCAGTGAACATGAATAAAAATAAAATACACTAGAAATTTCAAGTTTAAAAAGTATTATTATAGAAAATTTTGCAAAAAGTAGTCAGATCCTCACAAGAACATAAATGTGAAAAAAGGCCAAGTTCCTAGCCAAAATTTCGGCCATTAAAAGTAGTGAGATATAAATTTTGACCAAGTTCTTTCTTGCGCAATACATATCACTATATTTTTCCGTGCATTTTATAAATATGAAATCGTGAGGATTTCATATTATATCTAGGCCACCTGCTTACTTGGGAATACTTTTATCCTTGTAATATAAAAGATAATAGCGGATATTTATTTACTTCTTTGCATCGGGAAAATGATGTCAAGTAAGCAGGTTTCCTAGATATGAGATGAAACCCTAACGATTTCATATTTATAAAATGCATGGCATATTAGAGAGATATGTATTATGCAAGAAAGAACTTGGTCAAAATTTATATCTCACTACTTTTAATCGCAAAAATTTTGGATAGGAACTTGGCCTTTTTTAACATTTATGTTTTTGTGAGGATGTACTTCTTACCAGAACAGCAACAAAAAAATTTGGGTTTCACCACTTTTCCACTTATAGCCTCATTTCATTGGGAGTATTTGTTTGTAATTTTATTCAACACTTGCTCAATGGCTTTTTTAAATGCCTATTGCTTATTTTAGTTTTATGGAGCATCACAATGGATAAAATCCGCTATATTTTAATCTTGCTTTAGCAATGTGCTGAAAGAAGTTTTGATTTATAAAAGATTTGTAAAATATATTTCCACGCAACCTTTATAAAATATAAATATTTCTGTGCAAATTCAACATTACAATATGCAGAAAAATTTAAATTAAAACCATACCCCTCTGCACAAAGCCTATTTTTGTAAAAGCTATAGATGCGAACTTTCAAAGACCCAATAAAAATATTCTCCTCCACTACTCCTCAAGAATCTGGCATTAGAATCTTCCTGTTTTCAATAAAGTTAAATAAAGAGCATTAAAAATACTGAACAAGCTCCTGAATAATGTTATTTTCAACTAATATAATAAAGTTTCCATTAATACATCTGTCAAAACTTATACGATGTAGTCACAAGTGGGCCAACAAAAATTTCAAAACTTATTATTTGATATTGTCATATCCATGTATGAATATGTATATTTTTTGAAAAGACACTTTTTTGTTCATGAGAATTGGAAAAAATATTTTCATAAGCCCTTGCAAGACAATTTCCTTCTAAAAATATTTGAAAATGTAGATTGAAAAGAGATGAAGAAATGAAAATCACTTCAACAGTTTGATTGCTTGGGATAAAGTGAATTTTCTGAAAAAAATTTTAAATTAAAATTGATCGTACTGTGTACGGATCCATTAATTTATTTATAGAAATTTTTGCTTTGTATCATTTTCAAAAACTATTTAATAGGGATCAATAAATTTTTGGGTAGTTTTTATTAACTGGAAAGTACGCCAACATGAGTATGAAGTTCTTTTTCATAACATAAATAGGACCCCAATTTAATGTTTATAATATTCGTATTCGTTTTCGCGAATATCGTTTCGAATATTCGTATTCGTATGCGCGAATATCAACAACTGACATTCGGCACATACTAGTGATATGTGTTAGTGTTCTGCACAAGACCATTTATAAGACCTATCCAAAACACTGTTGGCAAGACAGACAACTGAAAGAAATGTCTTACCAACAGTGCTGTTTAGCGATTTTTTTTAAATATTTCGCGGTAGTAAAGTATTTGAAACATCTCTCATGCCTTGAAATATAAGACCTTTCAAGACATGAGAGATTTTTCAAATGCTCTAATGGTCTTGTGCAGGACTTTAATATGCATGGAATACCGATGCGTATACGTTATAATTTAGAACATTGGAATACATAACGCATTCGTCTTTTGCGGCATGCCTGTATTCTCGAATATATATGTATGTAAATTTATTTTTTAAACAAAATGTTTCAGAACTGATTTAAAATTTTTGACTATTTACGCCCGCTACTTTGCTGAAGGCGTGGTTATTGGTTTTGGTTAGAAAAAAAAAACACAACCTGAAGCATCAATTGAAATGTACTTGGCACCACCTCTTTTTTTATCTATTTCTTGTTCTGAATCACATTTTGTTATGCTCAAAAATCGCGTTGAAAGATACAAAAATTAACAAAAGAATTAGAAAAAAATAATATTGCAAAACTAATCTGACAATATTCTGAACCAAAATGTTTATAAAACAAACATAAACAAATCTAAAACAAACAAACAAACCCCATCTAATAAATATGTACATATGTATATTATAAAATTTAAATATTAAGCATAAAAAAATATAAAGCAAAAAAAGTAAATATAAAATTCTACAGAATATTTATTACCCAGCACGAGTCAAACAGCAACTCGTTGCAGCTACTGCAACAAATGCAACCAATAGTTTGCAGGCAAATTCGGAGGCAACCGACCGCCAAAATCTCGCAAAAACAGGCAACGACACTGTGAAAATGACACACAACTTACAAACATTTAATGGCTGCAGACACACTGGAATATAAAAAATCTTCAATTGAATAATTTTTACACCGACTGCCACTTGCTTGGACTTGGTGACTGACTAGTTGCATGCTGCGGTATGTACCAAACTCATAGCAAAGCTGAGACTGCTGCCAGCCAACTAAAGATTGTCTGGTAATAAATTCCAAATTATCCACAACCAAAAATATTGAAAAAAAAACCAAAATGAAAACACATGCAAACATGAACTAGTGAACGAGGGATTCGTTTTTTACTATTAAAATCGTAATATTTAAATATTTATTGTAAACAAATTTCATAAAAAAGCTAACGATGGCGTTTGATTTTAATTTTCTTCTTTTCAGTTTTTCCTTTATTTTATTTATGGTGGATGCCAAAAATTACTACAAAAAATTTTTTCCCAAATGCATTTTGGAAAAAAACTATAAAATGTTCATCAGCATTTTGGCCAAAGCAATAAAATAGGCGGCGCACAGTGTGTGAGGTGGCCAAAAATAGTAGAATAGAATGCTTGAAACTCGAAAATATGTGACTAAAAGAAGTAGAAAATAATTAAATCAAAATGTTAATTTTTGCCGGAAGTTATAGAACGAAAAAGTTGCACGTTGTAAACAAGTTAAAAAAAATTGTTAAATAAAGAAATATTGCATGTGATGTAGAGGTCTAATAAATTCAGTGAAGTGCGACTTTGACCCGCGCACGAAGGGTTCCTTACGGACACTAGATATGTAATTCAATACGACTTGAGCCTATATAATAAATAGTTTTGGTATTTTTCGTTTTTGTATTTTTTCGGGTTTGACTGGTATTTAGTTTTGGCGTTTTTTCGGTTTTAGGCACTTTTTTACTTTTGGCACTTTTTCCCGTTATGTCGATTTTTTCGGTTCTTTACGTTTTTTCATTTTTGCGATTTTTTCGCGTTTTGGCAATTTTTTTCCGCTTTGACGTTTTTTGAATTTGGTAATTTTTTTTTCATTAGGCGATTTTTTAGGTTTTGCCGATTTATTTTAGAGTTAGAAATTTTTTTTAATTACGGTTATTGTGAAAATAACGTGTGACGGACAGACGGAAAAACGAACAGCGTAGCGAAAACAATAGGGTTCCTTTTCATTTCCTTTGGTGTACGGAACACTAAAAAGGTAAATTACATCGATCGTAAAGAAATTTTTACTAAATGATCTAGTTTCATATGACTTTAATATAGAACATTATTTTTAATTTGAAATATTAATTACAATTGGAATACCGTAATAATAAAGAAAATAACAAACCAGAAATAATTTTTCTGCAAAATGACAATTTTTACGGAAGCTGAAAAAGCATCTCGATACATCCGGAAAACTTTTTTCATAATTTAATTACTGATAGTACGTTTAATAAAAAAAAATATAACTTTAGGTGAGCCAAGTTGCAACCTTTAAACTTATTGCATTTTTTAGTGTCAGCTTAAAGGAAAATACTTGCCTTTTTATAATTGTTAGTAATTTTTTATAATTGAAGTAAAAATTTGTTCCTCGGAAGGTTTTACAAAAAAAATTAAAAAAATATGTAGAAATCTGATCGAGAGTAAAATTATGAGATAAAGGTGAACAAAAAATAAGTAAATAGTAAAAATCTATTGCTATTGGGGGAAGAACCATCGATCCAAGCGAAAATTGTAAAATAAAAATTACGATTGGCTTAAAACCGAGTTGTTTTTTGTGAAACAGAAAGCTCTGTAGTAAGTTTTCAATTATATATATTATTTTTCTTAACAAAATCAAAGAAGAAATTTACAAGTGACAGTGTCTTGGTTTTAACAAAACGTACATACGTATACAAAGGACGGCCAATTAAAATTTTTACTTTAAAGACATTTTGAATAAAAGACATGGTTACGAGTATTATATGTATTTTTTATATAACTTAGGAGTCCAATACAAGTAAAACTCTATGCCGACCAATTACATATGAGGAGGGTTCACATCCTTGCTCCGAATCGAAACAAAAATTTAAATGTAAATTAAGCTTGTTGTCGTGTATGGAATTTAATTAAGATTTTTTTAATTTTTGGAACAAAGAATTTTTTTTCGATTTGGTAAAATTAGAATGCGAATTGTTGCATAGAATTTTTTATATTTGGTTACCTTTTAAAAATAAAAAGATGTTAGCATAATTTCAACTTTTTACAATAACTCTTTCTATTTTTGGCTGCTCGTTATATGTAAACAGGACACTGTGCGGCGTCATCTTTCAAGCAAGCGATGATAATTTTTTTTATTTCTCTTAATATATTTACTAGCTATTTATTTATTTATATCTGTGTACAATTTTATTATAAGTATGAGAAAAATATTTCTTGACCAAACATACATTTAATATAAATGCAATAGTATCTATGTTATTTCAATCATTATAGAAGGACTTACTGCGTTGAGTTCAAAACAATATTAGTGCATGTTCACACTTTTTGTTGCAATTTTTGTTGGCAACAATTTTTTAACATGTGGGAGAGCGTTGAAAGAGAAATATGTATATAAATTTTGTACTACTCTCTAGCTCTTTTGCACTAAAAACTGAAAAGCAGTTGCAAAAAAATGTAATGCCTTCGCCGGGACTTAATGCTTTATAAAAGGTTTGCATCTACATTAGAGTTGGGCATAGTTGTTCCTTTTGCGGATTGTTTGTTCCTTTTTGTTCCCAACAACAAAAACAACTAGTTCGTTATTTTCGTTCAGTTGTTCTTTTCGGTCAGTTGTTCAATGAACAACAGGTCAGAGATTACACATACATACATTGAATCCTCTTCAATGTTTTATTCGTTTGTTAATATTCTAAACTAATTTCATTTCATTCTTAACGACCTTATTTAACTAAAATTTTATTTTTTATTTTTATTTATTGAAAATGCTTAAAATTAAGTTTGATCATTTGAAAACAAATTTTAATCACTTTTTTAATACTCATTTATATTCAACACAACAAATTATTTCTTTTAATTGAGTAAAAATTTTTCTTGCTTAGACGTATTTTCATTTGTGCTTTGTAGTCTTATTTGTTGTGCTTTGTAGTCTTATTTGTTGTATTTTTGAAATTTTTAAAATGAAATCCGTTTTCAGTTTAAAACAAATTATAATCACTTTTTTAATTCTAATATTCTTTTTCACAATCTGTTTTTTAGTTCAATACTACAAATTATTTCTATTAATTTTGTAAAACTCACGAACGAACAAGACCAAGATATCAAAAAGCACCAAGAGAATAAGAAGGACCAAAAGAACAAGAAAGACTAAAATAACAACAAAGACCAAAAAGGAACAACTAGTCTGAACTAGTTCACATCGTTCACTTATGGGAATAGTTCAATTGAACTAGTTCGATCTTTTTGAGCCCAACCCTAATCTATATACATACTTATACTTATACATACATACATAAGGAATTATATACATATGTATGTGCATATAAATTTTGTGATTTTGCTAATTAATTGAAAGTTAAATGAAAGCTATATATAAATACACATTTGGTTTCCCGAGCCTACTATAGACTCCATCACATTAGTATCATTAGTATTGCAACTTTGGGTCATAGTAGGCTTTATAAAGTTATGTTTGAAGAATCAAATTTTCTTTATGTTTGCCTTAAATGTATTTATGCACAGTAAACGCGTTATTCTATTATGCCGGGTGTGACCATAATACTCACATATTTTATTTTAAATAATTAACAACTATTTATACAAAACAAAAATCCCCGACTGCGACCAACTTTAAGGGCCTTATGCAAAAAAACTTAACAAAGCCTTGCAAAGCAATGTTAAGTAATGTTGCATTCTAAAAAAAATTATATGTATCTAAATTCTAAAGTAGGCACCCACGTTTGTTAAGACTACTTTAAGTTGATATTTTCAAAATGTGTATTTTATATCTCAAATATTTTTGTTAATATAGCACAGATTGATTCATGTTACATTTGAAAATGAAGCTAGAATTGTTAGCTCTTAGCTTAGATTTACTATTTCTGTCATGTAATGGAAAACATCATCAAATTATCCAACTGATTCAAAATACATCGTAAAATCCATAAAAAAATATTAAAATAAATACAATTGTACAAAAATGTTTTAGTGATGTACATATAATCAAAACACATCGATAAAAGCTGAATATTCAAATACTCATTTCATTCTAATAAAAGAAATTGTGATAATTCCTCTTTGTTCCTCATACTTTTTTACATATACTTCATAGCAATGTTTCTGTGTTTTCCTACCATGTAATAAGTTCATATTGTTTAAATAAGGTTGCTTTACTTCAAGAAAATCAAAATCTATTTAATAAAATAAAAAAATATTTGAATACCTTAATGAAATTGTATTCAATTTTGTACATCATAAGCTGTGAAGTGGTTGTTGAACACGGTGGTGTTACCAGAATTTATTATTAAATAACAAAATAATTAAAGTTGCCTTTTGCATACAATTTCTTAACAAAGCAATGTTAGCCTTAAAGTACTTGGCAACTACTATGAACTTTAAAGCTAAAGTAAAATATTTTTTTTCATAAGGGGGTAAATCGTTAAATATCCTAAGTGGTCATTCGAAATGAAAAATCATAAGAGAAACTTAAAAATGATTTTAAAATATTTTTTATATAGTTCGCTTACTTTTTATTATTATTTTCGTATCTAAAAAATTGCGTCTGTTGGGCGCCATATTGAATTTTGACATCTGACACTTCCGAGATTAAGGTAAATCGATTGACGTAAGAAGCATCAAAATCGGTCGCGTTCGGCTTATATAGTGCGGCAAAGGAATACACATACATACATAACTATATACACAGACTGATAAACACAATACCCTTCTTTGCGTTGCGTAGTCGGTTAAAAAATATAGAATTGAAGGTTAGCCGCGAATAATGTTGCACAATAATAAGTTTTCAGGAAACCAAAAATGAAAATGGTTATTAAAGACAACATATTTTTTTTTTTAATTTTTCTATTTTATCAAAAATAATGCCTAATTAAGATTAATTTTTTTTTCGACAATTCCGTTTGTATAATTTTGTTAGTTGATAACAAAGTTCTTCCACTTACTGACGATTTGTAATTTTATTTTTATAGTTATACGAGTAATATGCATAATTTTAATAAAATAGATATAATTCAATAAAAAAATATAACATCTGTAACACTATTATTGCTGTTTTTATAGAAAACTTTGTACTGGAATTGTTCGTGCTCATTTCCATAGTATTATGAACATACTATCGGCCATGAATGAATGAATTAAGTCTAGCGGGAAGTACAGGACAAAACTATCGGGCATATGTACATATAAGCAAAAGCTGGCGTGAAGTTAGCATAAGTGACGAAATTGATTTAAGTGCTTAAGAGTTGCTCTATACAATTTGACTTTAAAAATGATTGCACTGCCTATCTTTAACCCACTACTAAGTCTAATTGTGATTTTTAATGTGAGGTTTAATGGCAAAACTCTTTAATATCATGTTAAAATTTGCAACTTATGCTAACTTCATGCCAGGATTGTACATATGTAAAATTTATCGGCATAGTTCTAGAATTTCGCGGAGCTCAAAAGTACCACTGCACAGTGGTTGCGAATCAATAACCTAGACTATCACATATTTGCTTAAGCATATTTGTTAATGCATGAACTGCATTATAATAGTATTAGTGAAATTTTGTATGTATGAGTAACACCGACGATGATTGAAGTAACATCTAAATTTTTTGATTTTTGCACATGCATGTATAAACAACACAAACTTGACAAGATTATATACTCAAAGCAGTAAGTTATACAAAAAACTGTCAAATCTTATATGCTTACAGTTTTTATATGTAGTTTGACAATATCGATGCGCTTATCTTGTGACAAGATGCTATTAATTTGTCGTGCAATGCATGCACGTGTATTAGGGAATTCATTTAATCGGGTTTTTGCTTTAGTCGGTTAATCGCTCGATTAATTAATCGAAGTTTTCGTTTAATCGGTTAATAATCAGTTAATTTCGGTATTACCCGGTTAACCGATTAATAAAGTTTTTCCATAAATCAAGTGTTTTCAACAAATAAAAGTGCATAAAATATTTATTAATTTGAGTTTATTAGTAAAACCAAAAACACACAATAATTATTAAACTAATTCGGTTAATTTTTTAGAATATTTCTTGTAATACTATCAATAGTTCCTTCTGTTGGCGGGTCATCATCTGACTCATAATGAAAGAGTTCAGCGACGAATATTCTGCAAAAAATTTTCTGAATTTCTTAGCTTTCGTTTTTGTACCGTCTCCAATTAAATATAATCCTTAATTAAATCGTTGGCAACAGTACTATTGGCTTTTATTAAACTATTAAATAAAAAACTTAATGATTTCCTCTAGTTGGGGTACCAGAGTCTCTAGTTAAACTCTTTTATAGCCATGTCCAAAGATTTTGAAGTTTTACTTAAGTAAAGATCACTGAACATACATATGTACTTCTTCGTTTGTATGCAAAATAATTTCTAAACACTCACGTTTTGTAAATGAGGCGAGAATAATTATTCACACAAAAAAAAGTTGTACTATGAAAAAATTTGTTACGTCGGTTAATCGACTGAAATTAACCGGTTTAACCGTTAACCGTTAATCGGGTAGCAATTAACCGGTTAACCGATTAACGGTTAACAAATTGAATACCCTAACTTGTATGCTGAGTTCTTCATGCACATGTACACGATGCTTGTGGCATGCAATTTGATCGTGAACACGGCGCTTTATAATTGTTATTTTTCAGATAAAATATTGCATACGTTGCTTGTTTTTAAAATATTACGATAAGAAATATAAAAAAATATATTACGCTTTTGGTTCTATGAACTAAAATCATCCAAAAATTAAATTAAAAATTAATTATGTAAATGCTTATGTTAGCAGCAGTAATTTCTCATTTCCTATAATGATATATCGCTCGAAAACAATTTTTGTCACAATTTCACTGTTGGAAACACATAGTGCTAATCTCAAAATCTTTTCAAGTGTCACATAAACAACTTAAGCACCGGTATAAATACTTATAATTAGACAGCAATAAAATTGTGCGATTTTTAATTTTACTGGCTGTGGCGTGTAAATGTATATTTGTCTAGCGTTTTATTGTCATTTAACCAAAAAAGGTTGTGAATTTTAATTTTTTAAGCAAATAAAAATTTCTAAAATAAATAATATAAAATTGAGACTGGTTTGTAAATTCAAAAAAATATGTACATAATTTTAGTAAAGTGTTTAAGAGGATAGAAAAAAATCATAATTTACACAGAATTGTCATTAAAAATACATGTATATGTCGCTTGAAAACGTATCTGTCGTCTAAAGCAGATATTTGAAAAAATGGTGGAGAGAACATCTAATAAGTCTTTGAATTAGCAATAGGATCCAGGTAACCATTCAATGCATTTTTAATAAAATAAGTAAAACGTTAATTTGGACTTACACAGAAAAAAAAGATTTGTAAATACAAATAATTTATTTGTGAATACAATTAAAATATTATTTAAAAAGGCACCTACAACGATTTTTGTAAATACAAACACACATTTATAACATAAGAAAACAAAATCAACTCAATTATTTCCAATTAAAATTATTGTGTTATTAACAATTGAGTTGTTAACAGAAAAAAATTTTTTTTAATGAATTTGTTTTTCAAATTCTAATGTGTTGTTGCTTTGTTTGTATTTTTTATATTTTTTTAGAATTTTATTTTTTGTTAAATTTTAAAGATGTTTGGATGAGTCGAACCGGCAATCTCTTGATTAATAGACTAATGTACTTACCACTCAGCTAAAGAGCAAATCGTTATTCGATAAGCAAATAATGAATACACACAAAATGTGAGCTCTTCTGTTTCTTCTACATGTGCGTATTCCGTTATGATATAACTTAACAAATAATTTTGTTGAGTAATTTAAATGACAAGAAAAATTTTAATTTGTTATATCAACAATGAATTTTTTGAGTTTTTGCGCCATGTATAACATAAAATTTGGTTAGATCAGTTTATTGAAAAAAATTTCTGTGTTTGTCATATCAACAACTTAATTTTTTATATTAACTAAATATATATTTCAATTTAAATTAATTATTAACAATTTGTTTTGCTGGTTGCATTTTGATGATATTTTTTTCTGTGTATAAGTGCGCTGACAAATATGTTGCAATGAGCAAAAAGTGCTTTTTTGCAGGAGAGAACTTTTAAGCCTTCAAGTCGATTTTCAGAAAATTTTTTACAGTTAAATTGTGAAATTCTCTGTTAACCTTAATTTTTTTAAGCAAAGATCATTCTACAGGCTATAAATAACATATTCCAGTTGATATATGAAAAAGTATAAACTAACTTAAGCTACTATTCCAAAAAAAAACATAAGTCGCAAGTCATAGTGCCATAACTTCCTGAAAAACAACACAAATCAGAAAAATCTAAAAGGATGATTCCAGGGTGTGGAAACTTAAACTTTTTGTGACATATATTAGTAACTAGGTCTAATTCGTATTTTTCTTTTTCTTTATTAATTAAATATATTTTATGTTTTGGAAAGAAAATTTTGTTATAAAAAATTAGAAAAATAAAAAACACACCTCCAGAGCTGGAAAATTTGAATTTTTTTTTAAATTAATATCCAAATATCTAAAGAAAACTAATTCTTTTTTCACTTGATATGCTTTATATATTTTTTATAGAACAAGATTAGTATAAAGAATTAGGAAAATTTAAAAGGATGACTCCAACGTCAGAATATTTTTTTTGTGCATAAAATTAACTCAAATTATTTTTTTTTTTTTGATTACAAATCACGAAATCAGCCATATTTAAATACTTTCTGCCTAATTCATAAAAAATATTTCTTATTAAATAAGAGGTTTACAAAACAAATTTTCTATTAAAATTTGATTAATAAACCTTTTATACACAGAAAAAAAGATTTGTAAATACAAATAATTTATTTGTGAATACAATTAAAATATTATTTAAAAAGGCACCTACAACGATTTTTGTAAATACAAACACACATTTGTAACATAAGAAAACAAAATCAACTCAATTATTTCCAATTAAACTTATTGTGTTATTAACAATTGAGTTGTTAACAGAAAAATAAATTTTTTTAATGAATTTGTTTTTCAAATTCTAATGTGTTGTTTCTTTGTTTGTATTTTTTTTTTATTTTTTTTAGAGTTTTGTTTTTTGTTAAATTTTAAAGATGTTTGGATGAGTCGAACCGGCAATCTCTTGATTAATAGACTGATGTACTTACCACTCAGCTAAAGAGCAAATCGTTATTAGATAAGAAAATAATGAATACACACAAAATGCGAGTTCTTCTGTTTCTTCTACATGTGCGTATTCCGTTATGATATAATTTAACAAATAATTTTGTTGAGTAATTTGAGTGACCAGAAAAATTTTAATTTGTTGAATCAACAATGACTTTTTTGAGTTTTTGCGCCATGTATAACATAAAATTTGGTTAGTTCAGTTTATTGAAAAAAATTTCTGTTTTTGTCATATCAACAACTTAATTTTTTATATTAACTAAATATATATTTTAATTTAAATTAACTATTAACAATTTGTTTTGCTGGTTGCATTTTGATGATATTTTTTTCTGTGTAAAACTAAAATATTTTTTATGAATTAGTCCCTTTATGTTTTAGAAAGAAATTGTTTGGTATAAAAAATTAGAAAAATAAAAAATATAGCTCAAGACCTGGAAAACTTACACTTTTTCTGATATATAAAACTAATTATTTTTTGTGGTAATTAAATATATGCTATATTTTAGAAGGAAATAAATTAGTATCAAAAACCAGAAAAACCATGGTTGGAAATTGAAAACAAAATTTTGGTAAGAAAATTACAAAAATATTTTTTTTTTCAGTTAATTATATTTCAAGTTTGAAGAAGATCTTGACTCAAGCCGCCAATATTTCACCAAAAGTGCAGTTTGCTTCGGATTGTTATTTAGTTTTGAAAATCCAATGAGGCCCAAAGTCCGTAATGTACACAGATGCTTGCCAACTATCTTCTGAAATGCTCTTGTATAGACATTGGTCAATTATTTCATAAACATGAAAGTAGAGTTCCACGGAAAAAATTCCTAACAAGTGAGGAAAACGAAGGTTTAGATTGGGATTTGCCAATAAGTATAAAAACAACGTCTTGGAATCTTGGAAAATAATTAGCTACACAGATTAATGTAAACTTAATTTGTCTGAAAGCCGTAGTTGTGCAAAATTCCTGCGAAAGCCCAATACTGCGCTGGTTGCAAGAAATTTAGGTTCAAGTGTGGAGTAAGGAGGTGCCAGCGTTTTGGCTTTTGGGCAATAGGCATAGCTGGTGCTGGAAATTTGGCTTTCGTTGTTGAAATCATGGACCAATATCTTTACAAGAGCATCTTAGAAGATAATTCGCAAGCTTCGGTGGACAGGTTACACCTTGGACCTCCTTACATCCTCCAAACTAGATAACGATTCGAACCACACTGCACTTTTGGTAATATATTGGCTGCTTTATTGTGCTCCACTTTATAGACCTCCCCAGACCTCGAAAATTAATCCCATAGAGCATGCTATGAATTTAATGAAGGTTGGGTAAAAAAGGAAAAAATTACTGGCAAGGAAACCCAAAAAATACTCATAAAAGCTTATGGCCAGAAATAACACGTTCCGGAACGCCAAATTTATTGCTAGTAATGCCAAATTGTTCATAAGCTGTCGTAAAGAGTCCAAATGGGACAACAAAGTAATAAAATGTTACATATTTTTTATTTTTTTACGAAATTAAATTTAATTTTAAAGTATCTCAACATGTATTTAAACTTTTATCCACCCAATTTTATTGTATTTTTAAAAAATTACCGTTACGTTTGGGCTTAATAAAATTTTTTTATATTTATTGCTTATCAATGAAGGTAAGTAGAACTGCATTGTAAAAGTTTTCAGAAAAGCTTTAGTTTTCTTGAAACTAGAAATTTGGGGTGTGTATTTAAACTTTAGTCTCTGACTGTATCTATATTTTGAATATCTACATTACGCTTTGCTACATATACCGAACATAAACTTGACTTCGATTCGATTATATTAGACGTTTCCCATTAAATCAACTTATTATTTTCTTCTCTCTCAAAATCTCACAAATACAAACCATTTGGTATTTGAATGATCAGTTTAAGACTTTCTTATGATATTGCGCTTGCTTATGGTTGATATGCATTTCCAAAAGGTGTGAATTCATTCGTCCATTAGGAGGAGTGTGTGCTTTTTAATACACATGACGTGAAAATAAATAATATTGTTTCCATCATAAAAATTTATGATTTAAAGCACTGACGAAAATTATATAAAATATATTTTTGACAGCATACAAACCTTTTGAACTTTTTGGTAACAAAAGAAAATGTATTGCTTAATGTGCATTTAATTTTTTTATTTTAATTTTATTATTTTAACTAAAAGTGCATAACTTTAAAGTTTAAAATCTACCTTCTTCTTTATCTATACAAGTAAACAAAGGAAGCAAAAAGAAAAAACTTAAGAGAAGACAGTTCAACGAACTTTAAAGGGAATGATAAATAAAAACTAAATATATTTAAAAAAAAATTTTCATTGCAAAACATCAACAAAATTTATGATTTTATAGCCTGTTTGTAGAACGCGACAAGGGCGACTCACGACGAGCCATTTAATGGACGACTACGTAATTAAAAGCGTTTGTATAACGCGACTCGACTTTGTCGTGCAGCTTACGTTAACTCGCCCTTATGTCAAATATGTTCTAAATCGTATTATTGCCAACATGTTCAAAAATAGTTTTAGTTTTTATTTTTTCATACAAAATTGTATTTCAGCTAAAAAAAAACGGCAACCCTATTCGTGTGAATAAATGAAACTCAACTGACATGCACATACATACATAAATAAAAACAAATTGTGTGTGTAACATTAGCTTTAATCAAAATATTATAAATTTTAAGAATAATTGTTAATTGGCTGTTCTTGATCTGGTATTTTAGCAATAGGATTTGGTGATACTGCCGCCAGTACAATTGGATGAAAATTTGGTCATTCTAAATGGATACGTAAGTATGTATGTTCAATATATTCTCATATTTGAATATTGATTTTAAAGAAATGTAGTGTATTCTTTTATATTTGTAGACAGTCCAAGGACGTGTAAAGGCTCTATTGCCTATATTGTGGCTGTGCTGAGCCAGTTATTAAATATGTATACTATGTCCCGTGCAATTAATAATAATTTTAGCTGTTATTCGGACATGTCACAGAGTTCAATTCCATTCGGAAACAGAATTGAATCCACCTTAAGATGTCAAGCCCTAGCCGGAGAATAACCCAGAATACCAGCGCCCCAGCACCATCTCCTACGAAAATGGGGAGGATTGATATCCGTTTCCGAACGGAATTCAACTCTGTGATATGACCAATTATAACCTGTCTTATAGAGGCACATACATATTAAGTAGATAGTTTAGTGTTGACTTTGGAATTTCATATTATTGTAAATGTGGCTTGATTAAATAATTATAATATAAAGTGTGTAAATAAATAATTAAGCAAACTTTATTGGAAAGCATTATAATTTTTCGGTTAAAAAATACTTTATTTTTAATGTGAGATTTTACATTATGTTTTGTTACACATTTTTTAATAAAATAAAATGTTTAGCCCCAATCAAAAAGGGATGTTATAAGTTTTTTCTTTGTGCCTGTACGAGTCCACGTACAGAATAAACTGCTAAACCAATTTTAATTTAGTTTTTTTCTGTTTGAACGGTGACTTGACCGATAGTGTTCTTAGTTTATGTTTGAAGCAAATCGGGCCAGCCGCTTGAAAGATATCACATCTTTTCTAGATATATTCTTTTGAATCTGTGAGTATTTGACGCCGTAGTTCCGAAACGGCTATTCCGATTTTAATTTGGTTTCTTTTGTTTGAAAGCTAACTTGATCGTATATCTTTTAGTATACCCTTAAACAAAAACGTTCCAGGCTTTTGGAAGTTATCATAAATTTTCTTGTTGATGAATCAATAATATCATTTCTTTTTTGAACAAAAATCGGTTAAGCCATTGGAAGTTAAGAGCTCTGTTCTGTCTGTATCTGGAGCACCAAATACACGAACTATGAAAACTAAAACAATTGCGTCGGGGGCTTTTTGAAATGTATAATAATATCCAAATGGCTGGATCGACTTTCCTTAATTATACATATATTAGAAAATATTAAATCAAGTCACCTTTTAGATGATAAAAACCAAATTAAAATCGCTCTAGATGAAAAGATGTTGCATCTTAAAAGCGGCCGGACCCCGTTTTCTTCAAGCCTAGCTAAGAACACTCGACTAAGTCACTTTTCAAACAGAAGAAGCTAAATCAAAATCGGTTCAGCCGTTTGGTCTGTAAGTGGACTCGTACAGACATACAGACACACACTACAAACTTATAACACTCCTTACTGCTACCAAACTGAGGAGTTCCTTTGGCCAAGTGTAAAAATTGCTCCATAGATGCCCCAATTGATTTTACTGCAGCATTCTTGTCGTTTTGATATTTTGCTGCTAAAAATTTAAGCAATCAAAACAAAAATAATCTTAAAATGAAAGTTTACTTACCTTTTTCTTTTTGAAAATTCCTTTTTTTACTTTTTCTTAACTTTTATTATTTATTTGAATATTTTTGTTTTGTTTTGCTTATTTGTTGAAATTTTTGTTTAAAACGACTACAGTTTTTTAATCGTCCTCCTTGACGTTTATTGTGAGTCAAATCGTGTTGTACAAACCCAAATAAACTGACGTCTGTTACGTTATTTAATAATAATCGTCAACAGTCGTATTCTAAAACCCCAAAAAATAAATAATGCTAACATGTTAGCGCTTTTTATTGACGAGTCGCGTTCTACAAACAGGCTATTAGTTTTTAACAAAAAATATTTTTTTATACTCGTAATTATTTTAAGTGAAATACGTGGTAATGGTTATTTTAAATGTCAATGTAATAAATTTTAAAATGTTTAGTTTATATGTTTTTTTTGAAGCAAACCAACAAAATATACATACTTTAACAATTGCAACCATAAATAGATACTTACAGTTTAATCATTTTCGCATTTATTTCAAATCCAAAAATAAACCATTATTGCTTTTGTCTGGTTTACTTCTTTGTGAGAAGTGCTTACCTCATGTGAATTATGGCATTCATGTTGAAATCATAGGAACTACTAAATATCAACATGAATAAATTCATCCAAGTAATATGTCATTGACTTGTAAGCGCCACCTATAATACCGCAAACAGCCAACAAATAGCATACTAAAACTACTCACTCATGTGTATACCATAGAAATTGAAAATGGAAAAAACTCATAAATATGAAAATAGTATTGTCATAGGCAGCTGTAGTTACACTCAATGTTTTAAATATAGGGACACTATTAGAGATTTCTTACAAAAGTCAATATAATATGTGTATTTCCTTCGAAAAAAAAACCCAGCAAAAAATTAGACATTACCATCTGAACTACTTGTCATATAATTACTTTTTGATTGCCAAATTAAAGTGCTCGCTTAGAAATCACATTACGTAAAATTTAGAAAGCTGAAGTTGAAAATATTCTTTTGGTTTTAAAATAAGACGTGAAAACATTGCCAAAACATGTAGTAATTTTAAATAAATTATATATATGGGAAATTTTTTGATTTAATTGAACTGTAGTGATTTTTTTCAGAAATAATTTCTTATTCGGGCTTAAGTTCAGTAATTTCAATTCTTATTGAATGAGATCGTACTAACCTAAATATGTAAAAGAAATAATGGAAAAACAGAAAATTAATAGTGATACTTATAAATGTGTTTACCAAAGGTAAATCAATTGTATACACAACAATCATTTCTAATATTCCGTTTCTTAAAAAATTACGTTAAATAGCTGATGTTAATAACAAACTATCACCAATTAGATATACTAGGGTGCTGATGAAGTGCGTGGCTCCATAGAAAAATATCGGTATTTCCCCCAGCTATAAAGTCTAGTTTAATTTTTTTTCTCTGCTTTAGAAACTCACATTAGTTAATAAAAACATTCCATTCAATAAGAATTGAAATTACTGAATTTAAGCCCGAATAAGAAATTATTTCTGATTAATAAATTATATATATATTTCTAAATTGTCTTTTTATGTTTGTAGAACACGACTCGCCAATAAAAAGCGCTAAGATGTTAGCATTATTTATTTTTTGGGGTTTTAGAACACGAGTATTGACGATTTTTATTAAAAAACGTAACAGTGTCAGTTTATTTGGGTTTGTACAAGTCGATTTAACTCACTATAAACGTCAAATTGGGCGATTCAAAAATTCTAATCGTGTTTACAAAAAAAGTTCATGAAAATAAACAAAACACTAAACAAATTTAAAATTATTACTAAAAGTTAAGAAAAAATAAACAAATGGAACTTCCAACGAGAAAAAGGTAAGTGAAGTTTCATATTAAAGTTGTTCTTGTTTTGATTAATTAAATTTTTAGCATCAAAATGGCAACAAGACTGCAGTTTAGCCAATTGTATCATATATGGAGCAATTTTCACACTTGGCCACGGGAACTCCACAGTTTGGTAGGATTATGGATGTGTTATAAATTTATAGTGCGTGTCTGTATATGTATCTGTGGGTATGTACGAGTCCATGTACAGACCTAACGGCTGGAACGATTTTGATTCAGTTTTTTCTGTTTGAAAGGTGATTTGATCGAGAGTGCTCTTAGCATTGTTTGAAGAAAATAGGTCCAACCATTGAGAATATATCACATCTTTTCTAGACATATTCTGACGCAGTAGCTCCCAAAAGGCTACACCAATTCTAATTTGCATTTCAGTATGTATGCACATCACTTTACTTACCTTTATAAAAATACTTTAATAAACTAAATTAAAAAAAATTAAACACAATTTGTTTACTTCAAATCTTTATTTTGGAATTGGGGCTTTGGTATGTCTGCCAACATTCCTGTTACTCATATTACTCATATTCTAATTAAAATGAAATCAATTTCTGGGAAAATACTTTCGAAAATGGGAATATTCAAAATAATTTTTAATTCGCTTTGCACACCATCCATAGTTTCGGTTCTTGGAATGTTGCGTATTCCTTTCACTTTGATTATTTGGAAGTTCAATAGGGGTTGATTGATTTCCTTCATTTTGTGGCGACAGAAATGAAACTTGTTTTAATTGTTTATCTTAATTATTTTTATTTATTTATGAGCATGTCACTACAAGAATAGGGTTGACATTTTTTTAAACTAAAAAAATAATTTCATATGAAAAAATTTTAGAAACATTATTTTTTACCATGTTGGCAACAGTACGATTTAGTACATATTTGACATAAGGGCGAATTAACGTAAGCTGCACGACAAAGTCGAGTCGCGCTATACAAACGCTTTTCATTACGTAGTCGTCCATGAAATGGCTCGTCGTGAGTCGCCCTTGTCGTGTTCTACAAACAGGCTATAAAAAAATTTTGGAAAATTATAGCCTGTTTGTAGAACACGACTCGTCAATAAAAATCGCTAACATGTTAGCATTATTTATTTTTTGGGGTTTTAGAACACGAGTGTTGACGATTTTTACTAAAAAACGTAACAGATGACAGTTTATTTGGGTTTGTACAAAGCGATTTGACTCACAATAAACGTCAAGGAGGACGACTAAAAAATTGTAGTCGTTTCAAACAAAAAATTCAAAAAATAAACAAAAAACACAAAATAAATTGAAATAATCAATAAAAATATATAAAAATTAAGAAAATGAAGGTTCCAACAAGTAAAAGGTAAGTAAAGTTTCATATTAAGATTGTTCTTATTTTCATTACTAAAATTTTTAGCATAAAAATGAAAACAAGGCTCCATGCAGTTTAGTTAATTGGTGGCATGTATGGAGCAATAAACGTGGCCAAGGGAACTCCACAGTTTGGTAGCAGTAAGTCTGTCATGCAGCACACATACGACACGGTGGCAAGTGAAGTTGATCGAAGGAGATATGTATGTTTTCATGTTGGAATTTCTAACAAGAAACAGGTAAGGAAAATTTTTTATAGAACGGTCTTGTTCTGATAACTTAAATTTTTAGCATCAAAATGTCAACAAGGCTGCAGTTTAGCCAATTGGTGGCAGGTATGGAGCAAATTAGTGCAGCACCAAAAAATGATGTCAACAATTTCAGACCAGGTGATAACTCTAAACTTTATATAACAATAACGTAGCCAAGAGTATACTGAAGAAATCTTGTTAATACCTTATGGCAAAAAATAAGTTCTTGCACTTTTTTCTCATCTGCAGCGTTGACATATCCCAGTGCTGCCCTATTGATACGTGAACGTGGTAAAATACATATTACATTAATGATGGAAAATACATGTAATGCGGCTGAGAAGCTACATAAATTGGAGCAAATTTTGGCCAAACATACTGCAAAACATTGTACGCAATACCTTGTTAGACTATTCACAATTGGATGTCTACATACGTAGTTTAATGGCGGAAATAATGAAGTAATATTTAATGCATATCGCCTATGTCTAGAGATTTAAGAGAATTTAAATTTTTTCATAAAGAAGTTCAAAGCAGAATATAGAATTTATTTTACATCATTTATTTGCTTAAGTAATAGTTACATAAGTGTAGATACTTGGTTTAACTTATCATTATAAAACAATATATATATGTTACAATGCCAGAAACTTAGTATGTACATAATTTTAATTCCTTAGAATCTCTGCAAATGTGCTAAGCACAGGAATTTGCGCACTAGTTAGTATGCCTGCTAGGTAGAATTATATATGTATATAACTGGATGATCTTTAGCCCAGAGCTGCAGCCGTTAAGCAGCTAAATATATTGCTGGATGTTAAATATTTAACATAACCAGTGGCAATTACCGCACAAACATCTCTTTTCATTGCCAGTATAGGAAGTATTGTATTGTCAAGATTCCAAAGTACTATTGTAAAAGTTTACCATGCTTTGACATAACTTTATTTCTCTATAAACGTTTCTATCGGCTGGGCAAACGTCTGAAAGAACACTTTCGCAACATCGTAAAAAGGTTTGTCTAGTCATCATCCGGCAAGCCACTGCCAGCTCTTCCAAAACCTACATTTCCCGGGTTGTGTTTTCATGTACATATACCATTCTGAAGAAGTGAAACTTCGCTCCCTAATGCGGATTTTTGAATCTAAAGGAATAGATTTTTTTGAATGTAATCATCGTATAATAACATACATAAATATGTACATATCTATTATAAATATATGCATTACTTACTCATAATGTTTAAGGTTCCATATAATTTTTGAAAGTCTTATCAGCTTTCCATTCTCATTCCTACAATTTTGTGTTTGTAATTTATTTTGAAGATAAATAAATGTTATTGTTTAGTTTTCTTTTGTTTATTCACGAGAATAGAGTTGCCGTTTTTTTAAGCTGAAAACATAATTTCGTATGAAAAAATTTAAACTAAAACTATTTGTAACACGCTGGCAATAGTACGGTTTAGTACATATTTGACATAAGGACGAATTTACGTAAGCTGCACGACAAAGCCGAGTCGCGTTATACAAACGCTTTTCATTACGTAGTCGTCCATGAAATGGCTCGTTGTGAGTCGCCCTTGTCGCGTTCTACAAACAGGCTATTATTCTTCAAATATAAGTAGTTCCCAATAATTTTTTCATTTTCGATTTTAATAAAAGTTCATCAATCAAAACAATTGAAGTTTTTCTAAATATAGTATTTATAAGTAACAATACAGGTATGGATGGATACGAATGAAATATATATCACTTCAATTGAGTATATAAAATATATTTTACAAAATGATGTATTTCGTAGTAAAACAATGTTTTTTTAAATTTATTTATATTTATCTTAAAAAGTTATTTATTTAATTAAATAAAGTAAAAAAAGGAATTTTTTGACTAACAAAACTAATTGCATCAAGAAAAAAGTAACTATTTTCCTCAACGAAAAACTAATAATTTTCTGCAATAAACAACATACATAAATACTTCTTAAGAATCGATTATTTAAGTCCCACGCACTGCTAAAACCATTAAATTGGTAATCCAGTAAGAAACAGCTTCTACCAAAAATCCTTAATTCCCAACTCGATTACCTTTTTTGAAATTTTTTGCTAGGAAGCAACGCATGTAAGGTAGATGTATATTTCTTCCGATTGGGTTTGCTTAGATCTGACATGGAAATTTGGCATACATATGTAAGTAATATATTTGTTCGATCCACTTACTGCACCGATCGAACGAGTTCGAATTAAAATTTGTAGGCATTCCAACTTGGAAAAAACACTTTGGCGAACTTCCAAAATGTATCAATGCAAGCCTTTTACACATTTCCAAATGCGGTATTTATAACTTGTAGAGATACAAAGTTGAGCAACATCATACCCATAAGCATCAACTCCGGAACCGATGTGCTGATTGCTTGTTTGTGGCGTTCTTAAATTTTTTCCATGAAGTTTTGAAAAGGTTTGCATTGCCAAAATTTTGTACTGTTGAGAAAAAACAATTAACTTTTTGGAAATAAAATATTAAGCAATAATTTTGCATATTTTAGGTTATTTATGGAAAATCTGGCACGAGTTCAAATCTTTGTGAATCCTGAAATTTTTAAAGATACACCTGGTATTCAATTCATAACCACTTTCGTCTTAACGCCCTGATTGCTTTCCGAATATCTTTGCTCGTCCCTTAGAGAAATTCACACTTAAAAAATAATTTAAGAAGTTTATTATTCGACATATTGTCATAATTATATTTTAATTTGAAATTTATTTGCTTGTGGTTTAGCTTGGTCTATATACGCACTTCATTGGCGCTTAAACCAAATCATCAGTAGACTTCAACCACAAATTTTGAACAGTCACAAACCTCTTACTTTATGCACAGACTTTCAAAAACTATATGAGAATTCATAGAATAATAATATTTTTGAAAATCACAAAGACAAAATAAGTTTGGTAGGCTTTGAAACTCATACAAAACCCAGCAAATAATTTATATTCGATATGAATCTATTTTATTTTTCTACACCTTCATACAATTAGAAATCCATTGGATAACAATAAAAGTAATTACAAGGCAAAATGAAAAATAAAATCTAAAATTTAACATTTAAGAAGTTTATTATTCGACATATTGTCATAATTATATTTTAATTTGAAATTTATTTGCTTGTGGTTTAGCTTGGTCTATATACGCACTTCATTGGCGCTTAAACCAAATCATCAGTAGACTTCAACCACAAATTTTGAACAGTCACAAACCTCTTACTTTATGCACAGACTTTCAAAAACTATATGAGAATTCATAGAATAATAATATTTTTGAAAATCACAAAGACAAAATAAGTTTGGTAGGCTTTGAAACTCATACAAAACCCAGCAAATAATTTATATTCGATATGAATCTATTTTATTTTTCTACACCTTCATACAATTAGAAATCCATTGGATAACAATAAAAGTAATTACAAGGCAAAATGAAAAATAAAATCTAAAATTTAACATTTAAGAAGTTTATTATTCGACATATTGTCATAATTATATTTTAATTTGAAATTTATTTGCTTGTGGTTTAGCTTGGTCTATATACGCACTTCATTGGCGCTTAAACCAAATCATCAGTAGACTTCAACCACAAATTTTGAACAGTCACAAATAGATTCATATCGAATATAAATTATTTGCTGGGTTTTGTATGAGTTTCAAAGCCTACCAAACTTATTTTGTCTTTGTGATTTTCAAAAATATTATTATTCTATGAATTCTCATATAGTTTTTGAAAGTCTGTGCATAAAGTAAGAGGTTTGTGACTGTTCAAAATTTGTGGTTGAAGTCTACTGATGATTTGGTTTAAGCGCCAATGAAGTGCGTATATAGACCAAGCTAAACCACAAGCAAATAAATTTCAAATTAAAAAATAATCGCATATTTATTTTAAGTGATAGAGGTCTATAAATCTTTATCACTTGTTCTGCATCAGAACAAAATCCATTCAATATCTTACCACATCTAAGTGAGCTCAACATTTTTCTTTCTTTCTTAATTTATAAAATATTTACATGCGTGCATTCAAGTACACAGACATATATACATAAGGACATCGTCGTTGAAATGATCAGAACCCACTCACGGCATCTAAGAACGTCAATAACTCGATTCTCGAGAATTGTGGAAAATCAGCAACTTACTGCCAATAGCGGAAAAATATTTGGTGTGAAAATATCATTTGGCATCTAAGAACTATAAGACTTGCAAAGATATACTATTACAAACCATTATATAAATAGAAAGTATATACATATGTATATATATAGGAAAAAGGCTGAATTACTCTACTTTTAATGCACTTAGTATTGCCTATATAGTTTGTGTCTGTTATAACATTTCTACCTTTTTTTTAGGATAAGCATCTGTCATTTATTCTTACATAATCGGTGTACGCAATATTGTAAAAATTTCAAACATTGTGCCAGCAAAACATCATTGGCAGGAAGTTTACTCAAAGAAGTTTAATCTAAATATATTTCATTAACTTCGAAATGCGGGAGATGGTTTCTTGGTGATGCTCAAAACAGCTGATATTGATACGGAAGACAGAGACCGCCCAGGTCAGCCGACTAAGTGGCAACATTACTTCATTGAAATTGTTTTCCAACTGAGAATTTTAAAAGTTATTAGGAGTCACCTTAGCAGCAATTTCAATTGCCAGCAGCATGACTTCTCTAACAGCACGAAAAGTGCATACCATTTGGGTTGAAACGAGAGACAACGCATGTTCGAAATTCTGCTTGAACTTCACAGAAATATGTAAGTCACTTCTGCATAGAATTATTACACACACAAAATTAGTATGAATAATTTCTTAATATCAATCAAAATATTTGTAATATCAATTAAAAAATTAATTAAATTTTCACTAATAAACAATTTAGTAATACCAATTAAGTTCTTCCACTCAAAGTAAATTAATACAATTAAGAATTTAACTGAATCAATTAAACTCTTAATTGAAGACATTAATTGGTAAATACTTTTTTCTGTTTAGTTGCCTCAAAATATATGCATTACGACAACAACTAAAAAGTGAGATTATAACCATTTTCCTGAGTGCAGCCATATGCAATCATAACTAATAAAGAAACTTTGAATATTTACGTGGCTCCATCAAAAAAGTAGAAACAAAAAAGACAAAAATCAACTCCATCATGACTGTGCAAAATCATCACAATTGTTATGTGAACATTGAAGTTTAATATAAACAAATCATTTAAATTTGAAACCTTTTGATTGCTAAAGAAGGCGTACGGTGACGACGACAGAGAGACATTGCCAACAATACATAAATACATATGTATGTAGTAGAGCCTCTACTAGTGCGGTCATGTCAAACCATTGGCGCCACATCACTAATATGAAAATTAGCATATTTCTAGCAAATATCGTGGGCGATGATTTAACATGATTTCTTCTAACCATATCCAAAGAGTTGCCTCATCTCATCTCATTGTGCCAACATATTTCTTAAAGAGTGTAGAAAATCAAGCTTCAAATGTACCCTGTTGGAATTTCACTAGTCCACTATAAAAATAATCAACTTATGGTTAAATTTAGTTAGACTAACTAAAACCTAACTACATTGTAATCCAGAATTGAGACAAAATCAATTCTTAAGTTGAAAACGAGTATTTAATCGGTTTTGGTGTAAGTCGCCAAATTTACTCTCAGTTACTTTGAAACGCATTTTAATTGTATGTGGAAATTTCTCTGTTATTATTTTATACCATATTCACACTTATGAACACATTTACAGCCGTATTCATAAAAAAAAGTTCATTGAGGTTTAAAAACCATATTAGTTAAAAAACATTTTAAGGATAAATAAGGTTTTTTAAATATTGGTATTCATAATCAGTGTTTTAACTAAAAATCAATTAACTTGCTTTTCTAAAAATATCGTGGCAACACTGTATTATCTATTCATCACTTGCATACTAGTTCTGCTAAACAACGATTATTAATTCACAAAGTTCTCGTATCTGTATTTGTTTTTTGTCCATTTTTTGAAAACTATTGTTTTTATACAATAAAAAATGTGTTCCAACTCGTACAAATTTAAAAAAATAATAAGAATTTACAGCGAATCTTTCTTAAAAGTGCTTTTTATATGATTTTTTTTATTGCAGATTAAGAAGCACTAGAATAACAAGTTTTATTTTATTTGTTGTGAGTTTTTATACATCACTATAATTATTATTTTTAATTTTCCTTACACATACATTGAGAAAAAACGAAATGGGAATGGAAAGCTTATTGCTCCTTCTCTGGTAAATATTTATTTGGAGTCCATTTGAAATTTCGTCATCAGTTTTTAAAAAAATATAATTTCATTTTCTTCTTCTGAATAACATTCACATATGCATAAGTACGTACATATGTAAGTACATACATACACACATACACGCAGTCAAAACTAAAAATGTTAGCAAACACGAAGCAAAATCACAAGAACGTCATCTTAAAATTGGTTTAAACATGGGGGCAGTCAATTTTAAAATTTGCTGATTTACGCAAGGTTTAAAAATCGGTTTTTAAGCTAAAATTCTATTATGAATACATTTTTAGCGAATATTGCTTAAACAACTAATGAAACGCTGTTTAAAATTTTTATGAATACGGCTGTTAGTGTTTAAGGCAAGTGATTTAAAAAACTAAACACAACTGTTCACATTAGATTTGAGATATTTAAGGTTGACGTTTTGTCAGTTAATTATTGTATTTCTAAAATTTTACGAACGATAATGGTTTTTTATTGGTTTATTATTTTTGAAAAACAAGTGTTTATTTAAATATTTGAGTATTTTTTAACTACTTGCTTGTATAAGAAATAATTTTCACATGCCACCATTTCATAAAACACAAAGTTGCCAGTACTGTCAAAAGACGGACTGAACATACACAATTTGCGTGTTTAAGTAAGTGTTTAAATCTTAAACACTTCATTTGAGATGCTGTTTTATGGGCAACACTGCACATGCTTTTTTTAAAGAAACAATTTATAATAAAATATATGCAAACAAAATCATTACAATTGCTTCTTTATAATAATAATAATAATAATTCTAATAATTTATACTTTCACTTTTTTCATTTAACACAAGTACAAACGATTGATATTAAACAATTTCTAACAAATGCTTTGAGTCTGGCAGCGCATAACAACAGATCTGACAATTTTTGCATATGACAACCTTGTGAACTGAGAATTTTTCGACTAACGATTTTGTCAGATAAATTTATTGCCATATAACAGTCTGGCAATAAATTGTAAGATTTTCTGACAACCGTCTGAACTGGAAAGGAATATGAGGTGGCAATTTTCGATTGCCACTACATTGTCAGCACATTTCCAGATCTGACAATATTGTAAGATCTGACAATCGTCTGTACATACCTTAAGATAAGCTTTTTATGTATAATTGTTATTGCAATAGACAAAAACTATTCACGTAGCTTTTTAAATAAAAATCGCCAACGGTCACACCTAAATAAACTTCTATAAATTTAAAATGTTCTTTTCAACCTCAACTGATGTAATCGGGGCAGCGTTCGTAACAATTACCAAACCAAGTTTTTATTGAAATTAGTGAGGATGTTAAAACACACGTTCCACCTGTTTAAGTTGAAATTTGGAATAGAAAAATCAATAGTATTTGTTCGAGCATTAAAATTTAGCAGAAGAAAATTGGATATGGACGATTTAAAATTTTTTAATTTTCTTGTTTCGTTTTTCTTTCACAAGACTGTTTACAAGTGAGTGAAAATTAAAAAATTGTATATCGTTCATTTTAAATTTTTTTCTTCTAAATTTTAATGTTAAAAAACACATACTAATAATTAGTATATTCTAAATTTCAACTTAAACACGTGTAGCACGTGTTTTAACACCAGAACCCAGTAAAATAAGAGACTCCAAAAAAGGCTTGAAAATGTAGAGTTTGCGATCTGGAAGAAGTGAAAGTTTCGATCTGATCTAATGATTTTTACATAGGGTTGTCATTGCAAGAAGTTCTCTTTTTCGATGCCTGGTAACTGAATTGGAAGCGATAATAAGAACAATTCCTTTTTTTATGTTATATGATAATATTTTTATTTAGGAAAATCGGCAAATAGTTGTCTATTTTAACAATTCGTTTCTTTTTATGCGAATTTAAGCTCGATACAGTGTTTTCATGTAAATTTAAGCAAATAACTTTTAAATTTTAGACTAAAATTAGTTCATAAATTTCTTTAAAAAAATAATTTTTTTTTAAATTCTGGTGAGTATTTTCTAACACTATGGAGGAGTTACAAGATTTTGTATGACTAAAATAAGCTTCTACATGGGTTTTTGCTCACTCCCGGCAAATTAAAAATATCGATTTTTTGCAAGCAATGAAAATGTAGTTCCACTAGAATGACTTCCATTTTTTTCACTGGGAACTCACAAGAAAATGTGTGAAATCAATTCGGAAGCCAGAACATACACAATGGCCTTTTTTAAAGTTTAACTTCATAATGGTAGCAAAATGTTGCTTCTCCATACTACTGTTTATTTATTTAATTTAAATTATAACGGAAAAAAGTAAAAAATTTTAGAAGCAATTTTTTTTTTTAAATATTAAATTAAAATTTATTTAAAAAGTACCAAGATATACCCTAAAAAAAGAAAAAATATGTAATTGCATATTTGGGTTTCCTTAGTTATAAATAAATGCGAGGCATTGACACCAGATGGTCAAATAATCGTGAGAATTTGCTGCTACACGAGAAAAGAACAGGCTCAGGTATCTTAACAGAAGATGGCGGTGGCTGAAGTAGTTAGAACGTTGACTACAAAGCCAAAGATCCTGGGTTCAATCCCTGTATCCGACAGTCTATAAATAACAACACCACGCGTTTTTCTGATGTACATGATGTGTCCCTTTGTATCAGTTGTTGTGGGAAAGTTCAAGTGATGAAGGCATAGTCACTGGTCACTGAACTATACCGACTTCGGCAGATACTAATCCTAATGTAACATCAGAGAGCCCTCCTTCGTCGGTATTGTGTAGCAAAACCATTGCCGAAGTAAAATAACGAATAAAAATGGGTACTAAACACAGCTTCTAAAAGGTAATGCACTTCATTGAAACCAGAACACTGCAACTCTGCATTAATTATAACGTACAAAAAGTAGAGTTGTAAAAAGAAAATAAGCTTTCCTCTATCTCTTCCTTCATCACCTGTTTTCCCTATCACTATCCCTTTCCTAAAAAAGGTAACACTAATAAGTAGTAGTAGGCATCCATTGCCTGAGTGTTACTTCCCTTTTAAGAAAAAAAAAAAAAAAAAAAAACAGGACACCGAAATTTACTCCATTTTACCTAAACAAAATGCATTGTTAGTTTTATTTATGAGATTTATATATCATATCATATTTATAGTTAAAGTTTAGTTTTCCAGGTTTGGAGCAATAATTTTTATTTTTATAATTTTTATGAGAAACTATTTCTTTCTAAGACATAAAGTATGTTTAATTTGTAAACAAGGAGAAACATAATAATTTGACCTAGTTACTTTTATATAAAAAAACCAAAACTCCTATTGTATTTTTCTGATGCTTATATCAATGTACTTCTTTAAAAAATATGTAAAATATGTTAAGTGCACAAAGAAAAAAGAAATAAGGAAAAAACTAGTTTTATTTAGTTACTTTAATATCCAAAAAAGTTAAAATTTTCCAGCTATGTAGCTATGGTTATTTTATTTAAATTTTCTATACCCAACTGTTCTTTCCGAAACATTTTTATTTGTCGTAGTTGTCTAGTAATGGGTTGTGTGGTAACAAAACGGAATGGAACCATATTGGACGTGATGGTTGCCAGATGATCGGCCGTGCTGGCATGCTGGCGTATTCCCGGCTAGGGCTCGCCGTCTTGGGGTGGTTCTTGCCAATCCATCTGGAGTCCTGTAGTGACAACACGCAAAAAAAAACTCATGCCAGTTAAATATTTCCAAAAAAAAAAAGGAAACAAACATTTAGATGGAGAAAAAAAAGGAGTAAAAAAACTATTTTTGGAGCCCGAAGCAATCCCTAATCACCAAATTTGCCTGGCAGGTGTCTTACATTTAATTTAAATTTAATTTATAAAGAAAAAGAAAGAACAAATTAGACCAAGGTACTTTTATATGTTTATCACAAAATGTGTAGGTTTCCCAACCGTGGAATCATCCTTTCAAATTTTTCTCATTACTTACACCAATCTATTTCTTTTGAGAATGTAAGATATATTTAATTTATAGAGAAATAGGAAAAATTAGTTTGAAAAAAACTCAAAGTTTTCCAATCCTGGAAACGTCTCTCTTTTTTTTTGTTTTTTTTCTTAACAGCAATTTGTTTCTTACTGAAACATAAATAAACTTATTTATTTAAAAAAAATTAGTTTTACCTAGTTACTTTTATATGGCAAAATAAAGTTTAAGCTTTCCAGCTCTGAAACCCTCTGCTATATTTTGCTACCAATCTATTTTATAAAATTTGTGACACACCAGTCCAAGACCCAAGTGTTCTGTGCACTTCGGAAAACTGATATCACGTATATCAGACGGACGGACAGACAGACGGACATCGCTTATTCGTCTTCCGTATTCATAAGGACCCTATTCATAAATTCTAGCGTGTTAAATCTTTACACTTATGTTAACTTTCTGCCAGGTTTTTCTTATACATGAGCCTGCAAGTAGACAAGAAAGTATAAACGAATTATATTTCATTTAGCTGTTAAGGTAACCATAGAGTTTGCAAGAGTATAGAGTACTTTATTACTATTATTTGAATCGTTGCTATTAGTTAGTTATTTAGTTACTGCTATTATTTTATTCAATAAATTGCACAATATTGTGGTGCTATTTTTCTTGCAATATACATATGCAAAAGCAAACAAAAGGTACATACACATGCACATGCGTTTAGGAAAATTTAAAAATAATTTCTCGTAAATCAAAAAAAAAGTCCTAAAAAATTTAAATAATTTTTTATTCTGCAACTTTAAATATAAACAAATGTTTACCTGGAAGTAACTATTATATAATGTCGTCGTTAACACATTAAAAAATATTTCTTGTTGGGTAATATAATTAAAAGAGTTTTGATTTTATACAATATATTCATACAGGCAATTTTATTGTATAATAACAATTATTGCACCATAATATTGAAAATGTATAGGTAAATCTACTTGGTAAATGCAGTAGGAGTAGTGATTACATATAATAGTGATTTTTCAGTCACTGTAAAAAAGTAATCGGTATATGTATAGGTTATTCCCAATCATGCATTAAAGTTAAGAAAAAACGCGCATTCTTATTTCCAGAACCTTTACATAAACATCTTTCGGTTTTACCCATGAATTGTTTAAAATCTATCATTCTCTCATTATAATGGCCCAAGGTTGAACATTGCCGCTGCAATAATACAACCGAAAAGAAAGAGCTAAGGAAATAAACAAAAATTAATGTCTACTTACAGAATAAAGAAACCATCAAGCCATCATATCATTCCGTCATTCAGTACTTTAAAGATCAAATCCAGCTTCTACAGTTGCTAAAAACTCTATTGTCCAATAATGACGTTTTGATCGAAGTCATTTATTCAACTCTGTTGTTAAAGAACAAAAATAAAAAAAGAGTGGAAAAAAGTTACTCATACCAAACAGACTCCTGCTGTCTCTCGACTTAACAAACAAATGTTGGGTTTTCATCATGAATCTAAAAATTGTTTTCAAATTGTTAATATTTGTGCAACACACTCATGGTCCTCGTATGTTCATTCGTTCAGACACATTCATATATACATACATATGTACTTACATAGTTAATTTTTTCTTTGTTGAATTTGTTTGAAATTTGATTGAAAGCTTAAATTTGAAAATCGCTTTTTTTTCTTTACAACTTTAATACTAAAAAAATAAATTATTAGTGTGGGTTTTCTCATTGCACATTTCAGCGTATTTGTCATTGTCTTGAGATTTTCATGCGATTTTTTCCGGGACATGTGTGTTTGGGAGTTATGTTTTTTCTCCTCTACCGCAATTTCCTTATTTTGTTGCCTTCCACCACAACTTCTATTTAAATTTTTTTTTATTGTTGATAATTTGAAAATTGTCTAAAGTGGTTTGCGATAATTTGAATTCTGTTGAATAAATAGAATTTAAAGAATTCTTGATGTAAAAAAAAATAGATAAAGGATCGTATTAAGTAGCATTAGTAATTTTTTTAAATTTATATTTATGTATTATAAAAAATTTGCTACTCTGTCTTCAGGAATTGTTTTTATTTAGATGAAGATGTGCAAGTGCTTGCTCATAGCTGCTAGAGAAATCATTTAGAATTGACCAAATAACTAATCAAAGTTTTGATCGAAAAGTAAATTGAATGCCAAATGATGAAACGCCCACAACTACACCGTAGAACATTAGCCTCGTGAACAACAATTTTTATTTGTAAAAGTTAATTAACAAAATGGCGCTCATAATATCTTCAAGCAGATCTTAAACATTCAGAGAAAATAAGAAAGTCAGGCATCATTATCTGTTTGTAATTTTTCTTCTACCCAAGCAAAGGAACGCCGCACAATGTAATTTTTTCATATTACGAGCACCCAGGAGTAGTGAAATTTATCACCTTAACTCGAATGGACCATCATTATATATGTAAATACTAAATTTGCTGAATATCGGCGCAAGGATTCGCTTCCTTGTCATATATCATTTAACTAAAAAATTACATAAGACGATTTTCTTGATATATTTTCAGTGCCTTGGCAGAAATTTATAAATTTGGAGAAAGGATAAACTTTACTCTTAAATGTCCTAAGAAACTAATACAATACCAACCTTAAAAAATTTAATTGTTTAATTTAATAATTTTTGCGACGAAATACTCGACATAGTTGCTTACGAGTAAAATAACAGAGTAAAAAAGTCCGGGCAAAAAATCCTGTCCTTCACATATTGTAAAGGATATATTTATATTTTAATACTTCATAATAAATAAAGTAGCAAAAATGAGCCGCTCAAAATAAAATATTTTGAAGCAAACATATACTAGATGATCCACCGTGATGCCTTATCACGAATTTGATGATTTGCCACTTAAACCATTTCTTTTTAATACAAAATTGTCTATAAGATGAATCAAAACAATTCACGCATTTCATTTGCACTGAAAGTTTCTGAATCAGGTTGCAGTTTGCAATAACTAACACCACACGTACAATGGACCAAACTCATTAAAGCTGATAATGAACGTGTAGCGGTTTTTGAATTTTTTTGTTTAATTCTTGCAATACACAACTCAAAGTTAAAAGAAAACCACAAATCACTTGCAAATTTAATTCAGTAAATTAAACATTGTAATAAATTAAATTTTTTTAACAAAACTTTAATTAACTTATACAAATTTTTAATTGATTTTTTTCAATTAAACTTGTTTATTGCAGCAATATTATTTTATCTTCTTAACATTACCAACTATCAATACAAAAGTAGAAAAATTGTTTTTTTTTACATATCATAATATAGCAAAGTAAATTAAATAATTCGGGTTATATCATTTTTGTGCTTATAGAGCCTCAAATAATAACTTCTTTATTCATAAAGAATAATTTTGGTTTACTTAACGTTCAACAAACAAATTAGCATACAAAATTTGCTATTTAAACCTTTTGTAAATCTAAATTATTTTTTATGAACAATAAAATCTTATATAAAAATGTAAGTGTAATTTTATAGAGAATTAAGATATATTAATCACTATACTTTTATAATCAGTGTTTAGCATTTCCTATTATATATTCTAGTGTTTATCTAATAATCTATTATGTAATTATTAGCTAGCACTTCCGTTCTTACCCACTCAAGTCCACTATCGATTTAAAATTAACTATTGTTCTGTCTCTACACCGATTAGCAACGCTAATATTAATCGTATTAGTAGTGTTTCGCGAAAGAAAAAAACAATAAATGCAAATAAAATTTAAATAAATTTGTCAGACCAAAAGTAAATCGAAAAAAGTTTTGTAGTGTTGCAACTGCAATAAAAATTTAAAGCAGCAGCTTTAAAAAAATTTAAAAATAGAACAACTAAATTTAAACTGTTTTTCTTGAAACTTAATTTAAGATTACAAAACATGCCTGTGTATACAGATTTGAGTATATCAGAGCACAATTGTTTTAAAAGTTAAACTACACGTGTTATCGAGTTTAATTTAGAAAAGTTTAAAGATGACAAAACTATTTTTGGTAGACTATGCAATTGTTTTCAAATATTTAAATAAAAAAATAAAATAAATAATTTTTTTAAGCCACATTATTATTATTATTATTATTATCAATACTAATCAATTTCTTAAATGAATTTATCACATTATATTTAAAAACAAGTAAGAGTGATATATTCGGCTGTGCCGAATCTTACATACCCTTTGCCAAAGTGCGTTTATGTAGTATAGAGATACAGACATAAGCACAGAGATGTAGGTACATATTAATTTTGTAAAAAAAAATCATAATTTTTGCTCTAGTGCAATTTTTGATAAGTGACCTCTCGCTATTTTTTGATTAAATATGTTTTTGTTTTTATTAGCAATAAGTTGAATATCGATGCCTTACTTTCTAAAAATAAATACAAGTTTTCAGGAGAGCAAAAAAGAAACGGTTCATCTCTTTATACTTCGGTGTTTGGATAAAAGTTCATATGCAATTATTAAGGAATTTGATTACATCTATATATATTAGTAGTAAGTTTAATCATGAAGCGCATTTATTGAGATACGAGTTTGGTGCATTAAGAGTAATTTTAATTCTTGATACTTATAGCTAAACAAACAAATAATGCCGTTATATCAAAACTATCCAATAAAAATATTATTTAATATCCCATTTGACATGAGATTCGATCTAATGTTCGTTAAAGTTTCGAACTTCGAAAATAGTTTTAGTATTGTACCTCCATACCAAGTAAACTATGTAACTTTTATATTTAATAATCTTTGATTTTGCGAAATTGTTAATTTCCTCAATTTAAACATCCCATTGGAAAAGGTATATATAGTGGTATTATGTAAACGTTTATTCCTAAACAATTTTTTTGAATTTCTTGAGCACAAAGGAAAACGTTTTTAATTAATTTTATAGTTAGGACTGAAATTTAGCGATAAATTTTATTTCCATTTCTGCGCCTCTGACTTGCGCACGAAGGGTTCCGTAGTAATACTATATGAACTTTAGCCTATATAAAATATAATTTTGGCATTTCTTTCGTTTTTTGGGTTTTTTTTCGGTTTCAATCGGTTTTTAATATGGTTTTTTTAGTTTTACCGTTTTTTGCGTTTTTGGAGTTTTTTTTAATTTAGTGTTTTTTTTAGTTTTGAAGCTTTCTTTCGTTTTACCAATTTTTTTAAGTTTTTGGCATTATTTTGAATTTGGTGCTTATTTTAAATTTTGGCCTTTTTTTATTTGGGAGATTTTTTTGGCGATTTTTTTTCATAAAGGCAATTTTTTTTGGTTTTGGCGAATTTTTCGGTTTTCATTGTGGCAATGTTTTTAGTTTTAACAATTTTTTCATGTTTTGGCGGTTTTTTCGGTTTTTGGCTTATTTTAATTTTGGCGATTTTTTTCGTTTTGAAAATTTTTTTGATTTTGGCGATTTTTTTTAATTAGGCGTTTTTTAGTTATTTTTTCGGTTCTTGGATTTCTTTTAATTATTTCGATTTCTTTGATTTTTGCGATTTTTTTTTCATTTTGGCGATTTTTTCGTTTTGGCGATTTTTTTCAATTTTGGCGATTTTATTCGGTTTTCTTCCTTTTTTTTAATTTGGTGATTTTTTCGGTTTTTTGCGTTTTTTTAATTTTGGCGATTTTTTTCCTTTTAGCGATTTTTTAAGTTTTTGGCGATTTTATAATTTGCGAATTTTTTTAGATTTACCGTTTTTGAAAATTTCAAGAGTTTAACTCTTACGGTTTCCAAGATATAGCAATTTGTCAAAATTACATGTTCAAAAGTGCATTAACTGATGGACCACCCTTTAATTAAAATTTTTTAATATTTTAATGTTTATTGTTGTAGTCTATATAAAAATACACTAATTTTACAAATTTCAAGTGTCAATATACATATGTACATACAATTGTATGTATATTACATGCGATTTTAAAAGTTTTCGTCACTCTTTTTGGACCACCCTTTAATATATAACTTTTATATATTTGTTGTTGTAGCGACCAAAGTTCTCTGTCTAAATTTCAGACCCGTTCCTCTTACCGTTCCTGAGAAAATAGCCTTTTTCCTAAAACATGAAATATGTTTAATTATTAGAAAAAAAATTATAGTTTTCCAACCCTGGAAACGTCTTTTTAATTTGTTAAATGTTTCCTTTTTTTTTAAATTATAAATACCAATTTTATTCATACCGAAGTATAAAGTAAGATAATTAAATAAAAATGTAATAAAAACTAGTTTTCGGTAGTTATTTTGTATGGGAAAAGTTGGAGTTATCCAGCTCTGAAACGGTCTGCCCGATTTTGCTGATTTTCAATAGCAAAATTTTTCGGAAAATTTCTGACACACCAGTCCAAGAACAAAATTTCTAGCTCTTCTGGGAGCTTGGGAAAACCGGTTTCACGTACAGACAGACGCACAGACGGACAGCGCTTGTTTGTCTTCCCTATGCATAAGGATCCAGAATATATATACTTTATGTGTCTCTTATTAATATTGTAGAAATTACAAACGGAATGACAAACCTATATATACTTTTTATCATTTTTTTGTAAAGGGTATAATAATCAAATACTCGTAAATTGATCTGGCATTTCGTCTATAATGTATTAACATAAAAAATCATAAATATAAAAAACGGTTGTTTGCTGGTAGGTAAGCAACGTATGTGTATCAGAGAATGACAACGAGTACTCAAAAAATAATAATAATACACAGAGAAAACAGTACCTCCTAAATACCTAATAAATTAGAGCAAAATTAATGAGAAATCTCTGTTTTTTTTTTCAATAAGGAAATCTTATTAATTTCATAGATAAAACCTTTTTGAAATAATCAAGAAGAAATCTTGTAGTTTTTATGAGGTTATCTTATTGATTTTTTAATAAAGTTTTCTTATTAATTTTATGAGGCGACCTCATAAAAAAAATATGTATTTATTCTTTGTGCTTTGCTTATGTATTTTCATTGAAATTCTATTCCATATACTTATGTATGTATGTACTGTATCGAGGGTTTATATTCAAAAAGTGCTATATGCAATTCTTGAATATTTTAGTGGAAAAAATAAAACTGTTATTTTCTCTAAGTCCAAGAGTAAAAACTGTATTCAATTAACATCAGTAGAATAAAGATGTGTTCTGTAAATGGTACTATTCAGCAAAATTTAGTTATTAGTAGATATGTAGATTTTATTGTTTTATACATACTTACATACACATGTATATACATATTATATTGTATTCTTAATAAACTCACTTACCATACATATTATTACTTGAAAGGAGACAAGTATTGAACCAGCAAACTTCTGACTGATAGACAAACACTCTAACCAATATACTAACAAGCAGTCTGAATAACCATTGAAATAATTGTGCAATCATGCTTATACAAAAACGAAAAAGTTCATAAAAAATTGCCTGTATGTCTATTTATAGATATGAAATAACAAGACACCTCACAAAATCAAGAAGATTTCTTTCTTAAAAAAAAACAACAGATGCTTTACACATAATCATATAGGAACCTAATAAAATCAAGAAGAAAACCTTTTTGAAAAAATCAATAAGGCAACCTAATAAAATCAATAAGAAGTCCTTATAGTTTTCAATTTATAAGAAAACCTAATAGAATCAAGAAGATTTTCTCTATGGAATGTTTTTTTGGCGCCAAAAATAACGGAAATTGAGTAAAAAAAGTTGTGAATAATAAGATTTCGTCTTGATTTTATGTGGTTTTCTTCCTGATAAAATTAATAAGATTTACCACATAAAAACAATAAGGAATCGCTATGAAAAAATCTTTCTGCTGGGATAACCCCTTGCCTAAAAACGTTTCATAGAGAAAATCTTCTTGATTCTATCAGACATTTTTTTCTCTGTGTAATAATAAACGTAAGTAAATAGTCTTAGTTTTAGTATTTGCGCATTATCCTAGTTGTAGCGCAAACAATTTACATTTACTCTCAGGTATTTCTCTTAAGCAACTATGACCAAAGCCGATTCCAATAGCAACAAGAGCATCTCTACCTCATTTATACAAAAAACTAAAATACGCTGCAAGTGAAAAGAAAAATGCACTTGGATTGGGAGTGACCAGAAACAGTTCCTTTGTTTGACTGTCCAACAGCTCACTACTTCCGGTCCTAGACCAAGTATTTAAATGGCAATGACTTTTCACAGTTTTTTAAAGCAAATTTTCATACAAAATTTTTCTTAAAAAGTCTTTATAAATCCTTAATAATTGTTATAAATAATGCTGATAGTTGTTGGAGGCCTATAGTTATACGTATTCAGTTTAAGATTAATGCTTGTGTTTGTGTTTTGCGTGTTTTTTATTTTTAGCTGCACTTATTCATAGTTGTTTGACGGCCAATACTAAAAGAGTACTTAAAACGATACTTTTATCATTATCTGATGTGTATATGCATTTGGTTTCTGTAAAGTTTTCGTTTGAGGCTTTGTAATGTTTTTAGGTTTGTATACTAATAATTATAATATATAATATCAGTTTTACATATTCCTTAACCATTAACAAACCGAAATGCTTAAATTTATCCAAAATTATTAACAAAAAATATATTAAGAAAATATGGTGCTAATAATAAAAACCTTTCACTAAAGAAAAATGAGTTGCAAACCAAAAAGATTTTTTTTTAATTCTTAAAAATAGTTTTAAGAATTAAAAAAAAATCTTTTAGTATTTAAAATATTTCTCATGTTCAATTTCACTTTGGTGAGTTATGTATTTATTTCTTCTGGTATTAATTTTGCTTCAAAATTTGAATTTTTTTCGAATATCTGAATATCAATTTGAGGCTCCAATACAAACCCTTCGGATAGCGTGTTCGCTGGATCCCTCATGCCATTATTTTTTGGCTAATTTTTAAGATATTTATAAAAAAAAACATCAGATCGTTTGTGACTAATCAAAAAGCAGTTATTTGAAAATAAAGAGCTTTTATGAACATATTTATTGTTTTTTTCATTAAATTTTTTTTGTATTGCAGCGATTAAATGAACGAACGGATGAATGTAAAAAAATTACATGTGAGTGCATGTAATCTATGATTGATTTTAGTTTTAAATAGATTTCTGTTTTTCATGAAAATTTTAGCAGACTTTTTTATTTTATAGTTTTTAATAAGCTTTAGTAAATAAAGACAAATCCCGAGGAATTGTGATATTAGCTCAACGGAAACTTAACGATAATGTGAAAATGTATTGTACTTATAATGATAATTATTTTTTTTCCGAATTCTAATATTTTTAGAAGTGCTATATATACGGCTGATTTTGGCATTTATAGAATAATTTTTTTATCAAAATGTATGCAGAAGCTTTGCTATGGACGTCTATTGCCACACAAAGTTCACTTGTGCATTTTAGTTATTAATTTGGCGAATGTGAGATGTGTTGCCTTTAAAGCATTCCGGTCTTCTACACTACAACGAGGGAAGGCTTTTGCTGCTATATATTTTAAACTTATATTCACAATGCGGGGTATTGTAATATAAAATTTATATTTGTGTACCTTACTGAGAAGCGCGACCCTGCACGCAATCAATAGTGGGGTTGTTGAAAATTCTCTACCTAATAATAAAGCAATAATACAAAAAGTGGTGTAAATTATGCAAATGCCAAATGTCCATTGCATCCTGAAAACTCGAGCTGAAAGGGAAAAACTAATGACCCATCGTAATAAGGAGATAAAAATACATAAGTATCGTCTATTTTAATTGCTTAAATTGATGTTGACGTTCAGCTACACGAAATATACAAAATGTGCTTGAAAATCCAGAGAAATGATGTTTGTGCTAAGACGGCGCTGTCGTCCCTTACATTTTCGAAAATGATTCCATCATCATGATATTTCTCCTCTAAAAACTTTGATAACAAACCCTTTGTGACCGAAAATGGTTAACGTTATCATTATTTTTATCTGAGAACAAAACAAGATCTCTTTTTAATACATAAATCATTATGTTAAATGCAAAACTAGCATTAAGTTATTACAAGTGGAAAAATGTAATTGATATTGACGAGTTTTTATTAAAAATCACCTAAGAATGTGATTAAGACTAGACTATGAGCAGATATTAAAAATAAAATTGTATTGTAGATGTCGTTGCAACATAGTTCAATTGCTGACTCTATGTGGATGTATATTTTAATGATTCATCAAGAATTGCTGAGTCTCCCGAATTTCTTGTAACGAATGATGGGGATCGTATTCTAATTGGCTAAAATTCATTGTACTTTACTTGTAAATTTTTATTCGTGTGCAGTCTTTAAGCGAATGTGTGTGTCTGCATTTAACTTGTAATTATTTTCTAGGTGTATATTTTTGTTGTTGTTGTTGTTGTTGTAGTCTGTAACGGAAAACATTTCAAATCTTTTAAGACATTGATAAATACCATCCCACACCTTGGTCGTGGTCAAAAATAACATAATCGTACAAACAAAATAAATTGAAATGAATAAAATAAAAAAAATAAAAGTTAGAATTATTACAGACTTGAATAAAATATTGCACAGTTGTTTTCCATAGTTGTGTTGTTACTATTATTGGACACAATAAAGTCCACGATCTATTGGGCACACATTCGCATTCGTTAACAAAATTCATATTCGCATTTGACTTCGATTTCGACGACTCTTTTGTGGTGTTACGCTACAAGAGACCGACTGACCGCGCTACAAAGGCGGTCTCTTGTTCATTTTGTTAATTGATTCATTGATCTTGAAGTAGATATCAATTGGGCAGTTTGGAGCTAGTGTTGGTAGTGTTGGTGGTGGTTGACGGTATTGCTGGTTGTTGGCTGAGAGCTTGACTGAAGAGGCAGTTAACTGTTTCTCGTGTTATAGCTGCTGCGGCTGCGGCTGCGGCTGCCACCGTTTTCATTCTTTTTTTATGTTTATTTAATTTAATTTTTTGCATTTTTTGTCTATGTTTGTTTACGCTGTTGTTTACACGGACAGCTGGCGTATGGTGGCGGTATTTGTTTTTGTTTCTTTGTTGCAATTCAAGTGTTGCCACTCAAAAAGACACATTTTTCTCCAATTTTGTACGTTTATTTCTAAATTGTCCGTCCAATCATTTTGTCTGTCCGTTCATCTGTGTTGTCGCTTAAGTAAAGAATAGAAATACATACATATATTGTATTGTTATTAAAACAGCACGCCCATGTTTCGTTCGTCGTTTCAGTCAGTCGAGAGATAGTGAATGAAACATTTGCAACCAACGACTGACTGACGGCTAGTTATTTGTATCAATAGACAAAAATTCATTCTGTACAATTTAGTTTTATCAAAAAGAAAAATAAAAATATTTTGTTGTAATTTTCTAAATTGACATGTATTTTAACTACTGCCCAGAGATTTGCGGCCACAAATGGACGTTGAAGAAATATGTTTTAATTAAATACAAGTGTTTAATAATACATTTTTATTTGCAAACTGATATTTTTGTCTCTTGCTTAAAAGTTTTTTATTCATACTCGTATTTTTGTTGCTTTATCTGTTGTTAATTGATTGGACGGAAATAATGGTAATAATCACTTAACAAGGTAAATTATTTCTAATAAGTAATGTTAATTAATTGGTTTTTATTTGTAGAAAATTACCAAATACAACTCTATTCGGTGATTTTGCTTTAAGCACTTCAATTGATCAGATCATAAGTTTAACTATTCAACTAACTAAGCTCGATTCCTTTTGGTGAGTTGTCAAACTTAGAATTCTTTAATTGTTTGTTGATCCTTTTTTCCAATTAGAACTACTTTGGAACTACTCACCCGTTTTCTGAAGTTTTTAATATGAATTTTAGAAATTGTAGAAAAAATAAAGAGTTTTAAGAAATTTTTGAATTTATTCAAAAACTATACTGACAAAATTAGTTTCCTCGTCCTAAAACAATGAAGTTATTTTAACAGTTACCTTAATTGTAAATTACGCAGTATAAATAAGACTCCCTTAGACTGTCGGTAATTTAGAAATTGTAAAATTGAGAATTCATTACAAAAAACCTTTCAGCAAATTGAAATGGGATGAATCTGAACAATTTACATATCCCATTTGCATAAAAGTTACGTAGTATATAAAGCAAAAACACAAAAGTGGCCGTTCAACTATGTGTTAGTCAGAATATTTACAACTGACTTTAGTGATATTTGTTCATTAATAATTATCACATGTAATTTGGCTTAAAAAGCGATACGAACTTTAGCCCGTTCAAATCATAAATATTGAAACAAATAAAGTTCGAAAACTAATAATTAAAAATTAACAAAAAATTTGAACTTAAATAAAAAAAACATATAACAAATAAATTCGTGTTAATTTTGACTCTCGTTAAATAAAAAAATATTGAAATAAACAATTATTTATTCTATAATTTTTTTATATTTTACTTAAATCTATTATTTTTACTTATAAGCCTCCATATTCTGCGTTTCCATTTTGTTCCCGCAATCAGTTAAAATAACTACATTTTTTCAACTTGCAAAAACGTAGTTACGATCATAATGCAGAATACATACAATCGGAAGAGAAATTAGAGAACGGAACGCAGCATACCAAATTTGCCAAACCGGAAAAATATCGATTCGAATTGAAATGCGGAATAGGGTGAAAAAATTTGTTTTTCATGACCAACAAGTATTTTTCATATACACCAAAATAATGAGATAAATAAGTGCAACTCGTTACATTGTAACCCTTTAAAAACTGTCATTCTGCTCAGCTCACTTAAATGTCGTAAGATGGTGAATTCGTTTCAACAGATTTCAAAAATTTGGAAAAATGAAATATTTTAATAAGTGTCTTAAAATTGAATCAGCTCTTAACTTCAAGATTACGAGTCACTTCAAAATCGGGTAATTCGCTCGGGAGATATCGTTTACGAAAAGTTTCAACAAGAATTTTCTAATATCTTTAAAAGTCTTCGCAAATTGACTTAAGAATTCTCTTGTTTTTTGGATGCCTCAAATTTTTCTTGATTTTTATTAAGTTTAAATTGTATTCAAATTCAATATGAGTATTGGTGTCAGTATTGACGATATTTCTTTTTACAAATCGGTATCGTATCGGTACATCCCCGTCAATAGCATACATATTAGTGATGCACGAACATTCGTATTCGTATTCGTATTCGAATTGTCGAATATTCGGCCATTTTCAGGCGAATACGAATGTATTCGTATTCGTATTCGTCAAATTCAGGTGGATTCGAATACGAATGTATTCGAACGAATACGAATATTTTTCCAAAGAAATTAAATAAATAAATGCATAAATACTAAATGAAATTTAAATATATGACTAAAAATTTTAGTTTGTACAAATACATTAATTTTTTTATAGAAATTTGTGCTTTGTATCATTTTCAAATATTATTTAATGACGATCATTAAAAATTTGGGTACTTTTTATTAACTTAACTCCGACAAGAGTGTGAAGTTCTTTTTCATAACAATTTTTCAATATTTCATATTGCATACAATACTCGTATTCGTATTCGTATTCGCCAATATCGTTTGAAATATTCGTATTCGTATTCGCGAATATCAAAAAAAGACATTCGTTACATCACTAATACATATATTTAACACAATTAGCCAGCGAATATAATAACTTCATTGAAATTTAAGATGAAGGTTAAAAAAATTCAAACTAGTGTGTCTTTGCTCAAGAATTTTGAAAACTTGTTTTATTTTAAGCTGATTAATTTTTTAAATTAAATTTTTTGAAATACATATTTCTTCTCCACTGATTCTTTAAAATGCAAAAAAAAAAATGTTTAATCCAACAATACACTCGTACATATTTTGCAAACTACAATAAAATATAAAATAATAATAAATTATATATTATTTAATACTAATTGTCGGAAGCCAGTAAATTGTCCTGTTCTCATGCCTTCTGTTTCTGCTTTGATTGCAAGATACATATAAATTATCTCAATTTATTTCCATACTTTAAACATTTTTCTTGTTTTCAAAATTATTAATAGAAATTCTATTTTCCTTGTATATTTGGTGGCTTTAATATATATTAATATCTAATTACCATAGAAAATCGTGAAATGCTTTATTATTTTTTTTACTCATAATGTTCTGAACATTTTACTAAATCTTTTTTTTTATTTTTTTGTTTGTTTTTAATGTGCCGAAAAATTGCTTTTTAATGATTAAAATTTTCAATCACTCAAAAGATTAAGGCAACGATCGTCAAGAACTCTTAAGCTTTAAGCCAAACACCTCATTTTTTAGCTTTTATTATTTTGTTTAATAACATCGGTCAGCTGTGTTTTTGTTAGCAATCGTGTTTGTTAATGACTCAAAAGGAAATCTCATTAAAACTTTTTATAATAAACCATGTATAATTAACAAATCACCATGAAATTGAATATTTTTGGTGCAAAAGAATAAATAAAGTTTATTCAGAAATGAAAACACATTAACAAGAAAAGAAATTTTGTTAAAAAAAACCATAAAAAGGAATTTAAAGGGTGGTAAAATGTAAATGCAGCTGAATAAAAATATCAAAGTTTTAGGATGAAAATAAAAGACAAGACAAAAACCAAAAATTTGTCTTAAACTTAAAAGCCCTGTTGATGCGATCAATGATTAAATGGAAATTTAAAGTAAGAGATTAAGAAAAAAAAGAATATTGAATTAAGATATGCGAAATGCCCTACATTAAGTACTTTATTTTAAAATTTGTTCAATGAGATCTGAAGTGAAACTTAATATATTTTCCAGTCACTTAATTAATTTAAAACAATTTAATTGCTTAAATAAATAATAAATTTATATTTTCTCATTCTATATATAAAACTATTTATTTAAATTAATTTTTATTGATTGCAGAACCACAAACTTGAATTCATCTAATTAATCTACCGCAAATTACGCCAGTTAAAAATGGTAATTACGGCCGATAGGAGAATATTGCTTGAGTGTAAAGTTTAACTAAGTAAGTTTGCATAACTTTTTTTAGTTCATAAGAACATTATACATAAGTATATCAGGGCATATAATTATTTCTACAAAAGTTTGCTTCATATCAATTAAAACTGCTCAGCACTAATTGGGCTTGTCTTTTGAATTATATATAAAACAAATTTTAACCCTTAGCACATAACATTTCAAAACGCAATAAACGGTGCGGTGACCCCGTTGGAATTATATTTTGTGCGGATTTGTTAATCACGATGTCGTAGTGGCCAAGTAAGCATCGCGCGTTCGCTGTGGAGGCATTTTTTAAGAATAATGATTCTTGCGTAATTGTTGTTCAAAGTTCGGTATTCGGCGAATATGTGATGGACCAACTGTAAATTTAATTCGTTCGTGGGTGCAGAGATTCCGCCCATTTTCTTCGGCTATGAATGTCCCACTGCCAGGGCCCAGTCGATCTTCATACATACTTATTTTTTTAATTTTTACAACATGATTACTTTAAAAAAGTACTCGTTTGTCAAAAAAAACAATGTCAACATTTATATATGTATGTATTTCATTTTGTTATATTATTATATGATATGATTATAAAGGTGAAGTGATCTTCGAAAACAGCTAGTTGTTCCTTTCTATTACATGTGTGTCAGAATATTTACAATTAACTTTGGTGTTATTTGTTCATTAATAATTATCACATGTAACTTGGCTTACAAAGCGATACGAACTTTAGTCCAATGAAATCATGAATAAAGAAACAAACGAAGCTCAAACAATATTAATAAAACTTATATAAATGTAATAGCTATGGGCCTGTGCCAAAAACTTAAATAAAAATGTACTTAATAAGAACAAACCAAGTAGAACAAAAATAATCAAATTAACTAACATGTGTATAATTACTAAAGAACAAACGACAATAGCAAGACTGTTGTAAATTCAGAGATGGTAAAATTGAGCTTTCATTAAACAAAAAGCTTTCATCAAACTGTAATATGATGAATCAAAACAATTCACATATTCCATTTGCAATAAAAGTTGAGTATATAAAGCAGAAATCTACAAAAACTGACATCTCACACAGCGGACTAACACAAAAGAACGCTGATGTTGAAGGTGTAGTGGCCTTTGAAAACAGCTAGCTATTCCGTTCTACTACGAGTCTGTCAGAATATTTGCAATTAACTTTGGTGTTATTTGTTCATTAATAATAAATTATCACATCTTACTTGGCTTTCAAAGCGACACGAACTTTATCCCAATAAAATCATAATTATAGAAACAGATAAAGTTCGAACAATAATAATAAAATTTAACTCAATATATATTTTTTAATAAATTGTTTTAATTACTTTTTTGACTACGAAATGATGTCACATATTTACAAAAATTAAAAAACAAAACCTTAGACAAAAAATCGGATAAAAAATAACACTATCCATTATTTACAAAAAAAAGTATCCATATCTGAGTTCATGTTCACCACAAATTGCAATCTTACATTTCGAGCATAACGACTTTGCCATGCGCCTCTCTTTTTAATCGTATGAGCAGATATCAGAGATTCTGCTAATACGATTATTCATATTTTGACTTTTTCTATTTAAGTAAGGTTAGTTATATTTATTACGGAACGAGCAGGCCTCTAGAAACGCAAACAACGAACCTTGTCATGGTTGGTGTGTATCGGCTTCGACTACGATATTTTGGTCCAAGGTTTAGGAAAAATGTTGCTGTCCTTTTAAATCTATTACAGAAACTTCGTAGCTGAAGTCAAACACGTCAACTATGATAAGGTAGAATGGTGGTTACAGCAGTTCTCTTTTTACTAATCCCTTTGCTTGTATCCCAAACATGATGGGAAATACTGTGGATTTTGTTTTTGAAAAGCTTACGAAATACTACCTGACGTATGTAGCGGTTAAAGTGGAGGCAGTTGTGGGTCCAGTGAAGTTTTGGGTCCAGTTGAGGTATTATAAGGCTTGTCCTCCTTGTGGGAAGAATCGTTGTAGTATGTGTTTATACTGCATCATCATGCCCCACACTACCTTCTTCTTCTCTACCTGATATGTCCTACGATACACTTTTATTCTTCAGACAATAATCATCTTAAATCCATCAAGAACTACATAAAATATAAACCAAACTATTGCAACAAAAAGGGTACACAATTTAAATAAAAAGTACACATATACTAACTAGAGTTGAGCGATATTTTGAAACCTGTTCTTTTTTCACAGCGATTGAAAAATCACTAATCACAACTGTGATAAATCCAACATAAATTACAACATATTTCGTTTTAATTAATCAAGTTATTGGAAGCAATTAATATTTTAATAAAATTTAATTTTTAAATCAGTTAAAAACTGAGGATGGTAAGAACCATTTTTTTTATTAAAAAAATTTTTAAGTGAATTTATAAATAACTTTATTGAATTAAACAACGAAGGTATTGGAAAAAAAATCGATTTATCAAGTAGCAGGTTTTGGAAATAAAGTTCTTTTATACAAACTGTGTTTGTTCTTATATGTTTACTTAACATTAGATAAGGCTACCATATGAATTTTTTATGTACCTTCAGCTTTTGTCGATAAAAATATCGTCAAATCGTCTTTTTTGGCAACTATGTACATCTCACATGTTCATATTTGCTAATTATTTCTTCTTGTCGCTCTTCTTATTAGTATTTATCAAAATACCAATACTAATAAAAACTTTTAAAGCAGAAGAGATGAAATGAATTAAACGTGATCACAGTCACAGTTGAATTTCACTGCTTCTCTTCTTATTAGATTTTCTCAAAATAACAGAACTGATACAAAAAAATACTGCTTAACTGTGCTCACATTCACAGTTTAAAAGAACAGCAATTTAGAAATCACATGCACAAGCAGCAACATTATTAAAAAATCACGTTATCGCTCTTCACTAATACTAACCATTCGTCCTAACGACAAAAAAAATTGTAATATCTCAAAAATTAAAGCACCTACAGTCCGTACTCGCTAATATCTCAAGAGAGCACCTAAGCGTCGTCGATTCGAGGAAGTCTTAAGTTAATCGAGTCGATAGGTTAATAGTTACATAAATATGCTAATAAAAAAAGCATTTATAGTTACTAAAAATTCCAATATACTAACGTAAATCGCCGACACACTATCGATGATTTAACATTGCTTGAAACTTTCAAAATTTAAACTAATTTCAAGTAAATCTAGGCACAGTTCATGTGATTTGCCTTATCGTCAGTTGTAGTTTCAATCATGTTAACGTCCACGAATGTGAGTGTAAAGAAGTAATGTAATTTGAAGTATCTGGAAAGCTTCTACAGTTCTAAATTAAAAATAGAAATTGCGCGTTACTTTCCACAACTGTTTAAGATTTTTTTTTCATAAATTTTTGTTAGTAATAACCACTAAATAGAATACGTGAGTAGTCCGTGAGCATGAGTGAGCAATGTTTTTATATACTCACTTGAGCGTTTAACGGTATGATCATACAAGTGATTGAAATTGTGCTCACGGTATCCTCTTTATGTCTTTTAACAGCTGAAAAAATTGATAAACTGAAACTGAACTGAAAAATATTCATCGATCTCGTCCAAAATTTATTGTTATAACAGACAGTCCCTTTTCCCTTAGAGTAGTTTAGGGTTCTGTACCCCTCTGCTACTTCTCCCAGTTATTTAAGATAAATTTCTACTATGTAATCTCTCCTGAAATTGATGATTGATGTTTCCTTCCAGTGGACTAAACGTTCTTTTTAGCTCTGTTAATTTCCTTCGACATCTTTGAAATAATTGTAATATCAATAATCAGAATTTCAAAAATTTAACAGAGGCATATTTTCCAATTATATATTTGAATTTTTTATTAAAAATCATAATCAAACATATGCCTAATTCAAATTTCTCATTAAACCAATCAAAAAATATATTCGAAATCAATGAACCAAATGATTCAATTAAATAACTGTATAACTTAAATATTGAGCAGAATCAATAAAAAATTGTATTAAATAAGTTAATCATATTGATTGAAACACGTACTCAAAATCAATTAACTGCAATTCTAGTACTAACTCATCAAAAGACCTAGAATCATATTTTCTGAAAGCGTGGAGAAAACAAATATCTTTACAATTAATAAATATCTAAAGAAAATAAATGACTAAAGAGTTCCAACATAAATTACAACATATTTTGTTATAATTAATCAAGTTATTGGAAGCAATTAATAATTTTAATAAAATTTAATTTTAAAATCTGTTAAAAACTGAGGATGGTAAGAACCATTTTTTTATTAAGAAAATTTTTAAGTGAATTTATAAATAACTTTATTGAATTATACAACGAAGGTATTGGAAAAAATCGGATGATAATACCTTCTGTGTACACATATTTGTTTGATGTAATTGCTGCATAGATGTTTCATAAGTCTGTCTAGACAAACCTAGCAAACCCTTTCGTATTCAAACTATTTTTTAAAACAATAAAACCAATTACATATACATACAGCAGTAGAATGGAATTTGTACTCGCGTACAGAATTACATTTGAAATTGAAAGGCAGTGTAGTCACTCATTCATACCCCATTTTCGAAAGTTGAATTTTAAATGGTGTAAAACCACAACGAACAACATCTTTGTTCCATCTTTGCAGAGCTGTAGGGTGTTAGTTCGAAAACAATGAAATGCAGGTGTGGCCTTTTAATACTCAATCTGAAATTCAAATCAGACAAAAATGGGTAAAAAAAACTGCCAAAAAAGATACATAAAATTACCGAAAGAATGGTTTAAGACCTACAGTGTATATTTTTCTTGCTGGAAGTCTTGTGTTCTGCTTAATATTTTTTTTCCTGAAAGAATATCTTCATACATATAACAAAAATAACTACGAATGCCATTAGCTTAAGCTGGCATCAAAAAAGCAGTAAGAAACGCTTATACACAAACACATGTACACACACATACATACGTTAAGTAAAAGAAGAAACAAAAGAAGAAAGAATAAAAAACTTAGAGCTGAAAAATGCAAAACTTCAACTTGTACGAAATCTTACCAATTGTGTTTTTATTTCATTTTGGTTTATATATGTACGCTTTGGTATTATTCTTTTTTTGAGAAGTCTGAGTATTTATGACCATCAATATCAAACCAAAACGATCTTGCCAGGAGTTCCTTCAATATTTTTTATTGTAGTTGTTTCTTTTCTTATAATAATTTAATGAAAAGAATGATGACTAATACTAGCAGCAGCAGTATGTCCCCCACAACAACACAACAATCGAAAAAGATCCTGTGAGAGAATATTTTGTGTGAGTGTGTTTCACTAAAATATTTTTCTTGTTGTTGTACTCTGTTTCTTTTTAATGTTGGTCGATGGTTGCACGTGCATCTCTGAGGCAACAAGAACGAAACAACAAGTTTTTTCTTTTATTTTGGTAGATTGTTAAAAATCATTTGCTTAAGGTTGTTAGCAGAAAGAGATCTAAAAGAATTTATTCTAAAATATATCAGCTTAGGAACCACTTCTACCTGCCGAGTTCTTTGTTAATATTTGCATGCCAATTTGACAGTTATCGTATATAATGCAAATATTTCTGTCTGCCGATTCAACATGAATAAGCTATTTTTGAAACTGTTTTAAAATATATCCTTGCTTTCAGACATCACTACTTGTTTGGTAGCAAGAATTAAGCCGACCACATCATCGTATTTAGCCAAACACATCCAAATATTTCATCCACACTCATTTAGCTGACTACAAGAGTCGATATATATATGCTAAGCTGAGGATTTTTTTATTGAGGAGACAAGCTATCCAGATGTCATGAAAGCCTATTAAAGATATACTAAGATGGCACAAGATATTTATACACAAAATGTAAACATATATATTTGAATTAGGTAAGGTTAAGTAAGAAAGGGTGGTTTTATATCCTACTTTCACTCGGAGACCCATTTGGGTCCATTGTGATTCCCCTTTATTACCCGTTAAAGTAATATTTACCCCCCTCCGTCATCTGTACCCAAAAGTAACACTATCATCCGTCATTAAGCCACTGAATTTCTATGATGAAGCCTTTTATATCCTCCAGTTTATACATTGCGATATCAGTAATGCTATCCTAGAAACGTCTCCTCACCCATCTAATTCTATGACGTTACAGCTTCTGGCAGTAACAGATAATATGTTCAATGGTTTCTGGCTCACCACATCACATCCTACAGAAATTTATAATTTTCGAAAATGCGCCTATCACGATTCAGTATCAGTTTGGATCTGCCTGAGTCAATTTTTGCACACATAGCCCTCGAGATCCTATAATCTCCCCTACTTTGGCATGAACAGTTGGTCCTGCTTTCTACCCAATTACTAAGTTCCCTATAGTTATGACTATGGGTAACTTCACCGATCTGTCACACATTCCCCCATCTAACACCAACTCTATTATTACCAGCTCATCAGCAATTTCATTTCTCTCAACACTGCTGTGACCAGGAATCTAACATAGTCTGACATTATATTAATCCAAAAGCAAGTTGAGGGCTCTCTTACAATCACTAACAAGTTTCCATTTGACATTATGTCCTTTCAAAGTTTTAAAAGCTTCCTGGCTGTCGACGTAGCAGTTTACATTCTTATCTTCAGCTATATTCCTGGCCACCAGTTCCGTGGCCCTAAGGATCGCCAAGATCCCAGTTTGGAAAATGCTGCATTTATTCGGCAGTCTGAAAGAATTATGCATGCTTGTTCCCAATATATAGAAACCAGTGCTTGTGCCTTCCCAAGGCAATAGTCCTTCTCCACAGTTACCAGTGGTAGTGTTTTATTAAAGTCAATTTCAGTGACCTTACAGTCCGTGAACCTAGGTGTTACGAGTCCCTGATCACTTTAACTAATCTCCTCACCAAACCTGTTTCTACAAAGTCTTGTATAGGAAACAGGTGAAGATTGACATCTAAGACAGCCTCAGGTGTGCTCATATGAGCACCTGTGAAGCGAGGCACAACTCTGAACCTTAGCTAGTAATCTTCTGTGAGTTATATTCCTCGATGCCTGGCACTATACCACACACCCATAGGATATAACCGGACAAACAAAGCAAGCGTTTACCGCCCTAACATTGAAGATGTTGTTTACATTGACAAATTTACGTGATCTCCATCTGAGTAAGGAATAGAATGTCATACAGGCAACTAAAGGAGATTGACTATTTAACTTGTAGAGCAGATCGATGTGTTTTCACAACATTCTGCATATCAAAAAATTATATTAAAAAGTGTATTTCCATTACTGAGCTTGAACTTACTCGCCAAACTACTAAGGGATAGCTTTACAAGATATTAAGCTATTATACGGCATCAATATACTCGTACGTATGACATGTAAAGCTGACACTAAACGCTGCGGATTCGAGGAAGGCGGAAGTGTTATGTTAACTGCTTGGGAATACATATGTGTGATCTCTCACCACAAAGATTTGTTGTAATTCCAGTGCAATGAGACTTAAAGATCTTCCACCAGCTAAATTTCACACACCATGCTCTGTTTCTCTTCCACCCTTCATACATCATCATCAACGATTACCATATCGGTCGATTATTGCTTTGTTTGGTGTAAGCTTTCCAATACATCCAATAGGTTAAATAGGCATACTTCCACTGCTATGCAAAGTGAATAGAGTCAAGTTCTTATTCAGACGTACAAAAATTATTAAATAAAAAACGGAAAATGATTTCACTCCTTTAAATTCAAGTAGGCTTACTTAATGCCTCCGAGTGTTACTTATGTATTGTTATTTTAACAGAGTGTGTGTGTGTGATTTTTTTTGTTATTGAACATTTTACCTCATTGATGATGATCACGATGCTGCTGTTGTTGTAGTTGTTAATACGGCCCATAATGTTGACGGCAATGACGGTGTTGAACACTTGTGTGTGAAATGAATGGAGTTGCCTGGTTGAGAATGTTTTGCATTTCTAAAGTTGTTTGTGTGTGATTTTATATTTTCTTTTGCTGTTGCTATTTTTGTTGTCGCAACAACAACAGTGATTAAGATTATTATTGTTGTTGCTGTGGTTTATTTATACTGCCGGTGGTGTCTTATTTGAAGAATCAATTCTAAGAATTTGTTTGTTGTTTTATTTTCCGTGATGGATGAGAACCTTAATTCTTGTTTTTATAAAAATAAAAGAGTACCTATTTAGATATTTAATAGACTTAATAGGAGTATTTAAAAGAGGAGACTGTTTTAAGTAAAATAAAATATTCAGGTAAAATATTTAATATATATTTCAACTGACCTTCAGAAGCACGTATGTATAAGCAATGAAATTTGTTACGCATCCATACACACATACATAAATAAAAGACATTTTATTAGGAACTTTTTAAGTTAAGTAAGCCTAAGGTATAAAAGTATAAACATAACGGCTAAAAAGCATAACCGACAAATTTTTTGTACTTATTTTTTTTGTGGCGAAAATGGGTTATTTACGATCGTAAATAATATATTTTGTTCAGCAAATTAAGTTCGAATATTATGTCGCTTAAAGGGTCAGTTAGCCGACTGTAATGTAATGTAAGTGCAACGTAGGAAACAGCTGATCGATATTTTTATATGAAAAGTAGGTTACGTTACATTACATATCTACCTATAACAATTTTCATTGCTTTTCACATAACAATATCGAACAGCTGTTTCCTACTGTTGCAGTCGGCTAACTGAGCCTTAAGCCTTTTTGGACGTTACGGCACGATATGAATGTATACATATGTTTGTATGTACATATACATATAAATATACATATGTGAATGTATGTACACATATATATATATACATACATATGTACATATACATACATATATATGTATATAGGTACGAGCGAGCTAGGCTTGCGAGCTTAACGATTATTGCAAACAACCCGATTAGTGCAACATTTAAATTTTGTACGTTTATGACTGCAAGTTTTAAAAAATTTAACTTAAAAAAATTAAACCTACTTCAAAAACAAGCTCTAAAAAATTAAAGATAATTTACACAGAAGAAATTATTCCCAAAAAATTTTGAAACAAATTTTTTAAATAAGATTTAGTTTCAGTAAATATTTTATACTGTTCCAGTAAATTATTTGTTCCTGATATAAAGTTATAAAGGAACAACACCAAAAAAAAAAATTTTAATTCAGGCGATGATAACCTCCTTCGTTTTTAAAGTCGTTTAAGAACGGTTTCGACAAGTGCAAATTTTTCTGTTTAATTAAATTTAAAGCAATTTTGTTTCTCAATTTATTTGTTCAGAAACGAAGTTTTAGCAAGAGCTTGTGTAACTGACAAGACATTAATCAAGCTTCAATATCGAGATTTTTTGTTTGTTTTGATTTTTTCACTACACGGGTGATATGCTGGTTTCACTACACGGGTGATATGCTGATGGCACAGAACTTAAGTTACGTTGTCAGTTTTTAAATTCTTATTACAGATAACAACTGGCAACTAAAGCTATGTACAGACGATTGTCACATCTTACAATATTGTCAGATCTGTCAATGTGCTGGCAATGTACTGGCAATCGAAAATTGCCAGTACAATATTCCTTGTAAGTTCACACGGTTGTAAGAAAATCTTACAATTTATTGTCAGACAGTTGTATGGCAATAAATTCATCTGACAAAATCGTCAGTCGAAAAATTGTCAGTTCACACGGTTGTCATATGCACAAATTGTCAAATCTGATGTTATGCGTTGTCAGACTCAAAGCATTTGTTAGAAATTGTTAAATATCAATTGTTTGTGTTTGAGTTAAATGTAAAAAGTGAAAGTATAAATTATTATGGACCATAAAGAAGCAACTGCAATGATTTTGTGTGCATATATTTTACCATAAATGTTTTATTTAAAATCAAGCGTCTGCAGTGTTGCCCATAGAAATAATTCTCTTACAATGACGCCATTGTCAGATGCATAAACTTCGCACATCTGACAATATTAAAATGTCTGGCAAATATCTGGCAATAATTTTACAATGTGTTCACACGATGGTAAGTTATCTGAAAATTTGTTGTCAGCTGCTACTCTTGCAATGGTCTGTCAATGCCTTTTCTGGCAACGAGGTCTGACATAATTTGTCAGTTCACACGGTTGTAAGAAATTTTGAGCACATTTTACTGGCAATATTGTAAGATCTGACAACCGTCTGTACATAGCTTAACACCTGTTTATTTCAGTTGTCATATTTGCAACCAAAAATTTTTGCTTGCTGCATACTTTTTAAAGCCAAAAGAAGGTAAAATTTAAAAAATAAAAAACCAAAATTAAATTAAATCAACTACAGTAGAATCAGTAATTTTAAAGTATTTAATTGTCCCTAGTTTTCTATAGCTTTTTGACAGCTGAAGAACGTTGCCAGACATAATGCCAATTTAAATTTAAGCTTGCCATTTCACACCCATACTGAAGATGCGTCAACATCCATAATGGAGCCATACGTTAATACAATATTATTTAAAATTGTATGTTTAATAATTAATTAACAAAAAAAAGAGAAAAAATGTTTCTCTGTAAATTAGTTTTTAAACGCCTTTTAAAGATAATTCTGCCAAAAACCAACTTCAATCCAAAAATCTGATAGAACGTAGAACGAAAAAAATGTGTGGGATATACAATTAAATTTTAATGGACGTGTCCCCGCCCATTTCTTAAATGCAAGATTTTGCTCAGATTGTGTCTTAAGTTAGGAAGGGTGCTATACCGCACTTCCACTCGGAGAAAAAATTGGGTAGGGTGTGTGTTAAGTTTTGTAATAATCGGTTCAGTATAACCACTAAAAATAACATATTAAATTGTGTATCCCCGCCCATTTTTTTCAACTTCATAATTGTGCAGATATAAGAATTAAAAGTACTTGCTAGGTTTCGGAGTAATCAAATTTTTTTTTTTTATTTTTTTTTAAATTTTTTATTTTAAACAAACACAACCCGCAAAGCGATTAGCTTGTCTGCAGAAAACACCCAGAGTCTATGGCGGGAATCGAACCCACGACCTCTGGACTGAGAGGCTAGCATCGCTACCACTCAGCCACAGGAGCATGTCCTCGCCCAATTATTTTGCAATGGGACCAATGGGAAGCTATACAATAAAAAAAATTTACACTAGGTCTTATATAAACCGCGCTAAAAAAATAGAGACGAATTGATAACTTCCTCCTTTTTTTAAGTCGGTTAAAAAGAAAAAGTTGTGATGGGTGTTGAATATTTTTTCTTAATACATACATATGTGTTGAATATACCTCGCAGTTTGCAAAACTTAGTAGGCGGCGCCATTACCGAACCAACGACATGCGTCATAAACAAAATAAAGGGTGTTCCTTTGTAGTTCTTTATTCACCTTGCTCGAATTTGGTTGGTCTGCCCATCACTACCGAAAATATTATGAATATCACGCTTGCCACATCAGTAATTTTTTCGACATTCGGAAGTGCTAAGTCCAGTTATTTCTTACCGTTTATTGCAAAAATAGTTTATTGGGTATATGTCAATGGAATCCATATATTTAAAATTTCTTCGTCTAAATTCTTACGATTTTTACACACATTTTTTAAACACATCGTTTAATATTTAAAATGACTATTAATTTTAGGTTTTCTTGTCTTGTCTTGTCTTGTCTTGTCTTGTCTTGTTTTTTCGACTAGAAAACTTCTCTTTCATATTAATTATACTGCGAACTGGGTGCAATGAATAATTTTACTGACAAAATTCCAAGAGCTCTCGGAATTCTTTTATATATTCACTTACTTCAATGCAAATGCCCTCTGACTTTCGACTCGATTTTGAAAAACTCTCTGAGAAACACAAATATATATAAAAGTAAAGAAGGTTCATGTTTAATTTTATTTTAAAAATACAGTTTCTTTTGGTGTCGTATGTATAATTAATATTATCCAAATCCGCACATATAATGAAAAACTTTTTGATATATTTACCCTTGCAGTTTCAAATTTAGAAACAAGTTTCAATTAAAAACGTATACATAGTTTCTACAAAACATCGTTTTTCTAGGGGCACCCGTATTATTATCTGTGTAATTGTATGTACATAAGTATATACTCGTAAGTGGGCATGATTTGATTTTAGCTCTTCATAACGCACATTTGTTACAACAAAAAAACCTCTCAAGATTATAAGAAACATCAATCAATAACTAAAAACATTTGATACCTACCTACTATAAGTGTAAGATAAGTAAGTTTGACAAAACAATACATACATACATAATGATAAAAGCCTCCTATGACTCCAAATATCACGGCTCAAAACGGAAGCATTCTCCATTGTAAGTTAAACCAGCCGATGACTTCAGAGTGAAATACTTCCGTTTAAGCTGAATAAATGTTACACAAATAATAATAATAATAACAATAATGTCTACAATTAAAGTTTTATATGGATAAAGGAAAAACATTTGTGTGGAAATTATCAACACTTTCAAGCATTTTTACAGAGAAAAGAAATCTCTTTACAAAATAAAGTCTTAACTACGAGTGCAGCTGGAAAACGTAACAAGACTGTTTCTGCTTAAGGTGCGTTTCAATTTACACCATTTCAAAAAAAAAAATAAAGAAGGAGAAGTTTGTCTATGTCACAAAACCATGTTATGAAAAAATAAATGAAAGTAGTAAATTACAGAGTGGTGAAAACTATATACCATGAATCGTATTTTGATTTACCCTCATCCCACTTCAAATTTAGTGTACACGAAAGTACCGAAGATCACGCTTAGTCGTTGCAGGATGGAAAATCTCTCGAAAATAGGAGTACAATAAATTTTTATAAATACAAACATATCTCCAAAAATTTGTTTTTGAAGATAAAAATGAAAAAAAATTCTTTATACGAATATACATATTAATATTTATAGGTAATTTTGTTTAAATATTTCATAAACAGTATACCCTCATAAGAAATCTCATGATTTTTGGGGTAATTATCCGGGAAGGGTATTAAAGCGAAGACGTTTAGTTAGCTCATGTAGGTAATTATGAGAATAAGCGTAAATATCTTTAGAAATGAATTCATCCGAACTCCCTGTGGTATGTAGCACTGTTGGGATTTGCGGTACAATTGTACCAAATTTGGTACAATTACATTTGCATTGATACATTGGTACACTTTATACTTCAGTGGTACAATTTGAACTTTGCATTATAGTAATAATAATTTCTCTTAATATAGTTGCATAAAACTGAGCATAAGTACAAAAATTTGCAACATTGGTAGTTTATGCTCATATTTTTCATTTGTGTTGGTAGCACTTGTCCCAGTTCTTTAAGTCTGGTACCTGTGCACAATTTCTTGCGAAATGCTATCAAACTACAAAAATTATTTGGTATGAAATATTTTTTAAATAAATTCGCAATAGTAGTACTCTGTTCTTGTTGCAAAAAGCACGTAAAATCTATCTGGCAGCATGTTTTTCCATACAAAATTAATCTGGCATCATTTTAGTTTAGCTGCAAAACAACATGAGAAGGGCTTTTTTTCTGCACGGAATTTTGACAATGTTGCATACTTTCAAGCAATAAAAGCGAGAAATTTATAAAAAAAACCGGGAGTTGGACTACATTTAGTACAAGTCAAAATTTTCACGCGAAATTATCAAGGGTACTAAAAAATTTCACAACTTCGAACAGAGTTTATGGTAGGTATGGACTTAGCAACGTGTTTATGCAAGCATGCAGATTGCATTGTCGATCACACAATGTGTAGTCTTGTTTATAGTTGCGTTCGAATTCACAATCGAAGTTTCGAAAATATTAAAATGATTTTATGTTTAAAGGTTGCATTGAAGGTTGCAGTGTCTGTGTCAAAGTATGCAGCATATAATATAAACGTGTGGCGGAAACACCTTTCAAAGTATGTACCCACTACTAGACTTTGTATGCATACTTACATATTTGTATGAAAAACTATTTTGTTCGATAGTATGTATTAGTTAATTTTTTGTTTTTGTTTTCAATAAATGAAAAATTGATATGAATTCGTGTGTGTGTATGCTTAGTTAGCATATGGTACAATTGATGTTAATTTGGTACAATTTTATCAATTTCGTGGTACAATTTAAGAATAGCCAGGTCCCAACACTGGTATGTAGTACATAGTTACTTGAAATAAAATTCACATTCATAAGTATGTATGATTTCCTTCAAAAAATTATTTTATTAAAGAACAAAAACAATTCATATTACAATTACAAAAATTAAAAATTTTAAAACCCCCGATATATCCAGAAAAGATATGATATCTTCTAAGTGGCTGGACCGATTTTTTTCCAACAGAACTAAGAAAACTCTCAATCAAGTCACCTTTCAAACAGAAAATACTAAATCAAAATACACAAACACACACTACAAATTTATAACACCCCTTTTTTGGTCGGAGGTCAAAAATAAATACATAAGGGGCATATACTCGGTTGCAGAGTTGCATACTTAGGTAGTTTTAGGCGTATAGACGACGATATTTTAGAGGAAATTTCATTTTGGTGTAAAATAATTCTGTGTGAACATGGGTGTGAAAAACGTGGATTCAATATTTTGGGTGAATAAAGAATTAAGGTATTGAAACGGTGGGTAATCAAGCGGGGTATACTGTAAGAGCCACCTCTACAGAAAATAAAATATTTTTGCTCTTTCATTGGAAAACATAAAACTTATTTTCGATATATAAATAAATTTTTAGAGAAATATTAGATAGATTTCATTATTACCCGAATATGTGACGCGAAGAAGGGTATTGTGGTTATCAGCTTATGTACGGATGTCAAAGCTGTCCACTGAGAGAAAACCGAGAGAAATGTATTCACGTATGTGTATAAAAAACTGATTGATGTTTGGCACTCTGGTGCCAGTTTGAACAGCGTGGATGTATGTGTGTATGTGTGTGAGCCAATTTGGTGATTCTTACATCACTCGATTTTTTTTAATCCTGGGACGGTCACTAAAGATATGACAGTAGGCGAACGGGCGCAATTTTCTAAATACGAAAAAAAAAAAAATTCGGCGAACTATATAAAAATGGGTATCATTCTACAGGTATTTTAAAATCATCTCTAGTTTTTTTATGGTTTTTCATTTCGATTGACCATTTAAGATATTAAACGGTTCAAAGTTTGTTCCAATAATCAACTCCCCTAAACCTCGCGTTATAAATAATTTTATGAAATCGATTCACCAACAATCACACATTAATTTCTAATACATTAAACACTGAATGCCAACTCAGTGTACTTCCTCATTCTTATATGAAAATATAATACATACGAGTACAATATTTGCAACAAAAACTTAGAAAATAGTATGCTTTGACAATTTTAGATATTATATTTGGGGAAATATGTCAAAATAACTCTGACCATCATGGTGATAGGTCACTGTTCAGGCTCATAATTATCAACCTGAAAGTGTAAAGCCCTCGTCAAAGCTCTAGGTGCTGGTGTGTCTTTATCGAGACACTTAGCTGAACTAAACAACAATATACACGCCTCTTGCTATATTATTCCAGAAATAAAGTAGTAACATATCCATACATGAGTTGAAGTTGAATGAGCAACTGGATAAAGATAAATGATTGGAAAGAAAACATCTATGCTGGTTTCAGCCGATCTCACTGATCTATAACATCAATCTTCTTTAAGTCATATCTAAAAATTATACGTGAGTATATTTTGGCGATTTTGAAAGAAATATATGATTGTAGATTTTCATCGTCCTTTGATTCCAATAACTTTTAGAAGGAAAGGCAAGTATAGTTTTTTACACCCTCGGTTAGTAACATATTGGCCAAAGTTATCACTATTACAAATTACCAACACCTTAAGTTCTGAATGCCTGAATGAACTTGATTGAAGGTTGCCTTTCCCTGTAAGTCAGACTTTACATTGTTGAACTTTGTTTTACTTTAAACACTGAAATGAAAAAAATTTACGGTCGTTATACATACTACATGTCTTTTGTATGAAACAAGATGAAATGTTGTTGGTTTAATCTGCTCAGCTGCACCTACTTTATTTTACCAGGCATTTATTTGTTTCAGATTTTTCTTCTTTGTTGTGTTTTATAATATAAAAAGAAATGTATTTAATAATGAAAGATAAAAACACAAGCAATATGAATGAAAAAACGAAGAAAAAAATTAAAAGAAGAACCGCATCAACACCACCACCAACAACTAGGCAGGCATTCAGCCAAGCAACCAACAGCCAGCCAGCCATCAACCCATGATAAAGATTGTGATGACGATGATGACGACAATGATGTTTTATCGACACAACCACACCAATGAACGAACACCTGAAAGGAAATGCTTTTAGTTGTTGTTACTGTTGTTGTTGTTGTTGTTTTATTTTAATTCTTACAAAACAACATAAATGCATACATACATACATACATACATAAATACACTGTGCGATGGAATGTTAAGCCATTGACATTGTTTCTTAACATGATTTAAAAATCTTTTGTTTTGCTTGAGTTAAAAAACAAATTATTAAATTAATAAAATAAAACCTTAAGGTTCCTTCCCAGAAATGGAAACATCAAAAAACCACCGATTTTTTTTCCTACAATTGTATTCAGATCCTATTTTATTAATACCTTCCCTATTCTGTAAAGCGATTTCCTTGTTTTAGAACCTTCCTTAAAAATTACATTTCTTCTCAGACCTTTTTGGGAGGTCAAGATAACATTCAATGAATTTTGATTTCTGTTCAAGAATTACACAGTTCCATTGTTTTATTTTGCTGGTGTTCAGAATGTTTGTGAAAATTTTATGTGTTTTATTTAAGGTTTGGTAGTTTGCACTTCTTTGTTTGATTATCTATTACAGTTGAGTGGGTAGTATTTGTTTTGTTTTTTATGTTATTGGTCTAACTTGGTTAACAATTTCAAAAGAGATGAGTACGTGATAAAAGTTTGAAATAAGTTTTATAGAAGTGATAAAATTATTTAAGAGGATAATTTTAAATATGATTTTAGATCTTTTTTGGCAGAATTCAGCAATATATCATTAAGCTACAAAAACCTGAATATCTGACGCAATAAGGAAAAAATGCTTTAAAATATTATTCTACAGTTTTGTATGACAGCAGTTTTACACTGCATATTGTTACTGCCTCGTTTTTTGTTATAAACAAAGAAAGAAATATGGGTGGTGCCCTTTTATCTTCTTCTATAAACCAAAAATTTAGGTAGAACCCACAGGTTGTTCTAAGAGCTATTTGTATAAAATTTTGTGAGGGTGGCGTTGGCTGAAGTAGTTAGCACGTTGACTACAAATCCAAAGATCCTAGGTTCAATCCCTGTATCCAACAGTCCCTTTGTGTTAACTGTTGGCAGTTGCTGTAGGAAAGTTCAATTGATGAAGGCATAGTCACTGTTCACTGAACTAATGCGACTTCACCAGATAATAATCCTAAAGTAACATCAGAGCGCCCTCCTTCGTGTATTGTGTAGCAGAATCATTGGCGAAGTAAAATAACGAATAAAAATGGCTACTAAGCACAGCTTCAAAAATTTAATGCTCTTCATTGAAAACAGAGGCGCTGCAACTCTGCATTACAACGTGGAAAACGTAGCGTTGTAAAAGAAAGAAGCTTTCCTATATCTCTTCCTTCACCGCCTGTCTTCTCTATCACCTGCGTGGTGTAAGGAAATGATAAAAAAGTTCAACCGTAGTGCTTTAAAAGTCGTATATAAAATTGTGACAGGTGACGAATCATGGATATAAGTTTATGAGTCGGAAACAAACCAGCACTAGACCGTGTGGTATTCCAAGATGAGCTGAATCCAACAAAAGTTGTTCGTGGAAGAAGCACAGCGAAGCAAATGGTTGCTCCTCTTTCTTCTTGGCTACTTTTCCACTTGACCAACATAGAATTTTCCATTTTGAGTGGTACACGACCATTTGATTCCCGAAAATCTTCAGAGAAGTGCGTAAAACTAACCCACAAAGGTAAATCATTATTGATGATGAGAATGCAAGTTCCCATACATCTCGTCAAACAGGTGAATTTTTGGGCAGTCAAAACATCGAATTGATGACTCATCCTTGATACAATCCTGACTTGACACCCAATGACTTCTTCTTTTTCCCGAATATCAAAGGTAAACTTTGATTACGCAGTTTACGAGCGCCGAAGAAGCAGTTGAAACATCAAAAAATCATGTTTTGTATGTGTCTCAAAACGAATGGAAGAACTTCTTTGACAAATAGTTTGAACGAATGCAAAATTGTATTGATGACCACCAAGGTAAATATTTCGAAAAACAATAAAGCCATTTTCATTTCAAAATGTTTGTAATTATAATATCTCGAAATATGTTCTAATTTTGACCACTCTGACTTCAAATTCTGATTTGGTGAAAAATGTACATTATCATCATGTGTCAAATTCATTTGGTCACAACTTTGTTGAAATTTTGTTACGTAGTGTTATTTGCTATTTCCGAAATACAAATGGTAGGCGTTGTGGGGGCCTTGCGCCGCGTGAATCGCTTCTGACTATTTTCGCGATGATATGTTGGTGTGTGTGTATATTTATGAAAACTTTTTATAACTTAAGAATGGGCCAACGGATAGGGAGCAAATTTGCCACAATTGTTGTAAGACAAGTGGTCTGATTCCAATCGGTTCGAAAACAAAATCTTCACTAAACCGTGTTTAAACAAATGTTTAAACTACTAAGCCAATCAAACTGAAGACCTCAAAGAGAAACGTCGATTTCAGCCAATTGAGGGAAAATCGAGTTTTTTGTTCTGAATAACTTTAAAAGTATTTTTATAGACTCAAAAAGAGATAAGCTCGGAATGCATGGTCGACTGATTAAAATATTTGTATTACTCTGATTTTGCACTATATTGGAATTGCTTTAAAGTTAAATACAGGTATGATCAGTAAAAGTGACAACGGGTAGTATGAATAAAAAAAGGTATTTGCTATTTACTTAAAAATTTGTTTAAAAAAAACAAAAAAAATTTCTGGTTTTAAAACAAATTTTGAAGTAAAAACCAAATACTTTTTTTATTCATACTAGCCAATGAATCAACATGTCTCCGTCATCATTTCATTTTCCCATCTCTTTTGCACAAAAACAAGGCTGCACATTTGTAATAAATTGCAATTCATTTCCTTTTTTCATTCTTTAAAGAATATACATAATATAAAATGTTCTCTGTGCGGTTTTTTTTTCATTTGTTTGCCCTCTGTACTTCCACAAAAAAAATCAACTGTAGTTTGCTAAAATGTTTAACAATCGTTTTATTCAAGTGGAATTCCTTGAAAATTTGAAGAGGTTGTTTTCTTGATCCTCTTTTTATGTTTGTAATATATTTGTTGGTACTATTGTTTTATTTGTTATTTGTTTCTTTTCATTTTGGCCATTGTTTTGCCAAATTGTTATTAATGTGGGAACAAAGGTGGCAGCCAATAGTCGAGTTGTGGAATAACATGTTGGCAATATATACAATATTCTCTTCGAAGACACATTTTATTAGTTGGTTGTGTGAACTAGTTATTTATTAATAATAATGATTTTATTAAAAAAGAAATAAACCGCATATCAATAAGATTTCAACATGAGATTAGAAGTGATAAAAAATCTGGGCCTCAAATTCAAACACTGGAAAATATACAGTAAATTAAACTTTAAATTTTAATAAGAAATATAAAAAAAAACTTTTTTCACTGAGCCTTTTATATTCTTCAACATTATCCAAGACCTCAATTAATTAATTTAAACAGCATCCCATCTGCATCTTACATTTTATTTCTTATAATTGAGTTTTCAATTGTAGTGACGTTGACGTTATAATCATCAAGCTGACATTTTCAACGGTACAACTGACAGCTGTAACTAAAAATTTGTGTTTCCAAACCTTTACTTTTAATTCCAGCAACAATAATTGTAAGCGAATATGAAAAACAAAATTACAAATTAAACAATTTTTGTAAACAAGAGGTGTGGTATAATATGTTTGTATCAAATTTAATCATAAAATGTTAACGTGAGCAGTTGTACATGATCTATAGCTTACATATTTATGTATATTTTTTATTTTTCCTGAATCTTATTAGTTGCCTTAGCGGGTGCCTTAGAAACAATTTCTTAATTTTTATTATTTTTGTTTGAAGCCTGTTGGTAATTAGAAAGAAGTGCTTAAGTCATATTTCACTATTTTGCGGGAGAGCACTTTTAAACTCTCAAGTCGATTTTAAGAAACTTACTTCTTTTTTAGCTAAAATTGGAAGATCGGTGCAATCTTTTATTTTATTTAGAAAAATATAAAGTCGTGTGTTAATGCGCCAGGCCGATTTTCGGCCTATTCACGCAGTGTTTATATTTACACGAAGTCATTCGTTGTGTTTTACCCCTCTCATAACTTTGTTCACCAAAATTTTAAGATTCTGAAATTTAATCCATAATTAGACTTAATTCATATAGCGAGACTACTCCCATTTAAGATTTGCGCTACTGAACTGAAATTTTATACGCAAATAGATGAGAAACCAACTAGAAAAATTTGAAAACCAAAAATTTTTATCAGAGTGGGCGGGGCCACTTTAATATTGCTCGCAACTAAAAATTTAATATCGTTAACTTAATACGAAAAGGCAACAACTCATAATTTTTCGAAATCGATATTTTTACATATTTCGATAAACCATTACTAGATACGCCTCCTCTATATTAATAAAACTAATACAACACTAAATTTGTAAAGTGTTTTTAATAAAAATTGCGTTTAAAAAATTTTGTATTAATATTGCATCTTTTTTTATTTAGTTATTTTCTCCTCCTGTAAACTATGAAAAACATGAGTTAGGCCCTTTTCGTATTACGTTAACGATATATTTTAGTGAAACTTTGAACGCACGTTGCACGTATGCAAGACTTTAAACTATTATATATAAAAGTGGGCATAATCGCTCCCATAAAAGCTAGCCTTGTGTTTAATCTACATCGGCTTAGCAGATTTTAGCCGAAAAGTAGCATGAATGATAATCTTGAGTTTAAAATAGTGGGCGGGTTATATGCCCATTAAATTTAAATGTAAAATTCGTGTTAGAAAACTGAAAGCTTATAGACAAGTAAGTGAAGATGAGCAAGTCAGTGGAAAAATCTTAAAACCAACACGCTTTATACGGTGTGCATGACCACGCCCTTAAAACTTAAATTCGCACCAGAGAGCTGAAATTTGATACAGAAATTATTGTAGATCAGAGATCACTAAGAATAATCTAAAAATCCAGAACTGTGAATCAGGAGACGATTACAAACACTTTCAACTCAAAATTATCATGTTTTGTACGTATTCATAACTTGCGTATCGAATAAAGTGTTGCTCTTTAGCTGAGAGCTATTTAAGTTAGTGTGTTACTCCTGAGGTTACGGGTTCAACTCAGCCCAAAGAAATTTACGGCCCTATGTTTAATCAAAAACTGACAGGAAGTTAGCATAAGTGACAAAATTTAACATGATCTTAACGTGTTTTGTCATATAATTTTAAATTAAACATCATGCTAGGATGTAATCGTGTGTTAAAACTACATTATGCGGAGATTTTAATGTCAAATTGTATAGAGGAACTCGTCAACACTTATGTCACGCCAATTTTGGATTATACATAGGGCCGTTAGTGTTTTTTGCAGATAAGAAAAAAATCGTTTCGAGGATTGTATTGCATAAAAAACATTGTTTGTTAATCGCATAGTTAATATAACAATAACTTTAATTCAAATAACCTTGAAATCTTCCAAAAATAATGTAGAAAAACTAAATAAATTTCAACAAACTATTTGTTGATATGTATAATTGAAAATATTTTTCAGATTTTCCTTTAACTTACAATTTCATTAATTGTTTTTACAAAAATGGCTGTAATAATTTAATTGATAAAACAATAAAATTAATTGTACTTACAAATAATTTTTTCTGTGTACATGCATGCTGGTGCTCTTGTAATGAATAATAGCTCAATTTTAAAGAGTACAATCCTATAAATATCACGCTCTAACCCATTATTTGATGTAACTCTGCCACTTTCAACTGCCGCAGTGGTCTTTAGAAAATACAGTTTAAAAAGTTTTATTATAGAAAATTTTTCAAAAGGTAGCCAGATCCTCACAAAAACATAACTGTGAAAAAAAGACAAGTTCCTATCCAAAATTTCGGCCTTTTAAAGTAGTGACAAAAAACTTTTTACCTAGTTCTTCTTTGCACATTAACTACTTCTACAATCTGCAATGCATTATATACATTTTTAATCGCCAGGGTGTCATATCATTTCTAGCCAACTTGCTTAGGATCGTGAGAAATTATCACCGACACCAGAAGCAATTCATATTGACAAAAGAGTAACATGCAACACTCTATCAAACGTCTTAGAGCAATCTAGAGCAATTACCCCACTTTCGCCAAAGTGATGGATTGTACAGCATTTCTAAAAGAGGAGGGCAAGTAGGTCACCTATAGAGCGTGTTCTACGAAAGCCACACTACCGGTCAATTAAACTGTTTTCCCTACCTATCTCATAAGATAGAGGTTAACGATACTTTCATCACTCTGGAAAGTACAGAATATATTGCGATTGGGCGGAAATTATTATGAGCTTGTCCTTTTTTTTAGGAATTGGCTACACATTACTAAACGTGCTTCAAGACCAGTGCTGGAATTTTCTTAACTTTTCCAAATTATGACCATGCTTGAGACAACGATTTTTAGTTGAACAACGATTTTGTGCTTTTTTTAGGGTTCGTACACCGAAGGTGCAAAAAGGAACCCTATTGCTTTCGCTACGCTATCTATCTATCTATCTATGTATTGTATGTACATACGTATATTGACACTTGAAATATGTAAAATTAGTGTATTTCGTTTTTGATTTTTTTCGTTTTGGCGATTTTTTTAAATTTTTGACGATTTTATAATTTTTGAGTTTTTTAGTTTTACCGTTTTTGAAAATTTCAAGAGTTTAACTCTTACGGTTTCCAAGATATAGCAATTTGTCAAAATTACATAGTCAAAATTATATAACTGATGGACCACCCTTCAATTTAAATTTTTTTAATTTTAGTGCTAATTATTGTAGCTTATATAAAAATACACTAATTTTACAAATTTCAAGTGTCAATATACATATGTACATTTGTACATACAATTGTATGTATATTACATGGGATTTTAATATTTTTCGTTGCTCGTTTTGGAATACCCTTTAAGTTTTAGCTTTTATATATTTGTTGTTGTAGCGACCAAAGTTCTACATACACTGTTCAAATTTCAGACCCTTAGCTCTTACCGTTCCTGAGAAAATAGCTTTCTTTCTAAAACATGAAATATGTTTAATTATAAGAAAAAAGTTAAAGCTTCCCAACCCTGGAAACGTTTTTTTTATTTTTTAAATTTACAGATTTTTTTGTTAATTATAAATACTAATTTTATTCATACCGAAGTATAAAATAAGTTAATTTAATAAAAAACTAATAAAAACTAGTTTGCGGTAGTTATTTTCTATGGGAAAATAGAGTTTGAGTTTTCCAGCACTGAAACCGTCTGCTCGATTTTGCTGATTTTCAATAGCAAAATTTTTCGGAAAATTTCTGACACACCAGTCCAAGAACGAAGTCTTTAGTGTTCTGGGAGCATGTGAAAACCGATTTCACGTACAGATAGACGGACAGATGGACATCGCTTGTTCGTCTTCCCTATGCATAAGGATCCAGAATATATATACTTTATGTGTCGCTTATTAATATTGTAGAAATTACAAACGAAATGACAAACCTATATATAGCCTTTTACCATTTTTTTTGTAAAGGGTATAAAAATGTGAGTCCGATTATAGAGTAGATGTGTAAATATCTCTTGATGAAAATTTTTTTTTAATATTGGCTTATGGTAACCAAAATAAGATATATAAATTTTTAACTCTACTGTATTTAAAAATCTATGGAAAACTGCATCTACAGTAGCTGAATTATTAGTTTTGGGGGTTTGTGGAGAATTGCTCATATGCAAGTGGAAAACGTCAAATAAAACTTTTGATAAAGTTTGCGACTTTAGGTTTGCAAAGTTTGTATTAAAATCTCCACTTACAAAAATTGGTATGAGATGGAGATTGTTACCCAATATACTTAATGAAGATATGTTATATTATAATATATAAATTCTTTATAAAGACTGCTATATATCTTTTAAACAGACTTTTAAAACGCTCTTTTATTTAAAAGTTCATTTTTATTTTATATTTTTCAACTCTTTAACAAAATTATCCCAACTGGTAACACTATTACACTTCTCAAGCAATTTCTATTCAAATTAATATTGCTCCTGACGGTATGCTTTAAAATTCAGTTGGGTGTATTTCTAAGCAGCTGTTAAGTTTTTCTGTACTTCTTGTTCGTATGATTATACTAATACACTCATACATATCTCACACCGATTTGATAACGCTTTACGATCTCAAAATTTACTCAAAATTTGTGATTGTATTGTGAAAAAAATGTTTACCGCCTAGCGTATAAATATTTATACATCAAAACAATCCAACGGAGAATGAAGTTGAGGAATTCTATATTTACAAAAATGAAACTAAAGTCCTTAAAGTGGAACTTGATCGCAGACACCTGTTTTTGTATGTTTTGATTTTCAAAGCGTTTTCAACCTTCCTAAAGGGCTTGTAAGTTTATTATAAACAAAAAATTAATATTTATAATATAATAATTTGATGAATGTCGTAGAATGGCATCCGGAATGCATAAGCTTATAAAATGCTAATATTTTTTAATTACATTTACCTTAATTTGTCTTTATTAAATTAATAAAAATTAGTGCAATTAATTATTCAAATAAATAAAAAAATTCGCAAAATTACGAAAATTGGCAAAAAACTACTAACAGCAGAATGGTAACAAAGTCTAATAACGTTTTAAAACCTTAAAAATTGTTAGGACGCTAAAAACCATGCAAAGAGCCGCTTTTATTGCAAACTTTGCGAAAAATCGCGAAAATTGGCAAAATTTTAAACAAGCCATAATATTGATTAAAAATTGTCAAAAATGTAAGGAATGCAAAAATATAAATAAAAAACGCGAAAATGACGAAAATTTGAAAAAACTTATTAACAGCGGGATGATATTTTTCTAAATCGGCAAAACTACCAAGAATCTGAAAAATCATGTAAAAAGTTTTATCGCCATCTTTGCAAAAAAATCGCGAGAAGCTGCAAAATTTTAAAGAAGCCATAATATTGATTATAAATCACCAAAAATGTAAGTAATGCAAAAATATCAAGAAAAATTACGAAAATTACGAAAATTCGCAAAAAATTGCTAACAGTCTAAAAATTTAAAAAAATCGGCAAAACTGTTAGGAGGCTGAAAGCATGCAAAAGTCACTTTTATAGCAAACTTTGCACAAAGTCGCGAGAATTTGCAAAATTTTAAACAAGCCATAATATTGATTAAAAATGCCAAAAATATAAGGAATGCAAAAAATTCAATAAAAATCGCGAAAATTCGCCAAAAGCTACTAACAGCGTGATGATAAAGTCTAATATTTTTTTAAATTCGGAAGAACTGTTAGGAAACTGAAAGCATGCAAAAACTCGCTTTAACGCGAAGTGTGCAAAAATTGGCGAGAAGTAGCAAATTCGGAAGCAAGCTGGAATAAGAGTGGTTGTCTTTTTCAAAACCGCCTGCAATTTTTTGATTTTTTATGAAATTGTAATTTTCCTTATTTTTTAATCACCCAAATACACCATTAACATTTCTGCAGTATATTTTTCGCAAGATGCCGATTTTTTTGTTTTCTTTTGCTTTTATTAATTTCAAACTATTTTCATTATTTTTATTCTTTCTCTTTTTCTTTTTTAATGATCGAAAATTTTAAAAGTCTAGCAACACTTACAAGGCCATTCACAACTACCAATATAAAAACCAAATAATGTCCAAAGCAATTTTAAAATGTTTGTCAGACCATTTAGAGGTCATAAGTATCATCCAGATATTTTCTGATCCTGGTCAGTCACAAATCCAAGAAATCGATTACGTTCACAGTGCTTTAGGCAAACATCTGAGATGCTTAGAAGTCCATAGTATTTTGTCACTCGTTAATTATTTGAAAAATTTCGAAACAAATAAAGTAAAACTTGAGTTTGAGAAATGAAATCCTTACATTTTAAGAATTTTTCTAACACATCTAACCGATTAAATTTTTCAATTCTTTCATTTACCAAAATTAAAGTTCTTAAATATATTATAAATAACTTATTTACAATCAAATTTAAAAATTCAAATTTGCAGCCTCATTCCCAAACAATAGATATATGTATTAAAAAAGATTCCGGTAATCAATTACCAATACCGTTAAACATTTTCAGGGTTCCGTACATCAATGGTGAAAAAAGGACCCCTATTGTTTTCGCTACGCTGTTCGTCTGTCCCTCTGCCCGTCCGTCCGTCTGTCCCTCTGTCCGTCTATCTATCACAAGCTATTTTCTCAGGAACCGTAAGAGATATGGACCTGAAATTTGTACAGAGTATGTAGAATCTTGGCCGGTACAACAACAAATACATGAGAACTAAAAAATTAAAGGGTGTTCCAAAACGAGCAACGAAAAATATTAAAATCCCATACATACAATTGTATTTACATATGCGCCCTTAATTATGAAAGCGGTCTAAGTCGAGTATTTCTCTGCTCGAGATATTTAGTAGATTACATTTGAACAAATTAAAAAGTATTTTTATATTATGCACCATTTTAATTTAGACTTGTACTAGTCTCGATTTATATAAATTTATTTAATATTTTTTTATATTTATTGAAGTTTTTCCAAAGATTTATTTGACATTTCGTATCAAAATGCTCATGACTTAGACCACTTTCATAATTAAGGGCACATATCTATATTGACATTTGAAATTTGTAAAATTAGTGTATTTTTATATAGACTACAACAATTAACATTAAAATATTAAAAAATTTAAATTAAAGGGTGGTCCATCAGTTAATGCAATTTTGAACATGTAGTTTTGACAACTTGCTATATCTTGGAAACCGTAAAGGTAAACTCTTGAAATTTACAAAAACGGTAAAACTAAAAAATCAGAGATTTATAAAATCGCAAAACCGAAAAAAATCAACAAAACCGGAAAAAATCGCCAAATATTAAAAAAAAATCGCCAAAATTAAAAAAAAATCGCTCAAATGAAAAAAATCGCCAAAATTAAAAAAACCCAAAAAATCGTCAAAACGCGAAAAATGCGCCTAAACCAAAATAATTATTTATAAGAAAAAAAATCGCCAAAAAGAAACAAAACGCCAAAAAAATCGCCAAAACGAAAAAAAATCGCCAAGACTAAGAAAAATCAATAAACCGAAAAAATCCCCAAAAGGAGAAAAAAGTGCCAAAACTAAAAAAATTTTCAAAATGAAAGAAAAACGCCAAAAACCGAAAAATTCGCCAAAACCAAAATAAAATCACCATATGAAAAAAACGCCAAAATTAAAAAAAATCGACAAATTAAAAAATCGCCAAATAAAAAAAAAACGCCAAAAACTAAACAAAATCTCCAAAACGAGAAAAAAGTGCCAAAACTCAGAAAGCGCCAATAAACTCTAAAAACCCCAAAACAAAAACAAACGCTTAAAACCGAAAAAAAGCCCAAAAACGAAAAAATACCAAAACTATAGCTTATATTGGCTAAAGTTCGTATTGAATTACATATCTCGTGTCCGTACGGAACCCTTCGTGCGTGGGTCAAAGTCACACTTCACTGAATTTATTTAAACAGAGCAAGGAAATATGTTTTAGGTGGCGTATAGAGCAAACATGATTCTTATTACCGTTAGAAAATATCCCGTTAGAGATGCGTTCCGGATATAAAAATCTTTCTATAGAATCATCCTTTTAAAATAAATAATGGTATACAAATCAAAAAATCCTATCGAGTATTTTTTTAGAAAAATTGTGTTAAACTTGAACATTGATTTACTCAAACTGCATTTTTGGCATATAGCGCACTAAAACTCCCGGGCGACAAAAAAACAACAAAAAAAGATGTAACTCTCTGAAAAAGAAACAATAAACAAAGATATTAGTTTTAACTTTTCTGAAAAAATTTGGAATAAATGGCTCCCTTGTGATATTATTGTAAGTTAAGCATTTTCATGTAAAGACTACTATAAGGCACATAGAAACAACGGAACTGTTATTCGTAGCATTTTTCACAAATTCTACATGTTTCGAAATGCCGAAAGCGAAAGAAAGAGAAGAACAATATTAAACACTTAATTATAATTTTCACACCATTTAAAAATAAAACTACAGACAATTACAAAATTGTTTTAACATTTTTGCCTTTTTTTATTCCTCACAATAATTAAACAGCAACAACTGCAATATACAATTGCATTTGGTGTTGTTGATTGCTGCTTGTGTCTATTAACAGTTTGGTAATTTGTGCAACACTACCACTTTTCAAAACCATAGTCTGTCTCTTTGTGAACAAGAGAGTGCATATTTTTATTTTTGAACGAACGAACGAACAAACGAATGAATGAATGAATGAATGTTTCTAATGGTTAACATAACTGTCGTCAGTGTAACTGTTTGTTTGGTAGTAAACGAACAAGTACGAGCGTGTTGTATGTTTGTTATTTAACTTGCGGTTAAAGTTACCGTAACAGTGGGGAAGTTAAAGTTCACTTGGGCTAATTTTTACTGATCTACTTGAAAATTTCAAAAAGTACCAACATTATAATAATTGAATAATAGTTCAATAAACTATTCGTATGTATGTTTATAAGTTACATATATTCAATTAATAATAAATTTTTATGCGATTACTGCAATAAATTTTGTACTCTATTATTAGAAAAAACTTCCCACTAACCTCAATAACAGCGAATTTTGCAGAACTCGATAACAAACAGTTGATCACAACTTGGATCTCTTGAAAATAAGATAGTGATACTCAATAAAATAATAGTAAACGAATCCTGCAAATCAATTTTTCAAGAAGGAAAATGGAAAACATTTTTGTTCAAGAATGATATCAGTGGAATTACTTAACCCATTTATATAAAATGTACAATTTTTAGGTCCCAAAAAATTAAAAGAATTCTGATTCATTTGACCAGAAATTTTCGAAATTTATCCGGTACAATATCTCACGAACGAAGCAATCGATTTTAATCACATCTACAATCCATGTAGTTTGAGAACTGATTGGATTTTGAACTTGATCAGTATAGTACTTCACAATTTATTTGATTTTTTTTTGCACAATTTTTTTATCACACTAAAAATCTTAGTGAGGTAAATGTCTTTAGAATGCCGTTAAGTTGGTTCTGATAGTTTACGCCATTCTTGTGCTATTAAAGGTCCGTGTAATGGACTCAGAGATGTTCATGGACGTGATAAGCGATACTTTGCATTAAACTGTGATCTAGCAGTAAACCCAAATAACAAGGAACTGTTGGTGGTGTGGTGATCTGCCACAAATAAATATTGCGTGGTAGATCAACCTTGCAGTATACAGATTGACATTTGGGTGATGGAGATCAAGGTGTTATGGGCATGACAGAATTCTGGCAAAAAACTGATGATATCTGATTACATGGCACCTCATCTGGACTTTGAGAAAGTGTTTAGAGTTCTAATTTCATTCACGAGCAAATGGAATTGAGGCAAAATAGTAACAGAAGATGGTATCAGAATATACATCCTGCAGGAAATAAAACTGATACAATACTAGTCACGTGATCGGTCCCTAACTGATAGGGACTAGTCCGAGCTCTAACACTTTCTATGAACCGGACCAGTCACTTTCACATGGGGAGGGCCAAGGATAGGGTTAGTTAATACCTTGTGACTTGTCACTGAACTATTCCATAGGGACCTATTCGGTATAGAATAATATAAATTATATATAATAAATTCGACATTTTTAGATTTATTTGAACTGTAGTGAATTTTTTAATCAAAAATAATTTCTTATTCGGTTCAGTAATTTCAATTCTTATTGAATGAAATATTTTTATTAATTAATGTGAGTTTCTAACGAACAGAGGAAAAATTAAATTAGACTTTATAGCTGCGGGAAATACCGATACTTTTCTGTGCAGGCACACACTTTATCAGCACCCTAATATATCTAATTGCGTAGAGATTCTTATTATAATCAGCTATTTAACTTAAATTTTCTACGAAACGGAATATGAGAAATGATTGTTGTGTATACAATTGATTTACCTCTGCTAAACACATTTATAAGTATCACTATGAATTTTCTATTTAGGTTAGCACGAAATTGTATTACTCTACCTAAGTATGTTTAACTATTCTTGCTTATCTTTTACGATCATACCATTAATTATTTTTACTTATTCGATGTATCGTCAGTACATGCATGTTAGTATTATAGTTATATATATAATTACATATAAAGTCATTCCGAAATTTAACTGTAACAATGAAAAGTTATAATTTTTTTATTGTTACAAATGCAATTATAATTTTTTTTAAGCAGAAAATTCTTTGAGATTCGAATCAACAACCTCGTGCATGACAGGCTTGCACACTACCCACGCAACCACAAGGGCACTTATATTTCAAAGGTATAAATACCAGTTAAGCTGGGTTAATATCTCAGTATATTGACGGGACTGGTTCCAGAGTCACATTGGAGGGAGCAATTAACATTATATTTGTAGAGCTGACGAACAAAACCAGACTCGTCCCCTTAAATTGGCTCAAGATCAACACAATACATCAGGATATGTCTTTTTTTCACCACACACTTCTTTTCATTTTCTCAAGTCATTGGAAGAGTACGTTTGGATCAATTGTCACAAAATTGTCTGCAGGGCACTGATAGATCCTGAATAGTTTGCGGTGCTGGCTCTGAAATCTTCCAAGATTATCTTGTGATATAATCTCGTACCGTCCCCCTATCGAAGCCACCGTATTATTGGTTGTAAGGGAAATTGGCAAACTGCTGATCCACACGAAGGTAAAAGGCGTAGTCAGTTTCTTCTTCATAGCAAGGCAGCACTTTTGTCCCTAACGGGACGGCGGCCGACATGGGAGAAGTATAGGTATATCCTATAATGTGCTCGGTCGTGAAAAAAGAGACAGTCTTCCATTTCTTTGCGAATGTTCAGATTTGTATCTCTCGAAGCATACATTTTCAGGTAGCCATATACTAGACGACATTTCGCTGTCAGATATTGATTTAAGTGGAATTACCAGAATTCTCAATGGGAAGGATTGGGTCTATAGACCATTTACCGCATTCAATTACTTCCATCCACTCCAAAATAGGATAACACCGACAAGTGGAGTGTCCTGTCAAAAAGGAATCATCTAGATTCTACTTGAATGCCTGGATGAAGCGGCTAGACACGTTAACCAACTAACATTAGTACACATGTACAATGTACATAAGTCTAACATTAAAACAAAGTTTTTTTAATAAATGTAAAGTTTGCTGTGGAATTAATCCTTATTCTTAGCCTTACTAATATTATAAATGTGAAAGTGAATTTGTTTGTTTGGTTGCTACGCTTTAATGTCCAACCCGCTAAATTCTTTCACCAATAAAAAGCCACATTACCAGCATCAAAAATAGCCTGTATAGCGGTTATTTTATATTGGGTATGGATTTTATCCGAAAAACAGATTTTCGGGCTGGTTAGGATAATATTCGTTTCAGGTTGCTTATCAGGTTTTAAGCCCAGTTTTTATTTTGTTTTTTTCCGCCTTTTTATCGGTTTTTATCGTTTTTTTAACACTATCAGTGACTAAGGCCGGGTTTACATTTGTGTGCCAAATGCCACGCAAGCGTAAGAAAAGCGTAACCAACTAATTACTAATGAAAAACTGTTTGATTCAGACATGTATTTATTAAGTTAAACAGCTTAGTACATAATTAATAGACAATTTTATAGAATCCAAAATGATTGCAAACTATTTAAATCAATAAATACATGTCTGAATCAAACAGTTTTTCATTAGTAATTAGTTGGTTACGTTTTTTTGGGCAAATGACATACAAGAAATGCCAGATGTAAACTCAGCCTTACAAATAACAAAACATTAAAAAAATTTAGGTATAGTTTCCAAAATATCAGATAAAAGCAAGTATTAAAAAATAATTAAAATATATGCAAGTATATATATATGTATGTACATAAGAGTTTAATTTTTGATTACCAATAAATTTATTTAGTTACATTAAATATTCATTTTAAATATTGTTATTTTAAACAAGTATTTCCCCCACCGTGTGGCCCCAACTTGCTGCTTAAGCGGCCCATACACTACAACAGCATGCATGCGCAATCAAGTGTTTGTGCCAGCGGTTGGGTCGTGTATGGGCATTTTGTGTGATTGTACATGTTGCTGTAGTGATGTCAAATAGAGTTTGATATTTTGCTGATGGTACAAGCTTGCTGGTGTAGTATATGGTGAAATTAGCTCAGTTGAGCAAAGTTTTCATGAAGTAAACATGCATTTAAAAAATATAATTTATTGAAATATAATATTTTTCAATGGAAAAGAGAATTTTAGCTCTTTAGTTATACATAGCTGCTAATTTTAACAACATACCAATAGTAATTGTAAGAATTTTTTGTCCATAGACTGAAAAAAATAAATAAATTGTAGCAAAAACTGTGTCACTATTCATAACCACCCTTACCGCAATTTTGTAAAAAATGAATATTGTACCAGCTTGTTGGTATAATGTGTGCTTCGAGCATGAATGCTCAATCGCTTGATTGTGCGTGCATGCTGTTGTAGTGTATGGGCCGCTTTAGCTCTTCTGTCACTTTTATAGTTAACCAACCAACCACCGAACGAATTCTGCCAGTCTAACGATTTTGGCCAGTTGTTTATTTCTTTGAATGACTAACTATATAAATAGCTGCAGCATTTGTTTACATTGTATATATGTATGTATGTTTGCATGTGTGCATGTGTATATATTCAATTGTTTAGGTTTCAAGTTGCAGCCAGGTAGATATTTAATGTCGGTGTTTGCAATGGGAAACACCTGCAAACGCACCTGTAAAACGCCGACGCTTTAATACACATTTCATTTATATGTACATATATATACAAATTTACTCGTATTTGTTTTGAGTTTTGCTGAGTACCCAATACAACTTTAAACTTGTACTTTGTAATATAATCCGTTATTTTATTATGAGATTAAACATCCAACAAACAAAACCGAGCCAACCAACCAACCAACCAGAAAACAGTTCAAGAAATATTATGTTTTTTTGTTGGTTTCTTTTCATTAAAATAATTTTATATTTTTAAATATATTTGTTTAAACACAATTCTGATGAAAATCATTTGTAGTATTTGATATCTGATGTGAATAATTGAAAATATGGAAAAAGCACTGTATACCGGATGCGATGGCATAAAACGGTTTATATGAATATAGATATGTATGTACATGATTATTTATTTGAAAGAGAAATTTCACATTAATTTGACATACATACGAAGGCGGATTAATAAGTCCGTGACTTTTTGATTGGAACAACACTTTATTTAACGTTTCTATCATCAAAATATGTATACGATGATACAATTTTGTAGTCAAATCGCTTTCTTCCAAACCATTTCTTAATGTCTGGGAGCAAAATATAGTCACCCAAAGCTAAAACCGGTGAACAGAAAGCATGAGAGGGCAACTCACTGTTTTTAATCCCGTTTGGTCTATAGTTCATTGCGGTTAATTCAGGTTTTGTTTAACTCTTTCAGCCACGGTTTTACATACATCATTTTATAAATAAAACAATATCATTTTTATTATAATTAAGGTATATTTATTATAAAAAACTAGAAAAAAAGGAAGTAAGTATTCAGTATTTTGTCTTAAAGTGTGGTTAGATAACTACCCACCGTGGCGGTTGGCGTAAAAAATTGTTATGAAAAATTAGTACTTCCGGTAAAAAATTAATAAAATAATTGGTTTATATATGCAAAAAAGGGCTTTGCAGTCTTTGCATTGCCATATGGTAGTGCTGGATTTCGTCTAGTGTTGCATCTAAAACAATAAGTAACTTCAACCTTTTCAACTATAGCTACCTTTTCTGGAGCATTGTAATTCCTTTTTAAATTTTTTTTCGTGCATTAAACATCCAGCAGAACCACCGCTCAAATTTAATGAAGGCATACCATCATCAGAGTCCAAATGTACCGAAGGTACACACATTTCGCTTAGTATCTGTTCGTAATTGCCTTCATTGATTCAATACTGCAGATACTTTCACCGTCAGAAGGAATATCTCTCAAATGTTTTCTATGATACATTCCTTTAATCCTCGAGGCATACTTCCAAAATACGAATTGTAAAACTAGATAGAAAAACACATTAAGTAGAACCTACTACAGTCACAGTGGTTAGAAATTTAACGATTATATTAATGAGCTTATTTATCCATGAATATAGTAGATGTTGCATATATATTGTCATTAGCTAAAAAAAACAAGTAATTTGTAAACTAACACTAAATTATATGTGTAATATGTGCTCTACACTATTTTTATTGAACTCAGAGAAGCTATGTTTAAAAACAAGGGATTACCACCTTTTCAAATAAATATATATGTAAATACAAGTAGCTCACGCTAACGCAAATTTTTTACAACAAACTATAAACGAAGGCTTTTTTGAGCTAGAAAGGCTCGACACAATTGAATCATGACATGCGCCACCGTATCGGCTATGAACAAATCTTATGAACATTTGGTGATCACATATCTGAAAAAGTACAATCAAAATTAAATTAATGAAACAAAATATGTATATAAAAATAGTGTCGTATAACCATAACATTCATACTGTGTATTAATTTTCAGTTAAAGTATAAGTGTTCACTTCTAACAGGTCTAACCATTTGCATATGAGTGCAATCCATTGCACCAATCACGCCAGGAATGCCACATGTGTGGTAAAAGGCTCTTTTTGCATCTTGCTCTTTTTCCGCGGACATATCAAAACTTATATGCTTTTCACACAGTATTTTCTCAATCGCCGTTAAGTATCTATTAAGCAACGAGACATTGATTGTTGAGATAATCCTAAAAAATGGTCTTGCCCAATTTGATGTTGGTATCCGCCTTGTCGCAGTAATTTAAATGCAGCACCTAATTTTATCATATTTAGAATCGATGTCGACAGCCTTGTAACTTTCAGCTCATTTTGTATAATATTTAAAACATAAACAAATTTTGTACAAAACTAAAAAAAACAAATTCTTCACATTATTTTCCACAATAAAATATTTGACTCTTACATGCGGTCACTTAATGAGAGTATATCGCACCTACTTCTTAAGATTCTTCTTGTAATTCATGTAACAGGTTCGTTTTCGTCTGCCATCCATATCGCTACGGAATCCATCACAGTTTTACTTAGCACTAATTTCTTTTTTCACACAATTTTGTTTATAATATTTATAAATAGCTCACAAAAGCTCACAAAATGTCAATGTTAGGCAGTGTTGCATACATTAAAACAAAAATCTCAAACGTGTTTGCGAAAGAGTTACAGAGTACCAAATTATACTCTTAACACATTTATCTTTCGCATCGAATTTGCTTTCGCATCGCAATAGAGAGTAACCCCCCAGTCCTCGAATCATCATTACATCCAAAGAAAGTGATCGTATGTTGCGGTTTATGGTTAAGCGGCATCATCGGTCAGTATTTTTTCAAAAATTTTGAAAGGAAACGCCGTCACACTGAATTAATTCTCTGCACTACCAAACGATGATAACCGATTTTTTGTTGCCACAATTGGCTAATGTTGACATCAATGACCTTTGGTTCCAGCAAGATGGCACCACAAGCCTTACAAGGAAGGCTCTCGATTTGGCAATTTAAATTGGCCGCCGCCGTTCTTGTGAATTAACGCTGCTGGATTATTTTCTCTGAAGCGATTTGGGAGACCGGGCTTACATTAACAAACCACAAGCAAATAATAGCTTTGCAAGATGAAATTCGGCCCAGCATTGACGAGATAAGCGGAGCTTTGTTGCACAAAGTACAAAAAGATGACACGAGATGGAAGATAATTGCGAATTCTGACGTCTCCCTCACACCCAACTTGTGTCTTAGTTAATTTTTCTTTCGTATTGGCATTAATTTTAACTTACTAAAAGAATAAAATTATGATTTATGAATAAAAAAATTGAAAACAAATCTTAATCACTTTTATAATACTAATAATAATTTTTACCTTCTGTTTCTTAATTCAACACAATAAATTCATGGATTTAATTTTGTACAAATCTTCCATTGTTCAAATGTATTTTAACTTTATAATTTGTGGTCTCATTTGCTGTGTGCTTTTTGGAAGTAATTGGTAAAAATAAATACTTTTTAATAAAAATACTTAAAATGAAGTCATTAATCATTTGGAAACTAATTTTAATCACTTTTTTTATACTAATAATTTTTTACACTTTGTGGTTTTTAGTTCAACACTACAAAATCTTTCATTTAGTTTGTGTAAAAATTTTCCTGGTTCATTTCACAAAGTACTCATTTTCTCTTGTTTATTTTTATTATTTTGTTAACAACTTAATAAAAAATATACTACAGTTGACCTTTTCTCGCCAAACCTGTGTCACAGATGATTTTAGTTTTTTCATCGCTCATTTTCTTTATCTCTGTGTACTTTGTGGTTTATTGCAAAATGTGGTTCAAAATTTTATGCTGACGTGCTAAAGGTGCACGTTTGCCCGACATCATATTTCCTTAATTATTCCAATATATTTAGGCACACGGCGGTGCGCCAGGCCAAGTTCCGGCCAATGCACGGAGTGTGTATATTTACAGAAAGCCATTCGAGCTGTTTTTACGCCCCTCATAACTTTGTTCCCCTCAATCGTAAAATTATAAAACTTAAACCATAATTAAAATAAATTTATGTAAGCTCATATGCAAAATTTTAAAGTTTTACAATGAAAGGTTCCGGAGATATGGAGGTGCAAAAAGTGCATATTTTAAGACATACTCACTGACTCACTGACCACTGACCACTGACCACTGACCATTGACCACTGACACACTCATCAAATTGATGAAGCACTTCCGCTATAGCTAGAAAGCCGAAATTTGTTACACGAGTAGATCTAGGCGAGCAATGAACTAGAAAAATCTGAAAACCTAAAAATTTTAACCAGAGGGACGGGGTTACGGCCATAAAAATTTAAATTTGCGCTAGTGAGCTAAAATTTGGTACACAAGTAGAACTAAGTGAGTGCTCATGTACTCCTCACAAAAACATAAATGTGAAAAAGGCCAAGTTCCTTTCCAAAATTTCGGCCATCAAAAGTTGTGAGATACAAATTTTGACCAAGTTCGTGCTTGGTACAATTCCTATCGTTATATAAATTTGTAATCGTAAGGGTGTTATATTATTTCTAGATATTGTGCTAACTTGGCAATATTTTTACTCTTCTAAGAAAGGAGAAAATAATGTATATTTGTTCGTTTCTTTATATCGGGAAAAATGTTGTCAAGTAAGCTGATTATCTAGAAATTATATAACACCTTTACGGTTACAAATTTATATAATGCAAACCTATTGCCGTGATAGGTATTGTACCAAACACGAACTTGGTCAAAATTTGTATCTCACTACTTTTGATGGCCGATATTTTGGAAAGAAACTTGGCCTTTTTTCACATTTATGTTTTTGTGAGGATCTACTTTACCATTGGTATCAATAAAACTGAATTTGTCTAAGAACGGGTGTTTTTATAAGCCAATTTACTTCCTAACCTTAAATTTGCCCACCATTTATTTGATGTACCGACGCTATATAGATGTAGTGAAATACTTTCTGTTGATAAGATGATAGATGTGTCAGTAATGATCCGAAAACTGCAAAAGGATTTTGTGCCATGTTTTGGAAAACAAACAATTTGAGCCATCACCTGCCAATATGTGTACTCTACTATTCAATTGAACGAGTACTGCTAGCTTTAGGGGTTGGATTTGGATGCTACTATTTCTTTAGACAAAATTATGTATTTAAGTTAACATTAATCGTTATTTCAATAAATACATCACTTAATATAAACTTAATATCACTTGTTATACTTCACTCGTAAATTTTTACAAGTAAGAAAACGTATTTTGCTAATTTAATTAAATCATTTTAATTTTTTCCTTGGCTTATTTACTATATTTGTGCATAATTTGCTTAAATTTTTTATAATCCTTTTTACAAAAAAAACAAACAAATTTCCTTATTTTAAGACAATGAAATTTAGCCAATTATTTAAAACATAAAACAAAACTAATTGAGTGTCATTACAACAAGACAATAAACTAAATGTACAAATATTTGTTTGAACATTTATGACAACCGAAAAGTATTTGTTACCAAAAAATAAAAAATGTGACAAAAACCCGAAGACCTAAAGCCAAAAAAACATGTCGAATAAAAAATATTGATCCGCACCTTCGACAGACGGACATACACACAAAAACCCACCACGATAAATTGACATTTGAATGGAATCAAGGAAAATATAATTTTTTTAAAGCAAGAAAAAATCCAATATCGGTAAAGAAAAACAAAAATTCACAGAATTCCATCCAGCACATGAACATTTTATATGGAAAACTGGAAAAGTACATGTATGATCATTAGTGAGAAAAATAAGTTTTGAAATAAATTAAAAGAAAAATAAAACAAAATGCTCATACCTACATGCATACTTATGTATGTTTAGATATATTTTTTTCTTAAATAATAGAAAAACAATACTAAACAGATTTTGATCTTAACATTTACACAAAAGAGCGGGAACTTTTCTGTTGTTGATTTTTTTTTATTCAATAAAATTGTGTGTGAAACGCAACACAACGTAACTCACAATTTTAATAATCATATTTAAAAAAATAATAATAAACTTTATTTAAATCTTGATGCCAGTGACACAATGCAAAAATAAAATCATGAATGAATGAATTGTAAATTAAATTTTCAAATATTTTAACTAAATTGAATAGAATACGAGTGCTTAACATTCAGATTTATGAACAATTGTCATTGCGTTTTATGTTGTTGTTGTTGTTGTTGTTGTTGCTGTAGTTATTACAGTAGCTTCCGTTGCTCTCTTTGAAAGAACTACTCCGTACCAGTCCGTTACAGTAGATATAAAAGCTGACAATGGCATCATACAAAAAAGTACCCACAATTATTTTAAATTAGAGTTAAGTGATCATGCAATCGTTGTACGATATGTAAAAAAAATTAAATAAACAACGACGTCATGAGTTACAGTGATACACAGATGCGTTCATTTCAATTTCAATGCGAAACATCAAACAGTGGAATAATAATGAAAACTTTTCGTACAGGTTCCACCATAAGCTGTTATAAATAAAATTATAATTAAATTATAATTAATTAATTAATTATATAAATTGTTATACCAGAGGCTAATTTTTTTAATGGGTTACAATGTAATGACTTGCACTTATTTATCTCATTATTTTGATGTATATGAAAACTACCTGTTGGTCATGTAAAATACAAAATGTTTTTCACACCTTTTCTGCATTTCGATTCGAATATACATATATTATTCAATTTGCAAATATGGTATTCTGCGTTCCGTTCTCTAATTTCTCTTCCGATTGTATGTATTGTGACTTACGATCGTTTCCCAAGCTGAAAAAACATAGTTATTTCAACTGATTACGGAAACAAAATGGAAACGCAGAATAAGGGCGCTTATAAGTAAAAATAATAGTTTTAAATAATATACAAAAAATTTATAGAATATATAATTGGTTATTTCAATATTTTATTTTTATTTAACGCGAGTCAAAATTAATACGAATTTAAACAATTTATTTGTTGTTGGTTTAGCACTTCTATTTTTTTTTATTCAAGTTCATATTTTTAGCTTTAACGTAATTAAGTAGAAAAATAACTACCACCATCGTGAATAAAACGTGAAATATTTCTTCCCATGAAAGTTTCATTCTCCATGAAGGGAAATTCGCAATTGTGAATTTCATGTGAACGTTTGTTCCCGTTATCAATGCGTAGTGAATGTAAAAAACGGAAAGAAGCCTTGCAAAGCTTCAAAGTTAATTGAGAATAAAACAAATTAAGTTTAATTTTAAGAAATACACACATTTTGGGTTTCAAATGAAGTTGTGTTTTTAAATATTTTAGGCGACGTGCAAAAAATTTAGCATAACACAGCCATAAAATTTACAGCATGTAAATCAAAGAGATTCATGTTCAATTAAAAAAGGTGTTCCAAGGAACTATTGTTATTAATAGTGGACATTTTTTATTGATCTTGTCCTAAAAATAATTATTTATAGCTTTTAATATATAATTGCAAGTATAATATTTAAATTAGGCAGTGTATTAATTCAGTTCGCCTGCAAAAATAAAGTGAACAAAAGCAAGGGAAATGTGAAAAAATCCATGAGAAAAATATTATTCACGATAAGGGAAATCAGGAGAGGAAACACATCTTTAAACGCGTTTTCTGCAAAACTAGTTTTTTGAGTTGTGACACTATTGAAGTAAATGAGCGATTTTTATCGTGGTATTTTTTCACCGTTTTAATAGTGTTTTTAAGGTATTCAATCCGCTAACCATTAATTGTTTAACCGGTTAATTACTACCAGATTAACTGATTGGTTTTTTTTCGTTTAACAGCTAAACCGGTTATATTCCGTCAATTAACCGACGTAAAATTTTTTTTAATTTTTGTATTATTACAACTTATTTTTTGTGTGAATAATTATTTGTTTCGTCTCATTTACAAAAGGTGAGAAATTATTTTTAATACAAACAAAGAATTATGTTCAGTGATCCTAACTTAATAAGACTTAAAAATCTTTGGATATGGCTATAAAAGAGTTTAGTAAAGACTCTGGTACTCTAACTAGAGGGCATTTTTACGTTTTTTTAATAATTTAATAAAAAACATATAATAACGATTTAATTAGGCAATAAATTTAATGAAAGACAATTTCGACTATTTTACACTTACACTCTGAAATGTTTTCTTCTAGCAAAAAAAACAGTTCAAAAACGAAAGCTAAGAAATTAAGATATAAAGTTTCTTGCAGAATATTCGTCGCTGAGCTCTACCATTATGGGTCAGATTATGACCCGCCAACAGAAGGAACTATCGATAGTAATACAAGAAATGTTATAACACAAGTAACCGAAATATATATAAGTGTTAACAATTTGAAAATAAAACTGAATTCTAGTGCTGATTTTATATGTATGTTTCGCGAAATCCAGGAAAAGGACTGGTAAACTAAATATCCCGTATTATGGATTTCTTTCAATTTCCTTAACATCTACGATAAGTAAAAGGATTTTTCCAAGTCAGGTTTTGCCAAAACTAAAGAGGAGAATCGCTTAAAGCACAAACATTTAAACGAAATTATTTTTCTGAAAGATTGTGTTAGAAGCTCTCTAAAAACTATTGCAGTAACTGATGTAATGACTTCAAAACTTTTTAATTTTTATGAATACATATTTATGTATGAGTTTTTTTTCTTGATTTAGTTTAAGAATTATTATTTGTGTTTTTTTTTGTTTTAGGGGAAGGGGGTTAGAGTTTTGTTACGATTTGTTATGAAGCCGGGGGAGGGGTCTTTGAAAATGTTACGTAACAGAAACAAAAATACGTATGTTTTTCCCATTTATTTATCTAATTGATCATACGTGTTACCTAAATATATTATGATAATATATATATACATATATATAATATTGGTATTTGCGAATACGAATATGAATATTAAATGTGAAATTTATAGACATAAAATTGGTGTTCTGGTTACGCCTTCAAAATGAAATATGAAAAAATTGTTATCACCTAATTCACATGAAGACTTTTATGAAGTCTGTTTTTCGACGTCATTTAAGGTTTTATAGCGAACGGGAGGAGAAGAAAGAGGGGTAGAAAAAATGTCTCGGTTTCGGTTTTCCATCGTTTTTTTTTCATATTTCTCTTTACATTGCTCTTGTTGTTATTGTTGTTACGTTTTAATGTTACTCTTCTATCTTATTGTTATTTTTTATTGGTACTATTCTAGCTCATTGGCTATATGGGTGGAGAGAATTAAAAAAAACATCGCATGAATGCAAGAAGTTTTTGGTAGCAACTTCAAAAGGGATTTAAGAAAAATAGACGTCCTAAATTTCAACGTGTGAATTAGGACTATGAAAAAGAACTTCATAGTCGTATTTTCATAAGGATATTATTTTAATTTCTTATACAACCAAACAAAAAAAATTAACAAATATTATCTATTGAAAATGTAATGTTGCAGAAAGGACAAAAATTAAGAAAATAATATTACATATCTTTCGTAATGAATATCAATTTGAGTCATTTGATGTCACAAAATACCCCAACAAATATGTATGCTTAAAGCCCCCGCCCCCCTGAGTGCACTGGTTAAAAATGTTGTCTTTTAGATAATGAAATATTTTTCAGCACGGCAACCTTTATTGATCCAAAATATATTTGTTTTAGTTTCAATCACATTTTAGATTTATTTGAAGATGGCCAAATGGAGTATCTTCAAGATGTTCGAAATACCCGACGACCTTACATAGTTTTGTTATTATCTGGTTCTTGGGGGAGGGGGTCAAAAATCGGAGAAACAGTGTTACGTAATATATGGACAGCCCCTTACTAATAAATTCAAATTAATAAATACCTTATGGACTTTTATTTGTGGAAAACACTGGATTTATTTAAAAACTTTATTAACCGGTTAACCACTTAATACCGAAATTAACCGATTGTTAATCGATTAAGCAAAAACTTCGATTAATTAATCGAGCGATTAACCTATTAAAGCATAACCCCGTTTAAATGAATTCCCGAGTGTTTATTCACTTTGATTTGAGGACGTATGATTAATATCCTTGTCTTCATAAGTATTAATCATACGTCCTCAATTAAATTGGTGAATAACTTTGACACTCAGGGAAAAACTGAAACTTGAAAATAAGAACGCGTCACTTTAATTCAATAATTTTCAATATAATAGAAAATGTATATTGAGATACTTAAAAATAAATAAAATTAATAAATTAATACTGTAAATTAATATTTTTCCATAATCAAACAAATTTCAACATGACTAGACTTTCGTTAATGTTTCTTATTAATTCAATATGGTTTTTATTGATTTTAAGCTTTTTTTTCCCTGGGTGAACATATTTGAGGCTGCTGTTCCTATTATTTAAAGCAATACATATGAAAACATTTAGTTTAAGTGATGTTAAATTTTTTTGGTTTACATTGTTTTGTATTTAAATTGCAAGTTGCTCAAATAACGTCATAACTCAAAATATTGATTTTTTTAAATAATATTGCAAAAAAAGTCTTACTATCATTTTTCATATTGTCTAAAAATTTCAAACCGATATTGTTAGGAGGTTAGTTTGTGTGTACATTTAAAACATAAAACGCTTTTTCTGCCAAACTGTTTTTTTTTTTTGAGTTATGACGTACTTTGAGTAAATGAGCAACATTTATGTATATCTGTTGGAAAAGTGACCTAATTCTCTATGGAAATCCAAATTAGAAAAAAAGGTTCTAACTTTAAAAGGCCAACAGTTCAGAATTCGGTCTGCGTAATTAACAGGACATATAGAGTTAAAATCAGGAATCGCATATAACGACTATTTGCCAAATTTCAACTTAAAAAATCACATTTATAGAGAAGTTCTATCTACGTGCACAAGGAATATACCAAGATAATCCATGTTACATGGACTACCTATAGATCCAATGATTTTTATTCAATTTTTTTATTAAAAAACTCAACTTTTCCGGTGAGTTTATGATTTTTATTTATTTCGCAGAAATAATATTTATTTCTTGATTTTTATTTATTCCTCACAAAATAGCAGTAATTTTTCGATTTTTATTTATTCCTGACGAAACTTTTACTTATTCCTGGCAATAAATTCAATTAAATCGGTTAATATTAATTTTAACGGAAAAATTACGATTCCTACATTTTAAAAATTATGCAAAAATATAAAAATCAGAAAGCAAACTGTTATTTTATGGGGAAAAGTCATTTTATTTATTTAAATTTTAAAAAGAAAAATTATAACCGTTACGGTCCCTGGTTAAAATGTCACCTTGTTCGCATGGGTATTGTTGATAATAGATAAATGGAAAGCTTGGCAGGGGGATGATGAAACTCTCGAACACTACTTGTGTCACTGTCCAGCATTCAGTTAAACCAGAAGACAAATTTTCCATCTGGAAAATATACCTAATAAGGAATATCTTAGGGATTCGCACTGGAAAAAATAAGAAAGTATATTGTGGAGATTATGTTCCTAACCTGACTAAGGTTTTCTAGGGTTTCATGTATTTTATTAGGTATATTTATTATTAAGATAACTAAGATAGGTAGGGGGACATTACACTTTCAAAATCATTCCCACACATAAGTTTAACTTCCCTCATACTGAAACTGATGGCAAAAATTATTTACAACTGCATATATCCGATCAACTACCTTGTGTAGGGAGCCTTTACATCCGCTCCAGCATGCATACAGGGCGGGTCATTCAACAGGCACTGCGCTGTATCAACTGACGAACACAATACATAGCTGTCTAGACGCCAAAGAAGTCACGGTAAGTACATTTCTGGATGTTGAAGGAGACTTCGGCAACACAGAATACGCAGCCGTTGAACCTGCGCTTAGAACAAAAGGAGTGTGGAACACTATATCCAAATGGATATAGACCATGCTTGAGAGTAGTACTGTGGAGACCCAAGTTGGGGACGAATACCTTGCAGTAAAGACAGGGGATCCCCAGGGTGGTGTATTGTTTTAAATTTTGAAGAGCCTAGTGGTTGATGAACTCCTGCATATACTACCGAGCAATAGCATAGAATGTCAAGCACACGCCGATTATTTTTTGACCATTGCAAGAGGAAAAGTTTTAGGAGACGTTTTGTGATATAATACAGAACGGGTTAAGTACACTGAAGGAATCGCGGCTATCTGCAAGACTGAACATCAACCCTGCAAGAACTACCACTGTTCTTTTCACAAGGAGGAGCACATTTCCACACTGGCAAAATATCCAAGTATGCATCGTGCAAATAGAAACCTCATCAGACGTCAACTATCTGTCACTTTGTAGATCTGTTGCAGGAGTTGCACACTAAAAATCTTGAGATGGATGTACACCATGATAGTTTAACATATGGTGGGGGGGGGTAGAACACTGGTATTCCTTTGAAACTAACACCTTTATGTGGTACACTGATGGCTCCAGAACGCCGGCAGGTTCTGGTGTGGGAGTTGTAGGACCAAAACCTAACTGCCATAAGGCGCACAATTTAGTCTTGATAGGGGCTACCGAGGGATGGAATTGCTATTTGCTTGGATATCCAGGCTGTCATCAAGGCGCTCAGCTTGTATGAGTTTACCTCTAAGTTAGCAAGGGGATGCCGCATTAAGCTAAATCAGCTAAGCAGCATGAATAAGGTCCCACTCTGCTAGGTTCCTGGACACGCCGGTGTGGTATGAAAAAAAATGCAGACAAAATGGCCAAAGGGGGGCTAGTACACCCATGGTCAGGCCAGAACCGTTTTGTCTACTAGGATTGGATAAAATCCGGGAATATATATCGACGGAGATAAAAAATAATAGGGAAAACCTCTGGCTCCATCTCTCAGGATTTATTGGAACGTATAACCAAAATCGTTTCAAAGGTTTCATATCCCTGAGTAAAAACAATCTAATCTATTGTACACTGAGAAAACACCTCAATAGATTTGGAATGAAAAGTAGCAGACTGTACAGATCCTGTGATTACGAAGATGAAACTCCAGAGCATATTCTGAAAGACTGTGAAGCGTTATGCCACAGAAGATGTAGCCAATTGGGCAAGCACCTATCGTAGAATTGGAAACTGCCAACTCTAGACCCACAGGTAATCCTGAGATTCATCGGGAGAGTAGGTATAGGTGAGGTACTCTAGCACCTGGCAGAGGATACAATATATGTATCTGCTTTGGTCGCAGTGTTCCAAGTTTCATGGTATGGTAAGTCTCAATTATAATTTAGTCATACAACGGATTTGTTTTAATGTTGAAAAAAGTTTGCAAAACTATACTAAAATACTTTATTGTGTATGCATATATGAATTCTAACAGTAGATTTTCCATAAAAGCTGGCCTATTGTAACTATTGAAAAATAGTAGACTTTAAGGAAAAAATCGCCACATCATCATTTTGGTATTTTCGGCACCAAAACATGTCAAAATGCCGACAAATTGTCACATCTGGTAGCCGTGCTATTAACTTTTATGGTACTCTGTACGCTGCGGATGTAAGAGTATGACTCACTACTGATCTCTGGCAATTAATTACCTTAACTTTTACTAACGATCGCTTTCATATTCATGCATTTACCAGAGTTATCGAAAATTCTACAGAAATTATATTCAGCCTTATTTTCGATTTAATCGTAAGAGACAAAAATTAAAGTTTTCAAGAGAAGGGTATTTTTTTAATATTCAAATATGTTTTTGTATGGAAATTGTCGCTTACGATAAAATTGTACACATGTATATCTTAAATGTAATCAATAATTTTGGCATTTTATAATTCTAAACTATGGGAAGGCCCATAAAATTCTAATTTGTATAAAAAAACTCTGTTTTCGATTACATGTCGCTTACGATAAAATCGAAAATAAAGCTCGATATTCCAAAACGATATTTTTGATTTCTAAAGTTTTACATTTACCATTTACTGGAATAGTTTAATAATCCCTAAAATGTTTTATATTGTGATGTTTAAATTGTCAGATATATATCCAGGAACAATATCGATTTGGTGATTAAATTTTAGCTAGAAAAATTTGTATTTTGTGAAAAAATTAAGCCTGTTTCATACTACTATTTGCCTCAGCGTTGGCTTAAATTAAAGTTGGGTTTATTGTATATTTTTTATCACTTTTAATGTCAAGACAACTCATCTGACTTTGAATGTAAGTAAACTAAAATCACAAATAAATGCGAATGTACAATATCTATGCGTCTGTATGTATGTGAATGTGTGTTAAGCAAATTGTCAAATCCGGCTTTGGCTATAATTTTCAAACAGCAATTAAAAAGAGCATTGAACTGTTATACAGCATTTGTTTTCATAAAACGTAAAGTATCATTTATTGGCAATTATCTTAATTCTAGTGAAACTAGTGTCTAGATCGATCATGACCAATGCACAAATGTGTCATTTAAAAAACCACTGCCGATCAGCTGATTTAGATCTGAGTATCGCTAACACAAAACGAAAGAGATTGAAGCTGATTCAATAAATGCATGTTTCTTCAGACGAATGTACGAGTATGTATCTATGTATGTATGTGCAACTTTGTGAGTGTTTGTCTTAAAGTGTACGATTTAATGTCAGACTGAACTTAAGCACTTGTTTTTTATTTCTTTTTGTTCTTTGTAATCTTTTGCAAGATAGATTTACAAAGATCTATTAGACGACTAACTGTTCGTATGAATTTTTGTATGAATATTTTGCACGTTATGACTGTATACAGGTGTCCTAAAACAATTAGTTACAATCAATGTATTTGTTGTTTTTTTTTCTTTGGCATTAAGATTTTTTTTTCAAATACAACTACCGAAGAAAAATATTCAGAAAAATATTTATAAATAGCCAAGAATAATGAAGTTATTCTTAAAAATGTTAAACTGAGTTGCACGCTTAACAACTGGCGTAATTTATTGCAGACTTAAGATCAATGGGGTATTCACTTAATTTTGTGTAAAACTATTAGATTAATAAAATATGGTAGAACAGATTTCGAATTATGTTTCTAAACTGTTATAGTAATTCAATTACGATTAATTGGCAAATTTCAAAACTAATTACCTCTTTTTTATGTACTGCTCGTTATAAAACATCTGCTATTCATGTGTCAAACTATATAAAAGTGATAATTGCGGATTATAAGGCCAGTTATCGATAAATAAAATAAATTAAAAATAATTTTTTATTTTAATTTGGTTATAAATAACATAATCTTGTGTGCGAAGTTATTGGTAATGAAATAGAAAAACTTTTTCTTTGAAAATACTATAATATTTTCTTTATTCGAAATTTTTTTAATCGATATCTGAATTAAACAAAAAAATCCACATATCGATAAAATTTCATACACTACGGGAATAAACGTGCTAAGATCAAGATTTTGCGCTCGAAATCAAATCATCCCAATTTAAATAGTCTGTTAAATGCGTAAATTCTTGGTTCAAGAATAAAATCTTAATTTTTCTTAACATCGCATTAAAAATTGTAATCTTGAATAAAATCTTATTTTAAGATCGAATTCAAGATTTTGTTCTTTATAAAAATCTTAAACCAATCACATATTCTTAAAAATTTAAGAATATAATCTTACAATATAGTTTACGTTTTTTATTTTAAGAATTCATACTATAAATTGAGAATTTATGCTTAAATTTGAGATCCTCAATCTTACTGAAAAAAAATTCAAGTTTGAAATTTGAATATTTCTACAATACAAATTCAAAAAAGTTCCTTATAGAAGATTCCTTTATTTATAAAACAAATTCTCTGTCCAAATCGAATTATGTATCTTGAAAAAAATTTTTGTAATAAATAATTATTATTATAGAAAGTCTAGTCATCTACAGGGTTGCCTTTGAAAATTTCAAAAAAAGTATCATAAAAAGAAAAAAGTGTCAAAAAACGATATTTTAAAGTAAAATACGGTCAAGTTTCTTGTGAACAAAAAAATAACATTTATTTATATAGAAAAAAACAATAACATATTTAACAATTAATTAAAAACATTAGACTTACTGACCAGTTCGTAATGGAATGAAGATAGTAATTGTTTTTAAGTGCACATAGTCAAAAGAATCGTAAGTTTTAATTAACAGGATAAAAAAACATTAGGAACAAACGCCAGGTGAGGAAGATTGCTGTAGGTATTGTAGCTTTGCAAGTAATGAAAAATTACATTTAAATTTTATTTATAAAAAGTTTTATTAAGACTAAAGATGCAAGTAATTAAAATAAATTTTTTAAATGTGATAATTCCCAGAAATAATTGCATTTGGAATCAGGGATTTGGGTGTCAGATTTTTTGCAATATTTTAAACATTTATTGGCCTTTCTATCGACTAAAACAGTAAAATGATTGACACCATCGAACCGAATATCGCCAAATGGACACTCTTTTTCAATACCTGATATGCTAAACTGTGTTTTGTCAAATTTTTGATTGCATGATTGCCCTAATGCATACATTTTGTTTAAAAAAACGGTCATAAAAAGTGTCAATGGCACGAAAAATGGTCAAAAGTGATTATTTAGTGTCACAATGTCAACGCTGGTCATCTATAACAAAACTACCATAATAACTAAATTTCCTAAATTTCAGTTATTGACAAGAAAATTTCCTGGAGGAAATCCAGATATCGAAAACAAAATTTCCTGTTAGAAAACCAGCTATCGATAACAAAATTTCCTATAGGAAATCAAGTATTCGATAAGAAAATGTCCTGTGAAAAATCAAATAATCGATAAATAAATTTTTCTGTAAAAATTTAGTCATTGTAATAATTAAAATCCATATATTATGATGTTACACTTAACAGAATCTTATAATTTTACTCTCACAGGGAACTTATACCAGGAAGGGAGTTTCACGTAAACCTTACGAAAGCAATTTTCACTTCGAGTGTTATGAAAATAAAATTTCACTTCTAATTCACGATATGGATGATTGAAGTAAGATATTAAATCTTATTTAAATTATTTGATTAATTGAAGTAATTTACTTGAGTAATTTCGAGAACACACCTAGGAATTTTGTGACATCGTAATAGTTTTTTGTCCTATTGGCAACGTTTGTCATTTCCGATATATTTGTTGTGTGGCATTGCTTTCCATATAAAAAAAATAATGCGCACGGCGTTGTACACATTTTGAATATCCATATTCCATATAAACTCTATTGAAATATTTTTAAATTACGAGTAGTATCGGATGCCATAATTTGGACCCAGATGTGTAATCGGCATAAGTATCATTTAGAGCGGTAATCTCTATATGAGTGAATACCCTATCTAAGTAAGTATTTTTAACGTACTACTACACAAATAAATCTACGTATGTACATAAATATACACGGTGTTTGAGCATTATGTGTTATTTAAGATACATACATTCTTATATAGAATTTGAAACGTAAGTCCTGATTCACACACATCAGGTTTACCTTATCAGTTTTTGTTCAATTATCTTTTGAACCTGCATTTGCGTTCATACACACCGTCAAGTCAAGTCATCAAGTCTCATCAATTTGCGTTGTAGTAGAGTATTACGAATGGCAAAACAAAACGAAAAAGTAAACTTGACTGGTACGGTCAAGTCTGTACCCCTCTCCATTCTCTTTCCCTCACTCTCCTAAAAACACAAGACTTGACGAGTCAGACCTGACGTGTGTGAATCACAACTAACTAATGCAAATATACTTTTCAATATATTGTCTGTTTTTTCTATTTTAAAAGTGAATTATTTTGAATTTCACCTTTTATCGCAAAATTCTGTAGTTAGTTAGTTTTGCCGTTAAAGATTTTACTTAATTATTTTGTTTATTTCCTTTAATCTCTAAACTCGTCAACTTCTGGGTCTTTTCCGTTGTATCATTGAAGATGTTTTTTTGTTGTATTTGTTGTCAGGTGGTTGGCTGATGGAAAAGTGTCGAGTATTTCAACTTGTTTCTGGGTTTATTTTTATTTTTCGCACACGTGCAACATAAATAAAATATGTAGTAGCAGCCGTAGAAACAAAAACTCGAATAGATGACTAAAAATTTTTATAGTTTTACAACAACAAAGAATCACTAATAACTATAACAACAGGTAGGTATGTGCACATGTAACTCATAGTCGTCCTAGTTACTTCTTAAGATACATACCAAGTCGTACAAGTACGTAAATACTGCTTGGATGCAATGAAGAAAAGTATGTGTTCATTTTATTACCTGCACGATGTGGCAAGATCTTCGTGAGAATTTATTTTACTATGTCTTTCGTACGTTCGTTATTTAGCCCACAACCTAAAAATGTCCACATTTAGCTGCGTCTGCTGATTAGGTAGACATGCCTTCGTCCAATGTAAAAGTATGTTCATACATATTGAACACTTGTGTGTGGTTATTTCACAAAACTTTCTTCGTCGTCGTGGTTTTTATTGTCTTTTTTCTGAGTTTTTAATGCAGCTCTTCTTTTATCCGAGACACGTTTCCATAAAATGCAATAAAAAGTTTATCGAATGAAACAGTTAACTTCGTTCTTATTATTTTTGTTGTCAATCAAGCGTCTATTAAATGTTGTGTTTGTAGGTTGCTTGGCAGTTATTTGTATTAGTTACCTGTTGTTGTTGCTGTTCAGGTGTAAATTAGTTTCCGTATGTGGGTTGGTCATCGTCTTGGATTCAAAAATGTTTTTCCCATGGTTTTTAATTAATATTAACTTTCAGAAACCTGCTAAGTGTTTAAAAAAAGAATAATTCAAAGCTTGTGCGAATAAAACATGTGGTAGATTTTATTTATTGAGTAGAGCTAATAAATTTTTTTTAGCACAAAAAGTTATGAAATTAAATTCGAGCATTTTCGTAAATACATCGCTGCCCCTTTTAATGGCATACAAGTTCTCTGAAAATATTTTTTAAAGAAGTAACCCTGCAGGAAATCGAACTTCCACAAGTCTAGTCACTTGACCGGTCCCCAAGTGAAGAGGACCAGTCCGAGTTCTAACACTGCCTATGAAGTGGACCAGTCACTTTTACATGGGGATGGCCTAGGGTGGGGTTAATTGATACTTTGTATACAACTTGTGACCGGCCACTGAACTATCCCATAGGGATCTACTCCGTGTAGAATAACATAAATTATTTATAGTAAATGTTATTCCGACATTTAAATGTAACATGACATCTCAACATTTTTTGAGATTCGACAACCTCGTGAATGACAGGCTTGAACACTACTATAAATAACAATTAAGCTTAGGTTAATATCTAAATGCAGTTACAAGACTGGTTCCAGAGTCATATTGGACAACAATATATTTACAATATATTTACAATATATTTACAATATATTTACTATTGGATTTTTACTCACATTTTCTCAAGTTATGGGACGAGTACGTTTGGATCAATTGTCACCAAATTTTCTGTAGGAAATACTCAGAAAATTAATGCCTACTACTATTATTAGGTGTTACTTTCTTTAGGAAATGGATAATGATAGAGAAGACAGGTAGTGAAGTAAGAGATTGAGGAATGCCTAATTTTTTTTACAACTCTGCTTTTTGAAGGTTTTTAATAATGCAGAAATTCAGGGCATCTGGTTTAATGAGGCGTATTAAATTAAATTCAAGCTAAGTAGCTTGTTGTTTATTTTACTTCGCCGATGATTTTGCTAAACAATACCGACGAAGGAGGGCGATCTGATGTTGCATTGTGACTGGAATCTGCTGAAGTTTGTATAGTTTAGCGACCAGTGAGTATGTCTTCATGACTTGTACTTTACTACAACAACTGACAAGTTGACAGCATTGTAGTCATCGCCAGAATAAGATGAAGTATTCTAGGACATTTAAATTTCCACTTGTAGGACAGCGATCCATTTACAAACAGGCCAGGTCTTTAATTACAAAGGATTTATCTGTTGATTTTTTGTATATCTTATCTTTTAACTGTGGGAAGGATAATTGCTTAGCCGTGGAATAATATATAAGGCAATTTGTTATAATACCTTAAGCCGACTAAAGGATATTTAGCTTTATTATACCGCATGACCCAGTTGAGAGTTGCGATGGTTGCAATTCTACACACATATTCAAAGAAAGAATAAGACGAAAGCAACACCTTTTGTTAGAGCCTTCTAATATCTTAGTGATTGCGTAGTAACTTCCGAAAACCACTACTTTGCTTAAGTCGACTTAAGACATTATTACATAATGGCACAGATATTAAGCGGCTTTCACCTACATTTAAATCTTTAGAAAAAGAAATTATTTATTTAATTTTAACACAGATTTAAAATTGTTTTCTTAATAACAATTATCTGATGAAACAAATATACAAAATGTTATCTTATGGTAACAGTGCATTGGATACCAATTACTTTTATCTACAAACATAATAAAATCCCTTAATCAATTTTTTTCTCTTCATTTTATTTTTTTTGCTATTTTTCTTGCATATTTATCTAATTTACAAATTGTGCTATTGCGTCAAATCTGTTGTATTGCGTAAAATGTTATAAATGTAATAAATATGTCAATTCCTTTGGGTAAACTCTCACATATTTCTACGTGTAGTTACGATATTTGTTAGAGCCACAACAAAATTTTTTTAAACTATATTAAAATATTAAGCTATTATATTATGCTACTTAAGACACTGGTGTGAATACCTCAATTATTTTATTTATGGTTCTATCACGGTTCTCACCTAAATTTCAGTAAAGAATTTCATGTAAAAAGCTTTGTATACGCACTTCTTGAGAGAATAAAAATGTTTACATCTTCTTTGAGTTGTATGCAAATACAAAACTTAAAAATAGTTTTCAGCTTTTTTTGAGTTACGTCTTTGTTGCAAGAAAAGAGCGATATGCATAGATTCGGTGGCGGATTTATGTTTGATGTCTCCCTAGGCCCCGTAAGATATACCGCCCTTTTTGCTCTATGAAGAAAATATTATTAGAATTATATATGCAATTTATAAATATTTAAATTACACGGTGCAACAATAAAAAATCCGCATGGTCCTCACAGTAAGGTTTCGATAGTACTACCATATACTCAGTTTGGCGATTTTGGATATAAATTATTTTATGGCCTACCAAGGATTTTGAAATTCAGTGACCCTTGAAAAAAGACGTCATCAGCTTATGTCCAACAAGTAATTCAGGCTTGTATGTAGCTAAGAGTTCACCGCGCAAATCTTATAAACATTTTTTGCCAAAAAATTAGTTTCTTCGTGCACTTTTTTTTCGCAAAAGAAAAAAATTTGATCACTTTTTTCAGAATTGCTTACAAATTGCTTACAGGGACTGCTAATTCTTGGCTAACAATATTTGGCAAGGTTGTAGCTACGGTAAGTCTGAACAAATTTTGTGAACATATCAATATAATGTGAACGTATCTAGGCACCCTTAATACGTCATTAAGGCCACTACTCGAAAGCAAAGCTCTTTGCTTTTTAAAATTTTTTTTTTAATCAATTGCGCTCTAAATTTGCAGATATGTTTTATAACTTGTTGCATAATTTTATTGAAGATAAAATTGTATAAGATTAGTCAGGTGACAAATATCGATTTCAAGAACGGTGTTTAATTTTACGAAACAATTAAGAGTGTAAATTTCTCATTTAAGCAAATCGACTAAACTGTATTCTCAATTGGATATTGAAATCCTCGTGTTTGCTGCAGTTAATTACAGTTCTATATCCCAATTCCAACTAAAAATAAAATCCATATTTGTTTTTGTATTTTTTGTTAAATTTTTCATATTTATTTTATTTATAACTTTTGTATTCTGTAATATTTTTTATTATAATTTTGCTTAATTTTTCTTTGCAACTTTACAAAAACTTATTTGTTTTATACATCTAAAGAACAGTAATTTTACCAAAAACAAAATGTACATAAAAAAGGAAAGTTATTAAGAAATCTTCTATCTGGTAAGTAAAACTTGTATCATACAATTTATACATAAAGAAAAAAAATTATAAGAACAAATAATTGTTGTTGTTATTATTTAATTATTGTTGTTATTATTAAGTTAATTAATATATGCTACAGATCACAGAAAATATACAAAAAAATTACGAGTATATTTATGTATATAAAAACACTTTAATTTAAAAGTAAAAAACAAAGTTTTAATAAAAGGAAAACATTTAGTGCAAATCAAAAAAAAATATATGTATATATGGATATAAAAAATTAATAGGAAACTCTTAAAAAATATATTAATAATAACTACCTACAATTATTGCAGTTTTTTTTTCAATTAAATATTTCCAGCAAGAAAAATAAATTTTTATAATTTCAATGCTCTTCCACGGGTTGCACAGATACGTTCGAAAATCGACATTTCGTTTCCTACAGGCTGGAGCTCTATTCGAGGTTGTGAAAAAATTTTCAGTACCATTGATTATTTTGCATGAAAACTTTGACATGTACTAAATGTAGCCTAACTCGCGGTTTTTTTATCAATTTCTCGCTTTTATTGCTTGAAATTATGCAACATTGTTAAAATTCCGTACGGAAAATGCACTGCTCATGTTGTTTCGCAGCTAAAATAAAATGATGCCAGATTAATTTTGCATGGAAAAACATGATGCCAAATAGATTTTACGGGTTTCCGCAAGAAGAAAAGAGTAGTAATTTTTCGAATTTATTTCGTAAATATTTCTTACCAATTACTTTAATATGTAGTTTGACAGCATTTCTCCCGAAATTGGGAACAGAGTACCAGGCTTAAAGGGCAAAATTACTTAAGTAACATTTCAGAGTAAAATGGAAAAAGTTGCTTTGCTAAAATTTAACATATTAAGGTTAGTTACAACTTTTAATAATTCTTAACTTGCACTTTCTCTTTCAGAAAGTTTGATTTTATTATATATTTACTAAGATACGATGGAATTTATAAGAAAAATCTGATTTAAAATTTTTGTTAGTTAAGGCGTTTTGCGTTTTACGTAAATATTTGTCGACATCACCTCAACATGATTGTAGAAAATTGGTACTTGTCTATTTGTTATACATAGGCTTTGACTACAACTGTCAGCAACTTATTGTTTGCTAAGGCCTAAAAGCTATCAATTAATTATTTGCGAACAATTTTGGTTATAAGTGTAATTTTGTTAAATAATTAGTTTATTAAAGTATATATGTACATATGAATAAAAAAAATTCAAAATTTGTGGATTTTTATTATTTTTTTCACCAACGATGAATTACAAGCCATCTTGTTTAAACTACCGCTTATCTTCCAACAAAATAAGAGCATATCAAAATACAAATAGAATAAAAGTAGCACTGAACTTGAACAAAATTTATGTATTTTGTAGAACTGAAGTACAACAACCATGTAGTGTTGAAGTTGTAGGGCAATATAAATGTAGCAAAATTATTAATAATTTAAAAAATATTTTGAAATTTAATTTCCTTTGAAATATACATATATTACTCATTTACTTGAACAAGGCTATAATTCAAAACACTAGTTTTGGAATAAACAAATGTTTTCAATCCACACACAGCTTATTGGAAAAAGAATATATTATTTTTCTCTCAACAGTTAGGTATGCAAAATAATTATATATAATTTTTACAGAATGTAAACAACGAAATGAAGATTAATTTTGCATTCTTAACTCAAAATCTTATTTTTGGAGTTAAGACGTTGTTCAAGTAAATGGGTGATAAGTAACCGTTTTCAAGTTAACAACGACTAAGATTCTGCTGCTCACAGACATCCGTTTTCCTTTTCCTCTACAATTCAGATTTAGCTTTCATTTTGATATTTTACTTCACAACAGACCATAAACACAAACATTGCTGCAGCGGAAAGCTTTTCAACACTTGCAGTGATTTTTTTATGGCGAAAATAACTTACAAGAATTTTTTTTGGAGTATGAAAGCTGCACTGCACAGTGCGTACTGTTGTACATTAGTGAAGTTTAACACTTTAATCTAAACCAGTTCAAATTGCACTAGTCCTATAACCAATTATTAAAAAAAAAATGTTGTTAATCAATTACAATTAAAATTAATAGGACAAAGTTTATTAAACATGCATAATCATATATTGCTTTGCATTAAGAAAAACTTAAAATTATATAAAAAATTCAATGAAAACAAACTTTAAACTTTTTTTTTCTCTTTTAAATTATTAAAGCTATGCCAAGTTAAATTTTACAATTTTACTTACGAATGAAACGCTATTGATTTTTGTTCCACACGAACTTACAACAAATTATTTTCATGAAATTTCCAATTATTTTCAATAATTAATTAAGCATAAAATTATTATTTTTTTTTTAATTTAAACTATTAATTTTCAATTTCTGCTTATAATACACTAAATCTAAAGTTACGAATACAATATTAAAATTTAAGTTATTATTAGTTAATTTCTTGAAGCTAAAAAATATAATTAAAAGGCTGCTTACTTCTAATTTTTGTTCAAAAGGAATTCGAGAAATGTTCTTTGATTGCTCTGAATTTCAAGTGCCATAATAACAAAAACAAATAACACCTAAATAAAATGGATAATGTTTTTGCCATACGACTAATATCTAAGTATAATAATGTATGTACAATATGTATGAAGTTTAGTTAGGATCTATATAACAAAATTAAAGCAGCCTTTTTAAATATAAATCAGGATTTATCATTTTTGTTTAATTAAATGAGGAATTTATGGTTTTTTTATTAATTAATTAAATTATTACTTTACATGAATATCTAACACGATGACTGCCGGCTATTGAACTCTTTTTCAGGGTTTATCTGTAATTAAAAGATAAAAAAGAGAGAAAATTACAAAATTAGTTTTTAATAAAAATCTTGTTTTAAACTTAAAGGAAAGTATGTACAATTAAGTGTTTGTGTGTGTTGCTTTTTGCATGGAATTTAAATCGACTTTTATAGAAATTTTTTGTTAAGTAACAATTTCCTATTAATTGCACGTGTTCATTAATTGTTTGTTTTTAAATAAAATTATCGCGTTTTTGTGTAGCTGTTTTATTATTTCGTAATTTTATTGTTTTTTTTTAATCATGAAAATAAGACCCGCTACATCAGGTATTTTTTTGTATTAAGGAATTTGAAAACATATAAACTGAAATAAATACTTTGACCCATAGTTTTTTACTTAATATTTAAGTACGTAATTATCTTAGTTGTACTTAGATTTAAGTTGTGTTTAAATATGGTTTTATTTTTTCAGTGGTTAATTAAAGTTTTTACTAAATTCCCTTGAAAGTACGGAAGCACTAAACAATTTCCAAATAGTATGGAAAGCTTAATAAGCAACAGCTGTTTTAAATAAACAAAAAAGTTAGGTTAAATTGCACAAAATCAGATTTTATGAACCCAAACGAGCACCAGAATGCATTTTTCTATTTGTTTATTGCATGATATGAAGCTATGTGTTGTATATGATATACATATATTTATGAAAATTAAATGGAATTTCTTTTAATACAACCACATGATATGAAAAATATGATATGCTCGTAAAACTTAAGCATGACTTTAATACACAAGATCGAGCATTTAAGTATTATTTAAATATGACTTAAAAACACAATTTCATATTTAAATAGAACTTAAAAATAATTACAATTTGATTTTCAACTCAAAAATTAGCCCTAAGTCATGAAGTAAATTTTTCCTTGTAAATAGTTGGCACTAAAATCATGCAGATTTGCAATAACGTAAATGCCATAAAAAAGTTCAAAAAAAGTGTCGCTTAAGGTATTTTAGCGGTTATGACTTGATATGTCAATCTATGGAATTACCTTAATTAGGAATAAAATCAAACTTGGCTAATATAACATTTCATTGAATTTACTGATTATTAATGAAAACCTGTTTGATTCAGACATGTATTTATTTATTTATTTAAACAGTTTGCAAGCATATTGGATTCTATAAAATTGTCTATTAATGATATGAAACGATATGTATGAAACTATTTAACTTAATAAATACATGTCTGCATCAAACAGTTTGTCATTAGTAATTAGGGGTTACGCTATTTTATGCTTGTGTGGTATATGGCACACAGATGTAAGACCTAAGTCATACGGATGTTTGCTTCGCAAAATATTTTCCTTAAAAAAAAAATTACAAAATTGTATACTGACACAACCACAACGCTAGAAGTGGCGATCATAATTTAAGGGAAAGGGAACACTGTTCACGTGAACTTTTATTCCCGATAAAGGTGATTTTATAAATCTTAAAAAAAAACTTCAGTAAATATTTAATAACTATTAAACCAATTCACAGTAATCGAGACTGTTACAACTCGAAATTAAAATGCTGCATAATGTAAATATATTTTTTGATATGTTCAAATGTAACCTACTAAAAATATCGACCCAAAATGGCATACCTAAGACCACTTTCATAATTAAGGGCACATACATACATACATATAAGCTCTCCCTTTAAAAAAATATTTTAAGTTTCAGTAGCGTGCTTGCCAGTCACATATGCCGTTATTTCAAATTGCATTTTATAAATGCTGACGTTTTCAATATATCAATGTGGTATATTTGTTCTAACAAAAAAAGTTTTAGCTTTTTGCTTTATTGCTGCTAATTTTAGTAGAAATATTCCGTATTTAACTACAAAAAATCCAAACATTTAAAAATACATAACAGTACAAAGTTCTTGGAAAATGGCGCTAAACTTATGCGAAATAAACTTGTAGAAATCAATGGCGTTTAAGTGTTTAGAAAATGAATATGTACCCTCAAATATTATTATTGTAAGCAATGAAAATAAATTTTTTTAACTTAATAAGCAGTCTGTTTTTCAAATACTCTTAGAATTTATTTAATATATGTATGTTTAAAATAGAGAGAATTAAAAACGTTATACGGATATACATACATATGTATGTATTTATGTACTTAGAAAGCAAGTAAAAAAGTATTCCAAGTGTTAATCATCCTGAATTTTGTCAAAACGCAATCAGTATTTTTTACAAAACGCCCTTTCAAATACATGTGTAAATGATTATATTGTCATAGAAATTCCAAAATTTTATAACTACAATTTTATAGGAAATCCTTTAAAAGCCTGTGCGACAAAAGCTTTTGGGTAAGGTTGCAAATTAAGGCATTCAATATGGAGGAAATTTTTAAAATTGGTTGCTTGATTTGCATGAGTGCTTGTTACTTACGAGCAATCAAGTAGAGATTCCGTTCTGCCTCTACTCGTCCTAATGCTAAACTTTGAGAAAAAGTCTGGATCGAATGCTAGATCCAGCGATCACTGCTGTTAGATCCACCCCACTCGGCTTAAGTACCGAATAAGGTCCCCTACACTAATCTGTGATACCTCCGATTTGCTGTTTAGTATGCGTTTTTCTTGAAATAATGTAACGCGTGGTCTTCAATGTCAGTCAACCCACAGAGCAGGTACTAAGCGGTCTCTTCCAAGTCCTGTTCTTGACAGCTGCAACAGAATGTATTATAGGGAAGACTTAGCCTAATAGCAGGTTTGTCGATTGTTTAGTACCCCATCAATAACACGACCAATCACAAGATTCTCGTGCTATGTTTACTGTTTGCACTGTTAATTGTGGAGGCATGGCCACATTTTCTCTGCGACTCTACACATACTCCGCCTATGTTATCTATCTTCTGAAGATAGTGTCTGACAATATTACTTTTAATGCTACTAAACGCCTTTGTGACTGATATTGCGTTGGCCAGTTCATGCTTCGGCTCCTTACGATGAAGTTACTATGCCTAGGAATCAAGATAAAAGTGGTGTAAGGCTCAATGCACATCCTTGTATCGATTGCCTTGAGGACTTTACAAGTGATTTTAGTGCAAGAAGTGCTGCCTGCCTTTGGAAAAAAAATTGCCGATTCCCCTTCCCACGGAAAGCTCACTGCAATAAATTCATAAGTAATTATAAGTCAAAATGGCATTATTAATTAATTCGTTCTTGAATAAGTCTATATGGCTTTATTACCAATGCAGTGTGGTGCAGTTATGTAATTATATTTCAATTAGTTGAGAAATAAGGCGAATTTACCTTATTACTTATGACTTTATTTCAGTGAGCCGACGAAAATCGGTACATTGTACCGATCGTGTGATATAGGCTTAAGATAAGCTTCACCATCAGGAAGATGGTATGATAGCTATACGCTAAGGTCAATTGTTATTAATTATGGCAATTACAACAACGGTTGTCTTTTTTTTGTGAAAATGAATCATCTGTAGATACTGTTGAAATATAATTGCGGGAAGCAGGACACATTGTTCTTTTAGATATTGTTGTCATGAGATTTATGTATAAACAGATTGCATTTCTAAAAGAAATCACTAAAATTTTAAGAATTATTAAAAACTAGAGCTTTGGTGATATACTGCAAGCAACTTTTTAATTTTTTTTAGTTTTAGATTAAACTTAAACAAAAAATGTACTCAATCTTCTTTTTTTTTGTTTTTGGTAAAGCTATTTATAGAACTTTTGTTATCGCAAGTTTTAATAAAAGTCTGCTTAAATAAACTTATATTTTCTGTTTTGTGAAAAATTATGATGAACTTCGGGTGTTTTAGTGAACAAACTTTCTGTATATTTTGTATAGATAACAGATATAAAGAGACGAGCCCTCAGGCAAATAATCCCAATAATTTAATTTACGTGTTATCTGCATTGAGTAGGAGAATGGTGTAGTGAGAGGGCAGATTGCGAAGTGCAAATTCTTAATTCTTTTAAAATTCCTTTATTGCATGATTTTATAAATTTTTAGGTAAGCTATTCATTGCCTTCAGTGTAAAGTAGCCACAGGGTTCTGTGCAGTGCAGCAGTATTGTGTAGCAGAATCATTTCGATGACATACCATAATCAAAATTGTCCGAACTTGTTTCATTTTCAGTTTAAAAACAAAATGAAAAAAAAAATACAAGTGGTATAACCGTATTTCGAAGCCAGTTCTTTTGATGGTTACATTTTCGATTTTCATTTTTTTGCTTTTTTGTAAGCAGAAACAAAATTATTGTAATTCTACAACTAGAAAAAATATGTAAAAAAATTTACAAATGATCTATTTGGACATTATTTGTGTTTTTGGAAATACAACGACTATAGAATATTAGTTTATTTGTATAATGCCCCTATTACGCTTTACAACTCAACTAAATTTAGTTGAAATTTTAAGAACTTAACTTTAAAAAAACTTAACTGTTTTTTGGTATTCTGATTAAAACATTATTTTAGTTATATTCGAAATAATGCTCGAACAGAAAATTTTCTTGAATATTTTTAGTTTTGGCCTTGTATTTTTTTAGATTTCATGTTTTATGAAGGTGGCAACAATATTGATTGAAAAAAGGGATTGGTTCGGGTCTGGAATAATGAAGCAAAACAAATACAATAAGCGAAATAAAAACCAAAACTGATAAAAACCAGCTGTCTCATGGTGAAAAAAGTTGAAAATGAATGAAAATTTGAAAACTACAACTCAACTATCAATGTAGTTGTAAATCATAATAGGGGCCCAATTTTGTTGAATGGAGTACTAATTATATTTTTGTGTAAACTACCACATTCGTTTCTGCAAGCGAATAATGTTTAATTAATTTTTCCCCGGACATTTTTTCTCCCCGAATTGGGCAAAAAAAAGGAAACAACTCGTATTAGAACAAAAGAAGAAAGTGAAAAGGCTCTCACAAAATTTTTGTTCATGACTGGGCTGCCTTCGTTTAGATTTATGTGTCGTAGATTGAAAACCATTAAATACATGAAGAAAAGTATAAAAGTTCTAGTACTAGATTTTGTCTGAAGCTACTTAAAATCTAGCATTACTTAGTAATGCAACTATCGTTTTTTGTTTTTTTTTTTGATGTACTAAGAAAACTACAGATGAATTAATCTATTTTTGATGTGGATTTAAAATAGGCCGATGTGGGTGAGTGGTGAATTAGCTATATTGCAGTTGTTTGTTTGTAAAAAATTCCAGATTTTTAGAAGTGACAAAAAGATTTGATGTTGTAAGAATTATGCAAGTAAAATATATAAAAAAGTAGGTATTTTATATTTTTCAAAAAGACAGTGTTGCAAAAGAAATTTTCGCGGGCGTTAGAAATTTGTTCCGTAAACAAAAAAAAACAATTTGATAATTTTGAGTTTTTACTCTTTATGATTTAGAGTGGAATATTTACTTCTTTTTTTATCACAATATTAAACAAGATGCTTAAGTTAAGAATATAAACCAAAAGTAGATAAAGTTATGAAACATATTTGTTCTAAAGCAAAAATTTGTCATTCCAATGAGCAAGACAACAGATTTAAAAAAAAAACTTTCCTCAAAAAATTTGCATATCTTTTAATTTACATTGACGTAGTCTCAGACAACTTATGTATGTATGTATGTATATTAAGCTTTTGAAATGTTTTTTTTTTTTCATAAATTAAAAATTTATTGCTGATGATTTTATGAGTTAGGTCGCCTGGCGGGAGTACAGAAAACGCACCGCAAGCAACATGGTGTCTCAAGACAATGCAATGAAATTTTGAAGGAAAAAAATGCAATTTAAATTACAATATGGTATATAAATATGTAAATGTATGTGCAGTAAACAGAATGAATAAATTTCACTCATGTATGATTACGGGTAATATCTACATATGTACATACATATGCATATATACACGTATGTACATGGTATTTGCACGCATATGTAAGATGTAACATATGTGTATGTATGTATGTACATATATTTGTACAGTGAAACCTCTCATAACCGGTTTTTTCGATTGTTAAAGGAGTCCCCTTAAGGGAGAGGTACATATTCTTTTATTTGAATTTTGATCCGGTTATGGGAGGTGATTGTTATGAGAGGTTTCACTGTATGTACATATGTACGACGTTGTATAATGTATTTTTAAATGTAGTACATGTCCGCTACGAGTAAATACAAATTTAACAAAGCATGAAATGAGGTCATGTGAGTAAATATTATGATTTGTATTTTGTTTTGATTTAGGCGATGCGAAAGGTGATAAATTTAATTTATACGAGAATTAAATAAAATTGTGTTAAAAATTTCATTCGTTAAAAACAAATTATTTGCATTTATTTTCAAATTTTTGATATAAGTATATTTTTTGATGAAATACAGAAATCATGTCACCGAGGTGACAGCGCATGGAAGCTTCATAATACATATGTACATATGTATGTACTGTAATATCTTTTTGCCAAAAAGTTTTTTTTACATTATTTGCGAGCACCAAATGATACCAAATGCTTCATGTTGTTTGATTGTTTACTGGTCATTTCTAAGTATCAAGACATTTGTTTCAGTTGTGTGTCTTGCCAACATTGTTGTTTAGCGTTGTTTTTAGAATATTTCATTGTAGTAAAGCTTTTGAAAAATCTCTCATGTCTTGAAAGGTCTTATAAATAGTCTTTTGTAGGACATTAATGTGCGTGTAAATACACTCTTGATAATATGATAAGAACCACTTGAATTTCTATTTTTAGTAGACCATATCTTTTTAAATATTTTAACGACAACTGAAATTTCGCTACCATCGGAAAGTGCATGTTCTTAAGATAGATTTAAAAAATGTCAAACACTAAATTAAATTTTAATGCAAATGTAGTCAAAATAAAATAAATTGTATTTCTTTATTTCAAAATTGACTTAACTCTAAATAACTTACAGGCTTATCATTTCATGCATTTAAAATCACGTTTCATGTACATAAAATATGCAGTAAAAATATGTATTTAAACTAATAAAATATGCATTATCAAATTTTTTTCACCATTTAAGAACATTAGAAACTTAAAAAAATCAGTTTCATTGCTTTCCTAGCAAACATTTTGACATTAAAAACTTAAAAAAAAATATAAAAAGTCAGCTTCAATGGTTTTTTAACAAATATTTTGTCAAAACATATGGAATACAAAATATGAGTAAGGTTCAGTCGAACTTTTATTTACGTACATTAATGAATAAATGTTTCTTTTTAAATTGTCAAAGGTAAGTCTTTGACGATTTTTTCTGAAAAAAATTTTATGTAATAAAAATTAAGGTACATATTTATTGGTACTCATTTACATGCTGCTATTTTGTTTGTGGAATATTCAATTTCTAAGTTTTCGTTGTTAGAACTATTTTGATACAATTTGTTGCATATATTTTAATTTATTTCTTATCACATCTGTAATTAATTCAACTTGAGGTATTAAAGTAACGAAAGCCTCTAATTGGTATATAGTGTGAACAAGAAAGCAATACTATGTGTGCACAAATGTCAATTTAGGCAGAAGGCTGTCGGATACTATATTTCAATTAATAAAAGTAAGGAAATTTTAAAGTAAAAAAAAAACTTGCCCCATACGCAAAAACTAACGTGTGCTTCAAGTGTACGTTAAAACCAGTTTCTGTATGTAAATTTTGTTTCAACGTTAAGTTCAAACACACTTTAATAGAAACATAGTACAGCCTTCTGCCACGTCCACCATTTAGTTACTGTAGAATGTATCCGTATCGTATCTCTGGATATTTTTCATTGAAGGCTTTCTTTAATTTTCAATGGTATTGATATTTTCACTTAAGGCAAGGTATTGAACTTTGAGTCCTACGGTGTTTTTGAATATCGATTCATATCACAAAAAAAGCATCGTAAATTTTTCTCATTTTCTCCTTTTTTGTTCTTACACAATCGTAAAAACTGCAGATCTTATATACTTTTAAACTAGTAAAAAACCAAAATTAGATTTTTGTAGCATGAAAAAACTAAAAAATTTATTAAAAATATAAATTTTTGACGAAATATACAAAAACTAGTATTTATTATAATATATGCAAAAATATGCACTAACAAATCGATGCCATTTTGTCTCAAATTTATTGATTCGCAAAGATATTTTATTTACGTTGATCTACGACCAACGAAAGAACACATGTAGTTACATGAAAATCCTTTCCCTACTTATCATGAATAAAATTTCACATGGAAATTTCCGAACGTGTGAACAATTGGTGTCAAAAAACTTCATAAGATTGCGAAATATTTTGACAATTTATGAATACGCTTTTAATTTTATTCGCATTATATACATATATATATATGTTCCTTTCACTGCTCGAGGGAGCTTAGGGCCATAATTTTATTCGCATTGATGATAGAAAATTAAAATTTATGTGAACGAAAAATTTCAGTCGGAATTTTTCACATGTGGAATTCATGATAAGCCTGATTGTTTATTAAAAAAATTACTTATGTATATTCAACGCAAAAGTAGTTCGGTTATAGCTAGATATATGAAGTTAACTTTAAGTTAGTTGGCAAGTAATGCAGAGTTGGATAAATGATTAGCGGCTACGACATCGCAATGTTAAAACAGCCAGTTGCCTTCATTGAAAGGTAATCCCAGTGTCAACCAGAATTAGTTGCGAAGCTTAATTGAAGCCAGTTTAAAGTTAATTGAGTTTCCGACACGGTATGTACTAGGTATCTATGTACATATATATGTATATGTAGTTACCTATCGAATGAGAAGAGACCACTTGGTTCTGGAACTAGCTAGTCCAAATAGACCAGTCACTTACACAGAAAAAAGTGTTCACCAATTAATATTTTCAATTAATAATTTAATTGTATTAATTAAATTAATTTGTATTATCAAATTGTTTGTAAGTGAAAATTCAATTAATTTTTTAATTGATACTACAAATATTTTAATTAATAGGTATTAAAAAATCATTCATATTATTTTTTTTGTGTACAATAACATATGTACATATGTATGTATGTAGATACATATGATGTGAGCATAAAAAGAACTTTATGAATACCCAAAAACTTTGTCGGTTTTAATTTTTAAGACACTATAGGAATTTTTGTAAACATTTTGCCTATTCTTGTGTAATACGTATATGTACATATGTATGTATGTATATGAAAGATTGTTAGCTGTTTCACACCCGCGATCTTATAAATAACAGTAACTAACATTGTTATAGGTACTCATATATGTATATGTATGTATTTACATACATACATACACAAATACATATGCATGTATGAATATGTAGTATTTATGAATATGTACATATTTTGAAAAGAAGCACTTTTAAATTTTTTTAAATGTAATATTATAAAAGAAAATAGCATTGTTTTCTGTCCATACATCTTTCGTGTTGTACCTATCTTGTTTTTTATGTATGTATAATTTTTGTGCTTTTTGTTAAATTTCACAATAAATTATAATTTAACTTGTTGCTGTTGTTATTGTTTTTTATTTTTATACATATACTTCTTTCTATGTTGAACACCTGCAAATACTTAAATTTATTTCATTTTCGCTTTTTTATATACATACAAACATACATACATGCTGTTGTATTATATTTTGTTGTTTAGTAGTAAATGAAAAAACATCACGCAACTTTAACAAAAAAAACAATAATAAAAATTAATTTTGAAAAAACGAGACTAAATTTTTTTAAAACAGCATTTTATCATCTCACTAAAAAAAAACAAACACACACGCATACAACACGACCATCGCCGTCTTCATCGCCATGACGATGATCAACAAAAGTTTTTATTTTTGGTTTTTTTATGATAAAAGATCATCATCTTCATTGTCGACATTCACACGCTTTTAGTATGCATAAAAAACGCAATAATAATAAATTTAAGTGAACTATTCATTCGTTGGTCACTTACTCACCTAAAGTGTATACTTGGTTAAGGGCAGGGTATTAACAGTCTACGAAAATTAAAAAAAAAATACATGTACATATGTACTTATATCTTAAAGCTTTTTACTAAAAGTACTCAGGAATTTTTAATAATTTTGTTTGCCTTTTCTTCATTCTCAAACTTCATATTGCTCGATTTGATAATAAACTGTGATAGTCCGCCCTGCCATTAACATTTGCCTCAAATGATTTGTTAAATCTTAATTTTTGTAGATTGTTTTATTTTTTGGTTTTTCAAGTATTCATCATGTTTTTTTTGCTCCTCTCTTCCCTTAAAAGGTTATCAATTGTTTTTTTTCCTGCTATACTATATTTCTTCTGATTTTTTTATTTATACATATATAATTTTGCCGCTTTTTTGAATATTGTTGAATTTCAAGTTTAACAATTTATAAATATTTTAGGTGAAATCTGGTTTTCCTGCTGTTGTGTTAATTATTTATGTTATAGGATTTCTACAAAGATTTATACTGTCGTTTTGTTTTTCTTTTTTTCTGTCTTCTTAATTCTTTTTATTTGTACTATTGAACGCCAACAGGTGCGGAATAAATATTTTATAGATTTTGCTTAATTAATTTTTACAGGTTCTTCTACTCGTTTTAAAAATAACTGGATATACATACATAGTTAGAATTCACTAAAAGATGGGTTAATATTTTGTGTTGAGACACAAGTTACACGTTAGACAATCTTATGATTTATAAGCATTCAATTTAGTAAAAACTTTAAAATTTTCGAGCTTAAAAAAATAAAGTGTTAAGAAATGCTAATAACAAACTTTATATGTAATTTGTCTCGCTTTAAGTTGTGTAAACTTGGGGTTTATTAATTTGTCATTAACTCTATTAAGATACTTATTTGGCCTTTTCAATAGGGAAAACAAAGAATGTCCAATGCTTTTAGTATATTGAAATTGTCACACAAGTCTAATCATTAAAAATGTTTGTATCATAACCAAATAATCTTTTTAGGGGAATTTTCAGCTAATTTAAAAATTAGTTTAATCCAACTTTAGTTGTGTTTGATGTTTTTGTGTTGTTGTTTAAAAAAAATTCAAAATAAATTTAAATGTCAAAATGTTATCAAAATAGCGAGGATTTTTTTGTAGATAATGGTGCCTTATCGTTGTTCGCGTACTTGGATTTCAGCTGTGACATTTTGGTTCCAGATTAAAGAATATTAAAAAACGTCGTAGTCAAATTCGAAATACGCCAACCCTCGATAAGGCGAAATAATCCAAATTTGCTGTTTTCAATATTTACAAGTGAAATACGTATTTTGTGTGTTTTATGGAAAATCGCTAAATAAACTACACTATAAAAAAATACTCTCAGGGCTAATGTCTTACTAATTATTTAAACTTAGTTAAATATACCTTTGAGTCAACCAAGAAACAAATTGAAATGGGGTTTAAACGCCCATGCTGTTTTTCAGTAATGGATTAATAGTTGTCAATTTACCTAGAAATGCCATACTTTGTTTTCAATATAAATGTGACATTCTTGAAAATATTTTAGGTAAATGGTACAGTTCTTTCTAGAATAAGTTCCGCAAAGTTTAAAAAAAAACTTGTCTGCAGGGCAGCACTTAAAAAGCGATGTGACAATTCTTTAAATTTATTTAAGACAAAACTTCAATAACTAAATTCTGAATTTTTTGAAAATAAGCATATAAATAATATGGACTTAAAAAATAATAAAAATGATTTGGAAGTGTTTTTATCTCTTCTGATTTTTATCCTATCCAAGTTATTCTGGTTTCATAATAACTAAAATCTTCGCCGTCACAACGAACATCCATTTTATTTATGTATGAATATACATATTTTTAAAGTTATTATTTATCAAAATTTTTACTACAACCATTTTTTCCAATTGCGTAATATTTATTTCATATATTTATCATTTGACAGTTCTAACTTGAGTTTTTGTTCGATTATTAACTAGATAACCCTTATTTGAAAACCAACGTTCTAAGTTTAAACTACAGTTAACTGACAAGAAAAGTTTATCTTTATGTTAAAGAGTAGCTCCTAGAGTTTAGTTAAAAATTTTAAATAAAACTGAATTTACATAATGAAATTTTTCATCAAATCTTTAGCAAGAGACTTCTTGGATTAGTACAAAAAAAACGTGTAAAATTAGCAGAGAAAATTATTCTCAAAAAGTTCTCAAACATACAATTGTTTGAAATAAAATTTTGTTTCAGAAAATATTTTGCACTGTTCCAGTAAATTGATAGTCCCAACTTGTGTTTTATATAAATAAAAATCTGTATAGAGTGAAAACTTCTAGTTCATACAATTAATGTAATAAGGAAAATTTGTTACAAGATTGATTAAAGAAGATTTCTGTTCAAATATGAAAATTGCATACTAAGCAGTTAAGTTCTTTTTTTAAATTCTTTTGTAATTACAGTAAAAAATTTCTTTGTGTTGAAGAATTTATTAATTGAAAAAAATTAGTTTTTTATAGAAATTATTACAAATGTTTGTAGTTGAGTTTACAAACTTATTTGTGGGAATTAAATTGAATAAATTAATATTCGATTCAGATAACTTTTTATCTTAATAGGTAAATAAATTTTTTTTGTGTTCAGTATTATTAATTTTTTTATAAATTTCTTATTAGTTTAGCGAGCTTTAAAAAAAACTTTTCAGTCATTCATTCGAAAAAATAAATAATAAATTTAATAAAATTATTTATTTATTAATTTAATAAAATTAAATAAGAATCACCACATAATCTAGCTGAAATTAAAATTTTAAATTAATTTAGTGCATCGATGAAAATCGATCGTTTTCCAAAAGTGGGTGTGAAGAATTTTTAGTCAATATTATATAATATTTCCAGGCCCATGGTCTGGAAAACGCATATCGTTTACAATTCTCATTTTCGCCAACCGCTAGAAGTTTTGCGTTTTGCAAACGCTTGTATGTATAAACTGAAATTATCTGATCTAATTTATTATAATGAATTTACAATCTAATACTTAATGATGTCAATTTTAAATTTAACTGTATTTTGTTTTTATTTTAATAAAAATCCTTTAACGTTTCTTCGCGAATTTAATTTAAAATATATGAAATAATAAAGATAAGTTTTTAGTTTATGACTTGTCTCTCTCAATTATTTACTCATGAGGAATACGTTAGTATTTTTTCTAATTAACACTTCTTTTGATTTAAATTTTTTTAAGTCAATAATTTCGGGCAAGAACAATGTAGGCAATTTAATATGAAATTTATTTAATGTTTTTTTTGAGTTTTTACAATTTAAGTTAAACATTTGTTAAAGCACTAATAATCCCAAATAATTATTTTTCTTATTCAGTAAAATATTTGTTATTAAAAATACATTGAAATTGATTATTGAAGTATATGATCCAGCAAACCCCTCAATGATAAATTTTAATGTGTTTTTAATAAAATAAATATTTTACTGTATAAGTAAAATAATAATTTGGGATTAGTAGTGCCATAACAAATTTTAAAATTAAACGTAATCAACAAGAGGGTATTATTACAAAATTTTTAAAATTTCACTTTTTGCCAGAAATCTACTAAAATGTCCATCTTCTGTAAAAGTTTAAACGTATTCCGATTACTCTTTTGTTCATAAAATTGGTTTTACTTTATGGTTTTAATTGGAAATGTGACTGTTTTTATGATAAATTTGCTAATTTTTTTCAGAGTTGTGACTCTTTTCAAGTCATAGATATTCTTCCCCAACAATTACAAGATTTTAAAATAAAAACAATTTAAAAATATATTTTCAAATGGAATTTGCTACTTTGATGTATTCGGATTTTCAAATACTTTTAATACGTAACCACAAACAGTTTTTTCGACTCTACTGAAAATTTTCTAATTTTTAATTAATACCCTCTTCTTGATTAAGTGCGATTTGTTTTTTATGTATTATTATGATAATACAGATATTTTCATTGCTGGAAAATTTTAGTAAATCGGTTCTTAGATCATGCTGAAAGGGTTTGCCTTTTTCAAACTGTAAGCGTTATGAAAATGCTGCGTTTTTCAGAAATTGGGCGATAGATAAACATTTCTAAAATATTAAAGATATTCGAAATTCATTAAATAAACAGAAAGAATAATATCATCACAATTTTGTTTAGTTTCGATGTCAAAACCGATTCACATCGCATGTCCCTTAAACTTTTTACACAATTTGATTTTTTTAATATGCATATACATATGTATGTGGTGGGTTATTAGAGAGTAAAAAAACTTTCTTTTTAAATAAAATAAAAACTACATTATTGTTATTTTTTTTAAAGAAGATTTGCATAATCCAGAAACTGCAGGTGGTTTGTTATTTTTAAATTTTTTTAAAAACATTTTCTTGATATTTTTCTACGCTGTTTTAAATTGAAGACTAATAAAATTGTTTGCCATCACATATTTCTAAAAAAATTATATATAAATTAATTCAAAAATATTTTGCATATTTTATGTAAATGTAATGTATATTTTCAGATGATGATTTCCAGAGCATGGCGAAATATCGAAAGAAAGAAATATATAACCAAAATTACCTCAAGCTTAAAACGATATTTTTTTTAATTGTTTTAAACAATAACGGTGGATCAAAAAAACTAGTATTGTAATTAATAAATAAAAAAATATACATATGTATATGTACAAGCTAGCAGAGATTTTGATATTTTAAATAAATATATACGAACGATGTTGTGTCTTAAAAAATACAATTGGCAACTTAAAGACTGTTTAGAGACTGTCTTCAGGTGTTTATCTTTTTATAAACTTCTGCATATTTCCTAGAACTAACTAAACTTATTTTCATAAGTTTTCTAAATTACAATAATGAATAAATTGCTTTTAGGTTAATCAAACTCAATCGCTATGCTGCCTTCGTTAACAAGTGATATGAAATCGTCTATTACCAAATTTGTTTTGTGCTTTTAGAAATGAAAAGAAAGTATAGATTTTTTTTATTCATGTAACAATTTTGTTTTATTGATTATTTGTAGCTTAATTATAAGTTTTAAATTTTATTTATGTATAAATATTTTGAACAAATCTTAATTACAAAAGGAAAATATCACATTTTTAAAATGTCTATTCATACCTATAAATCAGAGAAATTGTTGAAACTCTTATCAAAAAAAAGTAACAAATTTATATTTAATAGTTTGCTTATTTATTTTTTTCCTTTCATTAGAAAGAAAATAAGATTTCTGATCAGTATTGAAAAGGAAGAAAAAAAACTTAAGAAAATAAAACATTTTTTTTTCGAAATAGGTGGTACATAGTTACATTTTTTTACATTTTACAAAATTTTAGTTTTTAAATGATTTGCTTTAAAATTCTGCATTTACATACATATACATACATACATACACAAATATAACTTTATAAAGGTTTCGAAAACTTGTTGCTAAATGTTTCAAAACAAAATGTCATGTCATGTCAGTCCTGTTGACGTTTTAGTCTTAAAGCCTTTTCACGGCCAAAGGAGACAGACATTCGCAGGCATTTGTTTTTTTAGCAAACTTCTTTCCTTTTAATATGTGAATCAAAGAAGTTGTATTCCACATATTTTTTACAAAAAGTTTTTCCTTTATTCTCAGAAATGTGTTCGTTTTGTTTTATGTAGTGTAAGAGTGAATAGTTTTTACACAACCATATTCTTTTTACAATGATAACCTACCGTATGTGACATATTTGTGGCAGCAGCTGTTGTTGTTGATGTTGTTGTTGTGTTGTCTGCAGCTGATGATGAGGTTACAGCTGCTAAGGAAGAGTTGGCATTGGAGGTGGTAATGGAATTGGAGGTTGTGGTGTTATTGACTGCTGACACAATCATTTGTTGCTGTTGTTGTGTGGCAGGTAAAATGGTATTTGGTGTTTGACGATCAACCAAAGGCTGGCGTTGTACCGGACTAGATTGTTGCATGGAACCATTTAAACGTTCTTGTACAGTGTCATAAATTTCATCGTCTTCATCGTCATCGCCATCTTCGTCGTGACCATTGTGTGCAGCTGAGACTCTCTCTAAATTGGCGGTGAAATTTAAGGCAGCCGCTGCATCAAAATTACTAATTTCCGGATGAGTTTCTAATTCGGACTGTAAATCGCAAATGTAATCGATGACATGTTGTATGATTTCCAATTTGGATAGTTTGCGATTCTTGGGCATGAATGGTACCAAGTCCTTAAGTTTGGACAAATACATTTTCATTTCAGCATTTTCGCCATCGCCGCGATGGGGAGGATGGCGACTGATGCGACCGTTGGGATTAATGGCGGGCATGGAGGCACCAGTTTGACAGACGGCCGTTAAAGATTTCATTTTAGAAATTATCGCTTTACGTTCTTTTAGCAGAATTTTGAAGGCTGTTTATTCAAATCGTCAGAGTTGAAGGAAACACGTTTATTTTTATTTATTTATTTTTTTATAAATTAATTGCGAGGTTTTATTTTTTAAATAAATTTTTTAACTCAGTATTTTTCTTTGTTAACAAAATTTTCATAAGTTTGCATAAACACTTTTTAAGCCATAAAACTTATTGGTATTTTTTATTATTTCTTTAAAAAAAGAAATTTTTATATTTATTTCATGCACTTTTGATAATCCACCACTGTTGTTTAATTTGCTATAAATATCAGGTTGTAAACCGTAATCCGTTTATTAAGCGTTTGTGATTTTTTTTAAAAGCATAGATATTTTTTATATGAATAAATCTTGTTTTTTACAATTTATTTTATGATTTATTACACGAACTTTGCTTGCTTTCCTATGTTCTTTGCGCTTTGAGTAACAAACTCGTTATGAGCTCGTGCTGCTCAGAGCAGAGCCTTTTATACCTGCGCCAGCAAACTCCGCCTATCCGTGAGCATATTGCAAACATTTTTTTCTCTCTGCGATAAGTTTTTGTTAAGCGAAAGAGCGTAAAACAAACACACTGGGGAAGAGAATTTTTGGTTTCGGGTTGATAAATATTGTGTTCACGTTTGTGCATTATGATGGAAAAAAATCAATGCATTTTAGTTTCGTGGGAAATATATTTTTATTACATACCATTCGGTTTTCAGTTGTTATTTTTCTCAATATTTTTTCATTGTTTGTTGTGTTCAATAGATAAAAATTTACAGAAATGTGGGCCTCTTGTAAATGAGAAAAAAAAGTTGAAGTTGAGTATTTAATAGAGAATTTTTTTTGTAACGAAAGAGATAAGCTTAGGAAGACTTTCGTGTTGAGGGAAAATACAATATATTTTGATAAGTAAATTTTCAGAATTCGAAATTTTGTATGATGACACATGTATGAATTTGTTTAAGTTTGTACGTACATACATACTTATGTACATACATACATATGTATGAATGTACATGCGAAGGCGATACCAAAACTAAATAACCTAAAAAAGAAAACATACGTTTTGTTGGGAAAAATTTTCTTATTTGTCAACTCTATCTCCTTTTAGCTCGATACACTTTTACCAGCGATATTCAATAGCTTCGATATCTTATTTTTAGAGCTAGATAGTTCTAGCTCCTTTAAATAACCCAGAGGTAAGTTAGGTTAGGTTAGGTTCGCAGGTTGCTGAGAAGAGAAAGTAAGCTTCAGTTTACTTGGTAGCAAAGGGATAGTGCAAGTGGCAGATATAGGGAGCCCGGCTTGCCACCGAGACAAATGCATTTGTGTATGTGTGTTTATTTGTGTAAGAAACCGATTGGAAGTCAGCAGTTTAGTGCCGTTTCGGCCGGCTATGACTGAGAGAGAAGAGAAGATCAATTAATTTTTCAGATTTTACAACTTTGGTGTTGTGTGTTTTGTTAATTTTTATAGCATCGTTGCATCGTCTCTGGTGTTAAGTAGGCATATTAATTTAAGGTATATTTTATTAATAAATTTACTTCGCCGATGCCTAATTGCTACAAATATCAACGAACGAGAGTACAAATAGAGACCAACGCATATCAGAAAATCTATAATGTTGGTATGACTGGGTCTGGTCAGGGTTATCACTCAGGCTCTCTTTGTAGTTGGCTAACTACTTTCGCCAACAGCACCCACGCAAATTCAAAATTTCTACTACTGAAGGCCGGGGCACAATGAATCATTCATACGGTAAACTTCGACTTTTCAACTGACAGCTAAGTTGAATGGTTTCTTACGAGGTCTGTTACATTCAGTACGTGTCCGTCAACGCAAAGTACAAACATTGTTCAACTTTTAACTTTTTGCGTACGTTCAGTAGTTTGACAGTTATTGGTTGCTTTTTTTGTTATGTTTTTTGGTATGTGTTTGTGTTTTGTGGCAGAAAAATTAAATTAAACCAAAAAAAAATAAACGAAATAAAATAGTTGAATTTAATGAATAAATGGACAATCAACCTACAAATGCTTCCGTCAATAAAGTACATATTGTGGCAAACTTTTTGTGTCGCTGCGTTAATGTCAGTTGAAAAGGCGAAGTTTAACGTATGACAGATTCATTGTGCCCCGGCCTTGAGACATTTTTGCAGGTTTGAAGATAGAAAATAATCTGAGGTAGCTAAATCTGGCGAATAAAGTGAGTGGTGAAGTAATCCAAAGTATAGTTAATTTATTTTAGGGCTATCGTAATAATGGGTGTGTGAATCGGTGCGATGCCATGACGAAACAATACTTTCATTTCAACCAAATGTGGTATGTGTTTCTTTAATTCACGTATTAGCATAATATTCGCCATTGATTGTTGTTCCTTTTTGAAGATAATCAACCAAAATTGACTCAGATATAAATTCGTGGACCAATGGCTCATATATAGTTACGAATCACTTTTTAGAATTTTAAATGAATCAAGAAATATTAATACGAACAAGTTTAGAAGAATCTTGGTAAGGATTTTCCAAATTTTCCATAAATGACCAAGAGTTGGTAGAAGAAGTGCACGTTAACTACAAAAGCCAAAATACTGGGTTCAATCCCTGTATCCAACAGTCATTGAAATAACAACACCACATATTTTTCTGATGTTTATTAGTGTTCCTTTGTGTCAGTTGCTGTAGCAAAGTTCAAGTGATGAAGGCATAGTCACTGGTCACTGAATTATACCGACTTCAGCAGATACTAATCCCAATGTAACATCAGAGCACCCTACGTCGGTATTATGTAGCAAAATCATCTGCGAAGTAAAAAAAGAATTGAATACGCCTCATTTAACACCATAGACACTGCAACACTGCATTATTAAAAAAACGTGCAAAAAACAATAAAAGTAGGTATTCATTGCCAGAGTTACTTCTTATTAAAAAAAATCCGCAAGAGTTAGAAACAGAATTGCAAGTCTGAAAGGAGTAAAGAATACTTGATTATTTATTTTATTTTTAATTATTATTCCTTCCTTTTCAAAGAAACTCCTAGTTGAATAAATTTTCAGTTTATTCAAAGTGGTGAAAATTGCAAACTATGGTTTGAAGAGAAGAATACTAGAAGAAATACAAAATTGAGTCTCTCTAGCGTGGCAAAATATACGTATAAATATTTTGGAAAAACTCGCAAATAGCATGAGAGAATAAAATTAGCGAAAAATTCCGTGGAAGCCATACCAAATATTCCTTTCAAAATGACTTGGTCTTTCAAACAAGGGACAAATGTTTTCACACTAAAAAAATATATGTTAAAATATTATATTTTTAATTTAGGGCCGATCCCTCGATATCGACAATGTTCGACTTGTCGCACACTTACATACATTCAAAACAAAAACAAATGGTTATTTCAAATGTAAGTGTGCGTCAAGTCGGTCGTTGTCGTTGTCGCGGGACAGGCCTTAAGTTATATTTTGCATTTAAGGTTATTTATTGTGCTAGTTAGTATATGAACACTTATTCCAAAGTACATTAATACTTTCTGTTGTATACATATGTACATATTTATGTATATGTACAAATTTTACATTATTTTTTTTTAGCTTCACTAAAAAAAAATATCTCAAAACAACTACGAAATAATGATTTAAGGTAGTTAAATTTAAACCAATTATTGTTATATACTGCATGGTTGGTTGGTTGGCTTACGTGGCTGCCTACTACACGCAGGCATTCAAGTAGAATCTATATAATTCCTTTTTGAAAGGACCACTACACTCATCGGAGTAAACCTGTATCTAAGTATTCTGATACGGTGATAGTTACTAGATCTGAAAGATCGTCTAGTATATGACTTCCTAAGAATTTGTGTCTCGAGAGATGCAAGGCTGGACACTCGCAAAGAAAGTGGAATATTGCCTCTTCTTTGCTTTCTTCTCGACAACTCCGGCAGAATTGATTATAGGACAGGTCTATCCTACTATCATGTCTGCCGACCGTAAAGTGCCCCGGCATGACTGCAACGTCTCTCGAGATTTCCCTACGGCATATCAAAACTATTGAATATATTTGATATACATACCCAGCAAAAAATTACACATTACCATCAGAACTACTTGCCATATAATGACTGACTGTTCTGATTACCAAATTTCATTACTCGCTTACAAATCGCATTGCCTCAAATGTAAAAAAATTATGTAAAAGTTGCTAAATGAGGAGAAGGATCTTTTTTAGTATAAATGGATTACGTGCAAAAGATTTTGTGCAGGTGTAAATGAACTATAACAGAAGAGAAAAGTCTTATAAATTTATATTAATTGGCAGTCAGGCACCTCCAGATCCATGAAGAGTTTTGCTTTGGGCGCTTTATGGGCAAATAACATTAGGGTACATATAGTTTGGAATTAAGCATTTTTGGTGGAAGCTGTTCCTTACTGGATTACCAACTTAATGATTTTAACAAAGCGTGAGAGTAAAATAGTCCATTCTTGAGAAGTAGTTATTGTATTGTAGGAAATAATTATTTTTTCGTTGTTGAAAATAGTTTATTTTTTCTTGATGGAATAACTTTTCTTAGTAGAATAAAAATACTTCTTTTAAATATGCCGTTGTTTGACTAACAGGCCTATTCTGACACAGTAATAATAGTCACCATGGTTATAATTTGTAACCAAACTTATCAAAATAGAAAAGTAGTATTCTGATAAGTTTTTATCGTAACAAAAAACAATAAAACTATTACCTGCAAAAAAGTAAGTAACAAAAATTTATTTTAAAAATTTGTAATTCAATTTCATATTAAAGTTCGCGAAAAATTGGAAACGAACCTTAGATTTATTTAACATTGCTTAAATAAATTTTATTGCAAAAATAGCGAAAATTCGCGAAAAATTGCAAAATTGGAAACAAGGCCTACAATTGCTTAAAAGAGGCTTATATTGCAAGGAATGTCGCAAAACTTTTTTTTATTGATTAAAAGGTGGTCAAACTGTACAAAACCAAAAACTATCAAGAAATCACTTGTCGAGAAAATTGCGAATTCGCGTGTTTTTCTCGATTTTTTTAATTTTTTTATGATATTTGCTATTGTTAAGCAATTTTTGGCTCGTTTTCAATTTTGTAGTTTTTCGGAAATGATGGCTAGTTTCGCGATTTTTAGCAAATTCTTGGCTTTTTACAATTTTACCGACTTTTCATCACTATAAGACTTGTTCTTTTTATTGTTTACAAGTTTTTGCTAATTGTTGTACCTTTCGCGATTTTTTCCTACACTCAGGAAAAAGCTGCAACTTATAAGAACGCGTCATTATTTTTAAGTCTAAATATATTTTATGTTAAGCTTTTTATTTCATTAAATTCTCAGTTAAGTTGAAATTTAAATTGCAAAAAAAATTTATTAAAAAGAAACATATTAAAATCTAAAGGACACTACTTTAAATGAATGTGTTAGCCTTATCATATCAATGAGACGACGATACTGTTCCATAAGATTATTCGGTGCCAAAAAATATTATTTCTATATTTAATTACATATTAAAATTATCAAAATAAATTAATAAAGGTATTCATTTCAGTTTTTTTCCTCGTTGGAAAAATGGAAAAATGTAATTTTTTACAACAAACACAGGAAAAAATTTTAAAAAAATTTTGAATTTTTTTTCCGTTTTTTTTGTGAAAAAAATTACATTGTTCCAACGAGAAAAACCTGAAATGAATACCTTCAATATTGTTTAATATTGGAATAAAAGTTTTCATCATGACTAGACTTTCGCTAATGGGTTTTATTGAATCAATGTGGTTTTTATTAATTTTAAATTGTTTTTTCTCTGTGTGCACCTTTTTGCATTTCTAACAATTTAAGCTATCGCAAAGTTTGGCTTGTCTTTATGGGTCCCGCTTTTGGAAATGAAATTTTTAAAAGAATAAATATATTATGTCACATAATGTAATGTATTTCATGTAATTTTACCTATCTTAAAACAATTTTAAGGGTTGTTCTCACTAATGAAATTTTTCGCAAATTTTCGATATTTTTAATGTAAAAGTGTTCTTGGATTTATCAAATTTGCATTAACAAATAAATTTAATATTTTGCATTCAGCAATCTAATTTTATAAAATGAAATGAAAATTTTTTCATTTCAACATTTGTTGAATTAACTTGTTGCCGGAATACCGGAAAAAATAAAAGTTACAGTAAGGTAACGAAAATTCGGTTACAATTTTATTATTATCAAATTGCCAGAATAAGGCTGTAAATGGAAGATTAAAAACTCGGTTTGATTAAATAAATAATTCTGGTATCTTTTTAAGAAATATATAAGTAAACATAAAAAACTATTGTTACTGTATTGTTACTTATGTATAAATTCTATATTTAGAGAATTTTCAATTGTTTTGATTGATTATTAAAACCGAAAATGAAAAAAACTATTTGGAACTACACACATACTTATTTTTAAATAATAATTTTGCAAAATGTAAGTACATATATATGTACTTATTTTTTAGTTCAAAATAAATAAGTAGACAATTTAGGAATATAATTTATTTCAAATAACTACATTATATGACAAGTAGTTCAGATGATAATGTCTAATTTTTTTCTGGGTACGCACATACTATTTATGTACATATCGTCGTTGGTAAATTATTAAGTGAATTATTATATCATAGAGAACACAATAATTTACGAACGACGATATGTACATATGTACATACATAGATATGTACATGTGTATATAAATTCATTCATGTACATATGTATGTATGTATGCGTGGATACATTCCATATATGTACATAAATACCATATCAACAGGTATTTTTAATAATGAATTTCATTTAAAACAAATACCTGTCCAGATTTTTACCTGTCTATGGCAAACTGTGGTAAGAAAACCACTTGTCGTTTTAGGTGGATTTCATTTGGTTTCTCCTCATTGTAACAATGAATATAATACAGGCATAATGTTAACGCAGGAGAACAAGCGTTTTAGATTCTAAAATTTAGAATATGCAAGGGACTTGAAAATTAAATTTTTAAGGATATATTTTCAAAGAAATTTTTCTCCACAACTGCGAAATCAAACGAAAAGTTCACCAGTAATATTAAGAAATTCTTGCAAATACGAAATATGGTAGAGGGGAAAATTCATCAAGTGAACAAAATAAATTCCTTAACAAATTCGTTATTCGCTTAAAGTACCTCAAGAGAACTACTGAAAACATTTATTAAGGAGAGATTTATACACATGGTAAAAGGGGACATTTTTTAACTCTACACATATTTATATTTATGGAGGCATTTCATGGCATCATATGGTATTTTTTTAATTTAAATTTCATTTAAAAGGAATATCCAGATTTGTACCCGTCTACCATAACTCAGGGTGTGAATTTACTTCTGCTTCTCCTCATTGAGCGCAGACATAAAGTTTTCGTAGGAGAGCAAAGGTTTTTGAATATAAAGGGATTTAAAAATGAAATTTTCAAAAACATGTTTATCCACAAATAAAAAAAAACATACAAAAATTCCCCTAAATCAAGTAATATCAGGAGAACGTGAAATAAACTTGAATTTTTATTGAAAAGTTCTGAAAATATTTGTGAAGGGGAGAACCTGAGTGCATATTGGAAGGGAAATCTTTTAACTATACACAGTACTCGTTTGGGAATCGAAAGCTTTTGAAGCCAAAAATTTAAATTAATAAGTTTTTTTTAATATTTAAACTTCGCATTAATTTTTAATTTTTTAATGCATATTTACATACATACTAGTTCTTCTAAAGAGCGTTAACTCACGATATTGCAATATTCACTTTTTGCAGGAAAACAGTCTTACACTACCCACTATAAAAATCTAACATAATTTTCTCCCCTTTTTCGCCACAAAAAATACTGTTTTAGCTCTCTTTAGAGTATTAACTCTCTAATGAATATTTTTAAATTTTAAGTTGACGCTTTTTAAAAGAAGTATGTAGTGACGAAAATTAATTTTTAATAGTTATATATTGCAATAAATAATATGGTAAAAATTTTAAACTTAAGTTTAATTTTGTTAAAAAATTAAAAAAAAAATAAAAAATACTTTATTTTATTAAATATAAACGTTTTCCTGTAAAAATTATATATGTAATTTGGAGTTGGAAAACTAAAACGAACGATCTATGTATATTCCACAAAATTGGAAAATTTTATTGAAGGCCGAGTCACATAGAATCCATCATTCGTTTTACATCGCCCTTTTTAACCGACATAAACACAACGATAAAGGAGGTTTATACAATGAATACTTTGCTGACGGAAACATTTAAAACACTTCAATATGTTGGTTCTCCATTTAATTAATGAAATAACCTTAAGTTCTTTTTTATATATTTTATGAATTATTTTATTTTTTATTTTGCTGCCTCAAAACAAAAAATATACTACAAAAACATGTTTATTTTTAAATTCGTGAAGGAACTTACAAAAACCTAAAATCTGCGTTAGGGGAATAATCGAACTAACCAAAATATTAGTGGTGGATTTCAAAAATGTCAATCTGCACAAAATATTTTCTCATTCTCATCTCCCATGGTTAATTACATAAACTGGTATTTTACTTTAGGATTAATTCTTCAATACCCGGAATGCTTGTTGGTTTTTCAAAAAACAAGCCTGTGCAGGCTGAAGAAACTTAAAAGCAAGTTTAAGTAATATATTCCCATTAATATTATAAAATTTCCCTGTAAATAAAAGGTACCCCAATAAATACCTTATTCATATAACTCTTTGCCTTATCTATAACAGTGGGCAAATTTTTAATATACAAAATTAGATTTCCCCTTCTTAATCCTCACAAATTTCTCCTTTCAATTCAAAATAAGTTTAAGCATATAGAAAAATTCCCATTGTCCCAGAAACTGGAAAATTCCTCCTCAAATATATAGAAAGACCAATGTTATTAACAAGTATTATAAAAAGTCCCCAGTAATCGTAATTATTGGGTGAATATAAACTGGGAAATTCCCCTCAAATATACATGCTTTCAACAAGTGTTATGAAATTTCTCCAATTTATTTGAGGTAAGTATGGGTAATAATTATTTGAATATATAATAAACTAACCATACGTTGAGTAAACTGAAGCTGATTGGTCGGTTTTATACTTTGAACTTTACATTTTTAGCAGACACAAAATCATGGGGAATATTTCTTCTTTGACGTAGAAAATACAAGTGGAGAATGAACTTTTCATATTCTCAATTTACACATGAGTGCAAATTATTTATTATGTGAGAAATACATAAATAAAACTTGAAATTCTAAGGGGAAAGAAGAGAAATATTTAGAATAACAAAGAGATAGAGAGAAAAAAGTACACACAAAGGGGTAAATTGCAATCTAAATAAAAAATTCCAAATACATTTTCTTTTAAAAATAAGAGAAAGAGTGCGAAATGTCTACAATATGTGGTAAATTATGAAATCAAAATAAAAACCCATCACCAAGTTATATCGTGCGATAACCGCAAAAAAAGCTTAAGCGACACAATTTGTGAACTTGATTTTTTGACCAAAAGCGATTAATTTGCTATTGCAAATAATGAATTTTCGTCAATATATAAATTCAGTAAAGTGCAACTGTAACGGACACTACATATTAGAGATGGGCAAAAAATATCGATATATCGATTCTTATTTATGAGTATTAGGCTTCGATACTTTTAAAAGCTCTATACATTTTAGTCGTTTTTTACCTGTACGTTATTGGCATCACGGCTAGTGAAGCGAAAAAAAGAGAAATTTCATAATAACAGCCAAGGTGCATTTATAAAGTGACCCCACTTAGCCAGATTGTGTGTCTGTAAGAGTCCACGTACAAGCCAATGGGCTAAACTGATTTTAGTTTTTTTTATGTGTAAACGCTGGGGCAAAATATTTTTCACAATACAATCACAAATTTTGAGTAAGATTGTAAAGCGTTATCAAATCGGTGTGAGCTATGTATGAGTGTATTAGTGTAATCATACGAACAAGAAGTACAGAGAAACCTAACAGTTGTGTAGAAATACACTCAACCGAATTTTAAAGCATACCTTCAGTAGAAATGTTAATATTAATAGAAATTGCTTGTGAAGTGTAATAGTGCTGCCAGTGGGGATCATTTTTTTAAAAAGTTGGAAAATATAAAATAAATATAAATTTTTAAATAAAAGAGCGTTTTAAATGTCAAATATTTGGAAAAAAGATATATAGCAGTCCTTATAAAGAATTTATAATATTATATTATAACATATGTTCATTACGTACTGTTGCCTGAAGCTGGCGCACGACAATTGGCTAACAATCTCCATCTCATGCCAATTATTATGGGTGAAGATTTTAATAAAAAAATTTGTAAACACACAGTCGCAAGCATTTTTAAAATTTTTATTTGAGCAATTCTGCACAAACTCCCACAACTAATAATTCCACTGCTATAGATGTAGTTTTCCATAGATTTTTAAATACAGTAGAGTAAAAAATTTATATATCTTATTTTAGTTACCATAAGCCAATATTTTAAAAAAAATTTCATTACTAGATGCTTACACATCCCCCCTGTGATCGGACTCACATTGCTTTTTTTTTGAAAGGTGACTTAATCGAGAGGGTTCGTAGCTATGTTTTAAGAAAATTGGTCCAGCCGTTTAGAAGATATCACATATTCTCTAGATATGTTCGGGGGCTTTTAAAATATTTAATTTTTGTTATATTCATATCAAGTTTTCCTTGCTTTTCATTTATAAAACATTTGAATGCAATTAAGCATTCATTCCTTGTTAAATTTTACAATAAATCAGTTTGTTTTTCATTAATAATTTCCAATACTTTACGATCGCATATTATCGATTTTGGCCAATAAATTAAATTCATAAACTATTATCTCGTTTATACGCAAATCTTACTTGCAAATAAAACTGTTTGCAAATACTGAACTCACCGTTTATACGCAGATAGCATACACTAATAGCTGTAAATTATATTGCCACACATTGTTAAATGTGTATTACATTTCTTACAAAACAAAAATAATTGGCAACATTTTACACCTTATTTGCAAATAGTAGCGTTATTTTCAAATAGTTTTCGTGAGTTATTAACTTACAATAAAAAAGTTATACGGCAATACTTTCAACTTTTGTTTGCAAATAAGAAGTGCGTATAAACGGTATATAGATATGTCGCTCAAACTTTTTTGGAGCTTATGATACAGTATGTTAGTATGTGTATTTATTTTAAATTTGGGAAAAAAATATCGAAATATCAAAATTTTAAGAAAATATGTATCGATAAGATATATATCGATACATTTTTTCATTTGCCCATCTCTACTTCATACATACATATAATGTATAATACTCTAAATAGTTTAGCCTATATAATAAATATCTTACCTGATGTAGAAATTTTTTAAACAAATTTAAGTTCTTGGTTAACTTTTTGCGGTTTTTGGTGGTTTTTCAAGTTTTGGCGGTTTTTCTTTTTCTGGCGCTTATTTTCGTTTTTATTATTTTTTTCGGTTTGGTTTTGGCATTTTTGTAGTTTTGGCTTTTTTTTTTATCTCGGCTAAATGGAATTTTAAAATTTTTCATTGCTCGTTTTGGAACACCATTTAAGTTTTAATTGTCATATACTTGTTCTCGTAGCGGCCGAAATTCTACACATTTTGTAAAAATTTCCTTTTCACCTTTGGTGTACGGAACCTTAAAAATACGAGGTGCAAAAAATGTGTCGGTTAACCCTTTTTGGCGGTTATGGCTCGATATTTACCTATATTGCTGGTCAGAGAGGTGAAATGTATCTTTTAAATAACGCTCAGCCAATTCATATTGAGGTATTTTTAATTTCATTTATCTTTGCACTGTAATATAGTGACTATATGCATCTCAAAGTTTATTTTTGGAATTTAAGAATTAATGAAATTATAGATTCGATTCGTTTGGTAGTTCAAAAATTTTTGTAATAAAAGATTTTGAAGGATGTTGTTAGTTTGTTGGTTAACAAACTAATCAGTAAGCTTTAACCAAAGTTTTTTTTGAGATATTCTCGGTATGTTTTTTGAGATTTACATACATTCATACATACGTACACAGCATAAGAAGCTTAAAAACTTCAAACAAAAATGTTTAAAAAAAATATGTATTCAATTGCGAATCCATTAAGACTTTTCTACAAATCTTTTAAAATGAGTCAACATATTAAAAAAGTGTTTAACAAATAATGCTTTCAATTAATAATTTAATTGATTCAATTAAATTTTTAATTGTATAAATTAATTTGAGTGGAAAAACTTAATTAATACATATATCAAATTGTTTATGTGTAAAAATTTAATTAATTTTTTAATTGAAAAAAAAATTTATATGATAACACAAAATCATTCATATTACTTTTTGTGTGTGTGTGTGTATCCGAGACAAATTCAGAACCAAGAATTCAGAATTTTTTTAAATAGTTTAAAAAGGAAACAACTTATCTAGCAAAATTTTTTTTAATGTTTCCCAATCAAAAAAGAGACTCCAAAAAAGTCATGAAAATGTAGAGTTTGCGATCTGGAAGTAGTGAAAATTTCGATCCGATCTAATGATTTTTACATATGGTTGTCATCGCAAGAAGTTCTCTTTTTCGATGCCTGGTCACTGAATTGGAAACGATATTAAGAAAAATTTGTGTTCTATGATAGTATTTTCATCTAGGAAAAATGGTATATAGTTGCCTATTTTAACAATTCATTTCTTTTTATTTAATTTAAGCCCGAAACAGTGTTTTTATGTAAATTTAATTTTTAAGTTTTAAATTTTAGACTAAACTTAGTTCATAAATTTCTGTAAAAAAATAATATTTTTTTTTAGTTTTGGTGAGTATTTTCTAACACTATGGAGGAGTTACAAGGTTTTGTATGACTAAAATAAGCTCCGACATGGACTTTTGCTCACGCTCGGCAAATTAAAAATATCGATTTTTTGGAAGCAATGAAAATGTAGTTCCACTAGAATGACTTAAATTTTTTTACTGGGCTGTTGCGTTCAAAATACTCGTAACAAAAACAAACACATATTTTTACATACATACGTTTTCAAAATATTTAATAGAACATAACACATCATTAACTTTTATTTTAAATATTTAAATTCGTATTTAAGTATTTGAAATTATGAAATATTAAGTACAGATGCCAGTTGATAATCTAATCGTATTTCTCATACTTATTCATAACAACATCAAACTGTCGTGTCGGAAACTCATCATTTAGTAATTAACAAATACATCTGGTCTAATTTAATGCCTGCATGCAAGTCAAATATAAGACACATTTCGCACACAATTTGATGGCACCACACAACTACCAACTACCAACTTCAACTTCTAGAGTACTTGAAAAGAGTGAAACTGAAGAATATAATTGAGAAATGTATTGAATATGCGAGTATTGCTTGTGCTTGAAAACATCTTTAGTGAAAAGCCGCCCCCAAGTGCATGTGTTGTCATTTTCAACACCAGAGAAAACAATGTGTCGATCGAAATTATGTCAATAAATGCAAACATTTGTTTAACACATTTCACTGGTATGAAGGTATGAATGAATGTACGGGGAAGTTGGAAAAAAGTAAAGCAGATACATATGAGAAAATATTTTGTGTTTTTTCCAAATGTTTGGGCATTCGGTGAGTTATTATTACTCCGGTAAATATTTCATATTTTTTGCCAGTTTTTATGACGGTGAAAGTATGTATTAGATTCATTTTCTTTGCCAAGGTTGGTTTCTGCTTTGATTTTTAAACATTTTAGGAATTTTGAAAATAAAATATAAATATATATATATGTGTTCTGTAAATCGCGTGTTTTGAAATCGATTAATTTTCAGGAAAGATTTCAGTTAAAAAGATGACTAATTGTAGCTTTTTAATTAATTTTAATTTGATGATTTTCGAATGCACTAAATCGTCCGATCTCTCGGTTTCAAAACGAGTTGTTTACAGATCATTCTTGATAAATTGTTCAGCAAATTCATAATTACAACCAGTAAAAAAAGACATTCATAAGAAGTCATAAAAATTTAGAATTTTAGATCCAGAAGTAGTGCATATTTGCATATCTTTTACTGATTTTTACACAGGATTGACATTGTAAGAAGTTCTCATTTATAATTTGCAAAAAGTAAAAAAATTATTTTGTTTGTAAAAACTTGCAAGAAAATTTTATTCGTATCATAACCATGGATGGAAATCCTGATACGATTGTACTTTTTCTGATGTATTTTGTTTGATAATGTTTCAAATTAAATTTTTTTAGTTATTTTTTTTTCGAACTGCATTTGTTATTATGATTTGAAAGGGCTAAGGTTAGTATCGCTTTTTAAGCCAAATTACATGTGATTATTATTAATGAACAAAAAACATCAAAGTTAGTTGTAAATATGCTGACAACACATAGTTGAACGAAACAGCTAGCCGTTTTCGAAGGCCACTAAACCTTCATCATCAGAGTTCTTCTGTGTTTGGTTCACTGTGTGTTCTATCAGTTGATGTAAATTTCTGCCTTATATACGTAACTTTTATGCAAATGGAATATGTGAATTCTTTACTAATTATGCACATGTTAGCTAATTTGCAATTAAGACAAACTTTGTTTGTTACTATTAAGTATATTACTTTATACTTTTAAGTATATTTAGTTAATTTTAATTATTATTCTTCGAACTGCATTTGTTTCTATATTTATGATTTGAACGGGCTAAAGTTCGTATCGCTTTTTAAGCCAAATGACATGGGATAATTATTAATGAACAAATAACATCAAATTTAGTTGTAAATATTCTAACAAAACACTTTTTTTAATTTACATTTAAAATGAAAAAATTTACACAGTTTCATGTATTATTTAATATTTTTATGCAATTTAATTTTTAATTTTATTCCATTAACAAATACTAAAATGTGATGTTCCATCTCTGATCAGATGTGAGAAACAAACAAAATTCTTTGACAATTACATTGAATTTATGTGGCTTAATGAAAAAAAAAACTATAAATTGAGAAAATATGCTTTCATTTTTCATATGTATAAATATTTTTTTAACAAAGAAATGCTAATGTTTCAGTTTTCCTTTTTCAGATATTTTTTAAATAATTAATTTGATAACAAGACACACAACAGCTGTTTGGATAATTCTGCAAGTAAAAATTTTATTACTAGTAATTTTATTACTAATGAACACTTTCAAGTAACAATTGTTACAAATTCGTAACAATTTTTAGTAAATGAACAAACCTCTAATTTAAAATTTTTATATGAATAAAACAAATTTTTACTCGCTTCTCTACTAATTATCTGCATATTTTTGTAGTTATTTGAAAATGCCGGAAGTCAGTTGAATATCCTAATTTCTCTTTTAGGAAGCCGTCAAGTATGAAAACGCTGCATCTCTAAAAAAAATTTTATTGGTGCAAAAATTAAGTCCGAGGAATGCCTGCCAAAGAATGGCCGTTCCTGTACAATTTACCTTCGGAAGAGGTGACAATAATTGGACCTTACGCCATCCTGATATAACCCATTGGGCTTTTTTCTGTAGTATTGTCTTAAATATAAGGCATACGCCCATAAATGGACTCCCTTCGAGTTTTTAAAATAAATGGCAGCGCAGCCAACATAAAAATTCAAGTAAAGTCGGCGACGCACCAATTAATATTTGAACGATAATATAAACATTGTTTCCAAACATATCGTTGACGAAAAATTTGGGATATTCACTTATTTTAATGGACTTAAAAAGTGTATCGGATACCGCAAATTTGACTGGAAATTTCGGGGATGGCCTGCAAGGCTAACTGATTTCTACACTTTTTTCTTTGACATAAGATCTGGGGGTCTACTATGTAATTCGAAACGAAAGCAAATCCTTTCGAATTGTAATATTAATAACACACGAATTCGAAAGCATTTTTTGTTTGTTTCGATACACAGCGTAGACCCCCGGAAGGAGTCAAAGGTTCCATAGAATTTTCTCTAGCTGCTAGCTAGCAAGACGTTTCTCTTCGATTCTAAATTCATTAAGAAAAGTTATATAGTGCAATTAAGCATTTTCCTATGCAAATGACGACGACATAGATTTCTATATGGGAGATCGTTAGATATTTACTCGAGACGATAGTATTTAGGAAGTCATGTTTGGAAACATCGAAACATCATCATCATCACAAAATAACCGACCAGTTAATCGGTTAGTAACTAACCAGCTAACCGATTAACGGTTACCCTAAGCACTTCTATAAATATTTTTCTTTACTTAAATTTGCAGAGATGTACTCGTATTTTATTTTTTATCTCGCAGGTCACACGCATAATAATTTCGTTAGAACAATTAATGCTTGAGTCATTCAACGTTACCTCCTTGAATCTAAAATCATTTTTTCTTTGTTTAGGGGAAAACTCTTCCAGATAAGATGAAACTGGGAAAAAATGTGCACATGAGTAGCGTTAAATGTGCTGATCAATTGAGGTTGAAAAACCCAAATGACGAATACAAATTTCCCAAAAATCTAAAAATATGGATTTTTACTGGCATGTCATATTAATAGCATCTGGTTGGAAAACTCTGGAGTTTTTCCAGAACAGTAAAAGTTATCACGAATCCAAACATATGTTTGCATGTTTCAAATGTGTTATTCATTCTTCTTCATTAGAAAATTTCTCTTTAGAAAAATATGTTTTGAAACACAAATATATATATGTATGTGTCATAGTATATAATTTTGAACTTCAGTTCTTAAACTCCACATATAAAAACTAAAAAAGTTGTAAGTACAATTTTGTACATTCGGTTAACTGAAAATATTTAGACACTATAAAATTTTAACGCCTTAAAGCACACGTATACAGATGTATTTCTACATGACAGCATGACAGGTTTTTAATTACAATTAAAAATTCTTTCAAAGATTCAAATTAAAGAAAACACTAAAAAGGCATGGAAACGAAAGAACACATTAAATTTGAGAATGAGAAAAAAGAAACTGTTGAAACATGCAAATAACTTTTGGATTTCAATAACATAAAACTATACAGACGTGAAAAAATAAAGAATTTGCTTTTTCAGTATAAGTACAAGTAAAATACAACACCTTTTCCAGCCAACAAACAAAAATTAATAAATATTTCAATAGTAACAACAATGTGCATGCATACCTAGTACAGTGCAGCCGGGGCAGGGTGAACTCTCTACTTACTCAATTCATTTTACAGTCGACTTCGCTTTACTGGAAATAACCAAAAGTCAATTTTTTAAGTTTTCCGAATTTTTCTTTAAAACGTATTTCCAATTACTGAAATTTGTTACAGTTAAGCGTACTGCTTAAAATCAGTACAATATAACAGAAAAATACAATAAAGTACGTAAGAGCGAAAAGGACAAATACATTTTGCCATATAATTTTTTAACTTACAAAACATGCACAATTTTTTCAGCCTTAAGCTATGCAGTCGATTTCTAATTAATAAATTTGTCTTTGTTTATTTTTCACTAAAGCGAATTAAGTTTCATACAAAAAGTAGTTGTGGGCTTACTTTTGGTTTTCACTAAAACGATATTTTCAGTAAAGCGATGTTTCGCTAAAGTGAAGAGAATAAGACTAGCTGCGTTTAAAATCAGTGCAGGTATTTGTATCGCTTTCAGTAATCCGATTTTTTTCAGTAAAGCATGTTGCGCTAAAGCGGATTCGACTGTATACGAAAAGTTTGTATTCAAGAGATTACAATGAAATTTATTTACAGAGAATCACGAAAATCTTCCAGGAGTATTTAAAGAGTTTTGCTAAGCTGTTACTTTTTGGGTTACTTTTCCAAGCATTTCCAGAATGTTAAACATTGCATAAGCTAGCGACTTCAAGAAATAATCGGGAGGATATTGGAGACTAATTGACAAGACCATTTCTCGAAATCAACTTATCGCTAAATTTTTAAATTTGCGGTCGCCATAAAGCACATGTAAGTTGCACCCAACGGTACCATTTTCTGGATGTAATGAAGTCTGTTGGGGCTCTTGTGGATTGGTTTCATTCAACATGTGGGAATTTTGTTTAGCTCAGATGGACCATTATGTACGCCTTAAAATCGCAAAACCGTCTCTTAGTTGCGCAAATTGAAGACTGATTTTTAAAGTAAATCTGGATAATTTGATGATGATTTGCCAGAGTGTTCTGATCATAAATGTCAAAAAGTGAGCGCAATATGCCAGTTAACCCTTTCTGTAACTTCTGTCACATTAAAAAACACCTTTATTAGTTTTAGCGTAAATTACAATGCAGTTCATCCAATACACGTACGGGAAATGCTTCTTGTTGTTGAAATTTGAGAAGTAGAACAGATACATTCAAAGATTGTACACTTTTCTGCCGGAATATAAATAATGTTTTATTTAATCGAAATCAAATTATTTGTGTTAATTTTTACATTTGGTTAGAATTTATTATTGTTTATTTGTTTAATTAACTAAGTTAAAGTTTCTATATTTGAGGCAGGCAACCAAATTGCGTGAGATATTTTTTAAAGAAGATATTCAGAATTATTCTGACTTATTTTAGCAGAAGGGAATTTTGTTTTCGAATTCTGCTCCAACTTCATCATTAGTGTTCACATGTTTTCAATGTAAATCGAATACGTGAATTATTTTAATTTATTGTATTGTAATTTAAAGAAAGCGTGAATTAAGCATAACTCCTTTACAACAATATTGTCAATGTTATTTGTTCTCTATTATTCTTAAGTTTTTTTAAAGAACTTAAGGTGAAAACTTCACAGTGCTAAACTGTCCATATTACCCAGTCTTCACTGTATTCCGAATACATTGTACGTTTAAATATGAATGAATATTTAAAAAAAACATCAACTAAAATCAGAAAAATATGTATTTTTCATTTGAGGGAAAAAATTTCAAAAATAAACAAAAAACGAAACTCAAAATAAGCAGGTTCATGTTACAAGACAACAAATCGCTTGCTGCAGCTCGTACAGGTGAACGAGGGGAACACTTAAAGAATCTCATATTTTCTTTGCATTTTAGTGAAAAAAACTCTTTTCATAAAAAGAACAAACCAAGTTTCTCTGAATAATTTGTTTTTTTTTCAATTTTACGACTTGTACTTAAAAAGAATGACAAATGAGCTGTAACATTAAACAAAATTATAGATTGGGAAACGGACAGTTTTAAACATTTTAAAATGCAACAACAGGTTGTTGTATGTAGTTTTTCACTTTCAAAGACTTAATAATTGCAGGTTGCCTTGCAGTAATACATAGCAACTACAACTATTTCGTAAATGGAATCCTCAGGGTATGTATTACAAAAGTAGCAAGACAACCTATCTCCCGATTTCGAGCAGTATAATTCTTACTAAAGCTTTGTTTATCTGAATCTAAACTAATTTCAAGTTTTTAGTGAATAATTTTTAAATTGGCATTTTGTAAGACTTATTATATCTTTTGCGTACTAATTTTTACAGATAACTTAAATGAGAAAAATTACAAAATTTCGCATTACAAATAGACTTGGGTCGAACTCGTTCACCAGTTAATTTTTGCAACGAATCGATGATAAAACACATTTAAATTAAATGGGTACTACTGAACGACTTCGACCCAAGTATAATCGCAAATCGGTTAGATTGAATAACATAAAATATAATTATTTTTTCAATGTGTGGATGTGGATGTGATCCTTCCCACTTTTCTTTAAGGTATATACAAGAAAAAATAAATAAAACGAAATAAAATAAAGATATTAAAATAAAATTGAACTAAGTAAAATAAAGTGATAAAACATAAAAATATGGGAATCGGTTGACCTTGCACGCCATCGCTGAAAGTACCTGCTAAGCTGCATATTTTTGTCAAATTTGAGGAATCCGATAAAATCTACTATAAAATCGGTGAATATCTAAAATTGATTTCAAGGGAACTTTTGAAGTTTTTTACAAAAAACGATTTATTTTAAAATTCCAACGAATCAACAGATTTTAGTGAAATTGGCATCAATGAACGTGCCGTTTTAAAGCTAAGAGCTAATAACTTTGGTCGACAATTTTGGAAATCTGGTTAACCGAATCAATTCACTATGTTTCGACATCTAAATGATAAAATAAAGTAAAATAAAATATAATAAAATAAAATAATATAAAACAAAATAAAATAAAATAAAATAAAATAAAATAAAATAAAATAAAATAATATTAATAAAATAAAATTAAATTAAATAAAGTAAAATAAAATTAAATTAAATAAACTAAATTAGAACAAAACAAAATAAAATAAAATAAAGTCAAATAAAATAAAATAAAATAAAATAAAATAAAATAAAATAAAATAAAATAAAATAAAATAAAATAAAATAAAATAAAATAAAATAAAAATAAAAAAAAAATTAAATAAAATAAAATATAATAAAATAAAATAAAATAAAATAAAATAAAATAAAATAAAATAAAATAAAATAAAATAAAATAAAATAAAATAAAATAAAATAAAATAAAATAAAATAAAATAAAATAAAATCAAATCAAATCAAATAAAATAAAATAAAATAAAATAAAATAAAATAAAATAAAATAAAATAAAATAAAATAAAATAAAATAAAATAAAATAAAATAAAATAAAATATAATAAAATAAAATAAAATAAAATAAAATAAAGTAAAATAAAATGTAATTAAATAAAATCCAATAAAATGAAAAAAAAATAAAAATAAGTAAAATAAAATAAAATAAGATAAAACAAAATCATATAATATAATAAAATGATACAAAAAACTAAAATAAAATAAAATAAGGTAAAATAATTCAAAATAAAACAAGAAAAAATAAAAAGACTTTTACACTTTATTTAAGAAATTATCAACAATAAATATCACATTAAACATTTTTATTTAAAATTAACATACGTACATAAATTCAAGTAAAAACTTCATAGATGAGTTTAAATTGCCCCTATTTTAAACAAACTGAGTTATTGCAATTGCAATTTTTACTGGCTAGACAAATTGCAAGCAACAACAAGGTGATACTAAGAGAAAACAATAAATAAATACAAACACATGCAATTAAAATCACATAAAATATATTTGACATTTGAAGAAAGGCTTCTTAAATTTAAACAAACAGACACTTGTTGCACCTTAAAATAGGCAAACACTCTATGGGACATCATCTATTGGTTGGATGCAATTGTTGCAAATATAACACTGATGGTCATTGACAAAAGTGTCTAAGAAAAATTCCCAAAAAGTTATAATGAAAACACAACTGTGACGACCACCTGCATTGCAGATTTTATGAGGCCAGAGGTCTTAAAGGCTGGCTCTCGCTGTCATAAGTATTAAACGTTACCTGTTACCATGCACATTTTTAAGTATAAAGATAAAAATAAAGATAGAACAATTGTATTGCATATCCTTCTTAAGTAGACAGCCTTGATCGTTGCTTATTTAATACTTTTTTATTTTATTTTAACAACTCAATTCAAAAAAGTATTTGTTTTCAAAACAAGGTTACAACTGTTTGCTAAACAAAGAAACAAAACGGAAGCAAAATAAAAAATAATAACCTTATTAAGCAAAAATTCTACGTATGGAGTTTTGCTTCTACATAAATATTTTAAAACAAAAGGAAGCAAATATCCCAGGTTCTTTTAGGGATCAGACTGATAACTGTGTCTAGTCATGAAAATGGCATAATTTTTGTGAATTTTGAATGAATGAAAACAGTTGCATGAGTATGATATTTTGTTAAAGTGGCGCCTTCTTAATGATATTTTGAAAACTTAAAGACTTTAAACATTTTATTCGACTCTTGCTAGCCTTGGGATTATTAGGAATATGAATTAATTCTTTTAAATTTATACATACTTAAAATTTAAGATCAATATTTAGCATATTCGAAGGAAACAAAAATATTTTTACCTTACTAAACTCATATAGCTTTACAAAGCAAAATGTTTCTACACAGAAATAAAAACGTATGAGCAAATGTAACTAATTTTAGAGATATATCAACCAAGGGAATTGGTTACACTAACAAATGTCCAGCAGGTAAAAAGCTTCATTGCAAGAAATGGTTATGATATGAATTCGGTCATTAAGTGACATTTATAAAAAATATTAATTAATTCGACCAAAACTGCAAAAAAACAACGATTGTAGTGTATCATACTTTCAGGAGTACTAACTTCCTATATAATCAATTCCAATCCAAACAAGGACGATATCAATTCAATGGATAAAAATTTTTTACCATCTTCTTGGTATTTCATCAACAAGGGAGCACCGACATTTTAGTATTAAGGTGTTTCATACTAACTTATTTTTCTTCAATAATTCTGTGCCAAATTCTTCTTATGCTTACAATTAAATGCCTTTTTAAATGCCTCAGCTACACTCATACTCAAAATTTCGGTTCGAACGTTTACTGTCGGTATTACAGTCCAGGCGGTTTGTTAACTGATTGACATATGCTAGGAACACAACTGGAACGAACGACTAATTTCGTCCACGTCGACGAAATCGTCGATAATCGCTGCGTAAATTCGCCGTGTAAGCCACAACAACGTCGAATTTACTCAGCGAATTCCTCTCTTATATTTGATAAAGTTGGTTGTTGTGTGCAGCACAGGGAAGGCATTGAGAATTTTAAAATTGTACCAACAACTTTAAAAAATTTTACTTTTTTGACTTTAATTGTACTAAAATATTTTTTTAGTTCAAATTGCATATTTTTATTTGTCTTTATTAAAATAATCGACTTTTTTATGGCCAGCGAATCGTTTTCACAAATTTGCTTGTAAGTTACACCTGTTTAAGTTGAAATTTAAAATATACAATGAAATGGAATAGCTCACATTTATTTTGATTTTCTTGCTGCGTTTCGCTTTCGCAAGACTGTTTTCAAGGAGAAGAATATGAGTTTCATTCTTCGAAAGTGAAAATTGACATATACAATCGTTGGAAAAGAAATACGGAGTGAAACTTTGGTGTAGTTCTCTCGTTTTTTTTTGCTGTTGCAACCTTTTTTTTTTTGAAAAATCCCCTATTTGGCGGCACTTTTGAAGAATGTACAAAGCCAGAGAGAAAGAGAGAGAAATTAGTTTTTTCGTCGTTCGTCGACGTACAAAATAGAAATAAATCTACCTCAGAGTTCGTCACGTACGACGAATTTCGTTCGACGGCGTTGTTGTGTTCATTTTCATATGCACAAATGTGTGTTGTTCGCAGCGAATATTTCGGCGTTGGTCCCAGTTGTGTTCCTTGCAATAAGTGGCTGTAATCAATAATTTTGGATGATTGATGCAACTTTAGTTTTCGAAACTGGATAGATTTACCTATAACGTATTCTCTAAAGTTGCCACAAACACGAAGGTTGTACGCCAGTGATTTAGAATTTTATTTGCTTCTGCGGAATTATTAAGTTCTCAAACGTTTCTAATTGTAATCAATTAAAATTTTTGATACCAAAAAAACGCGCTTCCTTCTTTACCAACAGAGTCAATAATCGTTTCCAGCTAGATTAGATTTGAAATTCACATCAAATGACAAAATGTTGACTTACTATTAGAGTCGAGTTTATATGTATATTTTAGCTACCACCCTAAATTTAAAATAAAGATTTGGAATTTTAATTTTACCATGTTCTAAAAATAACTTTAAAAGCTAAAGAATACGAGATAATATTATAATTTAATTTCATCCCAAAATCAGCAAAATGATTAATAAAATAATCCTTATACAATAACAATAATCTATTTACATATAATTTTTGAAAAAACAAACAAATTAATAAAAGCCTAAATTAACCATGAAAATCGCAACAAACCGTATAAAATGCTTTCAAACAAGCACCTTTTCATCACAAATCTAAAGAGAAAAGAAAAATGCACATCAGTACATAGAAGCAAAAATAAATAAATCTATTAGTTATATGAATGAGTACAAACAATAATGTTTCAACACCAAAATCAAAGTGAAAATAATGAACGGCGGCGAATGTCAACTACATACCAAACGTGTCGAAAATTAAACTGGGGTGTTCTTCCTTGCGCTTCACAAATGTCAAAATAGTTAAACAGAACGTTAGCAACAACTAATGATTTTCTAAAAGGATCTTTGTTGTTTTTTCTTTTTGAATAAAATAACATCAAATAATTAAATAAAGGCCCGAAATCCACCCTGATAATTTGCAGTTGAAACAAAAACGATTTAAAATTATTGAAAATAAATAAAACACTCGCACATGCTCTTTTTAGTGACTTTTGCATTTGACATGAATATTATTGCAATATGAAAGTACATATGTACATATGTATCATTTCTCATAACTATTACTTAAGGAGCGAAAAGGACTACATACAGCCGCCACAGAAAAAAAAACACGCAGCCGCGGCACTCTCCGCTGAGTTGTTGAGTTCCTTAAACAAGGCAGCAATAAAAGGAGAGTGTTTCTATTTGTAATGCAATCAAAAACCAGGTGATGAATTAAAATTTTGGGAAAAAAATAAAAAGAAAAAGTTCCCAGTTGCTGTGCTACGATTTGAGGGATTATTATTGTTGTTGCACGTCATTTAGAGGGTAACGATTATTAAACGCAGTTGTTTAGCGAAAAATACACAAACATACGAATGTACGTATATACTTGTATAAGCGAACATACGAACATACATTTTACAGAGAAATTAATAACGAAAAAAATTTGGAAAAAGGATAACAACTGCATTGATGGCTTGTTGATAAAGGACATGTGTGCAACACATTCATACACATTTTTTTTATGTATATGTTTCTTTCTTTTGCATAAAGAGCGGTGACATATGCTGCGTTAATACTGCATTAAAACTATTAATACATATTTTCACTATTTATTATAATTTCAAGAGGCTCTATTGATTAAGGGGTTTAAAAGAGATGCGTTTTTACGGCTGCTTACAAATTTTATTAGGAAATATGGAATAATAACTGTACATTCAGGGAAGCCGTGTTAAACAAAACGTATCTACATATGAACATATAAAATATAAGACCAATTAAAATATTAATTGAGTATTTTAATAAAAAATATTTCTTTAAGACAATGTGGCATACCAGAGTACTCGCTCGTTTTCTAATTTTAAACTCACGAGCACAAATTTCATAAAACGCGTATTACTCTTGTGCTCGACTCGTAAGCATTAAATGACTGGTAAGCATTAGAACTCGCGATTACAAATTTTAAAACGAGAGAGTTAATAAAATTTGTGCTTGCGAGCAGAAAAAATATTCTGTTATACTCGTTCCAAGTTCTTTTTTGCTGGTGCATAGGCAAACAAAATTAATCAAACTCGCAAGTAATTCTTTTTAACTCGACTCGGGAGTTCAGTTTTATTTTTGACTCTCAAAAATTAAATGCGCTCGCAAGTTTTATTTTTTTAACTCGCGAGCACACAAGAGTACCTCTTTTCAATACAAAAATTAAACTCGCTCGAATTGAATTCGTTTGCGAGCGAATTTAATTCAAGCACTCTCCGTAAATACAATCAATCAATATTAATTGATTAATATGTAATAATTACTTCATAGTATTTTCGATGAAACTCTGCTGATAACATTTTTTTATCGAGTATTAAATTCGTTTAATGTTTATTAATTTCTTCTTCTTGTACAATGTTCAAATCAAAAGGAAATTGCTTGCCGATGATATCGATAACATTGAAAATATAAAAAATGTTTAAGCAGATCACAGTCGTTGTCAAAATAATATTTCTTGAATTTAAAAGGAAAATAAATTCAGTAAAGTGCAACTTTGACTCTCACAAACTTAAGCCTATATAAAATATATATTAGACCATTTCACAAAAATATTTCTTTTAAAATGTCAATAGCACAAGTTGTTTTCTAATTCTACTTAAAAAAGGAAAATTTTGGTATATCAAATATTAAAATTGATTGATTTGTTTAGGCGTCGCTAAAATTCGATAAAGATTTTTGATTAAAAATATCATGTTTCAAAAATACGTTTTTACTTGGTTGATAACAGCTTTTGATACGCTTAATCGATTATCATCGGAGGAAACTTGTTTTAAGGGCAACAATGTTTCACTTATTTTTTGTGAAGATATCGAAACATTTAAGACAGAAGTTTCAGTTCTATAACCTTTCAAACCTAATAATTTTCAAATTTTTCTTAAAAAGATACCTACTTTCGTCTATTTAAATTTTTTTTTTATTTTTGGCTCAAATTTTTGTGCATCTTTCAAGGAACTACTTCGTGACAGAAATTTTTATGATAAATTTTCATGTTTAATGCATCAAAATTTTTCTTTTATTAAGTACAATTAGAAAACAACTTGTCCCATTGACGTTTCAAACTTTTTTTTGAAATGGTGTAATATACATATCGCACTTGATCAACAAAAGGGTATTAACTCAAAATTTTAAAATTTTCAGTAGAGACGAAAAACTGTTTGTGGTTACATTTTAAGAGAATTTTAAAATCCGAATCCATCATAGTAGCAAATTCCTTTTGAAAATATATTTACATTGTTTTTATTTTAAAATTTTGCAATTATTAGTCAAAAATACCTATGTTTTGAAAAGAGTTACAACTCAAAAAAAAAAAATGTGAGCATTTTTATCATAAATAATAAAAACAGTCTCATTTCGGACTAAGATCACAAAATAAAACAAATATTATCAAAAACACTGTATCAACTCAAAATTCAACAAAATTTAAATTAAAAGAATTTTATTGTTATTAATTTGAAACAAGGTTCTAATCAAAATAATACATTTTAGAATATTTGTAGAACTTAAAAATTAATTGAAAATCGGACAAATTTAAGTTAAATAAAAAAAAAATAACACAAATTTTAGGTTCTAAATGAAATTTATTTAACTTTCAATTTGTACTTATGGAGTTGCTTCTGTTGATTTAGCTATTCTTTAATTAACTATACCACCGTGGTGCACCACCAGGAAATTTACTGTCTGTGAACCAAAGAAATGCATGCTCTCATGAAAAAATGTATTGTAGGGAATTATTGTTAACAATATTTATAACTTTTAATATATAGACTCTAAAGCGAGTAATGTAGTCTTTCTTGCCTTAGAAAAATTTATTTTTGTTAAACAAAATACAGCGTACAAAAAATCAAATCTTGACAAAACCCCAATTCGATCTTACTACATAAATTAAATACCTAGCTATCTGTAGTACCTTAGGGCAGCATTTTAGATCCTCTGCTCGTTAATATTTTTATAAATGACATATATACTTGTTTTAAGCATGAAAGCATTCTTCTATATGCTGATGATTTGAAAGTTTATTCTAAGATAAGTAATATGCATGAAGGATCTTTATAGGCTTAGTTATTGGTTTGACAATAATTTTCTAAAATTCGACATGGATAAGTGTCTTATTCAAGATCTCGCACACTAATTTCGTCATCTTACAGCATAAGATCTTTTATTTTAAAATCTTGTAATGCAATTGAAGATTTGGGAATAATTTTTGATTCAAGGTTAACATATAAGCCGCAGCTAGAAAGGTTAATTCCGAAGCCCTATTCTACTTTAGCGTTTATTAGGAGAAATCACTAAGATTTATCAGATTCTTTTCCTTTTCAACTTTCCAGTGAAAAAATGGAAGTCATTCTAGTGGAACTACATTTTCATTGCTTCCAAAAAATCGATATTTTTAATTTGTCGAGAGTCAGCAAAAAACCATGTTGAAGTTTATTTTAGTCATACAAAACCTTGTAACTCCTCCATAGTATTAGAAAATACTCACCAGAATTAAAAAAAAATTATTTTTTTAAAGAAATTAATAAACTAATTTTAGTCTAAAATTTACAAGTTATTTGCTATTTACATGAAAATACTGTTTCGGGCTTAAATTCGTATAAAAAGAAACGAATTGTTAAAATAGGTAACTATTTACCATTTTTCCTAGATGAAAATATTATCATAGAACACAAAAATATCGCTTCCAATTCAGTGACCAGGCATTGAAAAAGAGAACTTCTTGCAATGACAACCCTATGTAAAAATCATTAAATCCGATCGAAATTTTCACTACTTCCAGATCGCAAACTCTACATTTCCATGACTTTTTTGGAGTCTCTTTTTTTACTGGGTTTGTATACATCTTATGTAAGATCTAAACTGGTATATGGGGCTTTAATTTGGAGTCCTTATTGTAAAAATTTTATTGCCCGTATCGAAAGAATACAGCGGAAATTTATTAAGTTTGCTTTGCCGCATTTAATTTTGTACATCCACAGCCTTCATTTATTTAGGTTTTGAAAACTTAGAATATCGTTGGAAAATGCCATCCCTACTGTTTGAGAGTTAAATTTAATGTAACGAATAGATGTCTTCGACATTTTAACTTGTTTTATAATTGCTGTCACCATAGAAATTATACAATAAATAAGAGCTTTTGCTGATTTTAATTAATTGAATAATATTCAAATTGTTGAATTTAATTCATGAAAAGAAAACTTTAAAAACTTTATTTTATACCTTATTAATAGATTCAACTAATTTTATTAACGCATAAATTAATTAATATAATATATTAATTAAGTTATTATAGTCTTTAAGGAACACTGTTCTATAGACCCAAATAAATAAACAAATAAAATAAATAACAAGGTTCTTAGATCTAATTCTGGCCGAGAAAAAACGATTTTGTTGAACCTTTTAACTCTTTCACTCTTCTTCATGTGGGTATTTTTTGTAAATTTATAAAAAAAAAATTACAATGTATGAAAATTGTGTAAGAAATCAAACGTCATTACATAATAAATTCTTCTCAGGCTATTGGCGATCAGCATTATCAAGTAAATCAGCAAAGATTCATTGAAATCACTTACCGTTCAAGATTTGTCTAACCACAAGAAATTAGCATAAGCTAAGAAGCACTTTTATAAAAAAAATTCTTAGTTTTTGTACGTTTCTTGGCCTTATTTTAATTGTATTAAATGAATATATTTATGCCCTAATTCTATTTGATGATTGTATCGCCTTGTCTATGGATGAAAAAAGGCGCAGTTGTGATTCTTTAAAACAATTATTATTTATTGTCTATGCTAGAAGGTTCGTGTATTTGGCTTATGATTTTATTCTAAACATTATATCCAACACATATTTTTTCATATATTTTTCAAACCATTGTATAATACTTTAATATAATTTTTATGTTTTTTAAGAAATTTTTTAAGAAAATAATTTAGAGAATTCAAAACCAAGAACTCAAAAGTATTTTCAAACAAAAACGTCCTAAATTTTCTTATTGAATTATGACTTTACTATTTTTTAGTTGAAAATAGTGTTGGCTTTTAATGATTTACATATGTGTAGTTCCCACAATAAAAGCAAGCGAATTGTCTAGAAAATTTGTATAGGAATAACTAAAAATTTTTAGTGGTTTTAATATTTTTTTTCAAATAAGTCGCTTGCTTGCATTATGGAAGCTACAAGTTAAATCACATTTAAAAATTCCAAAAGAAATTATTAAATGTATCGAAATAAGTTTAGTTACTTAAACGAAATCATTACACAGGTCAACAAAATGAGATTTATTGTGTAAGGTAAAAGGTTTCGTAGTCAATTTGTATACACTAAGTACTATATCAATCCTTCTAAATTAGTTTTTTTGAATTGGCTCTGTATCTCGAGATTTTCCGTTATTAAGAAAAAAGAGGATGCTGCATCACATAATTTGCATTTACTAGAGAACCAGTTCTTTGATTAAATAAAAAAATACATAGAAGGTTAGGCATTTAAATTACGTCAGCATTAATTTTTCAACAGTTTTATAGTTTCGGAGATATTCCGAAAGTTTTATACAAAAAAATAAATTTGTTCAAAAAAATTAAGAAAATCGTTTTTAGATTATATGCACGAAAATTTACTATCAAAGTACCGACCTTAAAAATTGTGTTGACTTGTGTTATTACCAATCAAAATCGAATTTCAAAACCATTTACTGCCACACACTAAACTGTGCTAAATACATAAATACATGTATACGTATTTATGTATGCGTAAGTATGTACATATGTAACCCAGCCAACCTGGAATTCGAAAATAAACGAATGTTCACTGTAGCGCACAATTCTCGAAACATTCTCGTTAAAAAAGTTTAGCAACAAGAAACAATTTATTTCTCTCAATTTTTTATTTTTTTGCATGTGCAACAAAAGAGGAATAACTTTTTTGCTATTTAGAAGCAATGAAATCGAACTATTTATGACGTTGTTCATGATTACATAATGATATTGCTAAAGGTTCGCTATTTATTCGTAAGCGAAACAACGATATCGAAAGATTTGCTGTACTTTCTCTTTTCGTTTACGATAGCCGTTCTCGAGTATTTTGTCTGAGAAATGTTTACGCAACATTCGAATGCGATACTATTTTCGAATATTTTGGTTAGCTGGGAAGTATCAGTGTGTTTATGAAAGAAAGCATACATATTTGAGTGTTTAACTAAACATATTTACAACAATTTCAAATATTTTTTTTTTATTTTTTGGCTTAAAAGTGTTGTCGACAAATAAAACTAATATTTCAACGACAATTGCAGCATTATTGCAGTTAATAACCCAACCAACAATCATTTCAAACCTGGAAGTCATACAAGAGTCAATAAACACTGAAGATCATTGTACGTTCATAGACGAACAGCAAGAGTGAGTGTTTTTTTATTTTTATTTTTTGCTCTTATACCAAACAAATCAAAAGCATGTGGTTTTCAAATGCTTGCAGCAAATTGGCATAAATGCAATGAAATGTATAAAAAAAATTAAATGAAAATATTAGCATTTGTAACGGCAGCCGTTTAGAAAAATACACACAACAGCCACACAGCACAAAGAAAAGATGAGGAAAAAAAAATAAACGGCATCGATAGCTGCAACATTATGCACAGCTGCAATAGACAAAATTGTTTGCTAATAAATACGGTGTACAGGGTGTTTTTTTTAGATATCGGAAACTTTAAATTGAAATAAAGCCCACAACAAGGTGTTTAATGCAAAAGAAATTGAAGTTTTTTGATCAGTTGAAATTTATATTCTTTCTGGCCGTTTTCAGTTTTGGCGCTGCAATGGGAGTTAAAGGAACACATATCTAGGTATATATTTCTGGACGCTTCCAGGTTATAATTAATTTAATAAAAAGCTACTAAATAGTCTGTCACAAACACACTGTTGACTTTTTGCGGACATCCATCTCCAAAGGAGCACCTGGTATGAGTTCAACTAACAAACTAACATTGGCTTTCTTTTCTTTCGTTTCATTTCATTAGAGCTTTTTTCCATATACACATAATTTTTTGCTCGCCTTATAAAACTAGATCACATTCAGGAGACGTTTTTTGTTCGTTGGCGGAACACGTGTGTGTGTGCGTGTATGTGTGTGAGTGCTCTATTGGTGGTTACAGTTTTTATGTGTGAAAACAACGCACAAGTGAAAATGATTTCCAGCTCTAAATAACGACAATCTGTGAACAATTTTCTTTCTTCAATGACTGCTTTTTTTTCTACAAACATACATACACACGTATGTTTATACTAAATGACGGAATGCATATGATCGAATTGAGTGGATGAATTGATAATTTTTGAGGCAATAAGGAAAAAGTGCTCAAAGGCTCAGTTAGCCGACTGTAATGTAATATAACTACAATGTAGAAAACAGCTGAATATTATATATGAAAAGTAGGTTACGTTAGATTACATCTCTATAACCATTTTCATTACTTTTTAGATAACAATATCGATCAGCTGTTTCCTACTATTGCAGTTACATTACATTACAGTCGGCTAACTGATCGTTGAGTTATATTTTACTGTTTTGCAGGAGAGCACTTTTAAGCGTTCAAGTCGATTTTCAGAAATTTATTTCTTATCTGATTTAATAAATAAATTCTCTGTTAACCTTTTTTTTTAAGCAAACATTTACTCAAAATAAGCTTATCTCGACTTAAGCACTTTTTCTTTTTTGCCACAGATTTATTAAGTGTGGGATGGTTAGGTTACGAAGGGTGGTTTCAAAAACGCACCTCCACTCGGAAACACAATTGGGTTCATTGTGATTACCTTCTATTACCCATTAAAGTTAATATTTAAGAAGTTTATTATTCGACATATTCTCATAATTATATTTTAATTTGAAATTTATTTGCTTGTGGTTTAGCTTGGTCTATATACGTATTTCATTGGCGCTTAAACCAAATCATCAGTAGACTTCAACCACAAATGTCGAATAATAAACTTCTTAAATGTTAAATTTTAGATTTTATTTTTCATTTTGCCTTGTAATTACTTTTATTGTTATCCAATGGATTTCTAATTGTATGAAGGTGTAGAAAAATAAAATAGATTCATATCGAATATAAATTATTTGCTGGGTTTTGTATGAGTTTCAAAGCCTACCAAACTTATTTTGTCTTTGTGATTTTCAAAAATATTATTATTCTATGAATTCTCATATAGTTTTTGAAAGTCTGTGCATAAAGTAAGAGGTTTGTGACTGTTCAAAATTTGTGGTTGAAGTCTACTGATGATTTGGTTTAAGCGCCAATGAAATACGTATATAGACCAAGCTAAACCACAAGCAAATAAATTTCAAACATTAAAGTTAATATTTACTCCCTCTCCCAAACTTTTTGTAGCCAGAAGTGATCCTATTATCCGCTATTAATCCACTGAATTTCCAGCAAAAAAGAAAATACACATTACCATCAGAACTACTTGCCTTATAAGACTTACTTTTCCGATTACCAAATTTCATTACCCATTTAAAAATCACTTTACTTAAAATTTAAAAAAATAATGTACAAGTTGCTAAATAAGGAGAATGATTTATGTAGATTAAATAGCTTACATGAATAAGTTGTCAAATAAAAAAGTATGTATTCTCTAGAATCAATTATTTTAGTCTCACGCCTTGTAATCCAGTAGGGAACAGCTTCCACCAAAAATGCTTAATTACAAACACGAATACCTTTTTGAAATTTTTTGCTGGGCCCTAATACACATATTTACACTTCCCGATATCAGTCATGTTGCTCAGCTATCTAAAGGGTCAGTTAGCCAACCCTAAACGGCTGGCTATTCCGTTCAACTATGTGTTGTCAGAATATTTACAACTAACTTTGATGTTATTTGTTCATTAATAATTCTCACATGTAATTTGGCTTAAAAAAAAGCGATTCGAACCCTAGCCCGTTCAAATAAATCATAAATATAGAAACAAATGAAGTTTGAAAAATAACAATGAAAAATGAACTTAAACCCTAATGTAATTTAACTGTAACAGTAGGAAACCGCTGATCGATATTGTCAAGTGAAAAGTAATGAAAATGGTTATAGAGGTGAAATGTAACGTAACCTACTTTTCATGCAAAAGTATCCATCAGCTGTTTCCTACGTTGCAGTTACATTACATTACAATCGGCTAACTGAGCCTTAAGTTTATGACGTTGCAGCTTCGGGAAGTGACAGATAATATGCTCAATGGTTTATCGTTCCTCTTCATCTCCGCATATTCTACAAAAATCTGGAGTGCTAGATTCTCAAATGCTGGTTCTTGCTCTGACCGATCAGTGGCCAGTCAACGCGCCTTTCATGACTCGCATCGCCTTCCTATCCATGTCCAGTAGCAGCTTGGATCTTCCTGTGTCAAGTTTTGGCCACATAGCTCCCGAGACTCTACAATCCCCCCTACTTCGCCATGAACTGTGGGTCCCGCTCTCTACGCAATTACTGAGTTCCTTATAGTAATGACCCATCGGTAATTTCACCGATCTGTCACACATTCCGTCATCTAAAGCCGACCCTATTCTTGCCAGCTCATCAGCATATTCATTTCGATCAACACTGCTGTGGACATTAACCCAACATTGTCTGAAAATAAATTTGTCCATAAGCAACTTTAGGGGCTTTCCTACAGTCACAAACAAGTTTCTATTTGACATTGAGCCGCTTCAAACCTTTCACCGCTGTAGACGTAGAAAATTACCTTCTCACCTTCATCTACATTCCTTGCCACCAGTTCCGTGGCCGATAAAGATTCTCAAGAGCTCAGCTTGGAAAACGCTGGCACAAGCTCCTAAGGCTTCCCCCATTTTTGATCCGTCTGTAAATACCGGATTTTACCTAATAGTCCCTATCCGCAATTACCAGGAAGGGTGTTCTACTAAAATCAGTTTCAACGACCCCAGGGATTACGTATCACTCAAACTGATCTCATATAATATTGATGTATGACTTGTTATTTCTGTCCTCACCAAATCTGTTTGGTCGACTCTAAGGAGACTTCTACTCGCCGAGGAAATTTTGATAACAATTTAAAAAAAGCGTTTCCCTTGTTAGTTTCGATAAAGTTGTAATAATATGAATGTTATAGTCACGTACAAACACTCAATTCAATTTTAACTAGGGTTAAAATTATTTTAACTGACACTGAACAAGGACGAACAATTTTTAACTTAAACCTATCATTCAATATCTAAAAAGCATAAATTGATCTGCCTCATAGACCAACGTTGTCTGAAAGTATCAACTCTATTTTCAAAAATGTTAAAAGCGCTATCTCATATCGAATAAATTTAGAGAATTAAAATGTTCCACAAAAATGTTCCTATCAAAATTCTACTAACATTTAAAAAATTTTTCAATTTCTATCCCCGCAATTTATAGGAAATTGTATATTGCTTGCTTCGTAGATAGTTTTCACAGAAGATATTGGCATGTTATGAATCTTCAGCTGCATGCAAATAACCAATTTTAATGACTTGACCTTACAAAATAGAATAACATTTCAGTGTTAAAAAATTAAAATATTTACCAATTCAAATGTTTTAAATCATAGCCAGCCAAAGTAGCACCAGAGTGCCGAGCTTGAATCGGCTTCTTATACAAAAGAATACACATACGCGAATATATTATTCTCGGTGGTCGGCATTGCTTTAAAATTTAAATTAATTTAAACCTTAAGCACCCAATACACGCTTCAATTCAGTTTTCAATTGAGTCGGTTGTTGCCGAAATCAAATCGTCTATGGCTCTGTCAATTGCTTATTAGTTTGGCAGATGTCGAGTTGGTTGAAGAAAAATCAAAAGATTTTGATTTTTCATGTCGAATAGGAAATCTTTCAATTCGGTTGTGCTGTGTGTCTTCGAGTCTCTATTAAATTTATGTTTGGAGCTTTATTTTGCCTAGAAAAGGTTATGTATTTGTAAAATTGTATTAAATTCATTGAATTTGGAATAAAATATATAAAAATTAATTAATAAATACAATAGAAGCTTTAAATTTGTAATTAGGGCTGTTCATTTACTTTCCCAGCAGCAACTAGCAACAAGAGAGTAAGGCAGAATCTTACAAAATACTCTCCCAAATATGAAAAAGTAAATAAACGCTTTAGAGTCTAAACACAATGTTTGCGGTGCGGTGCGATTTTTGGTTGCGAGAGAGAAAAATAAACATAATACAACGGAGACGGCACCGGCAATACTTGTCATTGCTTGTTAAAACTTTTATTAATTTTTTTGTGCATACATTTTTATAACTAAAAATAAAAAATGATTAACATTTTATACATTCGCAGATATATTTGATATGTTTTTTAAGGTTTTATAATATATGACAAAAATGTTTGAACTTCCAAATCATGTTTTTTTTTACAATAATGTTGTGAACACAGCCACTTATTCAAGAACTACGGCAACGTCAACAAGAGAAAATTAAGAGAATAAGAAAGTCCGCAATGAAAATAAAATAGATTTTAATTTTATTCCGTCCCGCACTGCGGATTTTTACTTCAAAATCCGCACCGCAATAAAAAATCGTTACAATGTGTTCAGACTCTTACTTGTAAAAACTTGCAAGAAAATTTTATTCATATCAGAACCATGGATGTATATCATGATACAATTGTACTTTTTCTGATGTATTTTGTTTGATAATATTTTAATTTGCAATTTTTTTATAAATTGGCATTTAATATGAAATTCTTTAAAAAGTTTTCATGTATTTTTACTATTTTTATTAATTTTTCATAATTTTTTAATTTTATTCATTAACAAATACAAAATTATTTGCCATTAAAATTGGATTTATGTGGCTTATTGAAAGAAAAATAGTAAATTAAGAAAACATGCTTCCTTTTTTCATACGTATGTATATTTACATACATAAATGTTTTTTAACAAAGAAATTCACATTTTTTCAGTTTTCCTTTTTCAAATATTTTTAAATAATTTATTTGACAACAAAAAACACACAACAGGTGGTTGAATAATTCTTGCAAGTAAAAATGTTACTAGTAATAATTTTTTTGTCTCTCAATGTTTTTCTCTCTTTTGACGCTCTCTCCTTGCAAACTTTTTGAGTTAATGAACACTTTCCAGTAAAATTTGTTACAAGTTCGTAACAATTTTTAGTAAATGAACAAACCTATTGTGAATAAAATATAAATTAGACTGTTGAATGAAAATCTTTCAATTAAGTTCATGAAGTGTGTGGCCAAGAATAAATTCAATTCAAAGACTCAATTGACAATCGAATTGAAACGTGTATGGGCTGCTTTAAACGTATTTAATAGCGGTGCTACCCAAGGCAAATCCATACTAGGTGTTCGCAAGGGATCAGGTGACTATTTTCGCCGCTTGTTATTTAAATATACCTGGGATGTCAAGACACATTTTTTAATGCATTTTTCTGTCATTTTAAGTATAAATTTCTCAAAGCGAATTGAGCTGAGTATACCTTATATGAAATTGCCTTGTGTGCTACCTTCAACTATCGCTTATTGCTTACACCTCCCCTTGGAATAATGTGCATGTTTTTGGTAACCTGAATGGGACCGAAGAGTAAAAATCCTCCGATAATACCTAGCTTTGTAGACTCGTGGTTTATTTTATAATGAATGCTATCAATTTATAAAGGAAAAGATGGGGCAGTTTTTCGTAAGGCCCACATCGTATATATGTAATTACCAAACAGTCCACCTACATTCCTGAATTTATTTAGAGGAGTCAAACCATAAAAATGTGTACAAAAGTTTAATTTACTTGTATTTGGTTTTGTTTTAATTGCTTTTTGAGTCCATATAGAAATGAAGCTAATGAAAATGTAAAAAAATGCATCTTATTGCACGTGTGGGGTTTAGACTTTCCAAGCCTACGATTATGTTACTCTATATTAGAGAATTTCTTTTTTAGTGTGGCAGCAGCGAGATGAAGGCAATTGCAATTTTACACTTGCTCATCCGGTTGACGCCACGTTATCAATATGTGTACACTCACATTTAAAAGTACATGCAGTAGGGTGGTACGAACAACAAAAAGGACTTGAATTTTCAAACATTTGTTGGATGATATGTACATTCGCAGATTTTGTACTTATTAACAAAAATATTTGGCACTGCATTAAGGAACTCGTGAAAACATATTCTTGAAACTTTTTATATGTTTTCTGAGAAGGTATTAATGCGTTCTTTGGAATGTTGTACTATGTTCAAACTTATGTGTATAACGTCTCATTAGTGTTTGAGAACGATTTTGAGATGTTTTGCCATACATTGACTTGTTTTGTTAAGCATCTCAAATGAAGTGTTTAAGATTTAAACACTTCCCTAAACACGCAAATGGAGTATGTTCAGTCAGTTTTTTGGTGGCTCTGGCAACTTGGTGTTCTTACTAAATGTTAAAACGTGAAAAATTATTTCCTATACAAAAAAAAACATTTGTTGTTTAAAAACAATAAACCAATAAAAACAAGGATAATCGTTCGTAGTTTTTTACAAATACAATAATTTACTGACAAAACGTCAACCTTTAACATATCTAATGTAATGTGAACGGTTGTGTTTAGTTTTATGAATCACTTGCCTTAAACACGTTTAAGACCATAAGTGTGAACATTCATTTAGGTTCAATGCATGAAATACATTGACAACAGCAGGTTACAGCAGCATCGTCAAGACCTGATTTATTTATTTATTTACAATTTTTGTCTATGGATATCAAATCCCTACATACAGTTAAACAATATAATAATATATTAAACCATCTAATAAATACAAATAAAATACAAAATTATTGAGACAATAACACTGTTTTGCAAAAAAAAATTATTTTCAATAAAAATATCTACTTTATATAGACATGCGTACCCTAAATTCAAATCCGTTTTCAGTTTTTGTCGATGACTTACAGATTTTTTAATGGGTTTGGCTAATATTATTATTAATCCTACTTTTTAACTATCTTTAAGTTGTAATAATGGCCCTTAAGTATTCACAAAAAATTATATATGATTATATGAAGTGCGTGGCTGCACAGTAAAGTATCGGTATTTCCCCCAGCTTAAAGTCTAAGTTTAATTTTTCTTCTCTTCTTTAGATACTCACATTAATTAATAAAAATATTTCATTCAATAAGAATTGAAATTACTGAACTTAAGCCTGACTTAAAATTATTTCTGATTAAAAATCACTAAAAAAGTTCAATTAAAAAATTTACAAATGTTTCACAAAAAATTATATATAAATCAATTTCAGAAAATTTTTTTCGATTTTCAATGTTTTCGGAGTTATTCCGAAATTAGTGACGAAAAAAATATGTTTGATACAAAATTAATTTTTTGTTATTGGTTTTAAAAACTTGATAAAAAATTTAAATCGCAATTAATTAAAATTTTTGTTACTTTTAGAAAAGATAGGTATGCTGGAAATAAAATAAGGTATTAGTAATGAAAATCTGTGCAAGACTTTAGATTTTATTCACAATTAAGGCAGGTAGCCCACTTTGACAAACATCCGTAACAAAGTTGCATCTTGTGTTTCAATCGCAAAGCCATACCAAATAAAGAATTATATTTTATGGTTCCTGGAATTAAAAAATACAGTAATAATAGGAATATATGTATCAAATGGCTCGGAAAGCAATTTGGCTACATAATAATGGAAATCAATATCCGTCCGTACCATTAGCTCATGCAGTAACTATGAAAGATAACTATGAAAACATCAAATTTTCGCCCCATATAACTCAGTACGATTGGATTTGTGTCAATTTAAAATAAACGGGTATGCTGGGGGATTTTAAAAATACAATTTTTTTTTATGAATTGGTCATTCACATCATACACGATTCCTGGAATCAAAAACACTGCAAATGAGCCTTTAGTTGACAGGCAAAAAATATTTTTGTCAGCACTGTGCATCAAATTAGGCTTGATAAACGATTCGGTATAAGCTATGAAAATAAATGGAAAGGCATTAAACGTGTAACTGGGACCAAATCGAAGGAAGGCGCAGTTTTTTTAAGAGAAATAATATTCAGGTAATGAATGCTTACTACTTTTACTAGGTGTTACCTTCTTTAGGATAGTGATAGAGAAGACAGGCAGTGAAGGAAAAGGCAGAGAAAAGCTCCATTATTTTACAACTCTGCTTTTTAACGCTTTTTTAATAACGCAGTATTGCAGCACATCTGGCGGTAAATGAGGCGTATTAATTGTCTTTTTAAGCTGTGGTTAAGTAGTCATTTTATCGGTTATTTTACTTCGCCGATGATTCTGCTATAGGATTTGTATCTGCTGAAGTCGGTATTGTTCAGTGACCAGTCACTATGCCTTCATCAATTGAACTTTCCTACAACAACTGACACGAAGGAACTCTAATGCACATCAAAAAAATGTGTGGTGTTGTAATTTTAATGACTGTTGGATACAGGGATTGAATCCAGTACCTTCGTGTTTGTAGTCAACTTTTTAACTACTTCAGCCAACGCCACTCTCTGTGAGTCCCCAGATATGATTTTTTTTAAAGAATTGCTCAAATCTAAGTTGGTCAATAAAGAGAGAGGAGCGTTTGTAGGTTCTGAAAATGTATGTCACAAATTTATTGGAAATAGAAGTACTCTAAATTACGAAGAACTGGTACAAGAACTTCTTCTTTCATATAAAAAACTCAGACGCAACGTGCCATTAAAAAAAATTCCTGCATTCCCATTTATATTGTTTTCTTTTTTTCATATCTAGGTTAGCGTGGTGAAAGATTCTAATGGTATATTGCGCATATGGAAAAAAGGTATAGTGGTCCCTAGAAGTATGAACTAATTTCTGCTGGGAAACCAATAGTGAAACAGCAGATAAGATTTATAAAAGAAAGCGATCCACTAATTAGTAACTGGTTTTTTATTTTATACTAGTGTTTAACTTCATTTAAGATTTTAATTTATATCATAGAAGTCATTTATGTGTAAAATTTTCTACTTTTGTCGTAACAAATATGCATTTTATAATCCAATATCAGTATTTTATTTAAATGAAACTAGCTTAAAAAAACCAGAAGTGATGGAAACAATATAAGAAAAGATTTATATTCAGCACACAAAAATCCATTAAAATCAAATAATGAAGTTCTTTCTCCCGACTTTTTTTATTTTCTTGCAGAACAGTGTAATTTTACCAGGGACAGAAAATAACTGTTATTTTTAAAAATTTACATCAAAAAAGCAATTTTGGTTCTTATCATTATGATACATATGTAGGTGATGTACATGCAAATTTTTGTAGGACTTTTAAATTTGTGTCTTTTTTGATAAAAGTCAAGATATAACTTTTAATTTTGACTTTTATTTTTAAGGCAAAAATTAAAAGTTATTTTTGACTTTTATTATTTTACGCAAGAAATAAAAGTTATTTTTTACTTTTAATATTTTAAGGCGAAAATAAAAGTCATGAACTAAATATTGCATAGTAATACGCAAGTTTTATTGCTTTCAATGCTATAAATGATAAAATTTGATCCTAGCAGTGGATATATTTCTTTTTAAGTTCTGTCTGTCTGTAGGTGACAGAACTTAAAAAGAAATAGATCCACTGCTAGGATCAAATTTTACAAAATAAAATTTAATAATACCCTGAAGATGGCCAACAAAGTTGGTCGAAATATCGGAAATAAATAAACAAAAATTAATAAAAAGTAATTTTATTTATTTATTAAAACGGACCTCAAGCCGAACACATAAATATGTATACACGCCAATTTTTTAAATTTTCAACAATTGTGAAATGACGAAATATTGCAGCTCTATATCTCTTGTTATATTCAATATATCGGAAAACTGATCATTTGGAAAGAGGACACATTACACATATATAATCAATCCATAACTAAATTTTGTCTTAATTTTCCATACATCAAACCAGTAACCAACCGACGATATGGAAGTCACTAGTCTGCCGTGGTGAATGTGTTTACTGCTTGAGGTGACAATCTTATTTTTTTAATTGTTAAAAATGTGTCGGGTAATGATTTATTACGATTTACTAAGCATACTACTAGTTCCAAATGTGAAACCACTTTGCAACGATTTAAATACCGAAGTTTCTGTGTAGCAGTATGAAACCTGAAAAGTTTATCCGAAAGAAGATGTTGATCTAAAAAATTTATGAGGTGAAAAATAAAGTAATCGGAGTTTTATATACTCTGGTATTTATCTTGGATTTTACTTGCCAAATCATGTATGAATTATAACATCAAAATTAAGACGTTAAAGCGATTTAATTTAATTTTATTCCTCCAAAAAAATCTATATCATTACCTTAATGCATCAGAAGCGTAACCCACATTAGTATACGGATGGGGGTTTTCGCTCGTCAAATGTACCAACGAAAAACAAACGTTTCATTTTTCGATCTTAAATTTGTTACAATGCAAAATCCATAATTGAATATAAAAATTTCAAATGACTATTTATTATCACCCTAATGTATATAAGCAAATGTCTATAAATTTCAATTGCTGTTATTGATGTCTACAATTGAACAGCTGCATTTATGCAAAATCCCATCCATATAAAATCTACGAGTGCAAGCAACTGCATTAGTTTGACTATAGTTTAGCACTGATAAAGGAAACTTCTGCGACAGCAGAAGAAGGAAAACAGCACTCGTACTCATAGATTTTTGTCATTAGTCTTTTTTCGCTATTTTTTTTTTGTTGGCTTTATTATTAAATTGGTTTCAATTTGCTGTAGCAAAGACGGCGACAGTAGTGGTTTTTCAATAATGTTGACATGTGTTTGACAATTACCAAAGAAAAATCTCTATTAATTTATTACCTCTTCGCTAATATTCATACGCATATGTAAATTTGCATATGTGCATGAGTAAATTTATATTTATATGTAATTACACACATACATACATACATATGTATATATGGATATGTAAGTATGATATTTAGATTAGAATTTTCGACCATTTATTTATAACTTGAAAGATAGAATACTTAGGTTAAGTGTTTTCCTACCCGACGCGTGTTTGTCAAATTTAAATTTACAATATCAAAAAGAGGATATTTTTGTCTGGTTTGGAACCGATTTTTTATATATGCATACCATGGTAGGGACTTTTTCCAAAAAATACCTCTTTGGGCTGATTAAGGTAATTTTCTTTTCGTTACGTGCAGGCGCACGTAAAAGCTAATTTGGTATATATAAATGAGCTTCAGAAGAGAAAACGGGTCCTCCTACAAAATAACTACCATACAGGTTATTTTTATATTATACACATTTAATTCCGAGTTCAAAGATTACTAAAATGAGTTTTTAAGACACTTACTTGAAACACTTTTCAGTTTAATCGTTATCAATCTGAAATAAATAAATACAAAACAGTATTAGAAAGTATATAAATGACTTTGAGTAGAACTGCAAGAAACCATATAAAACTGGGCATATAATTATACTTGTAGTGTAGCAAGACATAACCTAATTTGAGAAAACAATTGATAAATTTGTAGATACTAATTATTTCTGTCTAGAAAACAAAGTTTCTTGACCGAGAGCATACTTAGAAACATTACATCGATTTTGGTTTCAGTCTGTCAACGCGAAAGTATGTAATTTCTAAGGAAATAATAGTTTTCTTATAGTTTTACACACATTAGAGAGCTGCGTAAACAGTCTTGAAATGTAAATACGTCTTGTTTCTTAAATGTATTCTCGTGGCATGTATTATCCTTAATCAATAATAAATGCTGTCGTATTATAAGCAAAGCAAGATGCATGCATTACTGTTCGTGTATATGTTAACAAGCAATGTCGCAAAGACTTCTTGTTCATAAGAAACAATCAACAGAAATAGTGTTGATGCGTGTATGCTTATTATTTTGCATATTGTACGTTTGAGTGTGTGTATTAGATGTAGATGGTAAGCTATTATGTGTTTAAGGGAGGTTTGTTTAAAGCAAGCGCACACAACTAATGTCAATGCATGTGTGCGTTTGTATGTGCACAGAAAAATAAAAAATCATTCACACAACTTATGTATGTATGTACATACATTCATGACGTTAGTATACGTGCCCATGCATTATGAAGAAGCAAGCACCACAAATTCTTCCGTCACGAAGTATTTTCTTCTTTACTCCTGTACCTGCAATAACTGAAACAAATTCTTGCCAACAGTGTTGTTTAGCATTTTTTTTAGGAGATTTCGCTGTAGTAAAGCATTTGTAAAATCCCTCATGTCTTAAAAGTTCTTATAAGTGGTATTGTGCAGGACTTTAACAAACATAAGAACTTCATTTTGAAATTGAACCAATTCCAGTAAAACCAAGTAAGGATGTCATAGTCGGCTGTGCCGAATCTTATATACCCTTCTCGGACCTACGCTTATGAAGTATATATTTATATATACATGTTCATACATATTTGTTTTATGAGAAAATATAGTACAATTTATTATAAGTTATTAATAGGTATATTTCCACTAAAGAATTTGGTGCATAAATTTTATTTTCAATATTACGAGTAGCAGTAGTAGAATAATTGATTTTACATTCTGTATATCAGAATATTTTTACATTATCAATATTTTCCCTATTTAAAATTAATGACAATTTTCAATATTACGAGTAGCAGTAGTAGAATAATTGATTTTACATTCTGTATATCAGAATATTTTTACATTATCAATATTTTCCCTATTTAAAATTAATGAGAATAGATTAATCAAAAATGACTTGAACAGAGATCAGCAATTTCTAATGGTAATTTATTCACCCATTTCTAAGTTAACTTGAATGTGGATATATAAGATAACACTTTTGCAACCCATCACAATCTTAAGTAAGGATCTAAAGGGTTAAAGCGACTGAAGCGAAAAAGAAAAGAAATCTGCATGATCATGTTGAGCCCCAAGCAAATTTCTCCATTGCGAAAATTTGAATTTTTAGGCTTGAAATTCTTCAAGCTTCCGAAGTGGAAGGTTTTATATTCATGTGAAGTAGTGTGTATTGCAATTTTCCCCCAAAAGTTCAAAGGTAATTTGTAGCACTCTGGAATTGTAAGGCTCACATCTTTCAAAAAATTCCTTTTCAAATTACTTTATTTTATTTTGATTTATCATTCCAATACTATTGTATTAAAAATTAAGATTATGAATAAAAGTTATTTCAAGTTGAAACTACGTTACTTTGATAGCGCAGTAATACGAAGCAATACATTTAATCAAAATTATTTCAAGTTGAAAACAACATGAATTTAATTTAATGTAGTCAGTCATTTTCTCAATTATTCAACCTAGTTGATATGTATTTGTACAGGCATCTGGAAAATGTGTCGTGTAGTTGTGGCTCCACCAGCCAAGACACAAAAACCTTCATTTATTTTTAATTCAACATGACTTAGTTGACAATTAAACAAGAAAATATTTGAAATTAAAATTATATCCATGTTGTTTTAAGAGTGAAAATTTTAAATCAAAGATATTTATTAAAGTTGGATTAACAATTATTCTTTTAAAATTAATATGACATAATAGTAATTTTAAATCATCAGCAGGAAGCTTTTGCTGCTAATGAGAAGTTTATCAGCTATTTGCACAGCACGAACATCAAAATAAACAAGAACAAGTCACACATTTGAGTACAACAGGTTATTATAGCTTAGAACAAACTAAATAAAGACCAACACACTTAAGCATAATATTATTTCTAATAAATTTCATATGATTTGCAATAAAAATTTTTCCATATTGATTTTACATTGGTATTTGTTTCTGTGTGATGTATATATTCGTTCGAAATCCGTCAATTTAAATTCCGTATTTAAATTATTCGCAGTGTAAGTATGTACATACTAGTGATGTAACGAATGCCCAATTTTGATATTCGCGAGTCCGAATACGAATATTTGAAACGATATTCGCGAATACGAATATTATATGTGAAATTTATAGACACAAAATTTGGGTTATATTTACGCCTGCAAAATGAAATATGAAAAAGTTGTTACGAAAAAGAACTTCATACTCCTGTTGGCGTACTTTAAAGTTAATAAAAACTAACCAACATTTTAATAATCGTCATTAAATAGCATTTGAAAATGATACAAAGCAGAAATTTCTATAAAAATTTAATGAGAGTTTATTTTTAGCCATTTACAGTGAACTCGCGAAAACGTGAATACTCCAATACATACCGACTCAAAAACGTGAACACTTAAATTTTTACATTGATTAATCTAAAACGTTAACAAAATTAGCATAGGTCTTTCGATAGTTTATTTACTTTTAGTTTTGGGAAACCCAGAACACATTTTTTTCATAGCTCCGAATTTTATGGGAAAATTTGACTTAATTTTAGAAAAATTTTACTCAAATATAAAAATATAATTACTATAAACTCGTTCATTAATGAACTAGAAATTTAGTAAATAATTTACTGGTTTCAATTAAAAAACAGCTTTGGCGCCATACGACAACTTTTTTTACTCAAATTTAGAAATTTTTCCAAAGTTTTTTTTAGTTTTTTTTAGTGCAACAAGAGAGGAATTACCTTTTTTGCTATTTACAGCCCTTTTTACAATGTACAATTAAAAGCTAACAGGGACTTTAACGGCAAGTTTTGTATGAAAAACTGTCAGTTAAAGTTCACGTTAAGTCTTAATCATACATTGTGAAAAGGGACGTTAGAAGCAATGAAATCGAACTATTAATAACGTTGTTTATGATAACATAATGATATTGCTAAGGGTTCGCTATTCGTAAGCGAAACATTGATATCGAAAGATTTGCTGCCACAAACTGAGCGACGAATGAGGTCTAGCTGCACTTTTCCTTTCCGTTTACGATAGCCGTTCTCGAGTTTTTCGTCCGAGAAATGTTTACGCAACATACTAAATGAACACCAACACACTTAAACAAGATATTATTTCTAATATATTTCATTTGATTTCCAATAAAAATGTTTGCACATTGATTTTTAATTGATATTTTTTTATGTGTGATATAGGTATCCTTTCGAAATCGGTCAAATTAAGCTCCTTATATAAATTATTCTCAGTGTACGTATGTACATATGTACAGACTAGTGATGTAACGAATGTCAATTTTTGATATTCGCGAATACGTATACGAATATTTCAAACGATGTTCGCGAATACGAATATTTGAAACGATATTCGCGAATACGAATACGAATACGAATATTATATGCAATATGAAATATTAAAAAATTTTTATGAAAAAGGACTTCACACTCTTGTTGGCGTACTTTAAAGTTAATAAAAAGTACCCAAAATTTTAATGATCGTCATTAAATAATATTTGAAAATGATACAAAGAACAAATTTCTATACAAAAATTAATGTATATGTACAAACTAAAATGTTTAGTCATTTATTTAAATTTCGTTTAGGATTTGTGCATTTATTTATTTAATTTCTTTGGAAAAATATTCGTATTCGTATTCGCATCCGCCTGAATTTAGCGAATACGAATACATTTGTGTTCTCCTGAAAATGGCCGAATATTCGACAATTCGAATACGAATACGAATGCGAACATTCGTGCATCACTAGTACATACATATAAGTAAATGTATATTTAAACTTTAAATTTTAAAGCTATTGCGTATGAAACGTATATTCAGAGATATTTATTTCATTGATCTGCTGGTAAGCAAATCAACGCCGATAAAACACAGCATAAAAACAACACACAAGAAAATATTTATTATTATCTGCTAAGAAGTAATCAACATTTTAAGCATGTGTTGCAGTGCAAGTCAATTGTTTTGTTTTTTTTTTCGACGAAAGAACGAACCCTCTGAAATTATTACGAATTCGAGTAAAACAATGGGAAGAATACACGTGTGTTTCATGTTTTATCACCGGCAGACGCATGTGTGTTTTTAAGGATCGCACACAAGGACATACGAGTTCATATTTACATACATTTTTGTGTGTGTACGTTGCCTGTATGTGCAAATGTTTGCTTTCACTTTTTAAAAACAAAAGCTGTTTAAGAATTTCATATTCCCGCCTGTATGCATGTGTCAACTTTTATAACCTCAATAATGCTTTTACAACCCTAAAATATGTCGTCCCCTTTTTTATTCCGGCCCGGCTGCTACGTTTTTGTTTTTCCCGTAAATTTTTGGTTAATATACCAAACGGTACTAAACTGCGGAACACAGAAGAGACATGTGTGTACGTAATAAGCACACTCTTTGCTGTTTGTTTGTATGTTTGTTGTATGTAATCGTTTGTAGCTGATCAATGTCATCCATCCATTGGTGTGTGATCAGCTTCACACATGCTTCTTTTTATGTATAAATATGTATTATTGACTATTTGCAGCAGCATTTGTTAAACACATGATTTGTGCCACAAGAATAAAAGCATACATATTGTAAACATTTGCAGCATATTCATATTTATTTAATAGACTTTCCAATTCAGTACATTTTTCCACTATATTTTATGGAGAGTGCGATGCGATTGTTTCCCGTTCATACACACAAACACACATACGTTATCACAACATCTGTAATTTGTTTTTCATCTGGTTTTTTTTTTGTTTAAAGTCAAACAAAAAAATAAAAAAACCAGTGAAATTCTATTTTATCCCCGAAACAAACTTTATGTTCTCTTTTGTACTCGTACAAATGAAAAAATTTCCTTTGATTTGAAAATCGGAAGTTTCTATAACGTGTTATTTCAAGGGCTTTTTACTTTTGCTGCTTCTTCCAGCAACATTGAATGTAAAATGTGTTAAGTATGTGCTTCACATATGCCGGGAGTCTTTAAAGTTTTGTACATTTTGTTTTGCTTGTTTGCTCTATTAAAAACTTGAGTTTATTACATCTGTTTAAAAGCTATTGATCCGTGATAATTATGTGTGAATGTTTTAAATATGTTAAGGGCCAACAATTTATACAATAGATATTTTTTTATATTATTTATTGTATCTTCAAATATGAACTAACAATAAGTATTCAAATCTTAAATCTAATATATAATTATTAGGACCGACCACTGTCGGACATAAACTTAGTGATAGTTATAAATAATACATAAGTAGTGATAATCAAAAAAGGAAAAAAAATACATATAGCACAGATTATACGAGATAGTGCCCTGCACAAAACCATTTATAAGACCTTTCAAATCATGAGAGATTTTTCAAATGCTTTACTACAGCGAAATATTCTAAAACAAACGCTAAATAACACTGTTGGCAAGACAAACTACTGAAACAAATGTCATTTCAGCAGTGTTGTTTAGCGTTTGTTTTAAAATAGAATAAGATTAAATGAGTTTTTCTCAAAATTTCATTTTCAAACACTAGGTCCGTTTTCTCGGAGAAGGTCACATATATTACTGATTAAAGATATAAATATTTTTTTAAATCATCGTTTAATTTAATGAAAAAACTAAATGAAAAATTTACTAAATAAACTAAAATCAATTAAATTAAGATAAGTAAGCGAAAGGTAAGGGGATACTGCATATGAACTACGCGATAATATATCAAACTGGAAGAGCAATGACGCGACACCTCGTCGTGAAATTTTTATATTATATACTAATACCAGTATTCGTAAATGATTGTTAAAGTTAAGACATTCTTTAAAGTGGTTCTGATAAACAAAATTCGTACGTTAACTTTAATAAATGTGCCGTTGTTATTACTTTAAATACTTCTTATAGATCATATCGCACTAAGCTTAAGATCACGTCGCGCCATTTTTTGTTACATGTTCAACTTTGGCCTTTAACGTGCGATATCTATATTAATAAATAAAATTCAAGTGTGTTTTTTTTTGTAATGTCAACACAACAGCTTCTTTAGACTCAGTTAGCCGACTGTAATAAAATTTAACTGAAACGTAGGGAGCAGCTGATCGATATTTTTATATGAAAAGTACGTTACGTTAGATTACATCTCTATAACCATTTTCATTACTTTTCACATAACAGTAGCAGCAGTTACATTACACTACAGTCGGCTAACTGAGGCTTTACTTTATGTATATGCAACTACTAAAATTTTACTTTATTCTATCTACAATTAATCAGGTACCATTAGTTCTAAAACAAAACTACAACACACAAAGAACAAATGCATTTCGTTGGTAGAAACAAACAGAATTGTGTAAAATTTTAAAGTTTTTTTAACAACACACACTAAAACACCCAGTTTATTCAAAATCACAAACACTGCGACACACTTTACACACAATTTTACATAATTCTGTAATGTAAAGACGTCTTATAAGAACTTTTAAGACATGAGGGCAATTTCAAATGCTTTACTACAGTGAAATCTTCTGAAACAAACGCTAAACAACGTATTCGGCAATACATTTGTTTAACTTATAAGAGTAAAGAAGAAAATAGTTCGTGACTGAAGATTTTGTGGTGCTTGTGCTTTTTTCTCTCATTGACGGGTATACCAACGTCATGCATGTACATACATACATACCTACATAATTTTTGTATGCTCTCTTATTTTTCTTCGCACATACAAACGCACACATGCATTTACATGAGTTATGTGCGCTTGCTGTAAAAAACCTCCCTTAAACACAAACATAATAGCGCACCATCTAAATCTTACACACACCCAAACGTAAAATATGCAAAATAACAAACATACATGTATCAACAGTACTTCTTTGCATTGTTTGTTATAAACAAGACGTCTTGGCGACATCGCTTGTTAACAGTCATATACACGTTCACCAATACAACCATCGTGCTCCGTTTATAGTACGACATCATTTATTATTGGCTTAGTATAATGCATGCCACGAGAGTACATTTAAAAAACATGACGTATTTACATTTCAAGACTGCTTACGCACGGCACTAGTACACATTAACCAGGTGGGCTTGTGATGGTACCTGATTGAGCTGCCTTGGGTAGGAACACAACTTGGTGGAACGACAAAACTATATATAAGCTAAAAGGCTTCCTGAAAATCACAATAGCAATGACGCACGTAGAATTATTGAATTAAATAATATTTTACTTAAATATTAATTACAAATCAATTAAAAATTATTCGAAAAAATTTAATTTTTGCCTAAGAAACTAAGTGAATTATTTATTAAGTTGATTAAACATAGAATTTACTTATATCAAACAAAGGGCCCTAATTATTCTACCTCATTGTGCTTTTTGGTGGCGCCCAAGTTACTTTAAAGCAAGTACAAAATAAAGCCTACGTCGACATCACATTAAAGATAAATAGGCATTAATTAAAGACGTTGTTTTGACCTCGACATGTTATCGATCATTTTGAAGGAATAAATATTCATTCACATATCTATTATTTCAGTTGTCAACATCGACGTCACTTTAACATAAAACCAAAAAATTTGGGCTTGTTTACGCGCTCTCGACAACAATTTTGTGCTACTGACAATATATTTCCATTCCCTAAGGTCTAGAAAATAGCATAAACACGCCAACAGGAGTCAGTTGTTTTCGACAACGGGTACACAAGCCCCAATTTGTTGGTATGGTGTTAAAATGGCGTCGATATCTATGTATATGCCTGCATGTTTTGTACCTGTTGCTTATCTTAGGTTAAATTTTGTATTAAAAATTTTTTTTTTTAGTTGGATTCTAGTGAAAGTTCTACTTATAAAGAAAACAAAGGACCGGGTACGTATTTTTTTTTTAATTTATACATCAAGTAAGATATTCAATTATACAGGCTTAAGTTCGTACACTATTAGGCGTGAAGTGTCCGTAAGCAACTCCTTATACGAGCAACTCCTTATGGTAGAATTAGTCGATTCGTATCGTATTACTGTTGAAGTTGTATGATCATTTAAATCTGGATGTTAGTTAGTTAAATCGTGAGGCTGTCAGCGAACGTGTCAGCTGTTATTGTAATTCTCTTTGCTTTATACGTGTGTGTGTATGCATGTACATAAGAGAGAAGTTAACGTTTGCTATGTATAAATCCATTTTCTGTAGATTTCTACCTCACATACGTTATGATACGTATTACATAAACAGCAACATGTTTTATTTACCTATGTTACAGATTTTGTGAGATTCGTAAACTTACAATACGAATCGACTAATTCTACAATTTCGCTTTTTACTACTGAACATTTTTGTTTGAGTTGTTGCAAAAGATTGTGTCGATAAAACTCGAGTCAGTTTAACGCGACTCCGTTTGGAAGTCGTCTTTAAAAAATAACCAAGTGGTCAATTGAGTCGTTAGGATGAAAATATTTTAACATTGGATTTTTAAAAATTGTAAGATCTAAAAGTTGCACAAATGCGTAAGATTTTAAGCATTTTTAGGGTTCCGTACACCAAAGGTGAAAAAAGGACCCTATTGTTTTCGCTACGCTGTCCGTCACACGGTATTTTCTCGGGAACCGTAAGAGCTACGGACCTGAAATTTGGACAGAGTATGTAGAACCTTGGCCACTACAACAACAAATACATGAGAATTAAAAATTAAAGGGTGGTCCATCAGTTAATGCAATTTTGACTATGAAATTTTGACAACTTGCTATATCTTGGAAACCGTAATAGGTAAACTCTTGAAATTTTCAAAAACGGTAAAACTAAAAAAACCAAAAATTATAAAATCGCCAAACCGAAAAAAATTGCCAAAAACCTGAAAAAAATCGCCAAAAAATTAAAAAAAATCGCCAAATAGAAAAAAATCAACAAAATTAAAAAAAAATTTAGCACTAAAATAAATCGCCAAATTCGAAAAAATCGTTTAAATGAAAAAAAATCACCAGTATGAAAAAAACGCCAAAAACCGAAAAAAATCGCCAAAACGCGAAAAATGTGCCAAATCCAAAATAATTCTTTATGTGAAAAAAAATCGCCAAAATGAAAAAAATCGCCAAAATTAAAAAAAATCGCAACATTTAAAAAAATCGCCAAAACGAAAAAAATCGCCAAAATTTAATATAAACGCCAAAAACCGAAAAAAAATCCTCAAAACGAACAAAAGTGCCAAAAATAAAAAAATCGCCAAAACCCAAAAAAATCACCTATATGAAAAAAAACGCCAAAATTAAAAAAATCGTTTAAATAAAAAAATCGCCAAAATAAAAAAACGCCAAAATAATAAAAATCGCTAAAATTACAAAAACTTCAAAAACCAAAAAAAAATCGTCAAAACGTGAAAAAAAGTGCCAAAACGCAAAATGCGCCAATAAATTAAAAAAAAACCGAAACTTAAAAATGCTTAAAACCGAAAAAACCCAAAAACGAAAAAAATGCCAAAACTATAGTTTATATTGTTCGTATTGAATTACATATCTCGTGCCCGTACGGAACCCTTCGTGCGCGGGTCAAAGGCGCACTTCACTGAATTTATTTATGTTTTGTTAAGCTCAAAAATTTCTGTTAAATTTTCAAAGAACAACAGAAGTGGTGTTGATGCGTGTATGCTTGCTATTTTGCATATTGTACGTTTGAGTACATGTGTAAGATATATATGGTAAGGTATTATGTGTTTACGGGAGGTTTTTTAAGCTACCGCATATAAGTAATGTCAATGCATGTGTGCATTTGCATGTGCGCAGAAAAATAAGAGAGCATACACACAACTTATGTAAGCGCGTTTGTATACGTGCCCATGCGTGGAGAGAAGCACAAGCACCACAAATATTTTAGTCACGAACTATTTTCTTATTTACACCTATACCTGCAATAATATTATTAAATGTATTGCCAAAAGTGTTTTTTCGCTGTAGTAAAATATTTGAAAAATCCCTCATGTCTGAAAAGTTCTTTTAAGAGGTATTGGTCTTTATTGCACAAGATAAATTTTTCGCCCTAGGTGCGTGCATGAATATTAATTATAAATTACACTCGATCCCATCGCTACTATTCACACATAACATAGAACGCATAATCAATAATATCTCTTCAGTTAAAAGTTTATGTAATTTCATACAAATTAATAAAAGAAAAACTTGATATTAATCTAAAATTTTTATAGACTAAATTAACAAATACAAACCCAATAAATGTTTGAAATGTTATTTAACTTGTCGTGCGACATTTGTCACATCAAAACGTATCTTAAAATATGTTTTATTTTTTTGATCAAATGATTTCTAGCACACAGTGAGAAATTCGCGGAAATTCGCAAGCAGTTAATTTTTCTTCCGTTGCAACTGGATCTATTACTTGGTTTGATCGTGTTCAACTGGTTTGAGTTTTATTTATTTGCAAGTATTAACATTTTTTATTGATGATATAAAAAATGAACGCAAAAGAAATAAGCAGACACTGAAAGGTGGACATCGTTAGTGAAATAGTAATGAGTTTATTTATGAACGTTAATTGAAGCTGCAGCAGCTGGATTACCAACAATTTGTTATGCTGGGGTAATTAAATCATTATATGCTAATTTGGACAACAAAAGGGGATGTGGCGCTATAAAAATTACATACATACATACAAAGATATTCAAAGATATGAAAACGAGTGCGCTGTTGTAAAATTTTTAACATAATTATGATAAGGCTAACGTTTTGCAACAATTTACTCCTTTGATCATATCGTAAATTTAAACTAGAAAAATAAGATTTTTCGAACAACAGAAAATTAAACATTTGTCATATTTGTCAAATTTTTTTTAAGAAAAAATATAGTTGCGGTAACCATAATCAAACAGCAACGTACTATGATTGAATTATATGACTGCAGTCAAATCATATTATTATGAGTATAAAGCCGAAGTGTAAATATTATTATTATCTGAGTTAATAATTGAATTATCTACAAAAACAGTTAATTTTATCATACCTAGGCCGGGTTTACATCTGGGGTACTAGTTGTTTTGAATTTTCTAAATTCCCGTTGTTAACGATATTTTCTTGGATATCAACTTTACTCTGTTGCTTACCCATCCTATGTTTTATTTTATTGTAAAAATTTATTATTATTTATTTATTTTGTTGTGATATTTGCATTTCAATTCTTTTTTTGTTAAATTGCCTTTTGTTCGTTTTTGGTAGTTGCGAGCACTAAGCTCGCAACTACCAAATTGCTTAAATAACGACACAGCTGACATTAACCTACAGCGAATATCGTTAAAAATTTTACTGAATACCAAATTCAATAAATTTTCGTTATAATTATTTTAACGATGCGATTATCGTTAAAAAAAATTAGTGAATCGCACTACTGGAACTTCTTCCCAGCTCTCTTTCTCTCTTGGGGCTCTTGCGTCTGTTGTTGTGGTATCTTTTGCTGTTTTGTCCTTCTCCAGAATTCTTCGATTGTGATGGCTTTTGGTCCTGTTGTTCTGGGCAAAGGATTGTAGACTGGTGCTTCTAAGGGTGTCGGTTCCGGCTTATACTCTTCACTTATAAAACTCTCTCATTTCTTGAAAATCTCATCGATTTCCTTCTGAATGTCTTAATGTATATTTTATTATTTCCAGTAATGGGCAGGATCGCCATGTGGGGTATTATGTTCTAATGGTCGCCCTATAGTCCTTGGTTATATTTATGCAGCTACCAAGGACGAGAGCTTAACTCTAGGCGTTCAAAGGAACTGCCGAAATATAAAGGTTCTTAATAAGTAGAAACATTTATCGGCCCCAACAGCCTTGTTTTGAATTTAAAAATATCTATATTTTGGCAGTTCTTTTAAACGCCTAATGCTCTGAGCATAAAAAAGCGTAACCAACTAATTATTAATGAAAAACTGTTTGATTCAGACATGTATTTATTAAGTTAAATAGTTCCATACATAACTAATAGACAATTTTATAGAATCCAATATGATTACAAACTGTTTAAATAAATAACTACATGTCTGAATCAAAAGGTTATTATTAATAATTAGTTGGTTACGCATTTTTGGGCATATGACACACATGAAATGCCAGATGTAAACTCAGCCCTAGTCTCATAATTGTATGAACAAATCTATCACACTTTGGTTAAATACGAGTATAACAACACTTTTTTCCATTTTTCATGCCAAAAAATGTGTTCATGCAAAAACTATAATGGACTAAATATCGCCTTTTATTTGAAAAAAATTAAATGGAATACATCATCCATATTTCATGCCAATAATTCTTTCTGCCAAAAAAACCGAATTCAAGGCAAAGAGCTGGTAGAAGAAGATAAGAAGAAGTAGGTGATATATAAAATTGAATTTGAAAGGCCGTACCTCCGTCCATTTTTTAAATGCAAGATTGTGTGTTTTTTAGGGTTTAGGGTGTGTATTAAATTTTGTAAAAATCGGTAAAGCAGAACCACGTAAAATAAGATATTAAATTTTAATGAGCGTGACTTCGCCCATTTTTAACTGACTTCAAAAAGAGGAGGAGGTTAACAATTCTTCTCTGTTTTTCTTTAGAGCTTCATAACTCGGTAAATTGTTGACCAATTGTAAAAATTTTTTTGTTGACTGAGAGGGTTTAGCTTCCCATTGGTACGATTGTAAGAAAAGTGGGCGGGGACACACCCAAAAAAAATTTTAACTTGATTTTACGATATTATACTCATTTGATTGCTGCGAAACCTAGCAAACACCTTTGGTTCTTGTAATTACACAATTTAAAAGTTGAAAAAATATTTCACACACTTCTATTTCATCGATTTTTACGAAACTTGGCACACAGCCTAAGCTTAAATAAAGGTACAATCTTGCGTTCAAAAAAGTGGGCGGGTGCGCCTATTAAATTTTAGTATAATATTTTACGTGCTTATACTTAACCAATATTTACGAAAATGGGCACACGCCTTGAACTCTTAAAAATACACAATCTTGTTTAAAAAAATGGGCGTAGCCATACCCCATTAAATTTAGTACTATATTTCACTAAAAAGTTAAAAACTAAACTTAAAAAAAAATTAAACCGACTAAAAAAATAAGCACTAAAAAGCTAAAAGTAATATTGATCTATTTAAATAAAATATTTATACATATGTATGTTACCTATAGTGTTATTTGAATTTGGTGCCAGCAATATTGGTAGCTACATATCTACATATATGTAATGCGCAAAATAGAAAGGGACCTAAGGGCAAAAACCGGTTTTGTTCAGGAGAGCCATTTTAAAGATTTTTTAAACAAGTTTTATTTAAATAAAAGATCTTGCCTATTTTAGAGCTCAATTTGTATGGTAAATTTTGTAAAAATCGTTTAAGTAGAACCGCGTGGAATATTATAATAAATTTTAATGGGCGTAACTCCACCAAATTTTTTTAAACTTTCAAATTGTGTAATTACAAGAAGCAAAGATCTTTTTTAATTTTCGCAACAAAATATACTGCTATTCAAAACACGTCAACTCAAATTTGGTCAAAATAAGTTTCCGACGGTAAATAGCTCCCCTATGCAATATACATCTCTAATATAAATTTCGAATCAAAAAAAAAATAATTTTTTATGGTTTTATATAATTTTGTTTTATTCTAATATTTCAAATATCTATAATTTTTTTTTGTGAAAATAAATGCTAACTCCCATGTATATTTCCAAAATTTTTAAAAAATTAGTAATTTATTAAAAATCTTTCTCATATCTTATTGCTTTTGACATGCTGAACACGAACCTGGGGCCTAATTCTTGCATTCGATTGCAAGCGAGTTATTGCTCGAATGTGCAAGTTTTCTAACTTTTTGAATTTTCGCATTCGGTTTCGAGTAACACATATCGAAATTTCTAATGATAGCATTCGGTAACGTGCATACATTCGAATGCAACCGTTCGTGTTTTTACTCGCAAGCAAAATGGCATTCGAAATCATGTTTAACATAGAAGAAGTGATGAAAAACAAAATGTACGTTCAATATTAGACTTATTTATTTATAAATGAATGAATGCACAAATGTACTTATAAAAAATACAAATTAAATAATTTCTTGTTGACTTTAAATATAACAAAACACACTGACTTGACTTAGGCAATGTTTTGCCTAAGAGTTGTCTGGAAAATAAAAAAATTAATCAACTCTGGGAGCATCTCAATAGAAAATTAACTGCATCTAGTCAACCAATACGAGAATTGAAAATGTGGCTAGTGCTCTATTCTCTAGCTTTACACTAATTTATTATTATTAAGTTATTAATTAAATTAAAATTAAAATAACATTTATGTATATTCGTTTCTTTTTTCTGCATATACGTTTGTATTTACGTACATGTTTTTGCACACATACATATATACAAAAATATGCTTTTGCTTACAATTTATTCAGTGTTGTGAAATGAATTTATATATTAATATATTTGCCTTTTTCCAACACTAAAACAAAAACTCGATTCGCTTGGTAGCGAGTGACATCATCGGAAAATTTCTAACCATCGAAATTAATTTCTATTCGAATGCAATTCCGATCACGAGTGCAGGAATTAGGCCCCTGGTAAGGATTTTGTTATCATATGACTAATTTTTGAGATGTGGTCACGTTGAACATATTAGTAGATAGCGTTCAGATAATAAATATTTGTAGTGTATGCATAACTTTTAAGCTGCTAATCGAATAGAAGCATTATGTATGGATCGACTATAGTCAATGATATAATTTTTCGAAATTGAAAATTTCGGAGTATGCATACATATATTGAGTTAGAGAGTGCTAAAGCTGACCACCTCGAGATGAAACCGGCTTTCAGTCAGACTTAAGTTATTTCTTGTTATTTTAAATTTTTTCTTGTAGCTTTTCAATTCTTATATGGGCATTTCCTGGGTGATGAACGTTACTGTCATACGTCTTAAATAGGGAAGAAAACCTAAAGTAAGAATCTTATTTTGTTCATTTTGTAATTTTTTAACAGCATTGGACTGGTTTTGTATTTAGTGCTAAATTTGTATTTTTGCATAAATATGTTTCTAAGATATAAGCAAATAAGAAAAGAAGTGGTGTTGATTCGCACCTATGAAAATGCAAAACTCTGCGAAATTAATCACACTTTTTCTAAATAGCGAAACTTAAATTGATCTGTACTAATTTGGCTTTGCGTTAGTGCTTGTTGCGTTAAAATCATTTTGTTATTGTCTTTTATACATGCAATACTTGACACGTAACGTTACATTCGTCACATGACATATTTTTCCATAGTAATGTATTTGAGTAAAATATAAAAAAAATTTATTTTTATTTTTTATTTAATACAAATAACAATGCACTTATGGATATTTTGTACGTGTATATCGTTTTATAAAATGATAAAGGGCCTATCGTGATTTTCAAAATATTTTCAGCAGATACATATTAAATTATATTGAATTAGAGCGAATTTTAATCATGAATAATTTCTTAATCTGGAGTAAGTTCAATACTTTCAACTCATATTGAATGAAATATTTTTATAAGTTAATGCGCGCTCGAAAGTAAATGTTCTGGATTCCGCATCGTTTTCACATGTTTTCTTGTGAGTTCGGATGTTAAAACACATGCTACACCTGTTTAGGTTCAAATTTAAAAAAAAAATTATGGTATGTGTTCTAGCATCCGAGCTAAAAAAAAAAACAATTTGGAAATGGACGATCTGAAGTTTTTAGATATTTTGGTTTTCACTTTTAAGCAAAAAAACTCGTATTCTTTTCACTTCTTAACAGCCTTGTGAAAGCAAAACGCAACAAGAAAATCAAAAATGTTAAATCGTCCGTTTCCAAATTGTTTTCTTCTAAACAAATACTATTAATTTGTATTTTCTAAATTTTATTTTAAACAGACGTAGCATATGCCTAAACATCCGAACTCATAAGAAAACATGTGAAAGCCAGAACTTAAATGATTATCTGAGTTTCATTTTTCCCGATATCTTTTTGTCTCACACGATTTTTTTCTCTTTTAGCAAATTGTTGTCATCTTTGGTTAACTTCAAACACCCTTTTCCCATGTTTTTTTATTTTTTTTTATTTTTTTATTTTTTGATATATACTTTTCTATCTTTAAAACGTCCTTTTATAAATTGGTTATATCATGTTTTTCAATTTCCTGTTTCTTTTCCTCAACCCTTTTATCCATCTGCATAAAAAGATATGTTAACCCATAACAATATTTTTTTCTGAAAATAAAGCATTACTTACGATTATGACCTCGACAATCTTTGAATACTAACTAAAAATATATTTATAAATTTTATTTTTTGTATAAAATATTACTTACAATGACAAACGCTACAAACTTTGCCTGCCTCTAAAGATCTTTATTTTGAAAATTTTTGCAAAGTGCAAAAAATTTTTAAATTCTGTTCCCAAAATTTGTTTAAAAACCAACTTTTAAGTCACTTAGTTCTGACGAGTCAAATGTAACTATAATATTTCATCCTTTGTTGGAAACGAACGTTATATTAAAAAATAACGGAAAACAAGTGGAAAAGATTAATGTTAAAGGATATTTGTTTACTTTCTCTTCATTTGTTCCTATTACTTGTAGTTTTAAGAACATATTTATGGAAAAAACACAACCACTACATGCATATTAAAGAGAACATATGATTAAATATAAGTAAGAGTTAGAAAAATAGAAATTAATTTTTGGCCTCCAGGTGGTCATTTAAATGATGTAGTGTTTCACACATAATGCCAACGTTCAAACTTTATAATAAAAAAGAAATACCATGAAAAAAATATTTTATATGTGTTTTATTTACGTTTACTTTTGAAACCGCAAAATGGATAACCCGTTATTATATTTAAAACAGTATGACACTATGACACTTAAGACTGTCGTTTGAATCACCCAATCATATACATATTTGTGCTAGCGTACAAAACTTTAATAAGACGGAGGGCATAGCTATTTATTGTACTTTATACCGCTTTTCGCACGTTAATAAAGTAGCTTGAAAAAATGGCTACTATAGATAGAAATAAGCTACTTTATTAGTGTTAAAAAAATTGAAACTTTGTACCAATATTCTGTAAAAGTATCAATAAATGTATCAACAAACTTGCAGATACATACAAACATATGTACATACATACAGCTCTGGTGTACATATATGTATATGTCTGTATGTATAATCTACATTTTAATTATGGGTATTTTTTTGCTAACTCATGCTTCCCAGCAAAAAATTTAAAAAATTAATTTTCGGGTTTGGAATTAAGCATTTGTACTGGAAGCTCTTCCCTACTGGATTACCAACTCAATGGCAACTTGTTCACCTAATCTATTTAATCTAAAAAAATTATTCTCTTCATTTAGAAACTTGTAGATAATTTTTTTAAATTTTAGGAAATGTAATTTGCAAGCGAGTAATGAAATTTGGTAATCAGATAAGTAAGTCATTGTATGGCAAGTAGTTCTGATGGTAATGTGTTATTTTTTGATGGGTTGCAAAAGACTTTAAACAAGTAAGAGTGCTATATTCGGCTGTGCCGAATCTTATATACCCTTTACCAAAGCGCGTTTATGTAGTATAGAGATACATACATAAGCACAGAGCTATGTAGGTACATATTCATTTTGTGAAAAAACTCATACTTTTTTCTAGTGCAATTTTTAGGTTTTTGGCATTATGTTTAATTTTGTGCTTTTTAAATTTTGGCGATTTTTTTTCATATAGGCAATTTTTTTGGTTTTGGCGATTTTTTTCGGTTCTTGGCGTTTTTTAATTTTGGCGATTTTTTTTCGTTCTGGCGATTTTTTTGTTTTTTTTCATTTAGGCGATTTTTTTATTTTTTATATATTTAATTTTTTTTTTATTTTTTTGTGGCAATTTTTTTAGTTTTGACACTTTTTTCTCGTTTTGGCGATTTTTTTCGGTTTTTGGCGTTTTTTTTTATTTTGGTGATTTTTTTCCGTTCTGGCAATTTTTTTGATTTTGACAATTTTTTTTTCATTTAGGCGATTTTTATAATTTTTGGCAATTTTTTTCATATAGGCAATTTTATTTGTTTTGGCGATTTTTTCCGGTTTTTGGCGTTTTATTTCTTAATTTTGGCGATTTATTTTCGTTTTGGCAATTTTTTTTGATTTTGGCGATTTTTTTTATTTAGGCGATTTCTTTTAATTTTTGACGATTTTTGTTCATATAAACATTTTTTTTGTTTTGGCGATTTTTGCGGATTTTTGTCATTGTGGGAATTTTTTTTTTTGTTTTGACACTTTTTTCTCGTTTTGGCAATTTTTTTCGGTTTTTGGAATTTTTTTAATTTTGGCGATTTTTTTTCGTTTTGGCGATTTTTTTTTAATTTTTGGCGATTTTTTTTCATATAAGCAATTTTTTTTTGATTTGGCAATTTTATTTCGGTTTTTGGCGTTTTTTTAATTTTGGCGATTTATTTTCGTTTTGGCGATTTTTTTCATTTAGGCGATTTTTTTTTAATTTTTGGCGATTTTTGTTCACATAAGAATTTTTTTTGCTTTGGCGATTTTTTCGGTTTTGGGCGTTTTTTTTTAATTTTAGCGTTTTTTTTTCATTTTGGCGATTTTTTTTCGTTTTGGCGATTTTTTTAAATTTTTGGCGATTTTATAGTTTTCGGATTTTTTAGTTCGACCGTTTTTTAAAATTTCAAGAGTTTAACTCTTACAGTTTCCAAGATATAGCAATTTGTCAAAATTTCATTAACTGATGGACCACCCTTTAATTTAAATTTTTTTAATTTTAGTGTTTATTGCTGTAGCCTATATAAAAATACACTAATTTTACAAATTTCAAGTGTCAATATACATATGTACACACATAATACAATTGTATGTATATTACATGGGATTTTAAAAGTTTTCGTTACTCATTTTGGAACACCCTTTAATTTTTAGCTTTTATATATTTGTTGTTGTAGCGACCAAAGTTCTACATACACTGTCCAAATTTCAGACCCGTAGCTTTTACCGTTCCTGAGAAAATAGCCTTCTTCCTAAAACATGAAATATGTTTAATTATTAGGAAAAAAGTTAAAGTTTCCAACCCTGGAAACGTTTTTTATTTTTGTTAAGTTTTTAAATTTTTTTTTTAATTATAAATACCAATTTTATTCATACCGAAGTATAAAATAAGTTAATTTAATAAAAAAGTAATAAAAACTTGTTTTCGGTAGTTATTTTCTATGGGTAAATTGAGTTTGAGTTTTCCAGCTCTGAAACCGTCTGCTCGATTTTGCTGATTTTCAATAGCGAAATTTTCCGGAAAATTTCTGACACACCAGTCCAAGAACGAAGTCTCTAGCTCTTCTGGGAGCTTGGGAAAACCGATTTCACGTACAGACAGACGGACAGACGGACATCGCTTGTTCGTCTTCCCTATGCATAAGGATCCAGAATATATAAACTTTATGTGTCGCTTATTAATATTGTAGAAATTACAAACGGAATGACAAACCTATATATACCCTTTTACCATTTTTTGGTAAAGGGTATAAAAAAGTGGCTAAGAAGATGTCAAAAAGCTTATGTTCTCCAAAGCAATCAAACACAAAGTACAATACTGCATAAAGCGTGCAAGAAAACATCTTTAAACTTGCATGGATAAAAATATAAAATACATGTTATTAAATGTGGCTTTTAATTAAATTAGTGTCAATGATACGTGTAGAATTATTTATAATACATAACATAATAATGAAAGAAAAACATCAACAAGAAGCAAAAAAAAAACCTGTGGCATAATGATGTTTAATTATAAGGGGCACAATTGACACAATCATGAATAAATATGACAACTTATTTGACAAGCAAATCTTTGACAGTTTTAAGAAAAGAAATCTTAAATGGATTTGACAAGCATCAAATTATTTCAGCGGCCAATGAATGATATTAACGATCTATAAGACACACCATAACGTTATCATTATCCCTCAACAAATGACAAGGCACCTGTATAAATGAAAATTTTAATTAAAAATTGCGGATTGTTTTTTCTTAAATTTTTGCTTTATGTTACATACTCGAACATTAAACTTTTGTCCACAGTTGTAACGTATAATAAATCAAAAATTAAAATAACATACAAAAAACTTTATTTTTTTTAGCAAAGCAATGCTGTCAATTATATCAATTTTAAAATATGCTTAAAAAAATAATATAAAAATAAAGACAGCATCTTAAACTATGAAATAATATAAATTATGGCATCGTAAAAATTAGCAACAAATTACCAGTCATTACAATGTGCTACAAAGGCAGCAACAAAAGCAGAGAACAACACTTCAAATAACACTAAATATCACCATTTACTTTATTGTTAAAAAACAGTGTCAAACGTAAAAACATTTTAAATATTTCTTAAGGAAATTACAAACTTAACAACTGCCATAAAAAACGACGGTTGTCGCAAAATGAAGAAATATATTGTAGTTTATGAAAATTTGCCATTTATTGCATTCAAAATTATTATTTCGGTTATTCAGTAGTACGTAAACTAATTCTAAGCATAACACTGTGCAACAAAATCAAACTTGTCTCAAAATAAAAACTTTCTTGTGAGAATCTCTCTAAATTTCCTTCTAATTCTCTCCAATCCTATTAACACGTTGTTGTGGTGAATCGTCATAGGAAATCAAAAACAATATTCCTTGTACTTTAGATAAAAACCAATTCACATATTCCATTTGCAAGTTTCGCATATAGGGCACAAATCTACATCAACTGTTACCACACAGTGGACCAAACACAGAAGAACGCTGATGATGAAGGTTTAGTGGCCTTCGAAAACGGCTAGCTGTTCCGTTCAACTATGTGTTGTCAGAATATTTACAACTAACTTTGATGTTATTAGTTCATTAATAATTATCACATGTACTTTGGCTTAAAAAGCGATACGAACTTTAGCCCGTTCAAATCATAAATATAGAAACAAATGAAGTTGGATTAATTGAGTTTTGTTACTTTATATGTGAGTATAATCTTCCATCGACTTCGCTCGAATCCAGAAAGATACTGAGTAGGCTATAATCTGTATTTATAATAACTTTATCAAAAACAAAAAAGGAATACATATAAGTAAAAGTTTTACCCGTCCAAATTCGTTTATACGAGTAATGTTTTCACACTGAAATTAAAAACCTGGTCTTAACGTTAAAACTAGAGATGTGCAAATGTCGTGATTTTATCGTGTCACGCGGGAATCACGCGTGATTCACGCATGATCGTGATCAAATTTATAATTAATCACGCGTGAGTGCGTGAGCGTGACCTAAAAAAACTTACTCTTGCGTGAGGTATTTTTTTGTGAATTCGACTATTGTTAAAATTTTTTCAGGCGTAGAAACATGATCATATGAAATTAAAAAATACCAATATAGAAAAATAAAATTATTTTAATAAATTTTTTTAATTGTACACAACTATATTTTCCCGAAATTTTGACTTTTTCAGATAATCTGCGCATATATCCGCATTTATGAAAAAGCTCTCATAATAAAATATGGAAGTTGAAATTTTTAAAATCTGGCGTCACAACTTTCTATAAGCGCTTAAAAACAAAAAAAATGTTTTTAAAATTTACTGTTTAGGAATGTAGGGTACATGTCCAAAATACAAAATAATTGGCTCTAAGCACATTCATGAATGTATTAAACAAAGTTTTTTTTTTTAAAAACTGAATATACGTAATTAAGATACTTAAAAAACACATACCTTTTTCAGGAAAATGTTAAAATTTAGCTGTTTTAGCTTTTTGCCTATTTCACGAATAGAGAACTTTATAAATTTTTTCCTGTTTTTATTTAAAATTTTGTGAAAAATTTAATACTGTCTTTTAATTCAAAATATTCGAATAATAAACTAAAAAGTAATATATAGGCGAAATATTAAAAATAAATTCAGTAAAGTGCGACTTTGACACGCGCACGAAGGGTTCCGTACGGATACGAGATATGTAATTCAATACAAACTTTAGTAACCTATATAAAATACAGCTTTGGCATTTTTTTTCGTTTTTGACGTTTTTTTAATTTTGGCGATTGTTTTATTTTGGCAATTTTTTAATTTTGCGATTTTTTTTAATTTTGGCGATTTTCGGTTTTTGTCGTTTCTTCATTTTGGCGACTTTATTTATTAAGGCGATTTTTTTGCAGTTTTGACACTTTTTTCTCGTTTTGGCAATTTTTTCGGTTTTTGGCGAATTTTCAATTTGGTGTTTTTTTTTTAATTTTGGCGATTTTTTTCATTTTGTCAATTTTTTTTCATATTAACAATTATTTTGTTACTGGAGCCTTTTTCGCGTTTGGCGATTTTTTTTCGATTTTTGACGCTTTTTTCATTTTGGCGATTTTTTTCATTTGGACGATTTTTTCGAATTTTGCGCCTTATGTTAGTGTTAGCAACTTTTTTTCGTTTTGGCGATTTTTTTGAATTTTTTGCGATTTTTTTTTGGTTTGGCGATTTTATAATTTTAAGATTTTTTAGTTTTACCGTTTTTGAAAATTTCAAGAGTTTGCTTCTTACGGTTTCCAAGATATAGCAATTTGTCAAAATTACATAGTCAAAGTTGCATTAACTGATGGACCACCCTTTAATTTAAATTTTTTTATATTTTAATGTTAATTGTTGTAGTCTATATAAAAATACACTAATTTTACAAATTTCAAGGGTCAATATACATATGTACATACAATTGTATGTATGTTACATAGAACACCCTTTCATTTTATATTCTCATGTATTTTTTGTTGTAGCGGCCAAGGTTCTACATACACTGTCCAAATTTCAGGTCCGTAGCTCTTTCGGTTCCTGAGGAAATAGCGTGTGACGGACAGACGGACAGCGTAGCGAAAACAATACGATCCTTTTTTCACCTTTGGTGTACGGAACCCTAAAAAGTCAAGGCAAAAAATGTTTTTTTCTAATTGCTGAAATTAAAATTGTTTGGGCTTATTTATCCATACTTAGGAATTATTAAAATCGCAAAATCGTTGATAACTTTTAACTTTATCATAAGCGGCAATTTACGTTTATGTAAAATATATTTGAATTTAATTAATCTGAAAAATTTAATTTTTGTCGCTCAGGATTAAATCGAAAGTAAGGCTCGATATTTAATGAATTAAAAAAATAATCAATGAAGATTTTACAATGCAAAGGCATTTATCGGTCCGAAAAAATCCTGCCTTTAACTAAAGGCAAGTTGTAATAATGTCCCTTAATATTATTAACAGTATAAACATCAGTTTTGCTATTTTTGTTTTGCGGCCTTTTTCACAATGAACAATTAAAAGCTAACAGGGAGATTAATGGCAAGTTTTGTATGAAGAACTTTCAGTTAAAGTTCACGTTAGCTTTTAATCATGCATTGTGAAAAGAGACGTTAGTGCGATTTTACATAAAATTTTTTCAAATTGAAGTAATGCTGATTTTGTTTTGTTTAAATATCTGCCACCTATGATTAAAGCACGTACTGTTTAGTGACCAGTGGCCATACCTTAGTCGTTTAAACATTCCGACAACAACGGATACAGATACCCCCCAGCAAAAAATGTTCAAGGTTTTGCAATGTAATGGCTTACAAATACAAAGTAATGAGTGGTACATATTTATCTAATTATTTTATATTTATAACAATAACTGCCCTGTAATGAATAGAATAACAACTTATTTATCCCATTACGGGAAAATACTTATTGTAGTACTTTCTATTTTATAACGAAATATGTATATCTACAAAAAAATGTGTCGGCTAAATGAGCTTCGAAGACAACAAAAAGAAAAAAAAATGCTCATTAACTTTTGAATAATATTAAACCAAAATTAATCTAAAAATTTTTTCATATTTTTATTAAAAAAATAACCCATTATATTTTGAATACTTTTACGCAACCAGTAATCTATTAACTCTTGGGTGTAGGCAAAAAGTATAGGGTACCGCATACAGGACTTTTCGTTTTGTAAACAACGCGCTAACTACTTCAGCTAACGCCTGTATGTGTTTGAGTTGTATTTTCAGATTTACAGTAAATTATCTTCAACGTCTTCAAAGTAACAAAAACCGCTAAATTAATTCCACAAACGCTCTCGTAATTTCGTACGCCAAGCTGTGAACATGTATATGATCACATTATACTTCCTCATCACTTAATTAATGTCCGTGGCACAGGTGTCGATTATGTATCTGTTGTATGTCAACTCGGCAACATGTTGATTTAATGGTCGGTTTATCTCCACACAGTAATAAAATTGATTTTGTTGGTGCGCTAATTTTCTAGTTTGGCGACAATTCTTTTATCTTTAAATTTCTGTTATGGAAATCAAACGGTGCGGTGTATTAACGATCGGTATTAAGTAGACGATTAACCTTTGAATAGTACTTATTTTACAGTCCATTTTTTCAAGATACTATTTATAGCAAAATTAGTATTTGTACCACTACCTATAGACAAGTTGTAAAATTAATTAGTTTTATAAACATTAAAGAACATGGAAAAAAATATATTTTCCTAATAAAGTAGTTAAAAATTTTTGTTTTTTAAAAGAATTTAGAAATATATAAGAAAATAAACAAGTAAGAGTGCTATATTCGGCTGTGCCGAATCTTATATACCCTTTAACAAAGTGCGTTTATGTAGTATAGAGATACATACATAAGCACAGAGATAGGTATGTAGGTAGGTAGGTACATATTCATTTTGTGAAAAAATTCATACTTTTTTCTAGTGCATTTTTTAGGTTTTTGACATTATGTTTAATTTGGTGCTTTTTAAATTTTGGCGATTTTTTTTCATATATGCAATTTTTTTCAGGTTTTTGGAGTTTTTTTTTTAATTTTGGCGATTTTTTTTCGTTCTGGCGATTTTTTTGATTTTGACGATTTTTTTCATTTAGACGATTTTTTTATTTTTTATATATTTAATTTGTTTTTTATTTTTTTGTGGCAATTTTTTTAGTTTTGACACTTTTTTCTCGTTTTGGCGATTTTTTTCGGTTTTTGGAGTTTATTTTTATTTTGGCGATTTTTTTCGTTCTGGCAATTTTTTTGATTTTGACAATTTTTTTCATTTAGGCGATTTTTTTATTTTTTGGCGATTTTTTTTCATATAGGCAATTTGTTTTTTGTTTTGGTGATTTTTTCGTTTTTTGGCGTTTTTATTTCTTTTTGGCAATTTTTGACGATTTTTGTTCATGTAAGCATTTTTTTTGTTTTTGCGATTTTTGCGGATTTTTGTCATTGTGGGAATTTTTTTTTTTGACACCTTTTTCTCGATTTGCCGATTTTTTTCGGTTATTTGCGTTTTTTTTGATTTTGCAAATTTTTTTCATATAAGCGATTTTTTTTAATTTCTGGCGATTTTTTTTTTCATATAGGAAATTTTTTTTTGATTTGGCGATTTTATTTCGGTTTATGGCGTTTTTTTAATTTTGGCGATTTATTTTCGTTTTGGCGATTTTTTTTTGATTTTGGCGAATTTTTTTCATTTAGGCGATTTTTTTTTAATTTTTGGTGATTTTTGTTCACATAAGCATTTTTTTTGTTTTGGCGATTTTTTTCGGTTTTTGGCGTTTTTTTAATTTTAGGGTTTTTTTCATTTTGGCGATTTTTTTTGTTTTGGCGATTTTTTTAAATTTTTGGCGATTTTATAATTTTCGGATTTTTTAGTTTGACCGTTTTTGAAAATTTCAAGAGTTTAACTCTTACAGTTTCCAAGATATAGCAATTTGTCAAAATTACATAGTCAAAATTTCATTAACTGATGGACCACCCTTTAATTTAATTTTTTTTAATTTTAGTGTTAATTGTTGTAGCCTATATTAAAATACACTAATTTTACAAATTTCAAGTGTCAATATACATATGTACACACATACATACAATTGTATGTATATTATGTGGGATTTTAAAAGTTTTCGTTACTCATTTTGGAACACCCTTTAATTTTAAGCTTTTATATATTTGTTGTTGTAACGACCAAAGTTCTACATACACTGTCCAAATTTCAGACCCGTAGTTTTACCGTTCCTGAGAAAATAGCCTTCTTCTTAAAACATGAAATATGTGTAATTATTAGGAAAAAAGTTAAAGTTTTCCAACCCTGGAAACGTTTTTTAATTTGTTAAGTTTTTAAAATTTTTTTTTTTAATTATAAATACCAATTTTATTCATACCGAAGTATAAAATAAGTTAATTTAATAAAAAAGTAATAAAAACTTGTTTTCGGTAGTTATTTTCTATGGGTAAATTGAGTTTGAATTTTCCAGCTCTGAAACTGTCTGCTAGATTTTGCTGATTTTCAATAGCAAAATTTTTCGGAAAATTTCTGACACACCAGTCCAAGAACGAAGTCTCTAGCTGTTCTGGGAGCTTGGAAAAACCGATTTCACGTACAGACAGACGGACAGACGGACATCGCTTGTTCGTCTTCCCTATGCATAAGGATCCAGAATATATATACTTTATGTGTCGCTTATTAATATTGTAGAAATTACAAACGGAATGACAAACCTATATATACCCTTTTACCATTTTTTGGTAAAGGGTATAAAAAAACATGTTTACTATTTCGTTATTGTTTCCGCTGTAATATTAGCTGAGCTTCTCATTTGGTAAAATGAAAGTTTAACGTAATAGCTCTTGATGTTTCTAGAAATTTTCTTATGAATATTCTCTGCAGATCTGCATTAGCAACAGTGAAATGCGCATAGAAACTAACTAACTTATCAGCAATTGATTTCTATATATGTATATTTAAGAAATAATATTTTATTTTGAACTACCATTTTCCCGCGACTTCATTCGCTTCCAGAAAGAAACTAAGTAGACTTTAAACTGTATTTTAGAGGTGGCACTAACGATAGTTAGTTTTTTTGTGACTTTCGATGTTTTTATTCTGCAATCGATTAATACATAAAACAATCGATATTTTTTTAGTCACTATCGATAGTAAATGATACATCACCAAAAGCAACAAATTTAAATATATTGCTTTTCATAAACAAAAATAACTGGATGACTTCAAATCTCTTCCACTGAACTTATTTTTCATACAAATAATTTAAGTTTTTTATTAATTGAACTCAGAAATGAATTTCTGTTTTGTTTAAAAGATACCGAGCCCTTTTTTCGATTTTACTGTAAGCGACATGTTATCGAAAATAGACTTTTTAACTGAAATTAAAATTTTGTGAGCCTACCCAGAGTTAAGAATTATCAAAATGCCAAAAATTGTTGGTAACTTTTAAGATACCGGCTGTACAATTTTATCGTAAGCGACAATTTACGTACAAAAACAAATTCGAAATTTTAAAACAAACCTTCTCCTGAAAAATTAAATTTTTGTCGCTTCCAATAAAATCGAAAATAAGGCTCGATTTTTTCCCAGTAAAAAATTTCAAAAAAGGTAATCGGGTTTGGAATTAAGCGTTTTTGGTGGAAGCTCTTCCCTACTGAATTACCAACTTAATGATTTTAACAAGGCGTGAGACTAAAATAATCGATTCTTGAGAAGTACATACTTTTTTTATTTGGCAACTTACGTCAGTGATTTCTAAAAAAAATCATTCTCCTGATTTAGCAACTTTTACATAATTTTTTTAAATTTTAGGTAATGTGACTTGTAAGCGAGTAATGAAATTTGGTAATTGGAGAAGTAAGTCGTTATATGGCAAGTAGTTCTGATGGTAATGTGTAATTTTTTGATGGGTTGTCTTGAATTTTTAATGTTAATAAATACATTATGCTAGGAACACAACTGGGACGAACGACGAAATTTTCGGTGCGAACTTTCGTCATAAAAAATAATATTTGTGCATATGAAAATGACCACAACACTGCGTACAACGAAATTCGTCGTGCGTGACGAACTCTTAGATATTTTTATTTCTATTTTGTACGCCGACGAACGACGAAAAAACAAAATTTAGAGATTATCTCCTTCTCTCTCTGTTTTTGTACACACAACAACCAACTTTATTAAATATGAGAGAAGAATTCGGTGAGTAAATTTGTCGTTATTGTGCGACGAATTTACGCAGCGAATGCTTATCGACGAATTCGTCGATTTGGAAGAAATTCGTCGTTCGTCCCAATTGTGTTCCTAGCATTATACGAGAAGCATACAACTTTTTTTTGAAATCATTTAATTTCCAGGAAAGAGCTCAATTAAAGAGCTGACTTATTCCAGATTTTTAATTAGTTTTAATATTTTTTAAATGTTTAAGATATTTTATACGAACTTAACTTCAAATGCAAATAAATCGTCCGACAGCAAAACACTGTTTTTCCTTTACAGAAGACCCCTGACTATCACGATAGTTCTTCGTTAAAATTCAGTTAAACCGTTTGCTTTATAAAAATACCAACTTGCTTGTACATAAATACCGTTTTCAGAACATTTGATTGTATATAAGATTAATTTGGAATAATAAAATATGTCATTGTTAATTATAACGTTCGTATAAAAGTGGTTTGTTTTTTATTGCGATCAGTGAGCGAACACTAATATATTAAATTGTGCTCTGGAACTAACATATTCGAACACAAATCGAACAGATAGTTTTCTGATTTTTGATAATCTCGAAACCATGTATAGATTAAGTATTTTAAGCTGTTGCAATCTTTCGATATTTAAACCAATCTTATCAAAAACAAAAAAATACAAAGATCACAATTTTTCGCGTTTTACCCTGTTCCGCGTAACTTTTTTAATTATACCCTTCACCAAAAATAGTTTTGTCATTCCGTGTGTAATTTCCACAATATTAATATGTGCCCCATAAAGTATATATATTCTAGATCCTTATGCATAGGGATGACGAATAAGCGATGTGCGTCTGTCTGTACGTGAAATCGGGTTTTCGAAGCTCCCAGAAAAGCTAGAAAACTCAGTCATGGACTGGTGTGTCAGAAATGGTCCGAAATAGATTGTTATAATCAGCAACATCGATCAGATGGTTTCAGAGTTGGAAAAGGTAAACTTTATTTTGCCTAAAACTAACTATTTTTTAATAAACTTATTTTATATTTCAATAGGAATGAAACTGGAATTTCAATAATTAAAAATAAAAAAAACGTTTTCAAAGTTGGAAAACTTTGACTGTTTGCTTACATACATATCTTAAGACACTTAACATTCTTTCATGTTATAATAATTTTCCAATATTTTGTGTTTTTTTACACAGTTTGTTTATTTTACGATTTTGTGGCTTCCATTCAAATTTTATGCATTTTTCCCAAGTGGCGAATAAAGTCACTAGCTCATTTACCTTTACACAAAATAACAGACTTGCGTCGTTAAAGCTGGGATGCAACTAACCGAAAAACTTTTATTATTATGGCAAATTCTGGATAAAATCTTTCAACTGCTTCACATCATTGATGGGAAATGTAGCACAATTGTGCAATTTTGGGCATTATTAGATGTTGGCTGGCGCTGCAGCACTATCGCTCTTTTTCTTGCACTTTTCGTTCTCTAAAATGAAAACTTTTCTTATTGCAATAGTAATTACTTTTCTGTACTTTTAAAGTTTTTAATCCTAACCGTCCTGACACGGGTACCCCGGTACCCGAACGTACTTTGAAATCAAATTATTCTTAAACTAAATAAAATACAAACTTGAGATTCCGCAAGATCCTTTAGATAACCATTTGCTACCATTTTTGCCCATCCAAAGTATTCTAGATTCACTTGGGTTACCTCTGGAGCCTTCCAAAATCAGGATTAATTGATAATCCCTCCTGATAAGGGTACCCGGGTACCCTTAAATATCTTTTCACATTTTGTATGAAAAAAGTTAAGATTAACCTAGTATTTTTATGTTTTATTGGTTATTTAGAATTAACAAATATATTACATAACAATTTGTACTCTCTTAAAAAAAAAAAATCTTTGTACTAAGCTTGTTAGCATAAAAAATATAACTTATTTTGCTATGAACATTGCAGATTGGCCATTTATATCCATCGCATATTTTTTGTGTTTTTCGGTCAGATTTGAGATCAGTACTCACGCAAAGATAACAGCGACCCTTTAGTGGCAACTGTTCAGATCTATCCTGTGTAGTTGTATGCAATGGGTCTGCAGCATCCTGGCAACCTCCTTTAGGGATAGTTTTGTTTGTCAAAAGTTTGAGAGCTGCTTGGTTTCATTAGTACTGGTTCTTTTTTTTGTATTTTCAGTTATCATCTCCACACCAATTAATGAATACACAAATTGCACCCAAAGCAGTCACGTCAATCATATTAAAAAAAAACGACTAATAGCCATCTATTTGTTTTGCATTTGGTGCTATATTTAGATACAATCTGATCCATAACTTCTACTTCTCCTTTTGTTTTGTTGTAGAAGTCATTCCCTGGTTGCCCTCGAGTATAATTCGGGTTGTACCTATTTCGTCCATTGGGTTTGGCCGCAGTTCTTTTGAAATGTAGTTATTTTATATGTAATGGTACTGACGAAATTTATTCCTCTAACTTGTAAGAGATTGGCCAAAAAATTTTCGGTTGTTACCTTTTATTTAGACTGATTTTAAAAATCAACTAGATCTAGGACAATGTTTTCTCCTACGTTTACCTTCCGCTGACCACCGGGTGGTTTGTCTGCACTTGGAGTAGCTCTATATGATGGTCCCGTACCAGAATATTCTACCTCTCATACATTCATTTCCATGATAAGCGCATGTCACTTACGCGACATTGAAAAAACTTATAAAATCAATCAATGAACACCAAACACTAACTGAGAATTCAAAAATAGAATCAAAACGTAGCACGTATATGTAACACCTAAATAACAAAAAAGGGATTACTCGTTTTAATATGGGGTACACACTTTGCAAAGTGTTTACTCAACACGTGTGTATATTAGATGTTGCAAATTTTGACATAGATACTGCAACCTACAATGCAACCTATTAACATCAAAACATGTTGATGTTTTGAATCTTCGACAGCAACCATACACAAGACTGCACTCATGTGACCGACAATGCAACCTGCCTGGTTCCATTAACACGTTCCCAAGTCTGTACCTTCCATAAAATGCAAAGTATGTTATAAATTTAAATAATAATTAATTAATAAACACAATACCCCGGGTACAATACCCCGGGTACCCTTGTCAGGAGTCTACGTGTATAAATGCTTTCAGTACGGTTAGGGTTAAATATTGAAAACATTTGGCTAATAAATCACTGAATACTTAAACATAGTTTAAGTTAATTTTCATAAAAACTTAAAATGTATTTAAATACACTTTATTTTTTTTATTTTTTAGTGGTTATTTAAAGTTATTATCAAATTTCGCTGAAAGTATGGAAGCACTACAAGATTTCAAAATATTATGGAAAGCCTACCAAAGAACAGCTGTTCAATATATTTTTTTATATATAATTATATATATTATAATAATTATATATAAATATATTATGACTCTAAATTCAGTGATACAATTTATTTCATATTAAATAGTTTGACGCGTGATGTAAGCAAAATATGTTTTTCTTTTTATCTTATGCCCTTAAAATAATACTTGATATTAATGCCAAAATTCAATCTGAAGATGTGAGAGTGTATTTAATTTTAAGGAGGCTTTCAGTTTTTATTTTGTCATTTGTGTCGACATTTTTTGTTGATAATATAGATCGAAGTTTTCACCATCTTCCAACAGAAAAAATTTATTGCGGCGCCAAAATTTAAATATTAATAACCAAAACCCCAATTTCCCAGCAAAAATGTTTAGAATAAAAAAATTTAATAAAGTTTAATTTGTGTCATATTAAACTTCAAGTATTATTATTTGAATTGGTTTGCAAAGTTTGCATCAACAAATGTTCTAAGTCGAGACACAAATATTCCTTTTGTTACACAAATGTTTCCAAACGAAACAATATACGCTGAAAATATTAAAAGTGAATACAAAAGATCCATATCATATTGAAAATTTAAAAAAGTTCACGAACTTAACTTAAATATTACTTTTGTTACACAAATATTTCCAAACGAAGCAATATACGCTGAAAATATTAAAAGTGAATACAAAAGATCCATATCATGTTGAAAATTTAAAAAAGTTCACGAACTTAAGTGTGAGTGAGTTTTGTAAAGATATCGGAGACGTAAAAAATCCTTCCAATAAACAATTTTTAATTAAAATTTATCGAATTGTTTAAGGTATTCTTTCTATTATCCACTCTTTATTCATTGTATAAAAAAGTCGAATTTTGTTTATATTTACCTAAATATAACCAAGAAATATCAAAATCATATTCATATTTGAAATACAACACTCATAATTGGGCCTTTTAATTGAAACTAAAATTTTAATTTATACATGAAATACTGAAATACATTTATTTGACATAAAGTCGTTATTTAATTTCAAGATTTGGCTTGCAATTGTCTATATGCAAGGGGGAACGAAATGCATATAGACAATTGCGTAACCATAGAAACAAGCCACATTTTGAAATTGAATAACGACATTATGTCAAATAAATGTATTTCAGTATTTCATTTCTTTTTATTTATAAATCCATAAATTTAATCGTAACAAGTTTGCAATAATATCAAGTGCCCCTGTGGCTGAGTGGTAGCGATGCTAGCCTCTTAGTGCAGAGGTCGAGGGTTCAGTTCCCGCCATAGACATTGGGTGTTTTCTTCGGCACACAAGTTTGTTAAAATAAAAATTTCGCATTGAATTTGCTGGTTAATTTTAAAGATCGACTATTAAAATTGCGATATCCTAAAATATGTAAAAGCATTTAATATTATAAATTTAATCATAACTTCAAATAGAAAAACTGAAGAAAGTTTACTAATCGAATGGTATTGTCCAAAATTAATGATACTGATATAAACCATTTCCATTGGGAAAATCAAAGAATTCGCCACAAACAAACAGGGAGAGAGGTTTGGCCTTCTGCAATAGTTTTAATGAAATTAATTTCAGTTTTATCACCAAAATCTAATACGTGTGAAGAAGGCGTAACTATTAAATGAATTCAATGGACTAGTTAATAAGTCTTAGAATAATTTACCAAAATAAATATTACTAAAACTATATTGTTAAAGCAAAATGTTTTCACTTTAGTGTTTCAAAAATGCTCTTCAGAGTACATCCGGCACGCTTAGCACTTGTTTTTGTTCTTGTAACTTTGATTAACATTGCAACTGTTAAAACAACAAATATTAAAATAATCGATGCTATAAATTACATTAATAAAGAGAGAAAAATCGAAATAAATGTCTTAGTAAACCTGGCTAAAAATTATGAATCGAGAGAAAGTTTTGATATGGTTAAAACAACTGAAGTGCCAAAATTACTTCTAAGCAACACAACAAATCTGGACGATATTATGCCTGTACATGAAAGATTTAATAAAAATGTTTTAACTATAGCTTGGTTGACGAAAAGCAATATTAACGCTTCTTTACAATTTTTGGACAGTTTGCTGTGGCGCATACATTTTAAGGATATTTTACTCGTTTTTCAGCAGAAATTAGAACATGATGCCAAAGAGCTAAATCAAAATATTTTATTTCCCATATTCCAGGAATGTTGGTCTAAAGGTTTCATATCGGTCTTACTATGGACAGACCATCAGCTCTACACTTACCATCCTTATCCCATTATCAAAGTGGTTGCAGTGCAAAATATAGCCATGTTCATGGATAAATCGCATTTGAATAATCTCCAACAATATACCTGCCGTATGCCATTTGTCGACTATCCCAATCTATGCTTTAGTTATACAAATCGCCAAGGCAAACTTATACGTACTGGATACTTTTACAAATGGGTGCAATTCTATTTGGAATACTATAACGCATCCATAGATCATTATTTCCTTAATATGTGGCGGCAGGACTTTAAGCCCATTGAAGCAATTAATTATCTCAACAAGGTGGGTGGTTATTGTATGATGCCACTGTTCATGATGACCAGAGAACCGGAATATTTCGAAAGCAGTGATGTGCTGTATTTGACCAGAGTTGTACTGTTGGTGCCAAGTGCCAAAGAGATTGAAGTACAATTATATCTTACTTTACCAATCAATGGTTTCATATGGTTAATTTGTATTGCCAGTGCTGGAATATTTTTCATTTTATTATTCTTTATACAGAGGAATTCCAAAGTGGTCATAGATTTTGGTAAATTGGCCTTGCAGACTTGCAGCATATTCATATTTATTTCGAGTGGTTTTAGTGACAAGAAATCTCTACAATTGTTTTACTTTCATCTGCTGTTCTTATTCACGGGCATTTTTCTAACCAACCACTACACTTCCCATTTGTCCAGCTTCTATGCATCCAAAGTATATGAGCCTGAACTTAAGAATTTCAACGATATTGGTAAAACAAATTTGAAAATATTTGAGCACTCGTATGATGAACAATTTGTACTGACTTCAAGCTTGCCGCAGGTGTTAGATGGACGTTTCATTCGCAGTAGCAATGCTGATTTAGCTAAATATCGTCTAAGCCTCAATATGTCGTACATTTATAAGACCCATGACGAAGCGGCGGATTTTATTTTATTTCAACAATATTATCTGAATCATCCTATTGCTAGAAAACTCAACCAGCCGATGTTTACACGACCTCATTATGTAACGCTGCCCCACCGTTCGCCTTTGATTGATCATTTTAACAAATATTTGTCGCGCATGCGGGACAACGGTCTCTTGATGAAGTTCATTGAGGACACAAAATTGGATGGTATATGGAGTGGACGTTTGAAATTTATGCGAGATTCATATCAATCCAAGTCTCTTACACTGCAATATTTTCATTATGCTTTTGTTGTTTGGGCATTTGGTTTACTCTGTGCATCGCTGTCATTTTTAGTGGAGCTGAAATGTATTAAGCGTAAGAAGAAAGTGATGCATAATTGTTCTCCATTGTAAATTAATCTCATACAGTGGTGTCCCGCTTTAAGAAGTACCCAGTTTTAGACTGGGTTCACACACCGCAAATAGAAAACATTCGAAACTACTACAATAACTGTAGGCTAACAAACTTTTTCAAAAGATATCAAATATGTTATTCAGCATGTTTTTTTAGTAGAAAACCCAAATAGGCACCAACACATGCTGAATAATGTTTATCTCTTATAATTTGCTGGTTTTTGAAAAAGTTTCTTTGCCTACTGTGGTGTAGTGTTGTAATTCAAAATAATCTATTGAGAGTTTTGCTATAAACATCGATGCTTTGTAACCTTCTTTTGTCGAAGTCTCTGATGCGTTGCTTAGCAGCAACGAAATTAATCTAGACCTGGTCAACCAATTCAATAAGTAAAAATTGGCATGAAGTTAGCATAAGTGGCAAAATTGAACATGATCTTAAATAGTTTTGCAATGAAACTTCACATTAAAAATCATGCTAGGACTTAGAAGTGGATTAAGATTAGGTAATGCGACCATTTTTAATGTCAAATTGTATGGAGGTACTCGTTAACACTTAATTCACTTACGTCACTTTTGCTAATTTCATTCCAATTTTTTATTATACATAGGGCCGTACATGTTTAGAGAGCGCCAAAGAAAAAAAGTAAAAACAAGTTTCAATTAAGAAAAACAAAGGTTTTATTAAAAAATTAATTAAGTTTCAACCAATCACGAAATTTTAATTGAAGTTTTGTTAAACTAAAAAAATATTGCATTAACAAAAAACTTAATTGATGTTTTGTAAAGATTCAACTAAAGTTTAATTGAACTGTTTTTAAAGATTTACTTGAAAAAATAAAATAAAAATAGATTCTATACAATATTATTTAAATTATTATAATATTATTCAAAATATTCTTATAAATTCAACTAAAAAATCAAATAAAAATATTAACACATCAACTAAAATATTAATTGAAACATTTAAAAGGACTAGATATACCAACGGACGACACAATCGCCCGTATTCTAGAATCTAAATGTAAATAATTTCTATTAAGATTCAAAGAAAATGTATCTAAACGTCATAAAAAATGCATTAAAACACAGCCACCCACATACTTACATACATATTAAAGACCTGCAAAAGACGTCTTATAAGAGTTTTAAGACATGAGGGCAATTTCAAATGCTTTACTATAGCGACATCTAGAAACAAACGCTAACCAACGTGTTCGGCAATATATTTGTTTAACTTATTGCAGGTATAAGAGTAAAGAAGAAAATAGTTCGTGACTGAAGAATTTGTGGTGCTTCTGCTTTTTTCTCTCATTGACGCGTATACTAACGTCATGCATGTACATACACACATACATACATACATAATTTTTGTATGCTCTCTTATTTTCTGCGCACATACAAACGCACACATGCATTTACATAAGTTGTGTGCGCTTGCTTTAAAAAACCTCCCTTAAACACAAACATAATAGCTTACCATCTAAATCTTACACACACACACCCAAGCGTACAATATGCAAAAGAACAAGCATACATGTATCGACAGTACTTATTTTCATTGTTTCTTTAAACAAAACGTCTTGGCGACATCGCTTTTTAACAGTCATATACACGTACATCAATACATCCATCGTGCTTCGTTTATAGTACGATATCATTTATTATTGGCTTAGTATAATACATGCCACGAGAATACATTTAAAAAACATGACGTATTAACATTTCAAGACTGCTTACGCAGGCCACTAATACATATGCATAATTAAATAATACATGAAATTAAAAACACAAAAGAAATCGCTTTAACTAAGCTAATTCAATTTATTTTATTTATAGCTCACTAGCGTAAATTTTAATTTTTATGAGCGTAGCCCCGCCCCCCTGGTAAAAATTTTCGGGTTTTCAGATTTTCCTAGCTCATTGCTCACCTAGATCTACTCGTGTAACAAATTTCAGCTTTCTAGCTACAGCGGAAGTGCTTCATCAATTTGATGAGTGTGTCAGTGGTCAGTGAGTATGTCTTAAAATATGCTAACCATATCTCCGGAACTTTTCATTGTAAAAGTTCAAACTTTCGCATATGAGGTTACATGAATTTACTCTAATTGTGGTTAAAACTTCATAATTTTACGATTGCGGGGAACAAAGTTATGAGGTTTAACCCCTCGAATAGCTTCCTGTAAATATACACACTGCGTGCATTGGCCGGAACTTGGCCTGGCGCACTACCATGCGCCTATATATGATTCTGAAAGCTATGAAATTGATGGCATCAATCGAGCGTATACTTTTGTCATGACCAGGGAAACCGCAAATATGCAATTGCATGTTTTTTCTTGTCTGATATATCAATCCGGAATTAAGATATTTATCCGTTTCACAACTTTTTATGAATTCTGGCATCGATTTGTTAGTGCATATTTTTACATATTTTACCCTTTAAAGCATGTTTTTGCATACTTCAGTCTAACACGCATATTTTGAGCATTTTTTGAATTTTTAGAGCATATTTGGCGTTTTTAGGGCATATTTTGGTACTTTTCGAAAAAAAATTTATTTTAATATTAAAAAAAAATTTTGGAAAAAATGTCTACTTTTTTCGTCAAAATTTCATTTTGTAGTGAAAGAAACTGTAGTATGGGAAAGCAATATTTTCCTAACATTATGAGGTATTTGAAAAAGAAAGTTTTCAATGTATAAAAGTTTAAGTGAATAGATTTTGTGTATTGCAATAACAATTATAAATAAAAAGCTTATCTTATTCTTCAAAATACAGTTCCAAAGCTTTAAATCTTATATTGTGAAGTAAAAGTTAAATTTTTGTTGTTAATACATTTTTTTATTGTTTCCTTCTTCTTTTTATTTTATTTTTATCTTGTTTTATATGTAAATTTTATTAAATTGCTGAATTAAAATTAGATTTTCATTTCCAAATAATCCAATTTATGTTATTTTTAAGAGCATATTTTTTGGGTTTTTAGTGCATATTTCGAAGTTTTTAGCGCATATTGAATGCGCATAAAACACTTTTTTTGGAGCATATTTCTGGTTTCCCTGGTCATGACTAATTAACTGATTGGTTAACACAACCGAATAAAATTTTATGAATTGGATTTTACTACCAACTTTTGGTATCGGCAACTAAAAAATTATCGTTCTATATTGAGGTTAAAATAAACACTTTCTATCAGTTGCTGCAACTAACTAGAGCTTAAGTTTACTATCATGGTTTATAGCAGCAAATAAAAAATTAACTTTTTTGACTTTCAAAGATATTTTGATATGTGAATTCTCAAATGGTTGAAAGTCTGTGCATAAGATAACAGGTTTGTGTCTGTTCAAAATGTGTGGTTGAAGAAATGCATATAGACATACTTCACCACCAGGAAATTAATTTCAATTGAAATAAACTTATGACAATATGTCAAATAATAAATTTCTTAAATTGTGTATTTTTATTTGCATTTTTTCTGTTGCTGCAACTATTTGATTAAGGGTTATAATTAAAATAGAGTGGTATCACAAGAAAATTGCAGTCGTTACACCAGAATTCTATGATACATAGTTGGTGCAACCGCCAAACTCGATTTTCAACAAATTCGGTTGTCTCAACGAATCTTTTTTCTCTTTGTAGTTACTAGAAGACAGGCGCCAAGCGCAATTTTCAGATTTGATTGTGCCAAGTTTCCCGTTCGAGCGAAAAAATATTTATTAATCAGATTACAGAACCTTTCACTTTAAGTGGTTTTGTCATTTCTTTTGCAATTTCCAAAATATTTTTTCACGTAAGAACCCATAAACTCCGTGGACCTTTATAACCCTGACGGAAGCTTATGCTTTGTTCATTTTCTATCTCATAAAACTATAAAACTTGTCGTGCAAATATAAAATTGAAAGTGTCTCATAAATATTTTTAAATATTTAGGCGTTAGAAAACTACTGACAGCGATAAACACAGCAATACAACTACAAAAATTATTTTTATTTATTTATTTTTGTTAAATTATGCCCATAAATGAATGACTAAAGATTAAAGTTGCAAGTAATAATACCAGCAATAACAGAAATAATCATCAAAACAACACCAATTCAAAACATGTGGCGATGCATGACGGCGCTGCAGGTGCATGAATATATTATTTTGTGATTTTGCTTTAAAAAAATTTTATAGAAAAGAATTTAAATCTTGCAGTATTTATATTGATGTTGTTGTTATTGCTGTAGCTGTAGTATTTATTTTTTTATCAGCAAAACAACAGCAGCAGCAACAGCAAAAATAAACTAAACTATCTTTAAATCACAATCACACTACATGTCTCGTTTGTAAAAAAAAGAGGGCGCCACATTTAATAAAAAAGTAAAAAAAAAATAATAAGAAAAAAACGGCAATAACAACGATAATCAACAATAGCAAAATAACAAAAACAAAATTTAAAAAAATTAAATAAAAAGAAATATTAACAGCTGCTTTATTAGTTGCTGATATTGAGATTGTTGTCAATGCGATATTTCTGCAGCAACTACTGTTGCTGCCACTGCCACAGCTACAGCAACCGGCACCGATCGTTACATATGAATGTTTGAACGTAATTAAAATATCAATATAAAATTTTTGAACGCCAGCCAATAACAATAGAATTCTGGCCGCTTTGGTTGGGAGTGTGATGAAGGTTTTGAATTCATGAATTTCATTCTTTCCCTGTTGCTTTTGCTGTTGTTGCTGATTTTGTTGTTTTCGTCATGACAAACGCAAAATGATGAGATTTTCTTCGTCTTCGTCTTATTTTGCATTATTTATACAATATGCAATCTTTAATTGCAGCTGTGTAATAATTGTTTTGTGTTAATTATATCCACTGCACACTACAAGTAGCATTTAGTGGTTGCCGATTAAGATAAAAATCATTTGAATATTTTTTTGTTTGTTTCGTAAATTGTTTTAAATTTTTATTTAAAATAGGATTTTTTATTCAGAAAATACTAGCACCTTCTGTGGACTTCGTTCGCATCTAGAATGCAGCTGAAATTGTACTATACACTGGGTTTCTATCAAGCTTAGTAAAAGCAGAAAAAGCACCAAAAGTACAAATTTTTTAACAGTTTTAACCCCTAACCTACCAGTAATCCGGACAATATACTATTCGTCTACTAAATTTCATCCAAAACTACAAAAATCCAAACTCACAAATGTACAAAATTTTACATTTACAGTAATGGGTTAATCTATGTATGTCATAAATCCTAAATTGTTTCTTAAAAATCTCCTGTTACCGAAAATTTGCTCCGGATTTAAATTTATGAGCCCAAAATGGATTAAACCGTACCAATTTGGAATAAAAAGTATTATATGTCTCAATAAAGTATACAAGCAGTCTGTGTACCGAACTTTATTAAATTCCTTTAGTGGTTCTTTCGTTATAAAGTAATAAATCATCAAACATCTAGACATCGAAATATACAAACTAGGCATGTAACCGATATCGGCAATATATTACTGTCGATACGACGATATTTTTTAAATTTGTTTAGAGCTGTTTTGAACAAATAATTCAATTTCCAACGACTTTTTTTGCCTAACAACTAAGAGAAATAACATATAAACAGCAGAACATAAGTCAAAACAGAAAAATTAAATTGTTTGTTTTGTTTTTTTTTTTTTTTGTTTTGCACCATAATAGTGAAATGTTCTCTCAATTCTAAATCATGTACATATGTATTTTGTTAAAAAAAGTTATTTGTTTTTTATTAAAGTATCAATTTTAAATATTAATACGGCAGAATTAGTTTGTACGTGCTGTTCTGTTCTGAATCAGCTGTTTTGTTTCTGTTTAGTTGAAAATCTTTATGTGTGGTTAGTTTTTCCTTTTTCGTTCTGTTCTGTTGCGGACAGATCTGTAGAAAATAGAATTCAACGTTAAGTGACAGCCAAAAGTGTGTATGTATTAGTGTGTTGTGATACTTTTTGTACAAGTGTAATCAATTCTATAGGTTGCCAGGTGATTTTTTTTTCACAGAAAAAGTAATTGCAAAATATTTTATACGGAAAAGAACGGCACAGAACAGCAACAGAAAGTAAAGACTAGTGAAGCCTTAACACTGTAATTTTGTATAATAAAAGAATTACTCTACTTGAGTTTTTTTAATTTTAACTTGAGTTCAATGTCAATATGCGTATCGGTATCAGCGATATTTGTTTTTGAGTATCGGTATCGGAATCGAATCGGCAAAACGACGTATCGTCACTTCCCTAACGCAAACTTTCATATTTATAATTAAGGGTGGGAAATTTTTAAGATAGGAAGCAAATTGGCTGTCAAATGATAAAATTTCAAGAATTGAGCTGTCATCCTTTGACATTTATTTAGTAAAAACTTTAAAAATTTTAATCGTAAAATGCTACACTCTTGAACAAAGAATTTTAATTGTGAAAAATAGGTTGTTTGAAAAATTAAACGAAAACAACGTATTTTTCAACAAAATCGTGTTTAATGATTATGCCTATTTTAAATTAGGCAAACTTGTCACATATGGGGCTCACAAAATCCACAAAGAGTCCTTGAAAACCCATTAAATCCAAAGAAAGTGACCGTCTTGTGCGGTTGGTAGTCAGACAGCATCATCGGCTTGTATTTTTTCGAAAATAAGCAATTATACGCCGTCATCGTGAATTCTCTGCGCTGACACGCAGCCAGCAAACCACATATGGGAATTTCCTGGTGTCACGTACGCTTTTGATGTACAAAAAATATAGAAAACAAAACTTTTGCAAACATTATTTTTTGGCGATTTGATAGCATTTTGGAAGCTCTACGCTTAGTGCAAAAGATAGATTTCATCGAGTGTAAGTTTTCATATTAATAGTTATAAACATGTGGTCAAAAACGTATGCAAAATAGAAGTCAAATTTGGCTGACAGTAGTGAAATATAAAAATATGCGAAATGGAACAGAATAGTGAAAAGTGATTAATTTATTTTAAAAGTGTATTAATGTAGCTCTCTATCAAGTATTTACACAATAAAATATCTCTACTGGTTTTTGTTTAATTGGCTTAATTGCTGGTTGCGAACGTACGGGTCGCAAACGTACGATTTTTCCACATGTTTTTTATTATTATCGCCATGCTTTCTTCCCATTTTCGAACTTTTTTTGTTCTCCTTGCACTTTTATCTTCTTACTATTTGGTAATAGAGTGATTTTGAAGAAAGAGTGCAAACATAACATATTTTTTGCATGTAAAATAATTATACTTATGCATATAAAAATGTCTTTACAAGTAGTAGTAGTAGTAGAAATATAAAATGTTCCAGCTTCCAGCCCAATTTCCTCAACTAAAACAGCTGAGATATGCTGTTTAACCATTCCATTATATAAACATAGACTTTTTTTATAATTATAAACAATAAAACACGAAGATAATCAACATTTAATTTCTAGATAATTTTAGATAATCTACATTCTGGTAGACCATTCGGGGGAAATGCCCATATATATTTGAGATATTTGTTTCAATGAAAACTTGAACACAAGAAAACACTAATAGGTACAGCAAATACATATATAATATTTTTATAGCAATGGTTGTTATGGCATTATGGCATGCCACGTCTGATTGAAAGTTTAAAGTTTCTTAGTACTTCAATTAAATTGTAGCGCATCACAGTGTCGACCTTTACCTATTGTATTTTCATCAAGCGGATTGCTTTTAAAGAGCAAAGAACTTGTTAAATAGAATTTATATTTGTTTTTATTTTAGTTTCATGAAAGATATTTTATTTTTAATATTTTTTGCAAGATTGTGGTGTTGTTGGTAATTTTGTTGTTAAAGTGTAATTGTAATTGTTATTATTTGCACAGCTAATTGTCAGGCAATGTGCCATTTAAAACACTTGCTTGCTGGCAATACGACAAACATCCTCCGATAGCGCCCACATAAAAACTTTATCATTCAATTGTTAATTTCGATGTCGATGCACATACATATGTATGTACATATAAAAAATAAAAGAAAAAATCACTCGTAAATTCAAAACGTATCTGTGTTCATTTATTAATGCAAATCATTCATTAACACGACACCATTCATTCATTCATCACTTAGTCATCAAGTGCATATCAAAAAAAGTTAGAATAAAATATGAAAATGATTACATAAATATTCACATATGTACAATTGTATGTACATACATACATATATGCATATGTGGAATTTAAAATATCTAGCAGAATTATGCCCGTTATTTCTACAAACAGGTAATCTACCTAAGGTTTTTACCTACAAGTTTGCCTTATAAAATTTTACCTACGCGATAGATATCTGTACACTAAGAGATATCTATGGGAAGAAATACTGGGCATTACATGTATGTATATTAGAGGATGTTACATTTTAAATACAGATTGATTAATTTAAATGCATGATTGATAGATTATTACGTTAAATAGAATTCTTTCTAAATTTTTTCAAAATCCTTGTTGTCTTTCAAAATTAATTTCAGACTTTTTTCGTCTCTTTTTCTACGCCATTTATATGCTGTGTTCAAATACAGGGAGTGCCTGGAGTGAGAGCGTAATCGTTTACAAAATTTTAATTGATTTTTAAGCTTTTGAATAAAAAGTAGTTAAATATAAACGACTACAATTACTAATGTTGACATGAACATAAATTACATGTGTACAAAACAACTAAATATTGTTACAAAAACTACAATATTTTGTTACAATTTCGAAATAATACAAAAAAAAAATTCAACCAATAGCAATGTATAAAACCATACAACGTTTCCTAAAAAGGAAAAAATCTAGCCAAGTAAGCGATGCACTACTGAAAAGATAAAAATATAATCATGCGAAATAACATAACGTGGGATAACAATCATGCGATTTAAATGGTATTATGAATTACAATTGCAAACGATTCATATTTACACATATATTCACAATAGAGACTATTTTATCGGGTACCCGAGGCTCGACTAATCTGAAGGAGTCTTTTGCGACTCTTAAAATAGTTATGTTACGGACATTTGTACGACTATTATATGATTCCGAAAATTTTGCAAATTTTCGTATTTGTTTTCCTTGAATAAGTCGCTTTTTTGAGCGCACAACTAATTAGCCATTTGTTTACTCGCTCTCAAGATGTTCAAAAACCGTGCTACTATTAAATAAACGTAAAATAGTCTTCGTATTGTATCTTCATACTAGTGATGCACGAATATTCGTATTCGTATTCGAATTCTCGAATATTCGGCCATTTTCAGGCGTATTCGCTATTCGCTAAGTGCAGGCGAATGCGAATACGAATGTATTCGTATTCATCAAATTCAGGCGAATACGAATACGAATACGAATATTTTTCCAAAGAAATTAAATAAATAAATGCTTAAATCCTAAAAGAAATTTAAATAAATGACTAAAAATTTTAGTTTGTACAAATACATAAATTTTTTTATAGAAATTTGTGCTTTGTATCATTTTCAAATATTATTCAATGACGATCTTTAAAATTTTGTGTACTTTTTATTAACTTTAAAGTACGCCAACAAAAGTGTTGTTTTCATAACAATTTTTTAATATTTCATATTGCATATAATATTCGTATTCGCGAATATCGTTTCAAATATTCGTATTCGTATTCGCGAATATCATTTGAAATATTCGTATTTGTATTCGCATTCGCGAATATCAAAAATTTGACATTCGTTACATCACTACTATATACCAAGTAAACTAACTTGTTTTATATTTTCCCGTTTTTAATAATCTTTGAGAGAATTTTTCCTAATTTCTTCAGCAAGAATGAAAGGTTCCAGAGAAATTAAATGATGCATTTCTTTTAATTTATTTTAATTTTCGCCATAAATTAATAAGAACTCGCTACAAATTAATAAGAACTCGCTACAAGCTGTCAACGAAAGACCATCGATATGAAACATAACCTGTGAGCATTAAACAAGATGGCACAAATCTTCATTTGTTTATACTTAAATGAGATATCCATATCAAAATTTTACAAATAAGAAAATCTTGATTAAAGAACTTCCTAAAACTTGATATATGTTTAACTGAAAAAAATATATATTTTTGGTTATTTTTTTCTTAATTTTTTTTTTAATTTCCAACCCTGGAACCATATTTTTGATTTTTTTGGTTTTTAGTACTAATATAATTCTTTCTAAAATATGAAATATCAAAGGAAATAATTAGTATTATTTAATTAGTTTTATATACTAGAAATAGTTTAAACTTTCCAGATCTGAAGCTATGTTTTTTTAATTTCCTAATTTGTTATACCAAACTATTTATTTCTAAAACATAAAGTATATCTAATTTCTAAACAAAAAGAAAAAAATAATTTGATCTAGTTACTTGTATATACAAAGAACTTCCAACCCTCAAATCATACTTTTAGATTTTTCTAACTAGAGTTTTCCTTATATCAATTTAGTTCTTTCAAAATATATATAAAATTTGTTGACTGATCAAAGAAAATTAGGAAATAAGGAAAAAATATGTTTTATTTAGTTACTTTAATATCCAACAAGAAGGTAAAATTTTCCACCTCTGGAGCTGTAGTTTTTATTTTTCTTAGATATACTTAATTTATAAATATAATGAAAAAAATTAACCTGACCTAGTTACTTTTATATATGACAAAAAGTGAAAGTTTCCCCCAACCGTCGAATCATCTTTTCAGATTTTTTTGATTTCTTACACCAAGATATTTGTTTATGTTTAATTTATAGCAGTGTATTAACTCGCTCGTTTAAAAATTTGTACTCGCGAGTTCAAAATTATAACTCGCGAGCACAAATTGTATGAGATTGGTATTTCTTTTGTGCCCGACTCGTAAGCATTAAATTTTCTGTTATACTCGTCCTAAGTTTTTTTTTTGCTGGTGCATAAGTAAACAAAATTAATAAAACTCGCGAATAATTCTTTTCAACAAGACTCGACTCGCTAGTCGAGTTTTATTTTTGACTCTCAAAAATTAAACACTCGCGAGTTTTAGTTTTTTAACTGGCGATCAGACAAGAATAGCTCTTTTCAATACAAAAAATAAAACTCGCTCGAATTGAATTCGATTGCGAGCGAGTTTAATTCGAGCACTCTCCGCACTCTGATTTATAGAGAAAAAGGAAAAATTAGTCTTAGTAGCTTACTTTTATATAACAAAAAATAAAATCAAAACACTTTTCTAACTCTGGAAACGTCTTTTTTATTTTATTTTATTTTTTCACTTTTAATACCAATTTTATTTGTACATACAATAACAGCCTGTTTGTAGAACACAACTCTTCAATAAAAAACGCTAACATGTTAGCATTATTTATTTTTTGGGGTTTTAGAACACGAGTGTTGACTATTTTCATCAAAAAACGTAACAGATGTCAGTTTATTTGCGTTTCTAGAACACGATTTGACTCACAATAAATGTCAAGATGGGCGAATATAATATTCTACTCGTGTTTACAAAAATAGTGCACCAAATACAGAAAACACTAAAAAATAGAATAAGAATATAAGAAAAAATCATAAGTGCAATCTCCAACAGTAAAAAGGTAAGTAATCTTTCATGTAAAGATATTCTTGTTTTGATTGCTTAAATTTTTAGTATTAAAATGACAACACGGCTGCAGTCTAGCCAATTTGTAGCATGGAGCAGTTTCTAGACTTGGACACGGGCACTCCAAAGCTTGGTATCAGTAAGTCTGTCATGCAGTACACATGGGTCACGGAGGCAAAAAAGAACTGGAAGCGAGTGGAAGAAGATATGTATTCTTAAATAGTTTATTTCATATACATATATGTACATATGTATGTATGTATGCATGTATGTTTGTACATATGTACATGCCTACAGCCTTGAATTCACTTTATTTCAGGTGTGCAATAAACTGGTGGTGGACCTTGCTGCGTTAGCAGCTTGACAGGGCTTAACCAGTGAAGAAAAACATACGAATGTTTTTTGAATACTAGATAAATGTTTGTTTTTTATAATAATTGTTTTTTATAACAAGGATAATATATGCCTGTACGCAGATTATTTAAAGAAAAATATACTGTCCTCTATCGTCTATATTTGTGTCTAGTTTTGTTGATATATATTCCATGGATCACGAGCTGTTGGATAGTTTCAAAATATAGAACAAAGCTTATAACAAACTGGTGTGAAATTATGTACAGGGAAAATGTTGTGCTGTTTATTCTGCACCAAAATGGTTATAAAATATTTTCGGAAAACACCGCATTAGAAAGCTATGGGGCCTAAAGTGTTAACAGCTGTTTTTCATAAAAAAAAGTGCAAGGCGCATGCCCAGTTTATATGCTATCAGTGCACTTTTAACGCACAAGTAACTTTTTATGGCCAGTCTACCAGAAACTGTTGGTGGAGTCAATAAAACAAAAACTTTCGGCATCCCATACATCTTTTGGCTGGTCTAATGTATTTATAAATATATTAACATATATGTACATACATATACATATGTGTGTACTATATATATTTAAATTTATACTACATAGTAAAATTTCATTAACGTCCTATTAAAATCGCTAGTTCTTCCGGCAGAGCATAAATTCTTAATTGTTTCTCAATTATCAGATCTTACAAATGCGACAGCTCCTGTGGCACATACTTAGGTGGCTCCATTTAAATATAAAGCCTTGCTCCAAGGACATTCGTCTAAGGCAGTAAGCACACATGGGCTATGGAGTTAGAGAGATAAGTAGGTACATTCGCCATCTCTTTGCTTCGGCTAAACTGGTGAAAAATTATTCATGGTCCCAAGGGCAAATATAATTGTGATTTACATACATCGCCAATAGATCTTCTATGGTAACTGTAGGAAGTTTCAAAATCTTCAATATTGTTACCAAAAGTTTTAATGAATTTTCTTGAGATTCCAATGGATAGATTGCCGTATGACTTCTTCGTACTGCATTGGGCATTGGGCTGAAGGTCTTCCAGAAGTTCAGCGTGGTTAAGCGCGTACAAAAAAAATATAAAATTTGCACACACAATTTGTTTTTATTTATGTGCATATCAGCTGTGTTTCATTTGTATGCACAAGAGTAGGGTTGCCGTTCTTTTCAGATAAAAAAAACAATTTTGTATGAAAAAATAAAAATTAAAACTATTTTTGAACATGTTGGCAACAGTACGATTTAGTACGAGTTAACGTAAGCTGCACGACAAAGTCGAGTCGCGTTATACAAACGCTTTTCATTACGTAGTCGTCTATGAAATAGCTCGGCGTGAGTCGCCCTTGTCGCATTCTACAAACAGGCTATAAGTTTATTAAAAAACATTAGTTTCATGTAGCTACTTTTATATGGCAAATAAAGTTTACATTTTCAAGCTCTGAAAACGCCAGCTTTATTTTGCCGATTTTTAATACCAATATCGAAGTCTCTAACTTTTCTGAGAGCTTCGGAAAACCAATTTAACGTACAGACAGACGGACATCGCTTATTCATCTTCCCTAAGAAAACGAAAAGAAAGTGAATGAATGAATCGATATTGTAATAAAATTGCATACATATGTATATGACAAAAAGGGAAAAGTGCTTAACGACCCCCCTGTAATTTCCAATTACAAAAGTACACTTGGCCAAAATTTCAATAATTTTTTTAAATTTTTCCGAAAGTTATAGTGGGTACTTTTTTTTCCTCTGACTTATAATCTTATATAGAATAATTACGCTTATAATTTGGAATGTTTTAAATTGAACGTAATAGTTATTGTATGCAGAACGATATTTTCTTCAAAGTGTAAACGTAATTTCCCAATTTAACTGCAAAAAAAAAAATATGAAACTCGACTTCAAAGTTTAAGAGTGTTCACAAGAGAGTAAAATATGAGTTAAGCACTTTTTCCTTATTTTACCAGATATATGTAATACTAATATGTTTATTAATTTCATAGACCGATATATACTATATACATTAGACTGGTCGCATCTTGTATGGGATTTTTAATTTTTTTTATTTTATTGCTTGCGCTACTTAAAATATGAGGTTTGGTGTAAGAAATCATGTCATAGTTTTTCAGCTCAATCGTACGGTGCCTAGTCGTGCCTAGTGGGGCCCAAAGTTCCCCAGATATTAATAATTGTATTGAATAATGTGCTTCAAATATAAATTTAATTTATTAATGGTTTTTGGTATTATCAATTATTTACAAAAGGACCTAAAGCTTAAATAAAACTTGTATATATTGCCAACCTTAATGAAAATATTAAACAGGCTACTGAACATGCTATTACCTGCCACTCGCAGACTTTTTTAATAGAATTTATCCTATGGATTTTGAACGTCTCGTATGTGAAAAAAGACTAGCTAGAAGGTTACGGCAACAACGCAGATCTCTTCGACATAAAATCAGACTTAAAGAGTGCTATAAATGACTCCAAGAGTTGCTTGCATCTGGAAAAACTGCATCTCTTAAAAATTGTCTGGATGTCACACCAGCATATAGTTACTCTTTGTAGCGCGCTGCTAGAAAGCTTAAAACTTGCAAACATAAAAATGACCCCAAAGCTAAACAAAGACCTTATTACCAAGGCTGAGTCATATAAGCCAATAAGTTTACTGACAACAATGTCAACGCTCTTTGAAAAGATACATGGGTGCATCCCCCATAAATTTGGTTTTAGAAGCCAGCATAGCACCATTGAACAAACTCATAGATTGGTTCAATTTATAAAAGGAACTTTTGAAGACAAGAAGTATTGCTCTGCACTGTTTATTGACGTTTCTCAGGCATTTGATAAAGTGTGGCATGAAGGCCTTATTTTAAAATTGCAGACTTGCCTACCAACAAAGATTCTAATTCTTTTGGAAAGTTTCATTATTGCCCGGAAGTTCAAAGCTGTATTATGAGTATGCCAGCTGAAACTTATGGAGAATAAAGGCAAACGAACAGAAGTGTGCTCAGGTAACATTTACCCTACGAAAAGATAATTGTTTCCTCATTAGAATCATTAATGAAATTGTTCCTCAACATTTACATGTGAAATATCTTGGTATACACCTTGATCGAAGACTGATATGGAAACAACATATTGACTTAAACCTAGCACAAATTAATCTAAAGTTAAGGCAAGTACATTGGCTGATTGGTAGAAATTCAACTCTCAGTCTAGATTGCAAACTTTTGATATACAAGTCGCTTTTGAAAACTATATGCTATATATATGCTAGGAAATTCACCTATGTGGCACTGCTTTAGCTTCCAATGTCGAGAGAATTCAACGAAAACAAAATTTTAAGGTTACTAACATCGGCTCCATAGTACATTAAAAATTCAAATATATATCGTGATTTAAATATGCCACTAGTGACTGAAGAAATTGCAAGATACACAGGCAAATATTTAACATAACTCGAGTCACATTCTAATCCGTTTGCTCGTAATATTTTGAACTTTACTGGACACATCCGTCAAAAAAGAGGGACACGAGGGCTCTAATACTCAACACTCCAGATAGGACTGCTTGAAAATATTTTTTTCTTCCTTTTTGATTATCAATACTTATGTATAAGTTATAACTATCACTAACTTGATGTCCGACACTGGTCGGGCCTAATAATATTTTTTTTAGATTTAAGATTTGAATAGTTATTGTTAGTTCATATTTGAAGATACAATAAATAAATATATGTATTAAAAAAAATCTCATGACATAGGAAGCTGAAATTTGGCATACTTAAAGTACTTTCTCTGCGGAAGATTGTAACGAAGCCAGATTTTTGATTTTTGGTCCATGGGACCAGCTTTTCAACTAGTAGAACTGTAAAGATCTGCTTGAATAGACGTTTTTTATAATATGGGGAACTTTCGGCCCAACTAGGCACGACTAGGCACCGTCGGATTGAACTGAAAAATTAGGACATGACCTCATATTTTAATATACATACATACATATTTATATAAACTTCAAAGACGATTACATAAATCTGTCGGATATTCTAGAGCGGATTTTGTAAAAAAAATGACGTATTCAAAATCCCGGGTTTCATTTTATAAAATCCCGGGATTCAGCATTTGCTTGTCCTGAAAAGTGAAGTGAAGTTGACACTAAAGTGACGGCGATGGTGGCGACGGCAACTGGAATGAGGGTGAATGTTATTTTAGTCATCTGGTTTTTTTGGGCGATCAGGTTATTTGAAGCCAGACGAATTGCATATTGTTTTTGGTATTATTATACATGTTGTAGCGATAAGGTCAACTGTCCATCAATCCGCTTTGTCTGAATATCTGATTTTTTTCTTTCTCCCTCTCTCTCTCAATCTCTCTCTATCTCTTTCTGTCACTCGATTTATAGTAAAACCACATCGCATTTCTTGCCCTAAAGCGGGAAAAAATTTTGCAAAATACAGTTTTATATTATATAGGAGTATATGAAATTAAAAACAGTATTTGCCTCTACTAAAAATTTTCGTAAATTTTGAGTTGGTTGACCCCCTTTAGACGAACAAGTGCGATATGTTAGGTTGCCACAACAAAATATAAAAAAAACATAAAACACATGTGAAACAAGGACCCATGACTTTTTTTCATACTTTGTGCATGTGTCTAAAAACAACTATGAATCCACTCGCTGTGTTCGCCTCGTGGTTTAATTTTACGACATTAGAGACCCCTAAAGAACAGAAACAAAAATAAAGAAAAAAACATACAACTTATAGACCTCAAGCAGTGTGTTAAAATATGAGTATTGAATTGCTGCTGCTGCTGTTAGCTGGTTGCTTAGCTAATGTAGTTGCTGCATTTGTCGATTATATTTTTGCAAGGAACAATGTAAATTTCAAATTAAAGTCCACCACGCACATAGTGAATTTATTTAAATTGTTAATTTTGTAAGTAAATATCCAAAATCAACAACAACAACAACAACAGTAACGAAAAGTAACCAAAAGATATATTTCTTAAATGCATGTATACATAAATACATTCGTATCTAAATATTTTTTCATGCATTTGATTTCTTTCAACCAGGAACCTGCTGCATTGGTTTTAAGTTACAATTACTTATGTGAGTGTGTGTGTGTGTGTTTAAACTAAAATAATATAGAAAATACGCATGTGGAGTCTTTAAAAAACATTTTTATGCCTAAATTTACGCATTTTTTGCACGCATAATGCCCGTTTATTGTAAATAAGCCTGTTGCACACAGATAGTTTATAGTCGTACGTATGTTGCTGCGCATACGCTCCAGCCATTAGTAATAAATAATGATGGAGATTTGATGTTGTGCCAGCCGGAGTTTTGTTTGTAGGTGTTTTTCGCGCAACATAAAGTCTCATTGTATCAAAAGCAGAGATGGGCAACGCTCACGTGAGCAGTTACGATTATTTGTGAGCAACAATTAAGTCTCAGTTAGCTGACTGTAATGGAATGTAACTGCAACGTAGGAAACAGCTGATCGATATTTTTATATGAGAAGTACATTTCATCTCTATAACCATTTTCATTACTTTTTTCCGGCTAACTGAGCTTTTAAACTCAACAAAATAAATGTCATAATGTTGATGCGAATTTATGCCAAGGATGTGAATCAAAATTATTAAATGCGCTTAGTTTTTAATTCCCGCTCAAGAATAAAGTCAATGATTTTCACAAAATGTTTTCGAATACTGGGTTTTCATCTGATCTCGAAGTTTTGAGCTCGTGGAATTAAACATTGATAATATGATATGATAATACGCCATTTGATTATGAAAGGACCCATATTTGGATACTTCTTTAACAGAATTTTGCCACTTATATTTTCTGTTTACTTATGAAATGCCTCTTGCAAATGACATGCTAACCAGTCTAGTGAATCCAACATTTCTCTACCAATAAAAAAGCTTACGAAACAAAAGTACCTATACGTGCCGAAAAATAAATGACTTGAAGAAACTTGTTCAGTACGTCCCAGAAGAACACATGTAGTTCCACAATGAACTTATTGAATAGCCTTCAGTAAATTGCAATGAAAGTAACAGAAGTTCCTAAGTGATAAATTTTAATATAATTTTACTAAAGCTCCAAGCACTTAGACGACAGCAGACTTCACAACTTCACGACTTCAAATGAAGTTGGCTTCAAATGCTGCCGTGTAGTCAGCTACATAATTATTTTGAAGGCAGCAGCAACACTGCCAGATATATATTTTACATAAATAAAATTAAAGTTACTGACTCAAAACGTACTAATATCACGTAAAAATGTAAAAACAGATCAATTTATTTCATAATTTTAATTTTGTAATGTTATTTTCTTTTAAATATTACGAAAAATTTTAAGCTCTTATTTCTTCCAATTTATATTTATAGTGGCAGCACTGCATTTGCTCTTTGCTGCTCACAAAAATAGAAGTTAGTCTAAGTTGGCAGCAGCAGCAAATGCTGTTGTGTAGTCGTGCTGCTGTGATGTCGTCAAAATAATCGTTTTCATTTAAACATATGTATTTTATTTTTGACACTTTGCTGTCTGCTGCCTGCTGTCGTCTAAGTGTTTAGAGCTTAAATCTTTAAATTTTTCAAAGCAATGGCCTCTTTTGTTTATGAAAAGCCCCTTGTCAGTCACTTTGCACAGATGCTTTAATAAAGAAAATAATAAATTAAAAATATATCAATTATTAAATATTTTCAGCTCTAGAAGCCTAAGCATTGTCACAAAAGTTGAAGCTAGAAAAAAGTTAATAAGGGAAAATAAACTAGCTTAGCTTGCATTCCAAAACGTTGTTGCTGTCAGCGTATAAAGCCATGGAGTGTAACATGTGTCTTAAAAAGCTCTCCCTGCACTCACATCTGCAGTTTTTTCCTGCAAATTTAGGAGCACTTTCTTATGAACATGGGAAACGATTTCATCAAGACATCTCTCAGTTTGAGAAAAGATTTTCCGGAAATTCGAATGCTAATATGTTTTACAAAGTACTGCTTTTTTATAGTACGAGAAAATTTAACTTAAAGGTACAAAAGAAACGCAAACATCAACGGAATGTGAGGATGAAGACTTTGGATCCGAAATAGTTTGAAAAATAAATAAAGAATTTGTGAAAAATTTATGAAAAGTATTGTTTAATAAATTTACAACTTTTATATTACCTAAATGCATTGAAAAGGTGGGGAAAGGAGTAATCCCATGAAACTTATGAGCTGTGGGCAAAATGGAGGTCTTATTCGGTGTTAGGAGGTAATTTTACATAGGAATCAGCTGAAGCAGTCTCAGGGCCGATTTTCATGCAGTGTAGTGTTATTGGAAGATATGAATGTAGACATTTTTCAGGAAAAGTGCTTTATATCAATTAATCTAAAATGTAATGCAATTGACTTGTACTGAAATTGTATGGCTAACATTTTTGTAGCACGTTTGAATCAGTTTTTTTCTCGCTCAAGGGAACTTTTTCACTCTTATTCACAATGGTCAACAAATTGAAAGAGCTAAACCTAAATGCCGATTTACCACCATCGGCATAACTACCTTGTCGTGGTGTGGTGGCTTAACTACAGACCGGGGTCTATGTTTTCAACCCAATAACATTGCTGACCTCTATTCATTCTCTATGATATTGGGTGAAGATAACTGACTCTAAAGGTCTGTGAACCAAAGTTTATCCAACCCTAAACCGGGGTGTGACGCGACCCGTGCCCATCGGATTTTTGCAGTCAGCTTTAAAAGTCTATATTAGAACGGAGCCTTGCTGATACCTGGGCCCCTCAGTAAGTAGACGACGCCCTCAAAACGTTATTGGGGGCTATGACGTAGTGGCCTTCAAGTTCCCCATACTCGTGGGACCAAAATGTAAAAAAATTCTTTAAAAAAAAACACAACATAACAATGAACAAGACCGGCACAGATGCACTGATGGTGCTCTCTAGCGCGAAAGGACAGAGGACCGGTTACACGCAACCATCTGGTACGAGAAAACTCGTTCAGACGAAGACTGTCGAGAACACTGGGCAGATGGTTGGCGCATGCAGCAGTTCGAGCTCGGCCACACCGGCTTCGACCAAGCATGTCCGACCATCAAAGATGAGGCATAAGCAAAAAAGGTTATGCCTACGCATTCTTAACGCCTTGGGCACTCAAGAATCATCAAAACTGTCCGAGGAACAAAAATCCTCTCTTAAATTGGCAAGAGGTGTCCTTGATAACATGGATACTCCCGCCTCAAGTATTAGTGGTGCTATTACGTCGTTAAAACCGTTTGATTAAAGAGTGCGATCGCCGGACGCCAAACCATTGCCTAAGCGGCCTAAGGCTAATAGTAATATTGTCGTTAGGTCGTTTAGTGAGGTTGCAGGAGACAACCTCGTAATGGCTATTGTCGACAGGGGAGATATTGATGGTGCCATCCCCAGAAACAAATGGAGTACTGTAGAAGCTAAGCTGACAACCACTTACTACCAGGTCCTTGGGGAGAATCCAGGCATACCTCCCATCTGCGGTGAGGCAGACTGGTATCAGACCTGTACAATGCAGCTGTCAGCAGGATGGGAGAGCCGTGGCCGGGTGCGGAAATCGAACTTGTTGACAACAGCGAAATTCCAACCCGACCACGTGGGCATGCATGGATTCCGGCATTCCCAGACACGGCTGAAGCAGCGATTAAATTATTAAAGGACTGCAATTCCTCACTTCCAAATGCCAATTGGAAGATGGGGTGGTTCGGTGAGGCTGAGGGGGATAGACGTGGGGTAATTATTATACTAAACCTCACTTGGCCAAGTCCAATAATATTATATTGTACGCCTTTGTACAAATTACGCTGAAGGTGTACAAAGGAGATCAGCCTCCAGTGACGGGTAATTCCAAGACAGTGTGTGAAAACGCTGTGGAGGAGGGATCTGAAGAGGAGGAGAAGAAGGCCAGGTTACGAGAATCTTTTGACAAGGATGGCTACATTACATCCGACTCTGAAATTTTTGGAGGCGCCACAGGCCTGTTCGAAGCTGAGTATGGCGAAAACAGTGACCTTCTTTTCGAAACTGACGACGAGTCCGATAGAACGGTCGTGGAGATGGATGTCGTAGCGAATGTTAAACCTGCTGCAGATAAATCTTCACCACTCTAAAGCAGCCTCAGCTGCTCTTCAGCTTCGAATGATGACATGCGAATTTGACTTAGTCCTAATCCAAGAAATTTGTATTAGTAGTGGAAGAGATTGCGGACTTAGAACCGAAGATTTTAAGATGCTAGCCGTCAAAAATGAAGGTAACAATAGAACCTGGATCTTGGCAAGGAACCACCTTAATTATCTAACTTCAGCGGCAGAGATATAACGGCGTGGAAGTGGGAAGTACATGCTACTGGCTGGCGTCAGTGTACTACGCTCACGACGATCAAGGCCCTCTACCGTCGGTAGTGGTGAGGAACTTTGTGGCTGCGGCGGTGAATGCTAGACACCATATTATACTGTGCTGTGATGCCGACGCACATCATAAGATTTGGGGAAGTACGGACACTAATGAAAGAGGTCAGGAACTTTTAGAATTTGTAGTTAGTACTAACCTTAACATTTGTAATAGAGGTCAAGAATCTACATTTATAACAAGGAACAGACAGAAAGTCCTGGATGTAACCTTCTCTTCTGATTCGGTAGCCGATAGGATCATGAATTGGCGTGTGCTTAAGGAACATTCCTTCTGTGATCATCGGTTTATTGAGTTTAGTATTAGGGAGCGGGCATCAGGGGTAGAAATCTCCCGAAATATTAGGCAGATTGGCGTCTGTATAGCTCTATTTTTTCTAGACAATTAGGACTGATTGGAGACGTCACTTCTAGAAACTTCGAATTTAGATTGTGAGGTTGATAACATCACTACAGTCTTTAAAAATGCAAGGGAATCGTTTTGCCCTTTGAATAGGCTAAGGGGGAAAAAGAAACACTTTAGGGGAACAGAGAGTTACAGTTGTGTAGGTGCACATGCAGAAAACTCTTTAATAAGGCTAAATCATACAGAAATGAACTGGACTGGATAGCTTATAAAGGTAAGCTAAAGGATTATAAAAAGGATGGAAGGGGTTTTGTAAAAATATTGAAAATATTTCAGAAGCCTCTCGAATGAGAAAAATTTGGTCCGCAACTCCCAGCAGTCTGGGGTATTTGAAGAATCCCAATGGGACGTGGACTACATCCAGCGAGGAGTCGTTAAGAGCCCTGCTGGACAATCACTTTCCGGGTAACTCAATGTTTGAGATTCAGACATCTGATCTTTACCCAATGCGTACGGAAAATATATCCGACATTGTCAATATAATATTAAATTGGGCTCTTAAAAATTTCAAGCCTTATAAGTCTCCAGGACCCGACGGTATCATACTAGCCGAGATACGGAATGTATCGAATCTCATAGCTCCTAGGCTACTGAGAATTTATACCAACTGTCTAAGACTGAGTCATAATAGGTGTAGGGAAGCGAGAGTGGTTTTCATACCGAAAGCTGGTAAAAGCTCTCACACCACACCAAAGGACTTCAGACCGATAAGTCTATCATCCTTTCTGCTGAAAACATTAGAAAGGATGGTTAATTATTATATTCGGATAACCATCAATGGAAAACTACTTTCCTCGCATCAACATGCATATCAAAGGGGAAACTCGGCCGAATCGGCTCTACACGACCTGGTTGGCACGATGCGATAATTAATGCATTATCGGATTCAAAATCTACTAACTCACCGATGGATAACTTCGGCTCTAGGAGCTTCTAGGCAGACCTGCTTTGTAAATAGGGGTACACAACAGTCCTGTGCTGCTATCTCTAGAATCGTGGCTTATGCTGATGATGTGGCAATAGCTGTAAGAGGAAAATTCCTCACTACTCTAAGAGATATCCTTCAGGATGGTCTTTCGTACTTAACAAGATGGGCGGAAAAACGGGGTCTCGCCGTTAATCCTGGTAAAACGGAGCTAGTCCTCTTCTCCAGGAGGTATAGGATACCTGATATTCGACCTATCACTCTTAATAATACGGAGATAAAAGTGTCCAACACTGCAAAATATCTTGGTGTTATTCTTGATTCGAAGCTGAGTTTCAAGGCGAATATTCTAGAGAGAGTGAAAAAAGCAACAATTTCACTATATCTATGCAAAAAATCTATTGGGAAGAATTGGGGTCTTACCCCAAAAATTGTTCATTGGATCTATACTGCAATAGTACGTCGAATTCTCATGTATGGCATCATCATGTGGCATCATCATGTGGAGAAAAAGACGTATCTATACACCTTACACAAGGTGCAAAGACTTGCATCCTTTTATGTAACCAGTGCTATTCGCATTACTCCTACGGATGCACTGGGAATGCTCCTTCATCTACTATCATTGGACCTAGTAAGGAAAGAGATGGCAACGTCCTCGGCAATCCGTCTTCGATGTACCTCTCTGTGGAACAGAAATGGAACCGGCCACTGTAGAATACTCGATGATGAAGTTAGGGGATGGAGGATTGACCAAACCTCCCCTGCTCTACTACACGAACGTCTTTATAAAACCTGGATACCATCCATAGATTTGTGGATGAATGGAACTCCAGGTAGAAGAAAAAGTGTTGATTTTTATACGGACGGCTCCAAAACACAAGAGGGTGTGGGCTATGGAGTCTTTTAGAAGGCTTTAGGTCTTCGTATTGCAAGGCGACTTCCGGATCACTGCAGTGTCTTTCAGGCAGAGATCCTTGCTATAAGAGAAGTTGCGGATTGGTTGAGAGTGAATGTCACTTCAACGACCTTAATTAATATATACAACAATAGTCGAGCAGCTATTATGGCCCTCGAATCCCCGCTTTTAAGAACAACAACAGCCCTCGACTGCCGATCATTTCTAAATAAGATGGCAGAGCAGTTTGATATTAGGATCATCTGAATCCTGGGGCATAGAGGCTTTCAGGGGAACTCTAGGGCTGATGAGCTTGCTAGACCTGGGACAACCTTACAGGTTCCACCGGATTTGGAAAGTGTGGGTTTACGCCTACTCTCTTGCAAACTCAGACTTAGGCGCAAGACAGAAGAGGAACCAAATAGAAGGTGGGTAACAAGAAATGATTGAGTGATCACAAGGAAGTTATGGACTCACTTGGATAGGAAGGATACTGATTACTTAATTTTGAAGAACAGGAAACAAATCTCAGTACTGGTGTCCGTGTTAACCGGGCACTGTCTCATAGGTAGGCATGCACAAAGGCTACGGGTTGAACACAATGATTTCTGCCGTAGCTACCAGGATAAAGATGAAGAGGAGAGCATAGAGCATTTTCTTTTTCACTGCAGGAAAAAGAATGGCCACAATTGGCGCTCGGGGAACTTTCTGACGTTGCTAGTGTTGAATTTCAACGTATCAGTAGCTTTATATTGAGCACTGGTTGGTTAGACGGTGGGGACTCCGCATAAGCAGAGTCTCCGTGGTATCACAATTGACCAAAACGGTCTAAGTGAGTCCGGGTTTCTGACTGCCACCCCTACGTAACCTAACCCTAACCTAAATGCCGATTTAACACTACAATCTGTGAAAACAAGAAAATTTACGGCCAATATCACTAACTCTATTTATACATCAATTCATATTTGAATTTTGAACATATTAGGTGATATTGCCCGAAGTTGCAACGTCATAGGCTTAGATGGCTGAGTAGACGTTTCCATGAAAGCATTTCTGATATCGGGAAGTGTAAGCTAGAGGACATCAGGGGCTTCATCATGGGAATTCGGTGGCTAAATGATGGGTAATAGGGCCACTTCTGGCTAAAAATGGGAGGGTAAATATTAATTTTTTTGACAACAGAAGGGAATCACAATTGACCCAATTGGTTCTCCGAGTGGAGGTGCGGTATACCCCTACCCTTCCTAACCTAACCTAACGTATATGTCGATTTTCAGTAATTTTTGTATGAAAACATTACATTTAAATACGAATTGATATTTAAATAAGTTGGTGAAATTTACTCTTAAGGGGCCCATACACACATACTGGTAACGCTCATGCGATAAGCATGTGTAGGTAAATTTTAAATTTTTGTTAATGTATTTGTCACACAGACAATGCAGTATGAAAAATCAAAATAGTTTTGATTTTGACATGAACTCACACTGCTGCCAGTTTTTCAAATGAACAAAAAATTAATTTATTCATTCTTCTGATATTTATTTTTTTTTAAATTTGAGGTTTTACTGAAAAAAAGAAAGTAAAACAAACAAAAAGGGAAATAAAATTAACAAAAAATAAGTTCTGAAAAAATAATGTATAAGGAAAATACTTTTTTTATTAATGTCTTGAATTCTACCAATAATTTTTTTTGTTCTCAAATGCATGTTTATTTTATAAATTTTTATTTTAAATGATGATTGATACGTTAGTGGTAAAATATCAATCACACACGTATACCAAGGATTAATCGGCAGAAGCTGCAAGGAGTATGTGTATGGGCCCCATTAAGCTTTCAAGTGCACTTTTTTGGTCTCATATGAATAGCAGTCTTTTTTTGGTTTTTGGGAATTGTTACAATTAAGTTTAATATTTGTTAATGCACTAATAATCCCAAATTATTATTTTACCTATTCAGTAAAATTTTTTATATTAAAAATAATTAGTCAATAATTAATAATATAATTGTAACGATTCAAAAAAAAACACCAATTGTTGTATAGCTTTCAAGATTGATAATGTCTTTGCTCTTGTCACTGAGGCAGCTGACTCCAAATTTGATGTCCTAAGTTCATCATGATCCCTATCCACGAAAACAACAAAACCATAGTATTTTTTAATGCTGCTTCTACTTCTGATACGAGTATTTCCGGGTGTAATTTTAAGTTTTTTTATTTATTTTAACTTTGTAATGTATTTTGTAAATCATGTACATATTTTAAATACAAAATACTTCCACTTTATGTATATAAAGTACAAATACAAAAAACGTATTTATATTTTAAATACGAAATATTTCCCGAGAAATAATTTTCGAAAACTCCACTTTAAAACATCTTGATTTCGCAGGTTTTCAATGAGGGATCCTGGGAAATAATAAAAAAATGGCAATTTTTCATTTAGAAAACAGCTTCTTTCATTTGGGCATTTGTGAAAATTGATTGCGAGCAGCAATTTTTATAACAGATTTTATATTTTAAGACAGCTACGTCCAAGCACACATACACTGATATTTTCATTTCAGTTAAACAGCTTTGAAAGCTCTTAAATTTGTTCTTGTTTCTTTGCAAAGTAAGAGCAAGCATTGTATTCTGTTGTGCTGTTGTTGTGGATGTTGTACTCTCGTCGGTGTGAAACGGGAAATGCATTAATAATTTTAAAATTGTACCAACAACTTTAATAAATTGTACTTTTTCCCCTCAATTGTACTTAAATATATTTTTAGTTCAAATTACATATTTTTATTAGAATATAATCGACTTTGTTCTGGCTAAGGAATTGTTTTCACAAATTTGCTTATAAGTTTCACTTGTTTAAATTGAAATTTAAAATATACAAATTAATAGCATGTGCTCCAGCATCCAATGATTTGGAAATGTACTAGTTGCTTTAAGATGTTTTGTAAAATAAATTGATGTTTTTAGGCAATTAATTAAAATCATTATTTCTGTTTTTTTATATTAATAAAAACAAATGAAACTGTTTTAAATGGAAAACTCAATAGTGTGAACATTATTTAAGAACAAATCTACTGATCTGTTTTCGATTTCAAACCTCGAGTACCGTTTTATTATTTACTTTATGAATGAACATAAAAACATATTTATGTATTGGTAAGTGTTAAAAGCTTTCTAATAAAATTTGTTTTAATGCCTAGCAAATTTAATTTTGGATATTTAAAAAAAAATCCCGCTTTCACGCGAAATGATTATGCCAAACAGGAACTTGGTAAAAACTGTTACCTCACTACATTCGATTACCGAAAGTTTGGATAAAAACTAGGCATTTTTTCACATCTATATTTTTGTTGGGATCTATATTCTTTAATGAAATCACTAAGTACTTTAATTTTGCTCCTTTCGATATAAACTGTTTAGCGATAGAAGTCATGCATGAGCCGTTTTTTTCAATTTTGAGTATCAGCACTAGTTTTCTCACGAGTTCATCCCTTATACGATACATCCATACAAGAGGCACAAGAGCTTAAAACATTAGTTATTTTTATTTTATTTGCGAGCTGGCGTCTATAAAAATGCACTTTGAAAAATGATATCACAACTTACAGGCATGTTTTATGGAATCATGTAAAGAAATGTTAATTTATAATTATTTATTTCAATTTAGTTTTGTAAATTTATCATTGCAACAAGAATCAAATTAAGATTTGATAGTTTAATGCCGGCAATTGGAGTTGGAAAATATAAATTTATAAATAAAATTTCAGCCAGACACGTTGTTGAGTATGCAGAAACAAGGTCATATTATTTAGTTTATTGTTTTAAGGGGGTTTGTGAATCGTCTCCTAAAGAGATGTTATTATAAGGCGTACTATTCTGTATTAAAAAATAGTGGCTCAGAGAAAGATACAGAAGGGATTAGGCCACAGTCATGCAAAATAATTGAATGTTATTCCGCTAGCTGATTTTTATAAAAATATTATGTAAGTTTGGTATTGAAGAAGTGGAATATGCCACAACATTTTTTCTTGTTGCTCCGATAATTTTGATATAAGGGTTTAGTTGGGAAAGCACAGTTGAGCTTTATAAAATATTTATAATCAGGACAATTATGAATAAAATTCCGTGAAAAATTTCTCCATTTTGCAATTAAATTTTTTTTGTTTTCCCTATTAGAAGGGTGTGCCAACAAGAACGCAAGATTTAAATTTGGCGCCATTCGAAGAGTCATTGTCTGACATTTGAACAATTGTTATTGCTTGCTAGTAGAAAGTACGAGGTTAGTAAAAATGGAGCGCTACACGAATGAACAACGCATACTCATTGTGAAATTGTTTTACCTGCTTGCGGCGATCGATTTGGGGTCACAATAATACTCCAAAAGAGTCAACTGTAGAGAGATTAATGGATAATTTGCCGAAACTGGGTATGTTAGTGATGTAAAAACAACAACGCGCCTTCGACCAGGTCTATCGACTGAATATGTCACAGCTGTACGTGATGATGACGCTCAAACTCCATCCACCTCATGTCGACACCGAGCTTACCAAAAGCTCCAACCAAATCCACTATGCAGCGAATTTTGACGAAAGATTTGCATCTTCATGCACACAAAGTTCAATTAACTTAGGAACTGAAGCTAGCTGATTGAAACAATTCAATTGCTGCATCAGTCATATCCAGGTCATGTTATTTTGCGTTTTGGAGACCAAAATTGGCCGCCTAGGTCATGCGATTTAACACCATTAGACTTTTTTCTTTGCGGTTTTTTGAAGTCGATGGTTAACGCGAATACGCCGACGACGACTCAAGCCTTAAAAGAGGAAATTGGACGCAGCATTAATGAAATACCGCAGCATTTATGCAAAGCCGCTGCGCAAAGCCGCTGCGGCCATCTGCCCGATATGTTGTTCATGATATTTTTTTAATATCTGTGTTTTATTTAAAATTTAAATCTTGCGTTCTTGTTGGGACACCCTTTATTTGAAGTTGTTTCCCCGGGAAAATTTCTCGCGGAATTTTATTCATGATTACACTCAATACATTTATCTTTTGTCTTTTCCCACAATTAAAAGGAAATCTTTTATTTTTCACATTTCAATAAATACCGTCACATTAAAATTACAATTCAGATTAAACAATAATGCAATGAATTGTAATTAAACTATTTAATTAAACAAATTTTCTTTATCAAAATTTGCATTAAAGTTTTACATCCGCAACATTAAACTTTAACTATTTATGTTCAATAAATCTTAGCAAAATTGTTATGGAATTTCCATAAGAGATATTGAAACAACGTACTTAAATGAATGTCGGAAAATTTATGGTCAATAATATTGTAAAATATTTCTTTTTTTATAGCACTCGAGAGAATGTCATTTATAATTGATTGAAAATTTTGATCGTACGTTAATGATTTTATAGAGTTTAAATGTGAAAACAAAAGTGTTCAATTAGCAATCATTGTAGAAAAAGGTAGATCAAGGTATCGACAACACACCCACTTACTTAAATCATAAACTAAATTTATTGTTACATTTGTCCATGTGACACATAAATATCTAAATCAATCTGACTGATCGATCACTAAAACACGTCACAATGACTTGCTGTGAATTGTTGCACCAGCCAATACATATTTATCATAACAATAATGCATTATTAAATTGTCTAAAATTTTCTAGCTATAAGTAGAATTTTTATAAAATTTATTATACTTTTAATATAAAACATTATATGTATACACCCAGAAAAAAGATTGGTTAAAAAATGGTTAGGCCAATAAAACATCATTTGCATAAACTATTTTTCAATCCACTCTATCAATTTTCTATTAATCCAAAAAACAATCCATATTCATGGCCATAAGGGCATAATCGTAACAAATATATGATTCTGACAATTCTTAAATTGATTGAATCAACCGAGCGTATGCTTTTGCCATGACTATTTAACTTATTGGTTAACACAACCGAATAAAATAGTATGAATTGGATTTTACTACCAACTTTTAGTATTGACAACTAAAAAGTTGTCGTTCTATATTAAGGTGAAAATAAACACTTTTTGAGTGTTTTGCTTTGTTGTTGACCAATGAGTTCTTGTTGTAGTCTGTGATAAACAACTGAAACTTGAACTGTGATAATTTGTGTTGTACCGCAAATATTTATTCATTTATTTATTTTGTTTTAATTTCTGACTACAAACTTATGTTGTGATGTCCAGTTTTCTTTTTATTTTTATTTTAATTGTACATAACTAATTGTATCGTGATGTTCAGTTTTTATTAAATAAAACTCTCATAAATATGAAAAAATAGTTAAACAGTAAAAAATAAAAAAAGCTCCTGAAGAAATTGGAAAAAAGCCAACGAAACGTTGAGCATATATTATATACATGTTTCCACATTTTAAATAACATTGTTTTATTACTGATTTAAAACAAAAAACTAGTTTATTAGTAACACTAATAAACACTTTTTATCAGTTACTGCAACTGACTACGAGGTTGAGTTTACTATCATAGTTTATAGCAGAAAATTAAAAATTAGCTTTTGTGAATTTCAAATGTATTATGATACTTGAATTCTCAAATAGTTTTTGAAAATCTATGCATAAGACAACAGGTTTGTGGCTATTCAAAATGTGTGGTCGAAGAAATGCATATATATAAATGATTTACCACCAGGAAATAAATTTCAATTGAAATAAGCTTATGACAATATGTCAAATAATAAATTTCTTAAATTATGTATTTTTATTTGCGTCTATTGCTTATTTTTATTTCAGTAAGGAAGACCAATTTTTCTTTCACAGGAACTAATTACAATATTCTTTTAGTTATACTAATCATATTTTCGGTAGCTCGAATAACTTTTATTTCAAATTTAATACTGTTAACCAATTTTTCTGTTTATGCAACTATTTGCTTAATTAAAATATGGTGGTACCACAAGAAAATTTTTGTCGTTATACTAGAATTCTAAGGAGTTGGTGCAACTGCCAAAATTCGATTGGCAACAATTCCGGTTACCTCAACGAATCTGTTTTCTCTGTGTAGATAAAAGTCAATATGCAAATTATTGTCAAGTAAAATATAGGGAGCTTTATTATAAAAAAAAAAATTATTTTATTAAAAGACAACCATTAACTGGATTCAATAACTTATTACGATAATCTTATCGTTATAATAAACATAAGGAAAATTTATCTTTCTTGTATCTCGATTCCGTAACTTTTATTATGATAATTGTATTGCTATAATAAATATAACGAAAATTTTTCGACTTTGCTATTCAGTAACATATTTCAACAATATTCACTGTCGGTCGAAATAAAAAAATAAAATACTCGTACAAACTCAAATTCAATTCTTCGTGTTTTTCGCTTATTTTAACATTTAGTATGCAGGGATCCCACATGATATACCTTACAATCAAATGGCGATTAAAATACAGATATACAGATTCCAATATCGTAAAAAAGAAATTACAGAATCACATTATCGTTAACGCAAATGAATAAACATATCGCTAAATATTACAATTTTCGGTTCGCAAAAAATTACTGAATGCAGATACTGAAATATATTGTGACAATATTCGCTGTCGGTTAAAGTGAAAAGTCTAAAATCATAAGCTCAAATTCATTTAGTTTTATTTTATTCTCTTTTGCTCTTTTCGCTTATTAACCCAGTGGCAAAAATGTCCATTACAGAAGCGATAATTCGATGCACACATGTAAGACAGTAATGCATAGCACCTCATATACGCACCTTGTATACATTTTCAAATGCATTGCCGCATTTGTGGAGTGAACGCCTTTCATTTGCACACAAAGTAAGCGATATACTGAAGTGTTCATCTAATCAACGTCAAAAGCTCAGTATTGCCTAACATAAATTGTAAGTTAGCAGTGGGCAGTTCGAATACAATCTCGCTTACTTTGTAAGCTTGTATTCATTCAACACAAAGTGTGGCAAACATCATTAAAGAGATGTAATGTGATAAGCAATGTTTGCCGCTGGGAAAGTTCCATACGCTAAAGGTGAAAATTAACCCAATTATTTAAGCTATGATGTCCATCTGTCCCTCACAAGCTGTTTTCTTGAGAACCTTAACAGCTACAGACCTTAAATTGGCACAAACTTTTATATATAGCCACTTGAAATTTTCAAAGTAAGTGTATTTTTATGCAGACTAAAAATAAATTTTATTCTGTCAGTTAATGTAATTTTTACTGTATAATTTTGACGACTTGTTGTATTTTGAAAACCCCAAGAGATAACCTCTTGAAATTTTCACAAACGCTAAAACAAAAAACTGCGAAGACTAAAATAAATTTCCAAATCGAAAAAAAATTACCAAACACGAAAAAATTTAAAGAAACCCAAAAGCCGAAAAAGTCCTAAACAGAAAAAAAGCGCCACAGTTAAGAAAAAGCGGCGAAAATAAAATTCGACAAGAACCGAAAAAGGGTTATCAAGTACAACTTTTAAAAAATGTCTACTTCAGGTAAGATATTCGAGTAAATAGGCTACAGTTCGTGTACCATTACATATATGGTGTCCGTACAAGAGCCCTCGTGTGCGAGTCAAAGTCGAACTTTAATGAATTTATTTTGACATTTTGTGTTCAGAGATGTCACATTATAAAGAATTAAATGATTAGCAAAATGTAGCTGGACACTATCGTAAATAACAAATTTCAGAATGACATTATCGTTCCTGCAAGCGAGTAAATACATTAATAAATAATACAACTTTCGTTTCGGAAAATGTTACTGTATCTCACTACTGGGGATTTTTTCCAGTTTCAGCGAGCAAAAGCCTTCCTTTGGGGTTTCTTTTCACAAATTTCTATGTTTTCTAGAAATCAGTACAACTAGAATATAACAAAATATTCGATAATACAACAATTCACCGACTTTTGACGTATAATGTATATTTGTGTGCAAAATTTTCCTTTTTTTTAAAGCATTTTAACGACCGTAAGACCAGTATTTAAATAAAAAGTATTCCTAGATTGGAAACTGTTGTAGAGACATTACATAGAGGAAAGAGTCAAGAAGGCTAAGACACTTCCGCTATAGCTAGTGCTGGTCTCTCTGCAGAAGGGCCATTCGGTCCAGATGGGGACTTAGCCCTATTTCAACACACTGGCTCTGTGATCAGACCAGTTCTAACACACGCATCGGTAGTATGGTGGAGGCCAACATTAAAATTTTAGAGAAGGTTCAACCACTTAGGTATAAGTGCTGGTATGAGAACTATCTAGCAAAAAATTACAAATTGATGAAGCACTTCCGCTATAGCTAGAAGGCTGAAATTTGTTACATGAGTAGATCTAAATGAGCAGTGAACTAGAAAAATCTGAAAACCTAAAAATTTTAGCCAGGGGGTGGGGTTACGCCCATAAAAATTAAAATTTGCGCTAGTAAGCTAAAATTTGGTACACAAGTAGAACTAAGTGAGTACTAAAATAAAAAAAAAACTGAAAACCCGAAAATTTTAAGCAAGGGTGCGGGGCTACGCCCATAAAGCTAAGAATTAAAAAAACATTTCTAAGGCGTTTAACTCAACCGAGCTTATTAAAATTTGGCACACATGTTGCAATAATACAAGGCTCTAAATTGTTATTGAAAAAAGTAGGCGTTACCACGCCCATACAATTTAAGCCTTCTATTTCATGTGTTTCGGGTCGGCACATTTAAATGTAATATTTATGTATTTACTTTTATCCGTTTCCAACGAAACTAAACAGGAAAGATAACTGTTAGCCAAATACAAATTTGGGGTTAAAAAAAGTAGGCGGAAAAGCGCCCATACAATTTAAGCCTCCTATTTCATGTACTTCGGGTCAGCATATTTGAATATACTACATATTTATATATTTATTACTATCCGTTTTCAACGAAACTCGACAGGAAAGATAAATAATAGCTACAGCAGGTATTAAGATTAAAAAAGTGGGCGTTATCACGCCCATAAGAACAAAATAAATAGAATATACGCTAGTTAGCTGAAATTTAATAAACAAGTAGGTCTAGATTAGCAACTAACTAGAAAAATCTGAAAACCCGGAGATTTTAACCAGAGGGGCGGGGCTATTCCAATAAAGCACACAAATGTTGGAATAATGCAAAGTTATAAAATTACGTTGAAAAAAGTGGAAGTTAACACGCCCATACAATTTAAACCTCCTATTTCATGTACTTCGGATCAGCAGATTTAAATATACTATTTATTTAAATATTAATATCTGCTTCCAATGAAACTTGACACTTATGATTGGCACTGGCAAAAAATTTATTTAAAAAAAAATGGGAATATGCCCATAAGAATTAAATAATTAAATTTTCGCTAGAGAGCTGAAGTTTAATACGCCAGAAAGTCAAGATGAGAAACCAAATAGAAAAATATAAAAACCCAAACATTTTAACCAGGAGTGGCAGAGGCTACGATAATTTTTTACTGAATGTTTTAACTGAAGCTTTAACTAAAAGATATCATATTAAAAAGGATACGATGATAATTGAGCGCTGCTCATAACAAAATCTTGAGTTTAAAAAAGTGACGGTGACTGGGGGTAACGGCCATAACATTTGAAGCTGGAATTTGCACTAGAAAGCTTAAATTCAATACACAAATAAATCTAAATTAGAGATCACCAAAAAAGATTTTAAATTCTGGAAGTTGCAATTGGGGGCATGGACACGCACTTTAAGCTCAAAATTAAGAATTTAAGTTAAAGGATTTACGAACAGGAAAAATCTTAAAGCACCGATTGTTAAATTAGAGAATTAGGGCCACGTTTATAAAATGTGTATTGAAATACTATACGGAAGAGAACTGAAATTTTGCAAAAAAAAATTGGCTTATGTAAGTTACCAACTAGATAAATTTAAAGCAAAAACTACTGTATGTTTAAAAAGCTTTACTAAGAAAACCTTCCAAAAAGTAGTCATATCCTCACAAAAACATAAATGTGAAAAAAGGCCAAGCTCCTTTCCAAAATTTCGGCCATCAAAAGTTGTGAGATACAAATTTTGACCAATTTCGTGTTTGGTACAATGCCTGTCACTGCAATATGGAATGCATTATATAAATTTGTAATCGTAAGGGTGTTATATAATTTCTAGATAATTGAGTTACAAAATTGGACGAAGATTGCCCACAAGACAAGATCGAGTCCTGATAGCCGAGGTTCCAGGGAGCGACAAAACAAGGGCACTGCTGAAACTAATTAAGCCCGAGCTAGGAAAGTTGACCGGAATCTTAATGGCACACTCTAATAAAAGAGCGCATTTGTACCGGATTGGAGCAATGAATGCAGGGCATGCATGAAGGACATGCAGTCAATGCAGCACTTTCTTTGTCATTTTCCAGCTTTCGCCCAGCCGAGATCCCGTTATTTTGAGAATGACACCTTACCGGACATTACCCACCTTAGCGGTATTGACTGTAAAAGCTTGAGGGACTACGTAAACTATACTGAGTTCGTACAAAGTGGGGTTCATTTGTTATTTATATGAGAACGCACAACAGGCCTATAATGGCTCACCTTTTCAACCTAACCTAATCAAAAAAAATATTCGTTAAAATCATCAAATGGCTCAGACACACGTTTTTCTATTCTACGAAATCTAAAGATTTTAAAACTATTTTATGGGGCCACTGTATTCCCAATAGCAACATTTTTTGCATTTATGGATAAGTTACGTAAAATACATCAAAATTTGCTACTGTGAATTGCGAAATGCTGAGAAAATATTCAAATGTTGATTTTGTAAACAAACGAAGTCATCTGAATATCTGTCTTAATTTTTATCACATAAAACAATTCAAAAATTTATTTTTATTGCTTCATTAGTAGCCACATTGTAACACCCAAAACGAAGATAGCAGCAAAAATTGTCGTCACAGTCTTTCTGTATCAGTAAAGCAAAAAATCAAAAAGTACTTGTAGACAGGCAGCAATTATTGCCAGTTAAATACAAACTACGACAATGGTTGGTTTTTTGATTAAAAAAAATGACTCAGAGTGACTGGGAGCTGCTGCTTAAGATTGACTAACAGACAATTTGAATTCCAAACAAAAAAGAAAACCTAAAACCAGCATCTAGACAAGATCAGAAGTAACTACTCATGCAAGCCATGCAGCAGATAAACTGAGTTGTTGTGCCGTTTCAGCATTCAGTAAACAGATAAAAATAATTTTATATTTCATTACAATGTTGTGGATGAAAAAAAATCCACTAATAACAGCGAGTGTTAATGTGACATCATAATGTCGACTGGCGAATAGTTACAACCCCAGCCACCGCAGCATTTGTTTTATTATAAAATACTCAAGAGCACTTGTTAGTTAGTGTATCTTGCAAATACAATTGTATTCAGCGAGACAATTTATTAGGAGTTAAGAAAAGAACACTTTGCGCTAGCAGGCTATCCGTCTGCAAGTCAGACATTTGCGAGTATGAACGCGAATACAAAAAATAAATAAAATTAAAAGGCAAAATATTACCTTTGATAAGCTTTGTAATTGTGTCTATTATTTGCAATCACCAAGGAAATTAAATTGTATAAATGAAAATGTTGCATACGCCGCGGCGGCATGTTTGGATTTGAAGTTTGTTGATTTAAACTTTGTGGTTAAGTAGCTTATCTTATTTTTATACATACTTACATACATATGTATGTCGATATATTGTTCAGCTTATTTCAAAAATTTTTTGGGTTTAAGTCTACTGACAAATTAACAAATTACAAATTTTAAAAACATTACTTTAATAAATACAATAAAAAAAATCAATCCACTTTTTACCCTACTGCCATGTTTTTCGGGCGCTTCTTGTAATTATTAATGCTTGTATATTTCTTTAGTATATCTTATCTTCCAGACGACTGCATGTATTGCGGCTGTAAATGTATCGTTACGCATAGTCTTAAGAACCCAAGTGTTCCTAGATAATAGTTCAAACAAAAATTTCTTTAAATTGCTTATAACGGGATCCCGGTATCCCGCTCCATAAAAATAATAAAAATTAAATTTGCTAGGGATTAACACAAATTCGACTAGAAATCTCGAAACACATATTTATTATTACTTATTTTTTAATACCACATAAATATGTATATCAATTCAAATTGGGTATGAAAACAGGAACTTTATTTTATTAACTTTTAGTCTTGAAATCCCTAAAAGGTTTTTTTAAGTGAACATAAACATAACATAACATCCTAACAAAAAATTTCAAAAAAGGTAATCGGTGGAAGCTCTTCCCTACTGGATTATCAACTTAATCATTTTCACAAGGCGTGAGACTAAAATATTCGATTCTTTAGAAGTACTTACTTTTTTTATTTCGCAACTTGTTCACGTAATTGTTTTAAATTTTGGCAATCAGAAAAGTAAGTAATTTGGCAAGTAGTTCTGATGGTAACGTGTAATTTTTTGCTGGGAGATAACATAAAATAAATAATAATAATTAGTTTGTTACATCTTATTTGTTTTTCTGTTTATGATAGGACTAGGCTAAAGTTCGAACCGCTCTGTAAGCCAAATAGCTTTTTTCCTACTAAAGGACACTATCACTATCCTACACAATCACACGATTTACTAAAAAATTCAGCCCTTATCTAATGAATTGTTATTGTCTTTTGAAAATGTTCATAGACTTCAACATACTAGGGTTGCATTTTTTAGTGCGATTGTGTAGGATAGTATATTAGAACCTTAAGCACACATGCATATGCTCAGTGGGCAGAAGAACTGAGTTTTAAACTATTTCAATATTTTTTTTAATACATGTATTTATTTATTGTATCTTCAAATGCGAACTTACGAATGTACGAATGTAAACTTTTAAGTATCTTATCGTCCACCAATATTGGTGAAAAATATATGGTTTAAAAGGTATTCTTGTGTATATATGCTCAATATAAATGTTTTTGCAAATTAAATGGCTCAAAAGTAGTACCATACGATTTAAATTTGCTTGAAAAAAGGAACCTTTCTTCTTTGTTTTTGTTTTGTACACATGTGCTTATAATAAATAGAGACATACTAGGTGTCAAGTGGTCTAATTTAGACCGCCAGGCGATCCTAGTGATTACTAATGAACAACCAACACCAAAGTTAGTTTTAAGTACTCTGAGTAACACATAGTTGAACGGAACAACTAGCTGCCTTCCAAGGCCACTAAACCTTCATCATCAGCATTCTTTTGTATTTGGTCCACTGTGCGTGGTGTCAATTGATGTAGATTTCAGCTTTATATACAGAGCCATAATTGCAAATGGATTATGTGAATTGTTTTGATTTATCTTATTTCAATTTGCTGAAAGCTGTTTTGTAATGAAAGCTCAATTTTACCATCTCTAAATTTACAACAGTCTTACCGTTGTCGTTTGTTCTTTACTAATGATGCACATGTTAGTTAATTTGTTCAAATCATAAATATAGAAACAAATTAAGTTCGTACAATAATAATTAAATTAATTTTAAATATTTTTTTTGTTTTTAAAATAACTTTGATGAATATGCATCTTATGATACCGTTTGTTGGGAAAATCCCAAAAAAACCATAGACATAATTCTGAAGATCGATAACCATAATTTGTTTAAAAAAATTCATTAGAAAGTTCAGGAAAAAATTAATGAGATGTCAATTGGTCCACGTAGACTTACTCGTATAATAAATATATTAAAAATCACTCAAACAATAGTTCACTGTTATTGAAACACCCTATTATTTTTGCAACATTGTTCATAAAATTTATTCCAAACAAAACAATGTCACTCTGACTCTCATATACATATATCTCATTCATTCAAATAAAGTCGGTTAAAATCCTTTTTTGTCTAAGCAACTAGTCACTTGGTTTTCTTTTGTCTGTCCTTAAATGGAAATCAAGAATCTCAAATTAGAATCTTAGTCTAGAGGAAATATAAAGTATCATTATCCGTGTACACAGATTAGTGAAAGCAAATCACTCTGTCAGTTACAAATTCAATTACCGTTTAAAGTAGATATCCAATCAAATGCCATTAGAGAATGTCAATTTATTTAATAAGAATTTCAACAACATTTATTTAAATAACCAAGCAGCCAAACTCTACAAAATATGCGTAAGCTTTATTAATAAATAGCAAGTGATTTAAAAAATATAAGAATAAGAAATTTAAATAAAGCAAGATTTGGAAAAAAAAGCAGCTAAAATCTAAATTTAGACGTCAGTTACATGTCATGTCTCCCGCCAATCAAACCATATGTGCATTTGATGCAATGACACATCGAACCAACAAAAAAATAAAGAACATAATTAGACATCAACTACAGTAACAAAACTAAGGCAATAAGCTAGAGCAGAGTTGCCAGAGCAGCCAAAATGAGCTTGCAAATATAAAAAATTATCACATTTACCATTTCAAGAGTTTAAGGATTGGCATTTGGTCTGAGATTTTAAGCTTTTGCATATTTCAACAGCCTTGAATAAATTGTTTTTTTATGCTTAAATAATTTATCATTCGTATTATTAACAGCACCGTAGTAGTGCATTACAATAAACAAAAAAACAATTTAAGAGTCCCACCTAAATTATAGTGTCCAGCGTTGCGTTAGCAGCAGGGTACGTATTTTCAGCACACTCAAATAATATTGTACACGTTCAAATGTACTGAAAATACGTACCCTGCTGCTAAAGCAACGCTTGACGCTCTAATTTAGGTTGGACTCTAAGAGATTTTAGACTACTTTTCCAAAAATACAAAAATGAAGTTTTACAAATGAAGAAATAATGGCTGGAACCGCATTAAAAAAATCAACAGATTGTGTTTTGGATTCAAATTAACAGATGAACCAAATATACATGAAACTCCAAATTTTTAACCATCAGCTGCTAAAAACCCAAACTTCTTTGTTAAAGAAATAAACAATGGCTCGAAGACCTGGTCGCACCAGATTTTTTATTCAAAATACAGTTCCACAAAATAGATTATCGCCAAAGTTCTATATTCCAATACAATATGAAACTAAAAACGTTTTTAATTTTGCAAAAACGGAGTGGAGACTTCTCCAAACACATTTTAGTTAAACTATTAAATTCTTAAGATAGTTTTTTTTTAAATAGATATTGTATTCTAATTTTTCTGTAAAAAATTGAATAATTAAAAAAAAAGAGAAACCAAATATAAAATTTATTTTCATTTTTAAATAGTATTGGATTTTATATAATTATGTGAAACTGCAATTCATGACTCCGTAGCAAGAATCCCCAAAATTATTAAAAATTTAACTTCCGAAGAACTTACCATTTTATTAAGAAAATAGAATTTACCACTTAGGGAACGGAAAGTTGAAAAAATCTTAAAGGTTAAGAACTATCTACAAAATCTTTCTATAAACGATATTTCAGACTATGATTTGGAAAGAGAGCTGAATCGAACAATATAACATGGAGACTTCCCCAAACACACTTTAGTTGAACTATAAAATTCTGAACATGGTTTTTTTTTAATTTATTGTATTTTTTTATAAAGCATTAAAAAAATTAGTAAAGAACAAACGACAATGGCAAGACTGTTGTAAGTTCAGAGATGGTAAAATTGAGCTTTTAATACACAAAACGCTTCCATCAAATTGTAATACGATGAATCAAAACAATTCACATATTCCAATTACAATAAAGGCTGAGTATATAAAGCAGAAATCTACATCACAAAAGTGTACCAAACATAAAGAACGCTCATGATGAAGGTGCAGTGGCTTCGAAAACAGCTAGTTGTTCCATGCTACTAAGTGTTTGTCAGAAAATTTACAATTAACTTTGATGTCATTTGTTAATTAATAATTATCACATGCAATTTGGCTTACAAAGCGATACGAATTTTAGCCTAACCAAATCGTACATCTAGAAACAAATGAAGTTCGAACAATAATAATTGAAAACTAACTTAAATTAATAGTCCCGAATTTATATTGCAACAAAAGACATTTCTGCAAAGCGGCATCGCTGAGGAAAACACATTTCTAACTGTGGAGTACACATATTTAAATACATACATACATACATAGATACTTAATTATTTCATTTTCACGAGATTGCAGTAATTATCCTCGGAGATACTTTCCACGCTATCTTATTCCCAGATACTCGCATGAAAATGCAATTATAATAACACTCTAAATCAATGATGTCCATATACGATAAGGCACTAAAAATATTTCGAAAAGTAAATATGTTTCATCTCGCAAGAAAAAAAATTAAATCTACATAAATGTGCGTAGATTTGAAATGTTTTACTTATTTGGTAGTAATTTGCATACCAATTCAGTTTAGTGCAATTGCAGGCAGTTTGAGAGAAACTGTTTGTGGGTCTGTTGCAACAACCGGATACTAAGGCGACAGACATATGCCTCTAAAAGGTAATAATTCAATTTGATTTTTTTCTATAAGCATACTCATGAACATAGATACATACATATGTACATATATGTATATGCAGACTAGGAGTAGATGTTTGGCAAAATTACTCCATGCGTTTTGGACAGTCGAAGTAGACCAACTTTGGTTTTAAGTCCAGTTAATATTAAAGTGCTGTTGTTGGTGTATTTTTAAAATACACACGTTTAGCTGTCTATTGATTATAAAATATGCACATAGTGTTGTGCATACAAGTGTATGGCAGCTTCGTTGCCTGCCACTTGTTGCACTGGTTTTACTGCTAATTTAACTGAAATGCTACACAAGTGCACACCATGCACCGTTTTTTCTTTTGCTAGTATCAGCAGGAAAAATATTATGCTGCAGACATCAATTCCCCTTGGATGCTTGGCGAGCTGAAAGCCTGCTAGCTGGCTGCCTGGCCAACTGTTTACTAGTCTATCGACTGTTATCTTCCTTGTCTCTGTTTGCAAAGATTGTTCAAGTAAATATTTTGATGGAAATTTTTATCAGTTTGTTGTTTCTTTTTTTTAATTTTTGTCTTTTTTTCTACTTATTATATATTTTTTAATGCAATGATATCAGTTGAATGGTTAATAAATTCAAACGATAAAATATTTGTGTTTATTCTCTTTTTGTGTAAAGAGAATGTCAAGTGAATATTTCTTTCAAAATATTAAAGAAAACACTTGATATCGTTAGTATAATTTACCTGTGTGTGGGACGAAATTTATGTATACAGAAAAATATTATAGCAAACTGCAATTAACAATTCGAATTGGTAATATTTAATTTAAATTCAAACACATATCGTGTCATAACCGCCAAAAAAAGCTTAAGCGACATAATTTTGAAACTCGATTTTTTGACCAAACTCGATTATTACCGATCGTAAATAATCGATTTTTGTAAAAAAACTAGGTCCAAAAATGTGTCGGTTAAGATTTTTTGGCGGTTATGGCCCGGTTGTACTCTTAATTAGCAAAAAAAAAAAACTAAAGCATATATTACTTTGGTCGAGGTATTTAGTAGATTACATTTGAACAAACTAAAAAAATATTTTTGTATTATGCAACATTTTAATTTAGAGTTGTACTGGTCTCGAGTAATATAAATTAAGTTAATATTTATTGATTTTTTATACCCTTTACCAAAAATGGAAAAGGGTATACATATATAGTTTTAGTTAATTTTAATTATTATTTTTCGTACTTAATTTGTTTCTATATTTATGATTTGAACGGGCTAAAGTTCGTAACGATTTTTAAGCCAAATTACATGTGATAATTATTAATGAACAAATAACATTAAAGTTAGTTGTAAATATTCTGACAACACATAGTTGAACGGAACAGCCAGCCGTTTTCAAAGGCCAGTAAGCCTTCATCATCAGCGTTCTTCTGTGTTGGTCCACTGTGTGTGGTCTCAGTTGATGTAGAATTCTGCCTTATATACGAAACCTTCTTGCAAATGGAATATGTTTTGTTTTAATTAATCGTATTTCAATTTGCTGAAACGTGTGAAAGTAGAACAAAAATAAGCAAATTAACTAAGTAATTTGGCTTAAAAAGCGATACGAACTTTAGCCCGTTCAAATTATAAATATAGAAATAAATTAAGTTCGAAAAATAATAATTAAAATTAACTAAAATTAATAGCCATGGGCCTGTGGCAAAAATTAAATAAATATACTTAATAGTAACAAACCAAAAAAGTTTGTCTCAAGTAGAACTAAAATAAGCAAGTTAACTAACATGTGCATAATTAGTAAAGAATAAACGACAATGGTAAGTCTGTTGTAAATTATAGATGGTAAATTTGGGCTTTCATTTAAAACACGTTTCAGCAAATTGAAATACGCTGAATCAAAACAATTCATATATTCCATTTGCAAGAAAGTTTCGTATATAAGGCAGAAATATACATCAACTGACACCACGCACAGTGGACCAACACAGAAGAACGCTGATGATGAAGGTTTAGTGGCCTTCGAAAACGGCTGAAACAAATTAAGTTCGAAAAATAATAATTAAAATTATCATGTGCATAATTAGTAAAGAATATACGACAATGGTAAGTGTGTTTTAAATTAGAGATGATAAATTTGGGCTTTCATTACAAAAAGCTTTCTTTAAAACAATTCACATATTCCAATTACAATAAAGGCTGAGTATATAAAGCAGAAATCTACATCAACTGACACCACACACAGTGGACCAATACAGAAGAACGCTGATGATGAAGGTTTAGTGGCCTTCGAAAACGGCTGGCTGTTCCGTTCAACTATGTGTTGTCAGAATATTTACAACTAACTTTGATGTTGTTTGTTCATTAATAATTATCACATGTGATTTGGCTTAAAAATCGTTACGAACTTTAGCCCGTTCAAATCATAAACATAGAAGCAAATGAAGTTCGAAAAATAATAATTAAAATTAACTAAAACTATATATGTATACCCTTTTCCATTTTTGGTAAAGGGTATAAAAAATCAATATATATATATACTATATATATATAGTTTTGTCATTCCGTGTGTAATTTCCACAATATCAATATGCCACTCATAAAGTATATACATTCTGGGTCCTTATGAATAGAGAAGACGAATAAGCGATGTCTGTCTGTCCGGCCGTTCATCCGTCCGTAAAAAGAATTAAGAAAATTAAAAAGACGTTTCCAGGGTTAGAAAACTTTAACTTTTTTTCTTATACAAAAGTAACTTACTAAAACAAAATTTTTCCTTTTTCTCTATAAAATAAACATATCTTATATTCTTAAAAGAAAGGCAGTGATGTAAGTAATCAAAAAAGTTAAAAAGGATGATTCCAGGGTAGGGAAACTTACACTCTTTGTGATATAAAAATTAACTACCGAAAAAAAATTTTTATTTATTTTTTATTAAATACATTTATTTTATACTTCAGCACGAATAAAAATGGTATTTCAAAATAAGAAAAGTTAAAAAAATTAAAAAGACGTTTCCACAGTTGGAAAACTTTAACTCTTTTATACTAGAGTAACTTACTAAAACAAATTTTTAATTTTTTCCTATAAATTGAACATACCTTATATTCTTAAAAGAAAGACATTGATGTCAGAAATCAAAAAAATCAAAAAGGATTATTCCAGGCTTGGAAAACTTACACTTTTTGTCATATATACAAGTAACTAGGTCTTATATTTTTTTCTTTTTCTTTATAAATTGTATATATTTTACGTTTTGGAAAGAAAAGTTTGGCGCAGAAAATTTAAAAAAAAATAAAAACCACAGCTCCAGGTCTGAAAACTTTAAACATTTTATTTTTTAAAGTAACTAAATAAGACTTTTTTTAATTTCCTTTTTTTGTTCTTTTAACATACTTTATATATGTATATTTTTTAAGAACTACTAGATAGGTATAAGGAATCAGAAAAATCTAAAAGGCTGATTCCAGGATTGGAAAATTAAATTTATTTATGCAAGTAAGTAGATTTTTTTTTGCTTACAAACTATTTATTTATTCATTGCTTACCAAATAAAAAATATAGCTCCAGACCTGAAAACTTAAACTTTTTCTAGTATATAAAACTAATTTAATACAACTAATTATTTCTTAGGTAATTAAATACACATATTGCACATTTTAGATAGAAATAAATTGGTATTAAAAATTAGAAAAATACAAATTATATTTCCAGGGTTGGAAGTTGGAAAAGAAATTTGTTGGTAAAAATGTAACTGAAAACAATTTTTTTAATTAAACATATTTTATGTTTTAGGAAGAAGGCTATTTTCTCAGGAACCGTAAGAGCTATGGGCCTGAAATTTCGACAGAGTATGTAAAACTTTGGTTGCTACAACAACAAATACATGAGAAATAAAAATTAAAGGGTGTTCCAAAACGAGCAACGAAAAATCTTAAAATCCCATGTGTACAAACATATGTATATAGACACTTGAAATTTGCACAATTACTGTATTTTTATACAGACTACAACAATTGACACTAAAATTTATAAAAATTAAAATTAATGGGAGTTCTATCAGTAAATGTAATTTTAACTATAGAATTTTGACAACATATTGTATCCTGTAAACCGTAACAGGCAAAATCTTGAAATTTTCCAAAACGGTAACACAAAAAATCCCGAAATTATAAAATCGCCAGACCGAAAAAAATCGCCAAAACCCCAAAATAAATCGCCAAAACGGAAAAAAGCACCAAACTAAAAAAAATTCTACCAATAAAATACTTTGCAAAAATTTAAAAAATCATTAAAATTAAAAAAAAATTGCCAAAATTAAAAAAATCACCAAAATAAACAAAGCAAAAAGCTACACAAATTGCTTAAACGAGACAAAAACAACTAAACTAAAAAAGCACCAAATTAAAAAAACGCCAATAACGCAAAAAAACGGTAAAACTAAAAAATACACTTAAAACCGAAAAAATCCCAAAACCATATAATATACATATATAGGCCAAAGTTCATATAGTTAGTATTACATATCTAGTGTACGTAGTCGAAGTCGCACTTTACTGAATTTATTTTTAGTAAATTTATATTTAGAAATAAAATTTATGGCTAAAGAACAGCCATAACTATTAAATAAATTAAAGGAAATGTTCCGTTTCATTTCCGTGAAACCGTTGCTTTGTTCTAAATAAATTCGAAAACATTCTTTAGGAATAAACTTTTAAATAATACCGCGATATATACCTTTTGCAATGGGATGTTTAAATTGAGACACTTAATAATTTTGCAAAATCAAAGATGAATAAATAAAACAAGTTAGTTTACTTGGTATGGAGGTACAATACTAAAACTATTGTATAGGGTTATTAAAAAAAGAATTAGATTTATTTTTAGATTTGCGAACAAATATTGAACAATTTTGCAATTTTGTTTCGAAATGACTTCGCTTTAGTGAGCATTCGTTTTTATCGAATATCAGGTCAAGTGATATATTAAATAGTGTTTTGATAAATAAACAAATAAAAAATATTAGTACAGTGAACTCGCGAAAACGTGAATACTCGAATACATGAACGACTCGAAACCGTGAACACTTTAATTTCTACATTGACTGCTCCAAATCGTGAACAAAGTCTGAAAGCTCTAAAACGTGAACAAAGTTTGCTTAGGTTTTTCGTTTTATTTTTTTTAATTTACTTTTACTTTTGGGAATCCCAGAACATATTTTTATGCTTACGTTGATTATTTGCAAATCCATATGTATGTACGTGGTGTATGAAAAGAAAACGCTGTACTAAAAATGGTTAAAAAAAATACCTACCAAAAGAAGATGAGTGGAGTGATTTTTTGTGTAAAAACTATTAGAAAACATGAAATAAGTCGCAAATGAAATAAATGCCGAGAAAAGTAATAAATAACTCTAAAAATTTTTTTTTTTATACAAAGTTCATAATGAAATACTCAAGTCCCAATGTATTGGGAAATATTTATTTTTTGTTCTTTTTGGACCTTGTTTCATTTTATTTTGTCATTAGGAATTATTTCTTTTCTCGATTGGGAGTTATTTAATTTTTTTCCGAGTTATTTACTTTTCGGATTTATTTTATTTATCTTATTATTGATTTTTTCAATATTATTGTCATTTTATAACAGTTCTTTAAACTGAAATAAAAGTTGTATGGTAAACGTCGTTATGGGTATTTCCATGAAATTAGAAAGGCCTTTAATGTTTGCGAACTATTTAATTTTTTTTAGACTTTTTATTAAGAGTTATTTCGTTTCGTCGTAGTTTTGTTACGATCTGGTTTTTTTTTTTTTTGGGGGGGGGGGGGGGTTAAAAAACGAAGGAAAGAGCGTTACGTAATATATGGACAGTCTTTAAAAAATAAGTGGGGTTACTCCCAATAAAATTTACACTATATACATATTACGTATTTCTCTTCAGATGACTCTTAAAAAATTAAGTACATTACTTTTAATGACACAATGGTGCTTATGTATATCGCACTTTAACCCCTTATTTTATGCAACTCTGTCCTTTTGGCGCAGACATTATAAATAGAACTATAACAGACTAGACATTTTAAGTTGAAAAACTATAATATTAAGGAAACCTTTCAAAGAGTAGTCAGATCCCTAAAAAAAATATAAATTTGAAAAAAGGCCAAGTTCCTTTCCAAAATTTCTGCTTTGGCACAATACCTATCACTGAAATATTCTGTGCATTATATAAATTTGTAAACGTAAGGGTGTCATATAATTTCTAGATAATGTGCTAACTTGGCAATATTTTTAACTTTTTAAAAAAGTAGAGAATAATGTATTCATTTATTTATGTATATCGGGAAATATGTTATCAAGTAAGCAAAAATTCTAAAATTTATTTTAAATTTGTGCCTTAAATAAAATCTTGTAGCCAACTTATCAAGCGTTAAATTGTTATCATCGGACAAACAAATAAAAAGTTACGACATATTTACTGAATATATCCGAATTTGAATTTTCTGATGTTTTTACTAAAAATTTTAATTTTTTAAATCTAAAGGGCCGTAACTCAGTGAATTTTTATCCGATCATCACAATATAAATATGAACAGTGTAAAATTTGCGTAATTTTAATAAATAGATCAGAAGATATTTGGAAGTGTCCTCGAAGACTGCAAAATATACTCGTTTTTCGCGAATATCTTGAAAACGCTTCCAAGAAAAATTAATAAAGGCCATATTCGTTTTAATTTAATTAAAAAATATTTAATTCAAGAGGCTGATTTTTTTTTTGTGTCATTCAGCAGTAGTCAACCATCATGGATATTTTCACTAAATATGTATTTTTAATTTTTTATGCGATAATAATAATTATTTTTTGATTTATGGGTGCAACTTAAAATACTGAATTTAAAAAAAAACTTAAAAACTTAAAATTTTTTTTTATCTAAACGGCTGTAACTCATTGAGTTTTTATCGGATCGATACATTAAAAATATGGGCTGATAAAAGAAAAACATATCATTAGAATATTGTTAAATTTGCTAAATTAAAAACATAATAATTTTTAAACAAATAGTTCTCAAAAAACACGTTTTTCACGAATATCTGGAAAACGCTTCTTCAGAAAAATAAATAAATGCCATATTCGTGTTCAGCGAACCGAAATTAGTCATAATTTACACTATGCAAGTCTTATTGCTAAGCTGATTAGTTTTTTAGGAGAGAGGGAGACGAGGGGAAACGAAACGGTCATGTTCCCCTCGTCTCTTTCCCACAAACTAATCAACTTAGCAATAAGACTTACATAGTGTAAATTAGGACTTAGCTAAGAAATCATCTAATTTTTGAGGTTATGGCAAAAAGATATAAATTTGTTGCATAGTGGAAACGATCACCCCAGTAATTACCCAGAGATATTTTAGCCTAAAATAAAATTTACCCAAGAACCGCTTCGTTTATACATATTTATGAAACTCTGCAATCGAATATATGCAATATGTATTATATAATATGAAACATTTCATTTGAAGAAATACAATTGTGCACCATATAGTGTTCTACGACAAGCATACTTTTCCCTAACAGAGTCGTACCTTCGACATGGCATAACAGCGTGGGGAAGCGTAAAATATAGCAGTACATTACAAAAAACACAAAATCGTATATTGAAAATACTGTGGAAAAAGGCCAACGTAATTACCAACACAATAGCACAAAGAAACAACAACAACAATGTCAACACAAACAACAACATGAACACAAATAGCTACAACAGAGTCAACAACATCAACAATAACATCAACACCAACAACGTCAACATTAACAACATGAACTACAGCGTCAGCAACAACTTCAATGATATGAGCAACAACATTATGAACAACAGCAACTTGAACTTGAATAATAACATTCACAACAACAACAATAATAATAATAACAGCTACAACAGCAACAACAGCTTTAACAGAAGAGTAATCAACATAAACAACATTAGTAATAATATAAGCACCAACAACGTCAACAGCAACAATATGAACTACAGCGTCAACAACAACGTCAACAATATCAACAACAACGTTATGAACAACAACAATTTTAACTTGAACAATAACATTCACAACAACAATAACAATAGCACCGTTACCAACTATAACACCAACAATATTGCCAAAAACTTGCAGATTTTGAATTTTAAGAATATATATTACACAACGATAATAAAAGAATTTTTCAACGACAATAGATTTTTGCAGCCAATTGACCACACTTACAACACCAGGAGACGTACGGAAGGCAGATTTAAAATTAACCACTTCAAAAATGAATATGGCAGAAAAAATCCCTACTAATATAATACAGACATCAAATCAATTTAAACGAAACCAGCTAATCAAGAAATATTTAATTAATCTTCAATAATCAATCCTTTTTTTAATTAAAATTCGTTACTTTAACTTCATTGTTAATACTATTTTTATTATCAATATTAACCTGCTATTTATCTCGTTTTTATTTTATTTTTATTTACCACTTTTTTTCTATTTATTAAATATATATTTGGAAATGAATTTTAGGAGGAAAAAGTTAAAGTTATAATATATTAATTTTATACTTATTTAATGTACATAGCAATAATGTATAGTTAAGATTGCAATACAATGAAAATTAGTAATAATTTTTCTGCAGACAAGCTTTTAAGCTTTGCGGAACTTATTCTAGTAAGAATTGTATGAAAATTATTGAAATAAAACTTACTGCCTGCCCCACGATGTCGAAAGAAAACTTAAGAGAACGAAAATAAGTCACTCATTTTCTTCTATAAAAGTGTTCCACTATCTTTCGACTTATCGTTCGATTGGTTTTACGTTTCTAACGTAAGCCGTTTACCCGTTGTCAAATATCCATATTGCCACATCAACAATTTCACACATTCATCGTCAAATGGGAATAAAAAATCGTTCAAATGTGTAAATTGTGCTTCAAAAAATTAAGCTCTGTTGTAATTGAGCTTGCAACAAGTGGCAGGCAAAAATAATATAAAGAAAAATAAACAAACAAAACAATTTTTGTATGTATGGACATCTGAATTTGTGTCTGGGCCCAACTTAAGTATAACTATATTATTTTGTTAAGTTGACCTTCATCCAGGCTTAAGGACTATCTCCTCAAAGTATGCATGTGCATATACGAAGAAATAACTTCTAACCAACTGGCATTATAAGATTATAAAAACTTACTCATTGAAATCGTTTTCGAGCATGTGTACATATGTATATACATACTTAGAGGAGAATATCACAAAAACCGACCAAAGGCCTCTCAGACATATTATAGTCATTGAATAAAACCTTTTTTTTTTCTTACTTCAAACCTAAGAATCCAAACACAGTTCATACTCTAACTTGTAGGCATTTGATCAACTCAAAAATTTATTTAATTAATTAATCAATGCAACCAGCATTTTAACATTGTTTCTGCGCAAGTACACGGGCTTTGCAGCGTTCTAGTGGTCGTTATAGTTGTTTTTTATGGCTTCAACAATTTTGCTTCACTGAAGTCTGCCTTATCGTTAGCTTCAACATGAGCTTAAGCCAAAACATTGGCTGACCAGCAAACCGAGCTGGGGTTTACCTTTAACAATGCAGTATGGGACCATTTTGCTGCACAAAGCAGGCAAGAACAATACCAACTGAAGGGGATCAACATCATGAGCGATGACGATCAATTAATCTTTCTTTTGCTCAACCAATGTGGCGGTATTGGTGCCAGCACCGATGAAAGTGGGATTCGGTTTGGGTTGCACATTCAAAACCTCAGCTTTGGCTTTGGCAATCTTCTTCAAACGTTGCTTTTTGGTAATAGTTATTCCGGGATGGTATTTTATCAGCAGTTTAAACATTTTGACTGCGGTGTTATTGTCCAAAGTTAGAGTGAACTGGTAAATTGGTGGTGGCACCTTCAAATGCTTTTGCTAAACAGCAAACTTGACTTTGAACACGAACGAGACAAATATCGGCTAGGTTGACTGTTTTGAACCATGCCAAGTTTTTTTTTGATAAGTGAGAAGAAAATTATTAAAACCTCCCAACGCCCTGTTAGGCAACAAATCCATTGTCGGCTAATCTGCTATTTGATTCATTCAATGTCAAAGCAAAATATTAAAAAAAATATTTTATATAAAAAAATTATTTGTTTTATTTTGCCTCAGTCGACAATAAAAATACAAGTGCTTATTTTTGACATTTGAGTTCGTATAAATGACTCAAACAATTGTTATTGGGGCACAATTTTGTATTGAAATGCTTACGTTATCGTTCGCACTCATTTTCTTTGGACTTTTCGTCCTAAGAGCTTTTACTGGAACGCAAAACAACTGTTTGTCGTTTAAAATGCTTGCGAACGAAAATGAGTGATATCCTGGAACAGGCAGTTAAACTTAAAAAAAAAATAAAAAAAAAATGTGCCCTTAATTATGAAATTGGTCATGTGCATTTTTGCTTCGAAATATCAAATAAATATTGAAAAACTTCAATAAATATTTTTAGAATTTTAAATAAATTTATATAAATCGAGACTAGCACAACTCTAAATTAAAATGCTGCATATTATAAAAATACTTTTTAATTTTTTCAAATGTAATCTACTAAATATCTCGACCAGAGATATATATGACTTACGTCCCTTTTCACAATGTATGGTTAAGAGTTAACGTGAACTTTAACTGACAGTTCTTCATACAAAACTTGCCGTTAAAGTCCCTGTTATCTTTTAACCATATATTGTGAAAAGGTACGTTAGAGTCTAAGCACAATGTTTGCGGTTCGGTGCGATTTCTCGTTGCGGGAGAGAAAATTAAACACAATACAACGGAAGACGGCGCCGGCAATACTTGTCAATGTTTGTTTAAATTTGTATTAATTTGTTTGTGCATACATTTTTATAACTAAAAACAAAAAATTATTAACATTTTATACATTCGCAGATATATTTGATATGTTTTTTAAGCTTTTATAAGCTATGACAAAAATGTTTGAACTTCAAAATCATGTTTTTTTACAATAATGTTGTGAACACAGCCAATTATTCAAAAACTACGGAATCGTCAGCGAAGGAAAGAGTGTCAAAAATTGAGAAAATAAGAAAGTCCGCAATGAAAATAAGAGTCTAAACACAATGTTTGCGGTTCGGTGTGATTTCTCGTTGCGGGAGAGAAAATTAAACACAATACAACGGAAGACGGCGCTGGCAATACTTGTCATTGTTTGTTTAAATTTTTATTAATTTTTTTGTGCATACATTTTTATAACTAAAAACAAAAAATTTATTAACATTTTATACATTCGCAGATATATTTGATATGTTTTTTAACGTTTTATAATATATGACAAAAATTTTTGAACTTCAAAATCATGTTTTTTTTACAATAATGTTGTGAACACAGCCAATTATTCAAAAACTACGGCAACGTCAGCAAGAGAAAATTGAGAGAATAAGAAAGTCCGCAATGAAAATAAAATAGATTTTAATTTCATTCCGTCCCGCACTGCGGATTTTTACTTCAAAATCGTATGGAAATCCGCACCGCAATATAAAATCGTCACATTGTGTTCAGACTCTTAGAACACTTTCATAATTAAGGGCACATATTCGTCGCTGTTTTAACTAACCGATCTAACTGCAATTTTTTTAAAAATGAGTTAAGTCCACTACTAGAATTTATGAGTCATAATAGACCTTATCTACAAATTTTATGACTGTAAACATTACTGTTGAGACTATAACAGTGAAAACATTTTAGACGTTTCCATAAGAGTACATGCATAAAACAATAATAAAAGCTGCTCTCCTGTAAAATTTAAAAAATAGTAGATAGGTCAGTTAGATAAAACAGCGACGATATGTGCACTCGAAACATTGCATGCTTAAAAATACGAAAAAAAATTTCGTAATTTAAGTAATTTTTGTGCAATAAACGAAAATTATGTAATTTAAGAAAATATTTGCAGCATGTGCAGGAAAACAGATTTCGTAATTTTACGAATTTCGTTAAGTTACAAAAATTATTTCGTACAACTATTTTCGTATGTTTTTTGTTTAATTTAGAACTTAGGAGAAAATCAAACATTTTTATTAAATTGGAAATTTTCGTAAAAAAACATTTTGTTTACAGAACAAAATTATTATTAAATCTACACAAGTTTCGAGAATTTTTTGAAAAAAAAAATATTTTCATATATAAGACTTGTATTGTTTTATTTTTTCATATTTTCTGCATTTAATTTCCTGTCATTGTGTTAATTTGCATATGAACAAATATGGTTTATTTTTTATGACAAAAGTTCGCAATGAAAAATTCGTTTTATTCGTGAGTTTCAGTGCTAAATATTTATGCATGTGAATGTGATGTATGAGGAATACAGAGGTTGTAACAACCACCTTACCTTAAATTTTTCTTTTCATAATTATTATAACCTTCAATTCCAATAATTACAGATTATACTACAAATTTATTTTTAATATGTAAGAAAATATGTATATTATTTTGTAGATTTTAATTTTTTTACAGATTTTAGGTTTATACAAAATTTTGTATACCTAGATCTTAAAAACCCCCATTATATATCCTGAAAAGATTTGATACCTTATAAGCGGATGGAGCTATTATTTTCAAACATAGCTAGGAACACTCTCGATCAAGTCACCTATCAAGCAGAAAAAACTAAATCAAAATCGGTCCAGCCGTTTGGTCTGTACGAGTACTTGTACAGACACACACTACAAACGGGGTGTTATACCCCTTTTTTTGGTCGAGGGTTAAAAATTGTTTTTCATTATTCACAAATTTATTTTGTAAAAATTTCGTAATTTACAAAAAAAATTAATAATAAACAATTTTGTTATTTGCTGATACAAAGTATGTCGTAAAATAAACAAATATTTATACAATGTACGAGGTATTTAGTACCATAAAATCAACTAATATTTTCGTAAAATGAACCACATTTTTTGTTTATTTTACCTATGAAATATTTTGAGTGGTTAACTGTATGTTGGTTTTTGAGGTTTACTGTATGTTAATTTTAATCAAGTTTTATGCACTGTGGTATGGACAGTGAGTTCGGATAAATAAAATGTCTAAAGGTATAATTACCCCAAAAACTATGACATTTTTGATGAGGTAATTACCGGGGTTTAGTATATGATATATTTACACATATGATATATTTACGTACATATGTATGTATGTACAATGCACATACATAAGTACTTACATATTCTGATGTATGTACATATTTGGTTTAGTAAGAAAAGGCGCCGAATTTGCCATCTCCGAACTTTGATAGAGAAGCAGAGTAAAGAGCAGAAATACATGCATACACATGTACATATTTTTTTCATACATCTCGCTCTTGTTGTTTATTTTCGTTAGACGGGAATACGTATGTGTGCATGCGATTTTATATGGTAATGTATATGTGTGGTGCTGATGGTATTTAGTCAAAAATTGTGTATGAATGAAAACACATAATATAAAATTTTTAACGAAACTATAGTTTAGTTGAGCGAGAATATTCAAACATAATGGACAGGCTACGTTTAATTGCTGAAGTTTGTAAAAGACCTGCATTATGGAATTTGCAAAGCGATGAGTATAAATCCCGTGTTTACATACCAGATTTATGGAAAGAAGTGGCCAGTGGAATGGGACCAAATGGTAGATTTTTTAAATTGCTACTAACATATGAATGTTTGTGAATGAAAGTTTGTTTGAATTATTTTATAGTTAGTGTTGATGAATGCAAACGTAAATGGAAGAATTTGCGAGATGCTTATCGAGCGGAAATAAAACGTATGGAGATTCGTATTGAAAGAGACATTTTAAAAGGCACATACGATTCAAAAAATGATTACAGCAGCAAATGGGCTTATTTTGAACACATGAAATTTATTAAAGATGTCAAAAGGCCACGTCGCAGTAACTTTAAAGGAGAACTAAATACATCCTCAAATGATATCTATGGTGACGATGATTATGATCCGGAACAATTTTCAGAATTTGACAACATTGACAAAATAAAAGTAGAACCAGATATTGTAGTAACATCAGAATCATATTCCGTGGATGAAGAATCCGACTCCAATAATAGTCAAAGGTATAGCGAATTTCTTTTAAAGGAAGCTCAGAAAGAGCAACAGGAGACAACAAAGCGATCAGTGCAACCAATCCCCACGATAACATTAATTCCTTCAACACAAAATTCTTCGACAACTGAACAGGCTAGAAATCATAATCCATTACCTTCATGCTGTAAATGTTCTAAACGCTCTTACGATCAGGTCAGTTTTTTAGAAGGCTTAGAAGAAGAAGAAGAAAAGTTAATAAAATCTACACGTCTGGATATAACACGATCCAATAATTTAGCTCATGTGGGAGATTCGGATTACAATTTTTTGGTTAGTTTTTTGCCACAACTAAAAAAGATGAGCGAATTGCAAAACCTACAATTCCGTGCAAAGATGACTGATTTTGTGTTAACCATTATGTCGCAGTCAGTGACCAACAATGCCGCTGTTTCATCGATACCAAAGTGAAACTAACAACCTCAAGAAGTTACCTTAAGTGAGACCTGTTGTACATACTTATGAACATATTTAATATATCGAAAATATTTTAGCTGACTACAAATAATATTACCTACAAATTAAAAAAAAATTTACATGCCTATATATGTATGTATGTATAAGCATACATATTAGTTGTATAAGCATACATATATAAAAATAATGCGTCGTTAAGTTACTATATTTGTTTAAGGTCGCTTAAAAAGTCGGTTATGACTTCTATTCTGTCAGTATTTTGCATAATTTAAACGTATCTTAATATTAAAAACACAGAGAACAAAATATTTCAAAAGCAACCATTCATTCATTTGTTGCGGAATATAATCACAAGAGATTTACATACCTAAACTGTTGTGAAACTATCTGAACAAAATCCATGTAAGTACGTACATATGTATTTCAATAGGATTCCTATTCCAAGAACTTTTACAAAAAATGTATCATGTTTGAGTTTAACGCCCAATACGGCAGCCCTAATTGAACTTTCCAAGCCAAAACGCTGTCAACATCTGGTATAACCTTGTTAGCACGGACAGCAATTATTGACGTTCGCTCTCTCATTCACGGTTCGCGGGCGAATCTTGATTGAATCAACATGGTTCGCCATACAAATTTTTGAGAGCGAACAAACTTGGTTCATTTTGAACCTTGCTGCGAACCATGCAGAAATTGCTATCATCCCTAGTCATGATAACAAATTATCGCTAATTTATCTGAACTAGCTATCAAAATAAAATAAGTACACACATAAACATAAACATGCACACATGAGTAAATAAAAAACAAACCAAAAAAAAAATGGATGCGTTTATGAATTAAACATATTAGAACACATTTTATTAATTATTTTTTCTTAATTTGTTTATCCACAGTAAAAAAAGTAAATAACACAGCATATATGTACATAAAACTCGTGCCAACTATTCACATATGCATAGATGTATGTATATATGTGGATGTACATATGTAAGTACAGATATATCAAAACAGTGATGCCAATTATTGTTACTCAAAACGCGTAAATTTTTTTTAAGTGCTAAATTCAAAAAATATACGTTTAGCGCAAAATTAAGTAAAATTTTTCTAATAAGCGCGAAAACGGGGTAGTTTTAAAATGTTTCTGTTGTAAATAAAAAAAATCAAAAACATTTTTGTATAATAATTTATTAAAAAACAGATAACTATCATGAGATCAATACATTAAAATAAGGTGCATATAAAGTGTACATATTACATATACATATAATAGAAGTAAATATATATGTATATATGTTTACATAAGTACATACATATAAAATTGGTCGTTATTAAATAAAATTTCGATTTCTCGCACTTCCAAAAACATACATACATTGGCTGTTTTTAGAATGTACTGAATATCTTTCAAAGCACGAAAGATTTGGAAGAAATAGCTGATTATTCTAGATTCTTCCTTATATTATTCTCAGTGCTGCCACAACCAAAAAATTTTTACAACCAAAATTCGCTTTAAAAGTTACCAAATGAGAAAAAATATAACCAAACTACAATATGTAGTATTTTTATTAAATAACATCCCAGTAAAAAAGACACTCTAAAAAGTCATGAAAATGTAGAGTTTGCGATCTGGAAGTAGTGAAAATTTCGATCCATTCTAATGATTTTTACATAGGGTTGTCAATGCAAGAAGTTCTCTTTTTCGATGCTTGGTCACTGAATTGGAAGCGATATTAAGAAAAATTCCCTTTTTTGTGTTCTATGATAATATTTTTATCTAGGAAAAATGGTAAATAGTTACCTATTTTAACAATTCGTTTCTTTTTATACGAAGCAGTGATTTCATGTAAATTTAAGCAAATAACTTTTAAATTTTAGACTAAAATTAGTTCATAAATTTATTTAAAAAAATATTTTTTTTTATTCTAGTGAGTATTTTCTAAAACTATAGAGGAATTACAAGGTTTTGTATGACTAAAATAAGATTCCACATGGTTTTTTGCTCACTCTCGGCAAATTAATAATATAGATTTTTGGAAGCAATGAAAATGTAGTTCCACTAGACTGGCTTCCATTTTTTTTACTGGGATTTAAAATTCATACATATCTATAATGTAACGCATGTGATTTGAATACAGTTAATAATAATAACAAAACAAATATAATTCTTTTACTTATATATATGTATGTATGTAATAACCCTATAGGAACTCAAACCCATTTGTAAGTACCTTCAAACTGGATTTTTAATAACAACAACTGGTTTATTAAGTGACTTTTTTCTTTGTCGCCGACTCACTATTTTAACATAGGCATGTCATAGGCGGTAGTCAATTGGCCATCTCTGCATGACTTTTAAATTGACTACTAACTACTTATTTTATTTGTAGTTAATTAATATTATAGTAAAGAAGGTATACGTATATTTATATTACATATATATATATATATATTACATATATATATATATATATATATATATATATATATATATATATATATATATATATACATAAATATACGTGTATATTTATATATATCTATGTAAATATATAAATACATATGTACATATATATAAATATTTATTATCATTTTATTTTATTAGCGATATTCGACAAAAAATTTGGCGGTGAAGCTAAATATAAATCTGACAACACTGGCTCTGAGTTTCTTTGTTATTTCATTCCATGAAAGAAAAAAGTGAGAGTCAAGGGAAGATACATACACACCCATCCAAATGCACATATCTATATATGTATACTTACCCTGCAGTCAGACTGGGGCCAAATGTCTCTATGCCAACACTAAAATTCTAGTAGTAGTTACATTGTCTTCAATTTCTGTTCTATTCGTCAGTATTAAATAAAAAGAGAAAAAAGATGTGGTGTATTTCTGGTGGATTTTTCAACAACTTTGTCAATATAAATAAATTTTTATGTACTTAAGGTATAGAAATGTACTAGTAAATGCCTAGTTGGTATGTCTCCATGTTCACATAAGAACTATGTAGTCACTACCTAGCCAATTGTTTTAGTGTTACTAGTAGATTTTCAATGACATGAACATGCTAAATGTATTGTATTGTATGGGGAATAATTGTAGAGTAGTACTGGTGACAAAGTCAAAAGCGACTGAGTACCTTTTCACCATCGACAATTCCTTCAGGGCATGGATGTGTATATAAAGATGTGTAAGCTTTATACATACCCACAGATACACATTTCGCTTTTATTGTTCTCTTTCGTTACGTTTTCTGCTGTCTCTTATGTATGTATATACATATGTGATTTTAACGAAACTTGTATTCAGTTGAACGAGAATTCTCAATGGCAATGGACGGTTCACGTCTGTGGAAAATCGACAAGTTGCGTTTAATTGTTGAAGTTCACAAGAGACCGGAATTATGGATATACGATAACAGAAGATCGAATAAATCCCATTTAATACCGAGTCTATGGAAAGAAGTGGCTGCTAGTTTTGGATCAGATGGTAATTCATTTAATCTCAACTACATAATACAGTAATTTCTGGTTATAGGTACCTATGAGTTTAAAAATTTACCGTTTTTAATGCAGTTAGCCAGGCATAAAATGTATTCGATGCTATGTTAACTGATTCACTTACAGCCATCCCTAAACAAAAGCGGCAAGCGTTTTTAGCTGTCAAAAGTTGTCATGCCCATACAAAATGTATGAAGCATACCGTAATAACGCGGTGGCATCACTGGGTATTGGAAAACCCGATTTTGACAACGCGTTTCACATTGAAGTTAAGGTAGACGACCATAGCTCGCTTTTTGCGAGTTGTGCTTTACACGCGTTTCATCCTCTTGTTTCTTTCTATACTTTGTTCGTGTTGAGTTACATGAACTGCTTTTCATGCGTCGTTTTATTTTTGTTTTGTTTTTTTTTTTTTACTAAGAAATTTTTTTATTGAAAAAAAAGAAAAATTATCCACGGCAAAATAATATTCTTCGATAACGTAAGAAATAAAGTATTATTTAACATCTTTAGCTTTACAGAACAGCTGATTTTCTTTCATGGTGCTTGTAACGCGTACAAAAGTAGTAGACCTACGTTTGCTTTGAAAGCGCCTACGCGTTCTGCGCTTTTTGCAATGTAACTTGTCACCTACTATTACATTAATTCTACTTTTTTGATAGATGCATAGAAAGCGTAAAGCGCAAAAAGCAAGCTATGGACCACTACTTTTATTGCAAAAGAAAAGAATTGTACACAATTGGCTTCTGTTTGCCATCATCAGTGTTACCATATGTGAAGATTTATTTACGACTAAAGGATTTCTTTTGTTAAAAAAAATTGTTTAAGAATATAATATTTGGTACTTTTAGGGCGAATTTTTGGGTTCGAGATTAAGATTAGTTTATTTCTCTAATTGGCTAATGCGAAAATTAACTTAATCTCATATAATTGAGTTTGATGTTTTTGAGTTGTAGTTTTAACTTCTAGTTATGTGTAGTATAACCATACTAAGAAACAAAATAGTGGCAACAATTTCTGTACAAAAGTCATACATGTTATCAACACACTTTGATTTTTTGTTGGAAGAAGAATAAACTCATATTTTATTATTTACAAGTAAATATTTCGCGTGTTAAAGGAAATATATGAATAATATAAAATATATATGTATATTTATGTGTTTTAAATTATTTTATCATATAATTTTTACAAAAATTTATATGTTTCACAAGTGTTTGTTGTCAATACTAAAGTAAGATTAAACCACCACGATTGGCAGCTTAAACTGGCAAGTAAAACCATAAAATCGACTAACCAAAAATCTCAAACGAAGATTAATAGCTAATAAATCACTGAATGTTTAAACATAGTTTAAGTTAATTTTCACAACAAATTAAAATTGATTTAAAAACACTTTCATTTTTTCAGTGGCTAATTAAAGTTAATATCAAATTTCGTTGAAAGTATGGTAGCACTACAATATTTCCAAATATTATGGAAAGCTATCCAAAGAAGAGCTGTTTGATATAAATAAGAAAGTTGATTTATCAAATTGCAGAAAAATTAAATAGCAAAAAACAAATTTTATGATACAAAAAGAGCATCGCAATGCATTTTTCTACTTACATATTTCATGAAATGAAAATATGTGTTACATTTGTTGTATATTTCCGAAATTTAAACGAAATTATTTTTAATAAGACCTCATGGTGTTTATGTACATCCATTCAAAAAACACACACATGCACAAAACATATGGTATGTTTGTAAAACTTAAACAACGCTTAAATGCACAATGTTGGCTGTTTAAGATTCATTTAATTTTGTGGTGAAAAACTAAATTTTGTGTTTAAATCAGATTTAAAAATAAAATATATGTAATCATTGACTGATTTATTTGCCCTTAGGTTAATTTAATTTCCAATCTTGAACTCAAAAACTCGGCATTAGGGCCATTTTCACAACTTGCCTTAAGCTAAAGGTAGGATTTTGTCTGCCCTATAAATGGCTTTGCATTATGAAACCTTCATTTATTATTTTTTTATCCATTAAATATTATAATTACACTGCACAACAAAATGGAGGTTTTTTCATGATGTTTAAATAATGTATTTTTATCTCCTGATTACGATGGCGTCATCAGTTTTTCTCTATCAGCTCTAGTTTCGAAGATATAGTGTCATTTAGGATTTGCATAAATTGCACCTCTTTTTGAATTATTCCGTTAATAAATCACGAATATACTCCAAACTTAAAAATACTTTCTGGATTATTAATCTACACCAAAATCCCTTTCATTAAAATAGATTCACATTGATAAGTACATCAGGGTATCTGACTATTATTGCAAGTATGTTTAAAATCGTGTGTTTTTAGTTTAGTCCTTGAAAATTTTTAGATTAATTAATTATTTTATCAAATATAATTAATTCTTATGTATTTTTGTTTGCTGATTACAAAAATAGGTTTATTTCTTTTCTAGCTCCTCAAAAAAAAAAAGACAAAAATACATAAGGACCGGCCACTTTTATTTAACATCCAAATCAGTGCTGTGCAGTGTTATTGATAATAACAATAATAACAAATTTAAGTTGTAATAATGCAATAATATTTATTGGGCAAACAAAATCCTACCTTTAACTAAAGGCAACTTGTGAAAATGGCCCTTAGTATATTATTTAATTTCGTTTTGACTAAAGTACTGACATAGTTTCTTCTTTCCCTCCTTAAAAGTATGAATTACATACATACATATATTTTTACTTTATACATGTTCTATTCAGTAAATATTCTATGTTACGAGTGTTTATCTTTACGTTTGTTAGTTCATATATATGTATATACATATATACATATATATATATATATATATATATATATATATATATATATATATATATATATATATTAGATTTTTAGCATTATACGTCTATCAACCCCTTAAAATAAGTTTGAACACAAACTTTTTTGTGACGTTATTCTGAGGACGTTATTGCTTGTTCAGAAATAAAAATTCAACGTCTATTCGTACTGTTGAAATTTTGGTAAACGAATGTTGTGCTGATGTTAGTTGTACCCGCAGACCATCGTGCCAACATCGTGCTGATTGTCTTTTTCTGCCTGGGAAGTTATTTGCAAGTATTTTTTATACTTAATTTTTCCTTAACAATATAATTTTTATGTTTACCGATAGACGTTACCCACTGAGATTAAAATTTAACAATATTTGCAATGTCATTACAAAATAAAAATGATTTTTGTAGCGTAAATTTAATGTTTTATTATATTGGCGACATTGGATAACCCATTTGCAAGGAGGCTGAAATTAAATTGGCAACAGGGTTGTTTTATTTATTTGCTTGATAGCCCTGTTTTTATCGTTTTGACATAACGTTGCCGCTTTTGTTTAGGTATAGCATTTCAGCGTTAAAGCTCGGCGAAAAAAACATTCCGCTTTCCGTTCTTGTTTAGGGATGGCTGTTACGCAGTTCCGTGCTTTTTTAACTAATTTACTGAGTAAGGACCATTATTAAACTTGGCGCGATTTAAAGAAATGTACGATTTTACGTTTTTTTCGGATATATAAACACTTTGTCATTATTGCAACCAGTGTTGCTAAATACAACGATTTTACGTCATTTTGAGGATTTTTTGTGACAAATTTCCCAAAATGACGATTGACGATTTTGTTTCAAATATTCCTCATATTTTAACGATTAGTTCAAATAAGTTCAAACAAATTTATCCGTTCGTTTTTAAGATGCGAGTATTTAAATTTTTTCATATGGTGGCAACTCTAAAAATGTCCACTACAACAAATAAAACCGTATCTGCCCTTTAGTCAGCTTAGAACCATATGTCTCTATGTCAACACTATTTTTTCTTGCGACAATTGCATTAAGCTCTAAACACTTAGACGACAGCAGGCAGCAGACAGCAAAGTGTCAAAAATAAAATACATGTGTTTAAATGAAAACGATTATTTTGACGACATCACAGCAGCACGACTACACAACAGCATTTGCTGCTGCTGCCAACTAAAGCTCTAAACACTTAGACGACAGCAGGCAGCAGACAGCAAAGTGTCAAAAATAAAATACACGTGTTTAAATGAAAATGATTATTTTGACGACATCACAGCAGCACGACTACACAACAGCATTTGCTGCTGCTGCCAACTTAGACTAATTTCTATTTTCGTGAGCAGCAAAGAGCAAATGCAGTGCTGCCACTATAAATATAAATTGGAAGAAATAAGAGCTTAAAATTTTTTTTTTTTTTTTTTTTTTAATATTTAAAAGAAAATAACATTACAAAATTAAAATTATGAAATAAATTGATCTGTTTTTACATTTTTACGTGATATTAGTACGTTTTGAGTCAGTAACTTTAATGTTATTTATGTAAAATATATATCTGGCTGATTATATATAGTGTTGCTGCTGCCTTCAAAATAATTATGTAGCTGACTACACGGCAGCATTTGAAGCCAACTTCATTTGAAGTCGTGAAGTTGTGAAGTCTGCTGTCGTCTAAGTGTTTGGTGCTTTAGTTAAAATGTCGACAACTTTCCTTTTATGCGCGAGTAGAGATACGTTAGAGACAACAGTTCTAGTGTATTTCTGGTGACATTGTCAACGAACGCGACAATGGTTTGTTTTTCTTTTTTATTATGTTGTGCAATAAGGTTAATAAAATATACATATACATACATATGTTTGTATGTGTTTAAGTTTGTTGCCCCTACCCTTATAAAATTATAGACAATGGTCACTTAAATGTATTAGTGAATCTTTAGTTCAAATGTCTCCATATGGTCGTAAAAGAATAGTGCTAAAGTCTGTTAATTTTCAATGATAATCCTATGTTATATGTCAATACGCGATTACATTGGCTGCGTACACCTAGTCAGAAGTACACTGTCACTAGTAAATCACTGCATCACTTCTTTCCTTAGAGTGAATAGTCTGCTTAACCACCGAAATTCTGCAAACATTTTCAAGTCAGTACGCAGCTCCATAATTCGTAAAAAAAAACATACGAATTTTCTGTGTATGAGAGAATTTTATTAATAATTTCGATATTAGAGCCACTTGATAAATAATGCAATTGAATTCCTTAATTACAAACACTGCCATTATCCTATCTGAACACTACGCCGGGCAACAGTGTTAGGGGATTATGGAAAACTTGATATTACTGCATATTTTCGATAAAGACGTTATAAGAGAAAGGTATACCACACTTAATAGTATCAAACCTCATAATCAAGGTATTCAATCGGTTAACCGTTAAACAGTTAACCGGTTAATTCCTACCCGATTAACTGATCGGTTAATTTAAAATTGACTATTTCGATTAAGGGTTAAACAGGTTAATTTCAGCCGATTAACCGAAGTAAAAAAATTCTAAATATTTATTCATTTACAAAAGGCGAATGTTTAGAAATTATTATCCATACGAAAAAAGAAGTATGTTCAGTGATCCGAACTTAAGTAAAACTTCAAAATCTTTGGACATGGCTATAAAAGAGTTTACTAGAGACTCTTACAAGAGGGAATTATTAACTTTTTATTTAATAATTTAATAAAATCCAATAGTACTGTTGCCAACAATTTAATTAAGGGTTAGATATATTGAGAGATAGCACAAAAACGAAAGCTAAGAAATTCAGAAATTAACTTTTTTGCAGCATATTCATTGCTGAGCTCTGTCATGATTCAGATGAGGACCCGCCAACAGAAAGAACTATCGATAGTAATACAAGAAAGGTTCTAAAAAATTAACCGAATTAGTTTAAAAATTATTATGTGTGGTTTTGGTTTTACCAATAAACTCAAATTAATAAATAATTTATGCACTTTTATTTGTTGAAAACACTTGATTTATGAACAACTTTATTAATCGGTTAACCGGTTAATACCAAAATTAAGCGATTATTAACCGATTAAGCAAAAACCTCGATTAATTAATCGAGCTATTAACCGATTAAAACAAAACCCCGATTAAATGAATACCCTACTCATAATGCTAAATACCTCCTTTTCACTTTCTACACCATACTTTTTATTTCTGCATACAAATTACGTTGTGTTTTTTAAAAATTTGTTTTGTTTTTTTTTTATTGAAATTTATTCACAGCGCTGTGAAAACTATTACAATACGTTTTAAATGTCTGCTTTATATTATTTAAACGTTTAATCATATTAAAATCATTTAATATTGCCTAATATCTTTTGGAGCATTTTTTTTATTTTCTAATAATACACTCTTTGAATTTTTTTTTCCTAAAAATTAGTACTTGAAAACAAATATTAACAAACACTTTTTTCTTAACACTGAATTTATTTACTACATTGTTGAATGGATTCATAGATTTTTTACTTAAGTTTTTGTTCAGTTACTTATTTACAAAAAAATAAATTATTCCGAATAAGAAATCAAGTGTAAAACAAGTGTTATTCAAGCCACACAATCAATTGTCAAGGTTTGAATTATGCTTGATTTGCACTTTAATTCGATAGCATTCTCCAGTGAAAAGGGAACTTGAATTCAATGCGAACAATTCATTTGTAGTACAATTTAATTCAAGCCTTGAATTATACTACAATCAAGCCTTGTATTACAATTGAATTCAAGTGTATTTCAAGCTGAAAAAACAGGGCTTTTAAAATAGAAAACAAAATGTAATTCCTTTATTTTCTAATAAATATTTTCTGCACATCTGCCTTCTCTACTGTTTTCACAATTTTGCTCACTTTTATTTATTTATTTTTGATATTTTCACAAAAATTTCAGTTTTAATAATATGTAAATAAATTTTGCATTTGACAAAGTTTGAACATATAAGTATGTATGTTGTTTGATTTCTTATTTAAAAATATTTTCAATTTTGAAAATTACTTGAAAAAATGCTTGAATTCAACTTTGTTTCCAGCTCAATTTCAAGTGGTTGAATTTTATTTTTTTGAGTGCTTATTGGGTTAGTAACCAACGCATGTATTTTAAATTGCTTCAAGTGTAACTTTTCTTCAAGTGTAACTTTATTTAACGTTCATTTTTCTCTCGTGTTTATCAAAATGTGTAACGAAATATTTGTTTTTCAGAATCAAAACTAGTATGAAAAGACGAAAAAGCTTTTCATTTCACAGTATTACAGAACTGAATTGACCCCCCAGGTGGCAGCGCTAGTTCAGCTGAAAATTGTTGCTCTATGCGCTTTGCAGCTGACGAATGTCAAAAACCTCGTTTTGTTTTGGTTTTGGTTTTGGTACAATTATTTTTATGCTTTTGACGTTCTTCGTTTCTTTAGACAGCTATGGTTGCCGTATTTTTGTATAAGAATTCCTTACGATGTCACCTGTATAATTATATTGTATTGCGTTAAAACAAGCGTACTTTTATTCAATTTATTTCTTTGCAAGTTTCAAAAAACGCTGAAAATCCGTAAGTTAGGAAATTTTTCCGGTAAAAAAAACCCGCTGGTGGTTTTTTAATACACTTGTCGCTAATGAAAAAATGCAGCCATATATAGCGGGAAAACCGCAGTTTTGGAGTAGTAATTTATTACCTCTCTGTACTGAAAGGAATTTTTGTGTACTTCTCTCACCCGTTTGGTAATGACTCTACTTAAAAAACATACCATCATTGAATGGACGGCAATGCTTTCCAAGCGCAGCAGCATCATAATTGATGATTTTCTTTTTAAAAAACGGAGATGAAATTTTTTAATTTCAGATTCTTGATAACCTTCAATAAATTTTTCATGAAACGGGTTTTTAGTTTTAAAACAATTTTTTCTTTCTTTCATCATTAGAAAAATTTACGTACTGGCCATGACAAAGGCTATTATGCCTTTCTACACACCAATCATTCCGTAATTTTTGGCAAAAGTAAGCATACTCTTAAGTTTAAAATTTGTTAACGCACTAATAATCCCAAAATTATTATATTACTTATTCAGTAAAATATTTTTTTATTAAAATACATTGAAATTGATTATTGAGGGGCTTAGCGCATTTCACTGTTGCTAATGCAGATCATCAGGGAACCCTTACCCGAAGCTTCTTAGAACAACTAGAGTTATTATATTATAAACTTTCATTTAAACAAATGAGAAGCTCAACCACAAATAACAAAGTTGAAACAAGAACTCAATAATCAACATGTTTTTTATCTTCTTACTTTACCATTACTACATTGACTGACTTTTTTTAAGCACACTCCTATTGTACACTTAATATTTCTTTCAGTGCTGGTTAGTAAAAAGAAACTACACATACGAACAATTAAACAAGATGGAGAGATATGCCCTCTTCATAGCTGTAGCAACCGCACTCGTGCGCTACTTTGCGGGGCTCTGATCTACATAAATAGCATAATAAGCGGACGAAGCACCACTGACTGCTACTAAAGGTCGCTTCAGACTGTGATACAAGTATTAATACTTTTGTGGAAAATGCAGCTCTGACATGTTGAGTTTTTATTGTTTTTTTTTTAATTTCTGAAACAAATATAAGACCAGGGATGAATTTTCGTCAAAAGTATTAATACTTGTATTATTTCATCTGGCAGTTGTAATAATGAAAGACTTTTAAAGCCCGCTTTATACTTAGCTCAGTTTGTTAAACTTAGTGTTAAATATCCGGAACTTTGTCACCAAGTTGCAATAATGGCCCTAAATCAATTAACCAGAGATCGCAAAATACTGTAAGCACAATATTCTTAACACAATATTTTAAAATTTGTAAGTCAGTGATAAAAATTGTAAAAATGAATGGAAAAAATTACGAAACAGCTACTTAGAAGTTGTAAGGCGAATAAAAAGGTGCATCGCAAGAGCTAAAAAGGCAAGCATATATGATCCCACTCTGGATTATGATTCCAAAATGGTTTGGTTTAAAAACATGAGTTTCGTTCGCCAAACTTTGAATTCGCATATAAATCGCTGGTATATTGACAATGAGATTTCTCAGAATTCTTCAAAAGCACAATATACCGAAGTGGAATTCAACACTGAAACAAAATCAGAGTTATATTCTCGTGATGAAGACGAAATGATAAAAAAATATTCCAGGTGGAAAACTACAGCAAGTTCAAACGAACCTTCTAACACAACCATCTGACACAGAAAACTTTAATGGCAACATTTTTGATATAAAGCCCTCCAATGATATAAATTATGCTGGCGATTATGATTATATATTCCTTGTCAGTTGTCTAGAACATATGAAAATGATGAATAAATATCAAAACTTGGAAATAATCGCCAAAATTACAGACTTAATATTGAATATTCGGTTTTCTTCCACATCTGAGTCGTCTAACCAAATACCTAACCTAGAAGATCTGCAAAGAATTACTTTATGCTGCAGATTGGGATTATCATTTTCTGGTTAGTTGCCTGCCGCATATGAAAGTGATGAGCCAAGTGCAAAATATAGAATTCCGTGGGAAAACGAATAATTTATTTTTGAAAATTCTTTCTGAACAGGCAGAATGTGGCACTTAGTTTAAACCTAAGTACATGCACCTTAACTAAAATTGGGTTGAATTTATTTACATCTAATTATTTGCATACTTATATACATATGTATTTTTTCTACAATAAAATTGTAATAAAAAATGTGTATCAAATCAAGCATTTATTTCCTTATAAGTAATATCTTTTTAAATGCATGTATGTAAGTACACACCATATGTTTATCACAATAATTAACATTATTTAATTTTAAGAATATGTTTTTATATTCCTAATAAAGTACTTTTTTAGAATTGGAAATATGGATCAGGTGTCGCAGTGCCGGTTTTTTGACCAATCTTCTCCCTATTATATTCTATAGAGACAACTAGAGGTTAGGTGTGTTCTGAACAAATGTTTGGGGCAACAAAAGTATTGGGTGTCAGTCATATATTTTAATCCTCTAGGGGCAGTCTGAGGCTACTCGCGGCGACGGGCAGTAATCTTACAAAAATAAAATTTTATGCATGGGAGCCCCTTACGGAGCAAAGATAGGGCATTAGTGTTCATAAAAATCCATTCCAACACCATGATTTTTTGGCTCATGCATTTTTTTTTCTAAACATGCAACACTATTTCATACCTAATATGATACTGACGTTGCTGATGTAAAAGCAGAATTTTAACATGCTTGACGAGCGATTTTGATGAATGTGTTGGTTTTGCTCTTCAATCCCGTAAACACTTTAAACGAAGTTTCAAATGCAACAGACGCTATAGATGTCGACATCAAAGCAAGTTTTAATTATTTTCTAAATATAACATTACGAAACTTTTTTATTTATTTAAAATTGATATCGATATGTCTAAGACACTCGTCAGTAGACTTTAACCATAATCAAAGAATTTTTGGAAACCTTTAATGCTTATAGAAAAACAAATGTATAGTGTCCTTAAGGATTGCTTTATTTTTGTGAAACAAGACACAGCAGGAAAAGCATTGAAAATTTTATAATTGTACCAAAAACTTTAAAAATTTTTACTTGTTTGACCTTAATTGTAGTAATATATATTTTTTTTGGTTTTATTGAAATAATCGACTTTGTTATGGCCAGCGAATCCTTTTTACACATTTGCTTGTAACTTACACCTGTTTAAGTGGAAATTTAAAATATAAAAATTAATAGCATGTGCTCCAGCATCAGTGATGCCAACTTTTTTGCTCTAAGAGCACTTTACCCTGCGTTTACACATCAACGAAAATTTCGCACAAATGACTGTCTTGCAACTTGCATGTTTACGTTTTAGTGCAGAGATGTCCATAACATAAAAAAGTTTAATTTTAAGGGAACCAGATAGTAGTGAACTTTATTCATATTGTTTCAATGTTATTTATGTCTATGGTTGGTGACTCCATACAGTACAAAACAAAAATAATGGGTACTCCATTATATGACCCGATGGCTCCTCTATTTGATCGGTGTCCCGATTTTCATTACTAATTTCGGAATTATATTCAGATATTTCCGATGCACAGTTTTCTTCTTCCTCGCTGTCGCAAAAATCGTCCTCGTCAGAAACATTCAAAATTGCTTCCAATTCCTCGTCGGTAAGATATTTTGGTCTAGCCATTTTACAATTATAAATCACAAAATAATACTGTTCTAATTAATTTTTGCACTATATCAAAGAACCTTTCACAAGACACTGATTTCATGCTTTATTAGTTTTTACAATAACTATTTGTGGTTTAGCTATTCACACTAAAAAATATCCGTTATTATTTGCTGTTGGTGATCAGCAACAAACTAAAATAAGCTTGTGTCTATTTTATGTTAGCATTCACTTCATAAATCGTACATTGCATGCAGCTAGCAACAATAAAAAAATATTAACAAGTGGCAACGAAAAATGTTTTACGTAGGAAAACCACACATGAGGGTGGGTTACGTAAGTTTTGAAATACTTCGTTTTTAAATAATATTTTGTGTGGTTTTCCACACAAGGGTGATTTAAAGGTTAATGACGATCATTAAAGTTTTGAGTAGTTTTTATTAACTTTAAAGTACATCAACAGGAGTATGAAGTTCTTTTTCAATATATTCGTATTCGCGAAATTCAGGCGAATACGAACACGAATATATTTCCAAAAAATTAAATAAATAAATACATAAATCCTAAACGAAATTTAAATAAATGGCTAAGAACAAATTTTCATTAAATCTCTTATAGAAATTTATGCTTATTAACATTTTCAAATGCTATTTAATGATGATCATTAAAATTTGTGTAGTTTTTATTAACTTTTAAGCACACCAACAGGAGTATGATGTTCTTTTTCATAATAATTTTTTCATATATCATTTTGCAGGCGTAAACAGAACACCAATTTTATGTCTATAAATTTCACATTTAATATTCCTTTCGTATTGGCGAATATAAAAATTTGACATTCGCTACATCACTAATACATACATAATACATTTAGGTAACACGCATTATCAAATAGATAAATAAATGAGAAAAACATACATATTTTTGTACGAAATTAGTAATTTTTTCTGTTACGTAACATTTTCAAAGACCCCCTACCCCCTTCATAACATATCATAACAAAACTTGAACCCCCCCTTTCCTACCTAGAGCGTTACGTAATATATGGACAGCCCCTAATAATGCAAAACAATTCGGCATTTCGTATTTTACCTGTTACATATAAAAATTTCAAATAAATAGCTTGTACTACCATCCCGTGAGAGAATATATGTATATGTATTTATTTCATTATTGCGTTGTAAATTTGTAGTATGTAGTCAGTGTTGCCAGAATTTCAGAGGCTAAAATCTGGAAAATTTAAAAACTTTTCACGAAAAAATCTTCAAAATCTGCATTTTATTTTTAAAATCTTCAAAAAATCTTCAAAGCTATTTTGAAACCAATTTTTTTATATACTATTAAACAAATTTACATAAATATGGATGTATATGTGTAATTTAAATATTTTTTCACTAACCCATATTAATAAAATTAAAACTCGACTTAAAATGTATTTAATTTAAATTTTTTAGAATTTTTTTTTAAATAACTTTCACTCACATTTTAGTTTTTATGAATAGAAAGAAGTCTTTAATGTTCGAAGAATGTGCATTTCGTTTCTGGTTAAGAAACTCATCAGCAGACTTCAACCAAAAAATTTTTGAAATAAGGCAAAAAACTTCATATGTTTATAGAACGAATATCAATGTGTTATTAAGAATTACGTACACAAACAAAAAAGGTAATATTCATTAAAATTATTTTGGCTTACAAAACGTTTAACAAACAAATTTCAATACAAAGTTTGTTTTCTAAACCTTTTGTAAGCCAAAACTATTTTTTAAGAATACGGCAGAAAAAGCTTCAAGCAAAAATCTTTACAAGATAACATTTTCGATTTAGTGACATTGGTTAAAGTGTACTGTTTAGTTTGACGGAATTTCCGCTCGGAAAGTTTACTTTGCAAAGTCTTGAGTTTGTTAAAGAAAAAATAATATAGAATAAGATAAGAGAGAAGAGAAATGTCCTACAAACTTTAGACTTTGCAAAGTACACTTTTTTGTGCAAAAACCAAATCTCTAAACTGCGAGTCGTTCACACATAAAAGAAACAAAAAGTAGTAACAGCAATAGGAAAATGTAAAAAAATGCCATGTAATTGGAGTTAAAAAATCTGCGTTTTTAGACCAAAAATCTTCAAATCTGGATTTCGTCTTTTTGGAGGGTAAAAATCTGCAAAATCCAGATAAATCTGCATTTCTGGCAACCGTGTATGTAGTATGTAAATTGAACGCGTTTTCTGCAAAACTAGTTTTATTGGAGTTGTGACACTATTGAAGTATGAGATGATTAAATAAATCATCTTTCTGGCAGCAAATTGTGCCAAATAAATTTAATTGGATTATCCATCTCTGGTTTGCAGTAGAGAAACAAAGTGAGAATACTTTGTTTATTGATTTGTATACTTATGTACATACATATGTATGTATGTATGTAATTATATCTTCATTATTCCTTTTTTTTCGTTATTTGTTTGCATGTGTGCATGTGGTTTAGCTGTGTGTACGCGAGCATATAACGTAAAATTTTAACGAAACTATAGTTTAGTTGAGCGAGAGTATTCAAACATGGTGGACAGGCTGCATTTAATTGCTGAAGTTTACAGTAGACCAGCATTGTGGAACTTGCAACGCGATGAGTACCAATCCCGTGAATATATACCATATTTGTGGAACGAAGTGGCCACTAGCATGGGACCAAATGGTACATTTATTTATTGCTATGTGCAATGTTGAAACAAAATTATTAAAACTATTTTTATACATACATACATAGTTACAGTTGATGACTGCAAACGTAAATGGAAGAATTTGCGAGACGCTTACCGAGCGGAAATAAAACGTATCGAGATACGTATTGAAAAAGATATTTTGAAAGGCACATACCATCCAAAAAATGATTATGGCAGCAAATGGGCTTATTTTGAGCACTTGGATTTTCTTAAAGCTGTCAAAAGACCACGTCGCAGTCACTTAATAGATGATATGAAGGGATCTTCTAGTGATAACTACGATGATGACGACTATGATCTGGAACTGTTTTCAGAATTCTACAATATTGAGAACATAAAATTGGAACCAGATACTAAGAGTACTGCAGAAACACATTCGGCGATCAAAGAAAGTCCCAATGATGATGATAGTCATAGAAACAAAGAATTACTTTCAAAAGGAATGGGAAAAGAACAACGGTGTTTTATAAAGAATTCACTACCAACAACTCCAGCGACAACAGTAAATATTTCGGCACAAGCATCTGCAATAATTGAAATGTCCACAACAGATAAACCAGTACATTCATGCTGTAAATGTTCTAAACGTTCCTGCGAACAGATAAATTTTTTAGAAAATTTGGAAGAAGAAGAGCAAAATTTAATAAAATCAACACGCTTAGATATAGCCTGTTCCAATAATATCGCTCACGTAGGAGATTCTGATTACAATTTTTTGGTTAGTTTCTTACCACAGTTAAAAAAGATGAACGAATTGCAAAATTTACAATTCCGTGCCAAGATGACTGATTGCGTTTTTAACATTATGTCTCAATCCATAAACAGCAACGCTACAATTGGATCATGAAATCATTAACAGCTAGGAAATGTGTTCTTTAACATTATCTATCTATTCGTAGAATGTATGGCTAATAAAAAACACATGTTCATACATACATACATATGTATGTATGTATGATGTATGCGTGTAAGAATATAAGTATATACATATGTAAGTATATGCATATGTACCAAATCCCTTCACAAGATGTTCTAAAAGTCTTATATTCTATTTCACACTTCCACGTACTGTGTTTCAGTGTAAGCCATGATACAATAATATAAAGGTAAAACCAAATTTGACGTTTAAAATTAATTAAGACTTTTACCCAAATTATTTGAATACTGTTTTTTTTTGTAAACAGAGAGGAAAACGTTGCCACACACACACACATAATGGCAACTTTTATTTAGGAATACTTTTTGAAATGTGTAATTTGAGTTTAGAAATTATAGTTTAATCCATATTTATTAAATTTTGTATTCATTGGACATGAAGATAACGAAATCTGTGTAATATGATCTGCAAGAAAAAAAAACATCGATGTTAGACAACGAGTTTTTATTAAAGCAGCATGAGAGCAAAGTTTAATAAATTTACCAAAAACTGTTAGGAAGCAGAATACTTGAAAAAACTCGTTTCCATGGCGAGCATTGTAAAAATACGAGAGAAGTTGCAAAATCGGAAAAAATCCTTAAAATTTTTTTAGAGACTGTTAAAAAGAAAATTAACTCGGAAATAACGTGAAAAAAATTTTCTAAATGAATTGAAGAAATAACTTACACTGTAAAGAATAACAAAATCGCAAAAAAATTTGCTAAAATTGCAATGTCTAGTAAACGTTTTTGTATAATTTTGATTTCGTAATGAAAATATTTACAACGAACTTGCACTGCTACCGTCGAGATCTTAATTGCTGATCTGATTTCTTCTGTTCCTGTCAGTGTGAAAGCACAAAGCTCTTTTTTAAAAGTTTGCACATTCTGCACATGACTTGGACGTAGCCAGAACACAAAGTCCCGCCTTTGATTTGGAAGAGGTGCAGATGCTGTTCAGTTAGGTATTTCCTGATTGAAAAAATCTGCTTACAGCTGATTATAAATATTTTTATAATTAAAAATTTTATTAAATAACAAAATAATTTAATTGGGCTATGCTTATTTTGTTAGGCTTAGTCCCTCCTGTTTGGTTTATGATAACCCTTTTTTAAAAGAATCTATAACATTTGTTTCACCTTTGTGGGATAAAAAGAAATGGCAATACTTACAAAGAAAAAGTCTGCGTACATAAAAAGTAACGGGTTTTCACAAGATTCTGATGTATTTGATTGTAAAGATTTGGCAGCATTTTTGTTAAAGCAAGTGTTTCTTTCCTAAAAAAGGAAAGAAGGAAGAAATTAATCCTGCGGAGCGAAATATTATCGTAAATTTATGAGAAAAAGAAGAAAGTTTAAGAAAATTTTTTGAAAAAGTTGGAAGAACGCATTCCTCTGTGCAAAGTGATTAAATCATATAAAGAAACTAACACATTTATCCCAATTCCACGATCTGGGCGTCCTCAAATACTTAGTGACAGGGAGAAAATATGTCTTTCAATCTGTAAAGAAAAATCCTTAAGTAACAGCTGCGAAATTATCAAAAGATGTGCAAACAATGTTCAAAAAAAAAACTATTAGCTATGACTCAATTCAGAAAATGCTAAAAAATACGGCTACCATAGACGCGGAGCTCGAAAAAAGCCATACTTTTCCCTTATTAATAGGCAGAAGAGAATAGCATTTGCAAAAGAACATATAACTAAGCCTCCAGAGTTCTGGCAGAATGTAATTTTTTCAGACGAGATCAAATTTTGTATTTTCGGTATTAAGGGAAGACAAACAATGTGGCGAAAAAACGGTACCGCCCTTGACAAAGAACATTTGGCGGAAACGTATTTTTTGAGTTATAACGTTTTTTGAGCAAATGAGCAATGCGTAATTTTCCGCCACGTGACGTACTAATCATGTGAGCGTTGCCATATTTTTTCTCAAAAACCTTCAAGTCGAACAAAATAATATTTTTTTCTCATTAAGTCTTTTTTTTGTGATTTTACTCAAAATATATTAATATGCATTGATTTTACTGAATTCAAATTCAGGAAAAATTGAGTTTGTTGTAAATGAACTAACAAAAGTAACGGTAAATAACACAAACAATGTTTAAAAATTTTTCAAGTGTTTGGAATCAAACCATGTCTCATAGATCTACTTGTCCACACTTTAAAATTAATATTGTTTTGGAATCATTAAGAATCTAACCTAGTCTATTTTAAACTCAACAAACAAAATATTTCCGACCGTACAACATAGAAGAAGCCTCCATAATGTTTAATTATTGGAACAAAACTTTATTTATTCAACGTAGTACAATTTTTCCGCCGCACTAACTTTTTACCTTTCATACTAAAATGCTGTATTTGCTTTCGTCTTGTTCCTAGAACTCTGGGAAGTTTTTTATGTACTAAATTGGCAGCTTCAACGCTTTTTTCTCTTGATGTTACATATACACGATTTTCTACGCGCTACAGGGCCGTTTAAGCCAGCATGTTTTTTTACTGCAGATTTGGGAAGCAGTAATTCTCTGATTTCGTTTTACAGAACCGAAAATAAGGTGTTTTTCACGAGAAGTATGTTTAGAATGGCGTCTAGAACGATGGTTTGGTGAACTTGACCTTGTACGTTTGAATGTTTCGACGACATATTGTAGCGATAAGTATCTTTAAACAGTAATTCTAGCTATTTCACGATATGATTTTCCTTCATCTCTTAGTTTAAGGATCATTTTTGTTTTGTCAATTTCAATTTTTCGGTTTTCGAAATCATTTCCCAAATAGGCTTTGAAAGGAAAACTACCATAAATAAATATTAATAAGCTTTGTAGGAAGTGCCGTTAAGTGTAGAAGTCGCCACACTAGTTTTGTTCCAATACTTATTCCAAATTGTTTTTTTTTTCTTCTAAATTTGGATGCTAGAATACATACTATTCATTGTTTTTTCTAAATTTCAACTTAAACAGGTGGTATGTGCATGTGTTTAAACACAAGAAAACAAGTGCAAACGATGTGGAAGGCAAAACTCAGACGTATAAGTTATAAGAGCAAATCTATGTACAGATTTCTTAAAACCGTGTGAACTGGCATTTTTTGCCAAATGTCGTTGCCAGAAAAATCTTAGCAGCTGACAACAAATTGTCAGACGTCTTACAATTGTGTGAACACATTGGTAAATTATTACCAGACATTTGTCAGATGTGCGAATTTCATGCATCTGAAAATGGCGTCATTGTAAGAGATTTCTTTCTATGGGCAACACTGCACACGCTTGATTTTAAAGAAAAAAATCATTGAAATTGCTTTTTTATACTAATTTATATTTTCACTTTTTACATATAACACAACCGCAAACGATTCATATTTAACAATTTCTAACAAATGCTTTGAGTCTGGCAACGCATAACAGCAGATCTGACCATTTTTGCATACGACAACCGTGTGAACGGAAAATTTTCCGGCTGACGATTGGGTCTGGCAATAAATTGTAACATTTTCTGAAAACCGTGTGAACTGGCAATATTCCTTGAGCTGGCAATTCTTGCTAGATCTGACAGTATTGTAAGATCTGACAATCGTCTGTCCATACCTTAAGTAATATTCGTATAACTAATAATTAAAATGTCTTTATCAAGATCATTGACTTGTGTAGTCGTCGAAGACATTATAGGGAAACTGTCGTGCATATATATAATCGTCGACGAGACGGTGAAAGAAATTGTCGCTTGTGTATTCGTCGACGACATTGTGGTGGACATTGTCACTTGAGTTATCGTGCATAATTTCGTGGCCATCTGTTCGAAATTTTCGTCAACGGTTTATTTGAGCTGCTGTCACAAAACATACAGAAATGTCACGAGACGGAAGATAATGGTATTTTTCTGTTTGTCTCGTTTTCCCTCAAATTTTGTCGTCGTTTTTGTTTTGATATTTCTTTCTAGGGCAATACATTTTTATTATCTGTGTTAATTGGTAAGTAGTAATGCACTACAGTATCAAATACACTATACTTTTCTCTTTTTCCACGAGTTTTAACAAAAACCTGAGCTGTTTTTACCTGTCACTTTCTTCACTTCTGTGTATTTTGTGCTTCTGTCATGTCATCCACAATTTTCTATTGTCTTGTATCCATCGTTGAAGATGTCTTTAATACATTGCTAATTGGTGTATTTGAATTTTTGTGTGTGTATTATACACCAGTGATAGGAAATGTGGTAAATTGTGCCATTTTGGGCACTATTGGACGCTAGCTGGCACTGTGGCACTATCGCTCCTTTTCTGGCACTTTTTGCTGATTAATATGGAAACTGTTCTTATTACAATAATAAGTTTTTTTTTTAATTTTTATGGTTTTAGGTATTGTAAACTTAGTAGGATTTGGGGCTGACGACTGTTCGGTTATGATGGAGAAAAGCAACTGTGTCCAATGAATCTTTTCCTAGAGCATAGCTGACCAAAGTGGCACAATAGCATCTTATGCAAATTAATAGATATACGAACACATTACTGTGGTTGGCCAGCACTGGCCCAGAATTATTGACGATTTATTAAAAGGAATAAATTATTATATTATTATTATTATGTCGAAAAGATGATTTTATAAATTTTCGGATATACATATTTCAACTAAGAACTTCATTTAATTCTTAGGTATTCTCCAAAACGTTGGTTGTCTCACAAAATTGTTGTAGATAGAGCCCTTGAATAGTGGGATGTAATGACAAAACTTAATATATATAAAATAGTTTGATGGATGACATATGTAGATTAGGAAGGGTGGTGCTATACCGCACCTGCACTCAGAGATCAAATAGTGATATGGATGATACAAGCCAGATGCATTTTTGTTATCTTCTTAAAATAAGGATGTAAGAGTACACTTTATTTTAAGGTTTTCTTTCGAATTCGTTATTTGTGTCGACATTTTTAACAAAAAATACATTGATGATGATAATATTGATAAATTCTCACCATCTTCACACGAAGAAGTTTATTGCGGAGCTGAAGTTGAACTATTAATAACCAAAAACTCAGCTTCCCAGCATACAGTTATATAACCATAAATAAAATAACGTCTTTTTGCATTTATTTTATGTCATATTTGAAAACTAAGTATAACTTCAAGGACGATTAAATGAATTGGTTTCCAAAGTTTTCATCATGTTCTATGTAAGATGAGACAGGAATAATGTAGTTCCTTTTGTTATAAAAATGTTTCCAAACTAAACAAAATACAAACGCAATTTTAAAGGGAATACAGATTCCTGTACCTTTTATCAAGTGAGGAAAGAATGTTTTCAGCTTGAAATTTGAACAAAAGTAAAATGAGAAATATACTGCAATCAGAAACTTAAGTATCTTTAATAGATGCCAAAGACTTCAATGTATCTATTTATAATAGTAATATTATTAGTAAAATTATAAATTCTGATTTACCGACATAATCTTTGTTGGATTAAAATATATAGCTAACAATTACTATTTTTTTTACCGTGCACGAATTTATACAACTTATGATTACATAGCTATGTATATTAACCATTTAACAAAGCACAAACCATAGATATATTTGTGACTAAATATATAAATCTGTACCTGGATTGATTAACTTTTATTACGATGATCGATCGTATGGCTACAATAAATACAATGAAAGTTAATCGATATTAGCCGTCGGTTGAAGTGAAAAAAGTAAAATTGCAAGCTCAAAATCAGTTGGATTTTCTTTAATTCATTTTTGTGATTTTAGCTTATTTTGACATATTGTATGTAGAGATGCCGCATTATATAAAATTAAATAGTGGGGAAAATATAGATGTACACTATCGTAAAAACGAAATTACATAATGACGTTTTCGTTACTGCAAACGAATAGATGTGTAGATAAATATTAAGATTTTCGGTTCACAAAAGTTACTGAATCCAGATACTGATAAGAATTTAAGTTAGTTTAGAGTTATTATAATCCTTACATCCTTTAAATTGTACATACATGCACAAATAAACATTTACGACCCACATTTAAATTATATTAAAAGTGGTTTGGCACTATTCGAGTGAATTTGGCACTATTTAGAAAGATATTCGGCACGAAAACGAAATTTACAATTCCCATCACTGCAATACACAGCATAATTTTTTTTTATGGCTGTGTTCGTTTTACAGACATTCGACAGAAAATATCATAGCAACAAAGCAAACTTAGCAGAAGTGTTACATACATACATACATATAGTACATACCCTCTAGTCAGCCTAGAACCATATGTCGCTATGTCAACACTCTTTTCTCTAGCGACAATTGCAGTAGTTAAAATGTCGACAACATCCCTTTTATGCGCGAGTAGAGATTGTTAAATAGAAAAGTTCTAGTGTATTACAGGTGACATTGTACACGAACCTGTCAATAGTTTTTCTTTTTTATGCTGTGCAGCCAATCATCGGCTAGCCGCTGCCATTTCTGATTGGCTCTTTCAACTTTAAACAAATGTTTTTAGTATAATAATATATTTTTTTTGTAGACGAGGTTCACTAAACTACTAGAACTAGTGAATCTATAGTTCAAATGTCTCCATATGGTCGTAAAAGATCTTCATCGTCAATAGTGATAAAATATACTGGTGGATTTTCAATGACAAGATAATGTTAACTGTCAATAGATAGGGTTGTTATCAGTCCTCTTTTTCCCGGACACTGTCCTCTTTTTGGTATCTCTGTCCTCGGAAAAAATTTACGTCCGGGAAAGTCCTACTTTTAAAGGAAATTTATTCGATTTTACATTGCTTGAAAAATGGAATTGGTTGGTATTGGTTGTCCAGTGAAATTTTTGGTATGTTATTTTAAGCCGTAGAATTATTAAGATGTATTTAAAATATCGATTGAGATAAAGAAGGGCCAATATAATATAGTGCATAGCTTTAAGTTCAAAATCTTTATTTCATGAATAAGGCTGAGTTTACATCTGGCATTACTTGTGTGTCATTTGCCCAAAAAAAAAACGTAACCAACTAATTACTAATGATAAACTGTTCGATTCAGACATACACATATTTATTGATTTAAACAGTTTGCCATCATTTTGGATTCTATAAAGTTGTCTATTAATTATGTATGAAGCTGTTTAACTTAATAAATACATGGCTGAATCAAATAGTTTTTCTTTAGTAATTAGTTGTTAGTTAGTTAGTTATCGTTGTACATTCATAGTGAACAGTCGATTTAGCGGAGTTTTTATTTCATACTAAACAAAAAAAATTGCACGAAAAAATATTCGGAATACATATTGTTATTGACAAATAAGGTTAATTTTTTACATAGTCATAAATAACAAAAACAAAAAAAAATAAACAAACAAACAAAGTGCCCTTGAGGAATACTCTATGTATATATAAGTACCTCAAAAACAAATAACTGTGAAGTGAGTTCTAATGGCAGAAATGCCTATTTTATTGTGAGTTATGTAGCTCTTAATGAAAATAATAAAAATAAAAAATTTGATGATAGACTCACTGAAAGCTCTGAAGCTCTAAATAAAAACAAAATTAATAAGAAATCTGATAATAAACTTTTTTTTAACGGCGAAGCCACTTTTTCGTCAGTGATCAACTTCGCTTTGTCCAATCCCAACTAGTGATTCGTTAACATTACCGTTGCCTAGTACTTCTACATTTAACTCAGGGATATTATCCGGTTCGGGCTCGTGGTCGTCACTTAACCAAGTTTTTACTGAAGTTAAGAGCAGCCCAAAACCCAAGGTCCAAGCCGGAATGGGCAGATATATAACTGTGGTAAGGCGCTGGCGAAGCCCAAAGTCTTCGAAAATTTCATCTGCTCCAAAAATATCTAGGGATAACAGCGCATCCTCTATTAATCGTCAAAACCGTTTTCAAATATTGCAAGATGACAACAACGAACCCGATGTATCCATTAACAAAACATCCAAGCCGCCACCAATATATTTGAGAGAAAAAAATTCAAACGCTCTTATTAAAAATTTAATTTAAGTCATTGGTGAGAATAAATTTCACATCGTTCCAATAAAACGATGTAGCATTGATGAAACCAAAATACAAATTTATGAAGAAAAAGATTTTCGCAAAATGATTACTGAATTTGAAAAAAGTAAAAAAAGTGTCTATACATATCAGCTTAAAAGTTCTACAGGCTTGCAGATCGTATTGAAGGGCCTAGATTCTTATGTTGCTACCGAAGAAATAAAAGATGCAGGGATTTAAGGTAAAAAATGTATCTAACATAATAAATAGGGAGAAGATTCCTCAACCTCTATTTCGCGTCGAACTTGAGCCAAACGATATAAAATTGAAAAAAACGAGACTCATCCAATTTACAATTTAAAATATCGCTTATACCGAAAAATAACAGTTGAAGAACCACACAAGCGTTCTGGACCCGCACAGTGCCATAATTGTCAAGAATATGGTCACACAAAAACTTACTTAACAACAACTTAGTGCACAACGAATTTTAGCTAATTTTTTTTTTTAAGAACAAACACAACCCGCAAAGCGTTTAGCTTGTCTGCAGAAAACACCCAGAGTCTATGGTGGGAATCGAACCCACGACCTCTGGACTGAGACGATAGCATCGCTGCCACAGGGGCACTGCAAGTTACCTTCAGTTTGTGTTATCTGCGGTGAATTGCACGGTACTGCTGGCTGTACTAAACCTAAAGATCTAGCAGGAAAAACCGCTAACTACAGAGGATGTCCTGTCTATTCTTTCGTTAAACAGACTATGGGGCAAAAACCTAAATTAGCTCCAGCACAAACAGCAAACTCTTACTCCGCCACTTTTGCTCAAATGAGCCAACCTGTCACTTCACGTGTATCGTATGCCGATGCAGCTAAGACTAGTTCTATTCCCATACAAAATATTCCGCCTCAAAATAATTCAACGAATGCAAATTCAAGCTTTTATTTTAGTCGCCTTAAAGCTACTATTGAGAATCTAGTGCTGACTTTAAATAATTTTACAACAAATATGACTAGCATGATGCAAGAAATGGTACGAATGCAGTCTACACTGCTTCAAGCATTATTAAACAAGCCATAAACACGTTAAAGATAAGTTTCTGGAACGCAAACGGCATTCGCTAACATAAAAATGAACTTGAGAACTTCCTCACAGAAAAAAATATTGATATAATGTTGGTTTCTGAGACTCATTTGACTTCAAGAAGTCTATTCAAAATTAATGGCTACATTTTATATGATTCAAAGGACCCAAGAGGAAGAACTTGCGGGGGATCAGCAATTTTAATAAAGTCAAGACTCAAGCATTATATTCTTGACAACATTTGTAAAGAACATATACAAGCAACGAATATTTGTATCGAAAATTTTTGCACAAATTTTGTCATATTATCAATTTACTCCCCTCCTAGATTCGCAATTACTGAGGATCAATACGAGGATTTCTAAAATCTATCGGCCCTTGTTTCGTAGCAGCTGGACTCTATAATGCACCTAACATACACCTAGAGGACGAGCGTTGTTCAACACAATTTCTAAAATGGGCTTGAACGTCATTTCGAGTGGGGAGCCCACTTACTGGCCTACTGACATCCATAAATTTTCGGATGTTGTAGATTTTGGCGTCAAGAAAAATATTTCTAGAGAATTAATTCACGTTGAGGCTTCCCTAGACCTATAGCCCGATGTGAAAATGGTGATATGTGAAAATGGTCAGACGTGTTAATTAGCTGCGATTCAAAAAATATCTTAGTAGCCATTGCACTGAAAACATTAAGCTAAGAACTCATGATTATATTGAATCTACTATTGCTAATCTTAAAGAAAATATTAAGCAGGCAGCTGAACATGCCACTTCCTCCCATCCGCAGACTGGGTTTAATAGAATATACTCTACAGATATTGAACATCTCGTATGTGGAAAAAGAATACCTAGAAGAGAATGGCAACAGCACAGATCACCCCAAAATAAAATTAGATTAAAAGAGTGCACTAAAACACTCCAAGAGCTGCTTGCATATGAAAAAACTGCATCTCTTAAAAACTATCTGGAAAATCTCGATGTCACACCAGCACCTAATTACTCTTTGTGGCACGCTGCGAAAAGAATTAAAACACCCGTTGAGTTTAAACCACCTCTGCGCACTTCTACTGGAGTTTGGGCCAGGAGTGATATTGAAAAAGGTAACATGTTTACAAAGTATTTAAAATCCGTATTTACCCCAAACACATGTACTGGTGTTGTTGATTTCCCGAGTGTAGTTGCGCTACCCCCTCTACCCATAAAATTTAAAATGTGTGATGTACAAAATCTAATTGCAGAACTCAACCCGAAGAAAGCACCCGGTATTGATGGAATTAGTAACCAGATGATAATAAAATTGCCTGGTATTGCAATTAGAATCATGTTATTAAAGTTTTATGCCATTTTACGACTAGAGTATTATCCCCACAGCCAAAGTTAAAATCATTCGAGAGCCGGGCAAAGATCTTACCAAGGCAGAATCATGTAGACCAATAAGTCTGCTGCCAATAATAATAAAACTGCTCATGTCAAAATTGTTCCCAATTCTAATTGGCAGTGGGTGCATCCCAGACCATCAATTTGGTTTTAGAAGTCAGCATAGCACCATTGAACAAACGCTTAGATTGGTTCGATGTATAAGAAGAACATTTGAAGAAAAGAAGTACTGTTCTGCACTGTTTATTGACGTTTCGCAGGCATTTGATAAGGTGTGGCATGAAGACCTAATTTAGTGAATTTATTAGAAAGTTACATTACTACCTGGTAGTTCACTGTTTTGGAAGAAGAATTCATGATTGTGCCCGAAACTATATCATCCGGTGTGCCACAGGGGAGCATACTGGGGCCAGTTTTGTATTTGATTTATACTTGTGATATGCCTTTGCGCAGTAATATCCATACATCTACGTTTGCCGATGATACAGTCTGCCTAAGTATGCACTAAAACCATCAGGAGGCTTCCCGATATCTACAAGAGCATATTTCACAACTAGAACTATGGTTAAAATTATGGAGAATTGAGGTAAACGAGCAAAAGTGTGTTCAGGTAACATTTACCCTGCGAAGAGATACTTGTTCCACACATTACATTCAAATGTAAAATACCTTAGTATACACCTTGATCGACGACTTACATGGAAACACCATATTGACTCAAAGCTAATACAAATGAAACTTAAACTAACGCAGATATATTGGCTGATTGGTAGAAATTCAACACTCAGCCTAGACTGCAAACTTTTACTATACAAGTCGCTTTTGAAGCCAATATGGTGCTACGGAATTCAGTTATGGGGCACTGCTTCAGCTTCTAATGTCGAGAGAATCCAACGAAGGCAAAACAAAATTTTACGTTTGATAACATGGGCTCCATTGTACACCAAAAATTCAAATATACATTGTGATTTGAATATGCAACTAGTGATTGAAGAAATTGCAAAATACGCAGGCAAGTATTTAACAAAACTCGAGTCACATCATTAGGATGCTCGTAACATCTTGAATTTTGCTGGTCACATCCACCTAAAAAGAGGGACACAAGGGCTCTTATACTCAACACTCCAGATGGGATTTCTTGAAAATATATTTTTTTTTCTTTTTTTTTTTGGATTATCACCATTATGTATTATTTATAAATATCGCTAAGTTTATGTCCGACAGTGGTCGGGCCTAATACTTATACTTTAGATTTAAGATTTGAATACTTATTGTTAGTTCATATTTGAAGATACAATAAATAAATAAATGTATTAAAAAAAAGTTGGTACTTAGTTGGATATTTTAACCCCAAAAATTAAAGTTTATTTAAAGTTCTTAGCCATACCTTTAGACATATTTTGTATATAATCGGTTGATCTTTTTGTTCTCAGTTGATGAAGAACTACTTTTTAATTAATTCTTGTGCTATAAACCTTTATAAGTATGTATAAACCTTTTAGAAAAGTATAAATAACAAAACTATAAGTTTTTAAAAATGTTTCCAACATTTCAAAATAATATTTCTTTGCAAATATTCTCAAATGTGTACATATGTACTTATATACTTATGTATGTACAAACATAAGTACAAAAATACATATATCGATTGTGTTGAGTAAAACGATCCAATATTCTACGTGAAATGGTGCTAGATTGACCATTTTCACTCAACACCATCGATATGTACTTAAGATATTATTGGTAGTAATGTTATTGGAAAAACTCAATTTTGTTTTATTTTTAAGTCCTACTTTTTTAAGCAAATGTCCGGATTTTTTCCTTCTGATGTCCTCTTTTTATAAATCACGCAATAACAACCCTACAATAGATAATAATAACCTGACAATCTCAATAGTAAATCACTACAATTTCGTTATTCGCATTTCCTGCAGGGTATGTGTATGCTTGTTTTTATGTTCATAAAAGTATACACAGATATGTAGGTATGTGCAATATTTTTAATCATTAAAATTTAATGCAAACAAGGTATTATGAGAGAAGAGAGAATATACTCATTTCGCTTTCGTTATATTTTTCGTTGCTTAATTTTTTTGTATTTTATGGTTGTATGGGTACTTCATACATAATTTTAACGAAAATAATATTTAGTTGAGGGAAAATTATCAATACCGATGGACAGTCTGCGTTTGATATCCGAAGTTTATAAAAGGGGTTTATTATGGAACTACCAGTATAGAAAATACCAAAGAGCCGTACCATTGTTAATGCAATTATGGAAGGACGTAGCCGCTAGTATGGGGCCAGGTGGTAAGCTATTCCATTTAAAGTAATATCAGAAATATTTTTTATATATTTTTCAGTTTCTGATGACGACTGTAAAATAAAGTGGCGAAATTTACGTGTTAGTTATAAGAGTCAACTCAAGCGAAAAGAAAGACTTATTGCAATATTTATAATATATATATAAAGCAGGGCACTAACGATGTCTTTGAAAGCAGATTTGAATTATTTGAAAACATGAAATTTCTTGGTGATATTCTAAATCATACTTCCAATGGTAATTTTAACGTCGACGAAGAGTCACAATATTGCAATAATGACATTGAAAACGTGAGCAAAGATACATTTATCGATGATAAAATACAAAATGTTCAAGAAGATTTCCCTAAACAGTTTATAATAAACAACAATTCCTCAGAAACAAGTGTCTTACTAGACAAAAGCGATACTGATGATCATTTAACAGATTGCTCTAATGATAAAAGTCATTACTCCGAAGATATAAGCGATGACCTAAGCTCAATAGATTCTAGCGTATTGGATATAAAACGTTCTAATGATTTAGTTTATGCTGAAGATTCAGATTACAATTTTCTGGTTAGTTGCCTGGCTTAAATAACACTGATGAACAAATTACAAAATTTACAATTCCGCTCAAAAATTACCGAGTTATTGTTAAACATTTTGTCGTCTTCCGTTAGCGACGATCAGTTAAATGGCACACAAAACTTAAGGAAGAGCGAACAAGATTTAATAGAATCTGGGGTTCTCGATTTAAAACATTTCGAAGATCTAGTTTATGCAGGGGAATCCGACTATCATTTCTGTCTTAGTTGTCACAAAAATATAAAAATGAAGACCGTATTGCAGTTTCGCGCAAAAACAACAGATTGCTTACTTAAAATTTTGTCATCATAACCAACAATAATTTAAAAATAAAAAAATTTTTAAAGAGCCCGACATATGTATGTAGTTGTTTTATTTTTCGTAGCTCGCAATTAAGAGCTATGCTGCCACAGATACAAACAGACGAGATCTCTTAACTTCCAATGGCTTACCCGATTTTTGTTCAAACTTACATACTTATGTACCTCAAAAATTATATCCATACATCAACAATAAAATTTATGATAAGTATAGTATATACATAAGTATAGACTAGTAGATATACGATCACGTCACATTTTAAACGATAAAAGCCATATTAAATTCAGCCTTGTCGCTTGGGAGCTACGCGTATTGAGACAGCATTTTTAGCTGCCCAAAATTAAAAAAATCATTGATTTTTTGATATGTATGTACCCTTCAAGAAATGACAAAGTCGGAAATTTGCAAGCAGTACTGACTACACTCACTACTTTAACATTGCGATGTCCTAGGCGGAAGTCAATTGGCTCACTCTGCATTACTTTCAACTAACTTAAAGTTTACTTTGTTTAAACCGCCTTGTAGTCAGTAAATTAAAAAAAAAATCTGGGATTCGAACATGTATCATCACATCGAACATCGTTATTACAAATGACATAAACTTAAATTCAATAGCGCCATGTGGTAAATTTGTTGGATTATTTCGTTAATATCAATTGTAGCCTTTTTAAAAACATATTAGACCATGTTCGGATGACATTTGTTGACGGCTTGGTACCGGAAATCACGGAATTTTCAAACAATTTGACGACCTCGAACATTTCGCACGTATTTTTACATGTATTTTATGCCTGTATGCAGACTTTTTTCCTATGGATTTTGATTATTTTTTCTTTTATTGTTGTTATTATAATTATATTTTTATTTTTTGTATAAACATATTTATTACCACCCTAAATATTGGCATAATTAATTTTTCGAATTTCTTCCCAAATTTCCTCAAACCCCAAAAATGATAGGTGATGTAGAGTTAATTTCTTAACGGTATATTTTTCTTAAAATTGTGCTCTTTTTAAATAGTATTGGTTGGTTTTTTAGTAGTATAATGTATAACTTAAGTATTAAACATGTGTAATATTATTGGAGAAACCCAAGAGTTGGTATTTTTTATAAATAACCTTAACAATTTTCAGTTGAGCAACATAAATAAATATGGCGTAGCCATGGAGGTTAGAGGTTAGAAGTTTTTTTGCAATTTACTCGAAACTTTCGGCCCTATGTATCAGCAAAAATTGGCATGAAGTTAGCATAAGTGGTAAAACTAAACATGATCTTAAAGAGTTTTGCCATGAAATTTCACATTAAAAATCATGCTAGGACTTAGAGGAGGGTTCAAATTAAGTAATCCGACCATTTTTAATATTAAATTGTATGAAGGAACTCGTTAGCACCTAATTAAATTTCGTCGCTTATGCTAACTTCATGCTAATTTTTGCTTATACATAAGGCCGTTTGTCTATTAAAGAGCCAAAATAACATACAATTCGCATTCAGTGGGTTGATATACATATATATAAGTGGTCAAAGACTAATAGATTCAACAGAATACATATGTCTAGAAAAGATGTGATATCTTCTAAGCGGCTGGGCCAATTTTCTTCAAACATAGCTAAAAACAATATCGATCAAATCCAGGGTAGGAAGAGTGCTTGAATTAAATTCTTTCGCAAACGAATTTTATTTTCCATATTGTAAGAAATTATTCTTTTTCATACCAAGACTGCAAAATAAAATTCCTCTCGCAAATTTAAAAATAAAATTCGTAAACGAAAAGAAAATAGAATTCGCGATTAAATTAAAAATACAAATAATTCAAAGTAAAGACTTGAAATTTTTTAAAGGAGATTTTATTAGTAACGACTATAGCTAGAGCACTGAAATTTAGTGTGTAGGTTTTTGGAAATTAAAACGCGAAAAGGGGTGAAAGAGGGTAAAATTAGTATCTTTATATCTCGGAAACTGCATTACATAGACTAAAAATACTTTTCTAATATATGTACTTTCAAGGATTAAAATGGGGTAAAAGCAGAATTTTGGTACCTTTTTTGCACTCGACATATCTTCTCAATTATTCAACGTAGCAGAAAACTTTTTGGTGCGTTCCTTTCTCCTGGACAGAATCTTAAATAAATTTGACACTTTTTGAAAATTTGCACTTATAAGGGGTAAAATTTTATCCGTTTTCAGTACTTTTATGTTAATGATAATGCACACATGTCCAGAAAAAAGGAACGCACCAAAAATCTTTCTGCTACGTTGAATAATTTAGAAGATATGTCGAGTGCAAAAAAGGTGGCAAAATTCTGTTTTTACCGCATTTTAATCCCTGAAAGTATATATATTAGAAAAGTACCAAATACATGTCGGCTTATTTTTTAGCGGCATTCGTATGCTTTTACAATTTTTAGTCTATCTAATGCAGTTTCCGAGATATAAAGATACTAATTTTACTCTCTTTTATCCCTTTATTCCCCTTTTCGCTTTTGAATTTCCAAAAATCCCTTTTAGTGGATCCACATATCGGAAGAGGAATCTACACACCAAAAGAACTATTCCTTTGCATTCGTTCTTTAGAATTATAAAATAAAATTCGGAAAAGAATTTTATTTTAAATTCTTGGTTTTTTAATTCTTCTCGCAAACGAATTAAATCAACTTTTGTTTATTTAATTCGTTTGCGAGGAGAACGAAAAAAACCCAAGAATTTAAAATAGAATTCCTTTCAAAATTTTATTTTTAAAATTCCGAAAACAATTTTTAAACGATCGTAAAAAATAAAATAGCATTTGCGAGCAGATTAAATCACCTTTCAAACAGAATAAACAAAATCATAATCGGTATAGCCGATTGGTCTGTACGTGGACTCGTCGTTTTGTATTTTTCGTCACATACTTGAAATCAATAATTGTATACACAATGTATACAATTATTGATTTCACTTAGGTAGTATATATGTATAAGTATTTGTGAAATTCACTATTCATTTTCCGTTTTTCCATTTTCTATTCAGGTTAGCACGAAGTTATATTACTCTACTTACATATGTACATACATACATACCTATGTATTTATGCATGTATACTTACCTACATTTAACAATTATGACTTATAAAGAAGTTAATATGTTTTGATAGACAATATGGATTTCCATGAAAATGTTCGAAAGTCTCGCAAACTTTACACATGTTGCATGAAAATTTATTTACTACACAAACCTGTTAAGTTTGCCCAACAATTTTAATTCGTAAACTTAAGCCTGCATTTGTGGCCTGTTCCGCGATGTCGACAACTTTCATGTTGAGAAGGCGTACAGTAGTGAGTATCCAGAGTGCATGTTAACACCGACGCGTCTCTGAAACTCAACTGTATTTATCCGGCCTGGCGGTATGTTGGCAGCCCCAACTCCAGGATCAGAAGCTTTGGCCTAATCAGTCAATCTTCTTAAACTCAAACGATTACAGAAACGTCAACAAATTTGAATTTAGACGCCCTATGTTCTCAGTGAACATTACATCAAAATATTTTAATATGTATTTTTTTGCATCTACATTATATTTTTTTAGATAAAGGATATATATGTCCTATATATCGTTACTTAATATAGAAAGGCCCTAACTCATAATTTTTTTTTGAAATATACTTTTTGTGCATTTGGATATAAGAACATCTAATGTATCGAAAAATCCAAAAATCTCGATTTCTAAAAAATAATTTGTTAGGACCTTTCTATTTTAAGGCAACGATGTGTATGTATGTATGTGTTTATATAGTTATATACATTAATAGATGTTTAGATGAAAGTTGATGCAAACTAAGCGGCATACTATTTCTGTTCAGAGAGAATTTTCAAAATTAAATTATTAGTTTTTGCACGAAATTCTATATTTTGCAATGGGCTCATCATTTTCATCTGCGGTAGGCAACTAATCAGGAAATAATAATCACAATCTGCCGCATAAACTACTTCATCGAAACGTCTTATGTTTAAAGTTTTAGTTTGAAGTATATTCTGGTTCTTTTGAAGATCTTCCAGGTTAGGTTTTTGATCAGACGATGGAGATGGGGAAGAAAAACGAATATTCAATATTAAATCTGTAATTCTTGCACGTATTTCTAAGTTTTGATATTTGTTCATCATTTTCATGTGTTCCAGACAACTAACTAGGAATATATAATCGAAATCTCCCGCATAAGTTATGTCATTGGAAAGCTTCATATCTGAAACTGTGTCATCAAAGTTTCCTGTGTTAGATGGTTCTCTTAAAACATTTGTTTTTACTTCCTCTTTTTTTTGAGCATCAAAATATTTTTTGTCAGGGTTAATGCCCGTTTTGTCTCCATCTCGAGAATCTAAATCTGAGTTTGTTTCAGTGTTTGATGCTTCAGTATCTTGTGTTTCCGAATAACTTTGAGAACTATCATGGTCACTGCACCAATAATTTCGACGCGATACCAAACTTGGGCGCATGAAACTCATGTTTTTATACCAAATCAATTTACAATCATAATCCTTTGTTTGATCATACGTGCCATTCTTTTTAGCTCTTGCTATGCGCTTTTTTTCGCGAAGTGCAGTTTTCCTGTACTCAACCCGTAGAAAACTCCATTTTTGTTTGCATTCGTTGTCAGTGACTTGAAAAATTTGAATTTTGTGTTAAGAATGTTGCACATACAGTATTTTCTGGTTAATTTATAAACTCTAAAAAGGTCTTCTTGCTAAATTAGTTCAAAGCGCTTGGAACTGCATAAGTTCAATTAACCTTCCTGACTATTTTCGTTTTTTTGAGACACGATTGGACAACTATAGTGTGTTTTTAGTGCAATAATAAAAAAAAAACAACAGAAAATGTATATTTTTAACGAAATTAAATGAAAGATTTTGTAGTTTTGAATTAAAACACACAATGTATAAATAAATAGTTTCCAAATGATTACAAACTCAATTTTTATTATTTTCATACAAAAATATTAATTTTTAACTTTATCTTACAAAAAGCACACAACGGATGAGACTACAATGCATGAAATTAAAATACATTTGAGCACATGAATATGTGCATACGCCATCTCCATAGAAGATGTTAGAAGCAGATATGTTACACAAGTCAACCAAAGCTACAGCCACATATCCCCATCCTTACTAAACGCTAATATAAACGAAGAATGGAAGGAAGTAGAGAAGTTATTTAACGACAACGCCACGGATATCGTCGGACACGCAAGAAGGGAAAATAAAGAATGGCTTACCGAAACGTTTTGAAATTTAGTTGAAAAGAGACGCGTAGCTCAACAGCTTCTTCTAGCAGAGGTAAGCCCAGAAGGAGAGAACGAGTTACGTAATAAATGCGCAGCACTAGTAAAAGCAGTAAAAAGACAATCCAGAAAGGATAAACGCAACCACATCAACATCCTGCCATCTGAAGCTGAAGTAGCAGCGTCCACCGGAAACTTAAAACCCGTTTTTAACATAATCAGAAAGCTCTCTGGCAAGAAATTAGTGACGAACACACAAATTAAGGCCAAACCAGGCACTATAATTACCAGCGTAGAAGAGCATTTCGAAGAAGTTCTCAACCATAAGAGCAATGATTCTGTTATAGATTCTCAAGAAGCACTTACTAATTCTGTGCAACGACACATGATTCCCATCAACGAGGAACCACCTGGTAAAGACGAAATCATAACCGCAATTGATAAACTTAAAAAATAACAACGTTTCAGGAATTGATAACATACCAGCCGATTTTTTTAAACAAGATCCCCATACTACTGCATCCATCTTACAGCCATTATTTGCGAAACTGAAACTCATTTGGGTAACTGTAACCATACCAAATTCTTGAAAAGAGAGCCTAATAATTAAAATCCCCAAAAAAGAAAATATTAAACAATGCGGAAACTGGAGAGGTATCGTCCTTAAGCCCGCTGTACCTAAAATTTTCAAGACGATTATACTAAGATTATCATACTTACCACCGTGGATGTACAGCTAAGAAATGAACAAGCCGGCTTCCGTCCCAACAGCTCCTGCGTCGACCCAATCAACAGCTTTCGGTTAATAATCGAGCAATGCTATGAATATAACACTACACTTACTTTCTTACTTTCATTGAATTAGCGAAAGCTTTTGACACCAGCAATCAGAGCAAAATTAGGATTGCGCTTGCCAACAAAGGTATACCAGATAATATAATCGCTCTGATAAAGGAGCAATACAAAGCCTCCAAAATGCGAGTTTCACACTGCGGAAAAATAAGAGAATCTTTCGAAACAAGAAGCGGTGTTGAACAAGGGTGCCTACTGTCCCCTATTCTTCTTATTACAGTACTTGACGACATAATGACGACAGTGTCAGGGACAAGTCGAGGTTTACAGTGGAGGATAAAGAGACGACCTAGTGCTGCTGGCCTCGAATAAGGATGACATGCAGCAGAAAATAGAAAATTTACCTTCGACATTCGGCATGAAAATGTGGCCTGCGAAGCAACGCAGTTATGTAAAACTAAATGCATGATGGTTAAATGTACTCAAATACCAATATTTTCGTTGAGCAATGCGCCAATATAAAAAGTTGAAAAATTTTGCTACTTTGGAAGCATAATAACTCCAGAAGGTGGCGCCGCCAAATCAACGTTTTACAGCCTTCGAAATTTATCGAATTCGAACGCACTCTCCCCTAAAACTAAAATTTATGTTTACAACTCCTGCGGGAAAAGCATTCTGTTATCCGGTTCCAAAACATGGCCAGTTACGGAAACAATTAAAAATAAGTTACAAACAGATGTCTGCGCTATATTTTACAAATCTTGCAGCCTAGAATTGTTTCCAATGATCAACTGCATCAAATCCCCAGTGAAGAAAACGTCAACATTCAAATAAAAAGAAAGAAATACAAATGGCTCGAGCACACACTAAGAAAGCATGGAGGCGCACAATTTACAATGAGACCGGAAAATCCCTCAACGAACTACGTCGTATAGCAACAGACAGACAGAGATGGAGATTCTATGTAAACAGCCTGTGTTACTGATAAAATTTGCTGAATAATAATACATAAATATGAGTACAAAACTAAATGTATGTTGAATTAAAAAGTGCAATGCGTAAAAGATTATACCGGTCTACAACATATTTGCGCACGGGTTAAGGCCCAACTATAATGTGAATAAGCTGGCTTAAGCTAATGCCAGAATTGATCGATAAGTCTGTCAAATACTTAAGCAATTCAGATGTGACTTTTAGGTGGCCACAATGTACTTAAGTTTTCCTTAGCCACAGCTGCACATGTAGGTATTGTTCACATTTTTTTAGTAATTTTGTTTCTTCTTATAATTCCTAAATAAATGCAATTCAATCAAATTAACTTGTTGGAATATCCTAATCCATTAAAAATTTACGTATAATTATATCCACCACTTTATTACTTGTTTTATTTGTTTTTCCTACTAAAAAGCACAACAATGAACATACATACATATGTTCATATGTAAATAAACTCATGTGCATGTGTGTATAGGTGTATTGTAAAACAAAGAATGAAAAGTAAAAGTTTCGCTTTCTTTTCTGAGTTTAAAATAAGAAACAATAAAAAAATATTTAAAATCAATGAATATTTTCTGATGCTGTTTGCTTGAGTTTAAAAAATGCACAAACCGTGTTTTCCGTACGGAATATGCGTTCAGTTTGGCACTTAGCTTAAGCAAATGACATTTGACGAAACTTGACGAAAAGTTCCACACGTACATTATAGTTTGCCACATACGTTTTATATGTAACCGCGCAGTTGCTTAAGTTCGCTTATTCACATTATAGTTGGGCCTTTAGACATACCTAATTTTTATTCTTTTAATACCTAGAAATAAGAAAAATGACAAGAAATAGTTCTGAGTTTGCCTTTAGGTGTGAAAAATGGAAAATTCGAATAAATGAAAATATATGAAAAAAGGACTAAGAGATGATTTATTAAAAGATACCGAACCCCCATTTATGATTCATTCTTGAAATAGAAGTTTTAAAATAAAGTCTAAACGTTTAAAAATCAACGGTTTTACTTTTCCTGTCATGTTCATTAGAAGTTTCTATTATTAACCCCCAAATATAGTCCCCCTTCATGCTTTCGGTATACTGGCCTTGGTAACGTCGATTACATCGTTAAGGAAGAGTTCACCTTGCTCTTCCAAATAAGCTCCTATATTATCTTTAAATTTGTCGTAATGAGAATGTAGGTTATGCCTCATTAGAGACATTCTACATCCGATGATAGTGATCAGCTCGTCATAATTTTCAGCACTATGGTTTCAAAAAAAAAAACATGAACTACTGCCTTAAAACTGTTCCAGGTTTTTTTCTCCACATTGTTAAGTCCGGGAAAATATCACAATCCATGATTTTTTTATTTGAAGTCTTATACAAATTTCAGCTTTAAATTTCGCTTCTAAAAGTTTTGGAAAAAAAAATCTTCAAAAAATTTCAAAGCTTCGAACTCATGATTAAGAGCCTTTAAAAATTGTTTAATCAGACCCAATTTAATATGCAATTGCGGCATTAATATAATTTTAGGATCAAAATCAAAAAAAAAACATGAACTACTGCCTTAAAACTGTTCCAGGTTTTTTTCTCCTCATTGTTAAGTCCGGGAAAATATCACAATCCATGATTTTTTATTTGAAGTTTTATATAAATTTCAGCTTTAAATTTCGCTTCTAAAAGTTTTGGAAAAAAAATCTTCAAAAAATGTCAAAGCTTCGGACTCATGATTAAGAGCCTTTAAAAGTTGTTTAATCAGACCGAATTTAATATGCAATTGCGGCATTAATATAATTTTAGGATCAAAATTTTTCTCTCTTTAGGATCTCCCATTTATTATTGCATTTTCCAACTTCATACACAGTACGCAAAGGCCAATGTTGTGAGCGACATTATTTCTACTATCCCACAGGCAAAGTAAAAAAAAAAACACACAATCTTAAAGTCTCCATTAACTTCCCACCTATATTCCATTCCAATTGTAGTTAATAGCTTTTTAATACTGTCATAATTATGTTTAAGATATACTTAGTGTGCCAATGGAAGAGAGTGGCATTTGTTCCCATTGCGTAGTATAACAGCTTTTAGACTTTTTGTTGAACTGTCAATAGAAGATTCCAATAAATCTTTCACGTCATGACAAAAACAGAGTTTATATTCCTTACTAAAGAAACTAGAAAATTCTTCGTGAAGTTTTCTTCGATGGAAGAGTACTTGATTTTCCAACATGGGCGGATTAGGTAAAGGATTTCTATCTGTATGTGGTACTGGAGCGAGTGTCGTATGTATGCAAACACATACTACCGTGCACAACGAGTCTCAAGAAACACTTGAAATGCCCACTTACCATCATTTCGACAGTGATAGCTTGTGAAGACCGAAATTAATCAGGCGCGAAAATCAAAAATGCTATAATATCTTTCCAAATATTTTCGTTTTGTAATCGAATTTTTTAATATATATTTAATTATATAATCAAAATATGTTACGTAAAGCCCATGCGCAAAAATTATTTTATTTTTGTTGACCGGTGTTATTAATATTAAATATGTGATTAAAATTTATTTTCAAAAGATTCCAGACTTCGTTTTAGGCATTTTCGTTAACAGATATTAATTTTTACCATTTATGTATGTAAAAAATTAACGCAGCGCCCAAGACCACATATTTCATACTATTACGTTAAAATAATACCAAGCGAAAGAAAAACTAAAGAGGATTTGATGACTGTATGAGCGAGAATTCCGAAAACACCAGTACATAAATATGTATATATCTTCCGTCTCGTGTCATCTCTAGTCTACTTTGCTTTTGTTACACTAAACGATGAGTAATGAATAATCTCGGAGATACTGTGAGAATAAGGAAGTTACCTCTTTTTATTTTAATGCAATCAATAAAAAAAGTAATGCGTCGGTCTTACAGATAACGAAAATAGTCAGGAGGGTTAATAGAGCATCCAATATATATCATGCCCTATCAAAAACCGTTATTTTCTAAGACTCATTTAACAAGAAATTACAGTATTAGTTGAAATTAATAGGCAGATTTTGTAAAAAATTTCGTTCCTAAACGTTTAAAATTTGTATGAAAAATAACGAAAATTCGTTTCAAAAAATATTTTTCCCATACAAATTTCAAAACGAAAAAAACGTTTCTATTTACAAAATTTGGCCTTAAATGAATTACCATCTGATCCAAAAATAGCGGCCACTTCTTTCCACAGACAGTTCATTGTATACAGGTTTTTCTTTCTTTTGTTATCGAAACTCCATAAACCTGGTCTCTTGTGAATTTCATCAATTAATCGTACCTTGTCGATTTTGCACGAACGTGACCTGCTGTCCACTGCCATTGATAATTTTCGCTCAACTGAATATAAGTTTCGTTAAATTCAGATACATATTCGTCAGCATTTAATAAACTCACAATCAGAGAACGTAACGAAAGAGAACAGTAAAAGCGAAATTTGTTTATGTGTGATATACATACATATGTACATACATTATATATACAGACATAGTTATGCATACTCACACACATATATATATATACCTACATGTATATATATGGAAGTCAGTTTGGTAGATATTCTCTTTACTCATATTTCATTTGCAAACAAGAAAAAAAAACAAAGAAACTCAGTGGTACCATCTACATATATTTTAGATTTTATCCCAGATTTTTAATTTGTTATCCCAAAAATTCCCAAAATATCTTTTAGTCCCTACTTTTTATCATACCCTTCAGCAAAAATGTTAGGTTTGTTATTCCGTGTGTAATTTCCACAATAATAATATGCGACAATTAAAGTATATATATTCTGGATCATTACGTGAATCGGTTTTACGAAGCTTCCAGAAAAGTTAAAGACTTCGGTCTTTAACCGGTGTGTTTGAAATAGATCGGTACTGAAAACAATCAAAATCGAGCAGACGGTAGAGCTGGGTCGTTCATGAACGAACGGGTACAAATGAACGAATCATTAAAATGAACGAAGTGAGCCGGTCACTTTACTGAGCTGTTTTGGCTCAGCAGTACTGATAAAAAGTACAATTGAACGGAATGAGCGATTTTATATGAAATTTTTTGACACATTCTGGTTTTCAATTGCCTTTTTGTCTGCTTTTAGAAACAGTATGACCATTATGAACTTAATAAAATTGCCATTAATATTTCTTAAGTTTTTAGAACATATTAAAAGTTTTTCTTTTAACAAATTTTAAGTATATATGTACAAACATATGTACATACGTACATATTATAATTATTATTATGATTTCTTAATCCTATACTATAATATTTAAAAAATTTTTACTGATTTTTTTGTTTCTTAAATTTTCCAGTGTTTGTTTTGCTTATTTTGCTAAACAATTCATAACAAATTCATTGCATTTGTCCCTTTATATTTGACGAATCAACTGTTTGTGTTTTAATTTCGTTCTATTTCTTGAAAAGTGCGGATGAACGAACTCGTTCTTTTTTAGAAAATGAGCGGTCACTTGAATGAACGATTTGGCACAGCTCTAGCAGACGGTTTCAGAGCTGGAAAACTTACTTTATTTTGCCATATAAAAGTAACTATATATGTATGTAAAACAAAATTTTATTTTGATTTTGTTATATAAACTTATTTTATACGAATAAATAGGTAGGTATGTATTAGTATTAAAAATAAAAAATAAAATTAAAAAGACGTTTCAAGGGTCGGAAAACTTTAATTTTTTTGTTATACATATAAAAGTAGCCTACTAAAACTAATTTTTCATTTTTCTCTTGTTTACTCGCTCCCGAGAACAATTTTGTACTTATAACAATCTATTTTTATTCCCTATTGTCTTGAAAATATCAGGATTCAATTGTTTTCAACAACGGGTACACAAGCGCATTAATGTTTTGGTATTGCGTTTAAGTGAAGTCGATCTCGACAACTGGAATAAGGGTGAATATGAAACGATACGCGTTTGAAATATGGAACTAGGTTTAAAATTCTACCAACATACTCCATACTCTCGGCAATCTTTTTGAACACTACCAAATCATGACGCCGTCAGGAGAAATGAAGTTGTGCGCTAATGTTGTACACGATCAAGGCCCATTTATTAGGTCTATGCAACTCTACAAAAACACAGCAATACAAAAAACAACTTTGTGTTTAAGTTGTCAGAAACACACACAAACATGAACTAAAGTATATGGTGCAAGCAGCTTTTGACAGTTTAAACAAGAAAACACAGAATATCATCAGGACGATTGCGTTGACCTGATAAATAGGCCTTGTACACGATGTTGTATAGTTTATGAGCAAAACACTCAACAACGGTCGCAAAGTCTGTGTGTTGAATAAGAATTTTTTTGCAGGTTTTTTCTTCTGAATAATATGTATTTTTTTTGTTATGGTTTTTTCTCAAATGTATGTATGTACATGCAGTGTTGCTAGATATGAGGATTTTTCGTCATTTTGACGATTTTTTTTAACAATTTCCTAAAGAGACGATTGACGATTTGTTTAAATAAGTATTTAGTACCATAATCATGCCAAGAAGGCCTTGCAGAATAGAGATTTGATTTCGATAACACATTTTAAAAATTTGAATTTAAGTGAAGGTTGAGTTATTTTAAATATTGACACTGAAATTCTTCCTTTTCCAAATCTTGTGCCTAAAGAAAAATATTAAGATATTGAAAATGATATACTATGTAAGGAAACTTAAATTTTTTTTAACTTTCAAGATACTGACTTATGTACTCGTATACATATATACATAAATACTATACATATGTACATATACATATGTACATATTTTTAAAAAAAAGTTAAATTAATTCATTTACCAAACGATAGACTTCTTCATAACTTATGTGACTGCCAACCTAATCAGCTAATCTTGAAAGACTATTTAATAAAATTAATCTTACTGAAACCAAAATTCACTGGAAACAGAATACTTGCAATGATTATGGTTTCAAAAGATTATTTAAATTGTAACTCTTGGAAATGTTGCAATGTTGACATAAAATTTTTTTTATAAAAAACACAATTTTATATTGTATTTACTTATGTATATGCTTAATTCACAAAACCTCTTGTATCTCTGTATCGATTGTATTATCATATTAAATACAAGAGTGTAACATTTGTTGTATGCAATTTTCATATAAAAATGAAAAACATATAAAATAAATATTTGATATGTTTTTAAAATGTTGTATTCAGAGAGAGGTTCTCTGAGAGAATTTGTATGTAGCTTGTTCTTCTTTTTTCATTAAAAATACAAAATTCATTAATACACTACACAGAGGGTGTTCACAATCAAAAAGTGTATTTGATACACAAATACACGATAAGGATTGTTGTAAATTAAGCAATAGGTTTATTTTGAAACTAATAACAATTTTTATAATTTTTTTGCTTTGATTTAACTTTACAGTTTTTATCTTTGACAAAAAATTCAATGAATTGTTTTTTCTTACATAAAATACCTAGTCGTTTATTTCTAATATGATTTATTAGTTATTTAATTAAACGGATAATTCTTGTATAACGACGATTTTGACGATTTTATTTTTAAAATTCGACGATTTTTAGAAAAAAGTTATCTAACAACATTGCGTATAGCAAAACTGCTAGAATAAAAATTCACTTGTGTGTTGATGTTCGGATGTGGGTATATTCAAGATTTTACTAAATATGCACGCATGTGCATACATATATGTACATAACTACCAGCGTTGTCAACTTAGTGCGTTTCGCACCATTTTGGGTGCTTTTTGAAATTTTTGTGCGAAAAATTCCTTAGTTGGTGCGTCATGTGCTTTTATTAATTTCGGTGCGTTTTTAAATTTTTGGTGGCACAAATGCAAATTGAACACGACAGTGGGTTAAAACTGGAAAATTTTTAGTGTTAATTACCATATTAATAGTAATGATGTTTACAAAACATCACAATTTGAAATGAAATCTTTTTTATTACCCTATGATAATAATAATGATGAAAATATTAGCTTTATTAATTTGGAATAATACATTTTTGATCTCTTTTTTAAAAGTTTTAAGCAGAATTTATAAAATTAATGTACAAAAATGTATAATTATTTACCAATTAATTTATGTGCCCTTAATTATGAAACTTGTATACCTAAGTCATATCTTTCTTGGTCGAGATATTCCGTATATTACATATGAAAAGGTCCAAAAATATTTTTTAATTATCCGACAGTTCAATTAATTAATAAAAATGTTTCACTTACAAAAAAATAATATTATACTTTTTATGCAAAATTATTATAACCAACTAATTACTAATGAAAAACTATTTGATTCAGACATGTATTTATTAAGTTAAACAGTTTCATACATAATTAATAGACAATTTTATAGAATCCAAAATGATTGCAAACTGTTTAAATCAATAAATATACATATGTATGTCGGAATAAAACAGTTTTTCAATAGTAATTAGTTGGTTACGTTTTTTGGACAAATGACACACAAGAAATGTCAGATGTAAACTCAGCCTAAGCTTGTTGCGTTTTTTTGTAAATGGCGCGCTTTTTCTCCATCTTAGTGCGTTTTTAAATTTTAAAGTTGACAACGCTGATAACTACATACCTCTATACATAAGTATGTATGTACCTTTGTTTTGAAAATAACGAAACTTATCGATTAGTTTCGCTACAACTAGCAATGAAAGTAGACAGAATTCGTTTAATCGAAAAGATACGGCAGAGGCCAGTTTTGTGGAACACTCGACATGCAAAGATTGACCGTGTGTGGGATCAAGTTGCTGACGTTGTTGGAACTAAAGGTATATATGTACATATATATGTATGTATGTACTGTGAGCATCAAAAAAAGGTAAACAGTTATTTCATCTATATAAGAGGCTTTTTTTACAGTGCAGTTATTAATAAAAATTAAAAACTTTAATTGTAGTTTAAGAGGCTTATAAATTAAAATTATACTACAGGGTGGCCCAGAAAGACCGAAGTGGTGTGAATTCCTTATAACTTTTTATTTAAGACATATTTTTTTAATTTTTTGTTTTTTAAATACAGTAAATTTATAGGGAATATTTTTAGATTAGTTTAGTTTAGCACATTTTCTGCTTCGCACAAATGTGCTCTTTCCATTTCCATTATTCATAACTTATTTATGAGTGACGAAGCCCATTTCCAATTAAATGGGTTTGTTAACAAGCAAAACTTTAGGATATGGGCTAAGGAAAACCCGAGAGTACTTCATCAACGACAATTACACCCAGTTAAGTGTACTGTTTGGTGCGGTGTTTCTTCAGAAAGGATCATTGGCCCATATTTTTTGGAAAATGAAAGAGATGTCGCCATTTCCATCAATGGTGATCGATATCGGGCCATGTTGGAAAATTTTGTGAGGCCAGCCGTGGAATACCATCCGCAAATATGGTTCCAACAGGATGGACCCACAGCGCACACTTCCAGGGCCACAATGGCTCTTTTACGCGACATCTTTGGTGAAAAAATAAATTCGCGTAGAAGCAATTTTAATTGGCCTCCGCGTTCCCCGGATTTAACCGCTCCAGACTGTTTCCTTTGGAGTTATTTAAAAGGGAAAGTTTATGTTAATAAGCCTAGGACTATTGAGGAATTAAAAACCAATATTCCAGACGAAATTAACAACATAACACCGGAAGTTTTGCGAAAGGTCATGGAAAATGTGTTGAAAAGAGATCATTTGTGCGATGCAGAAAATTGCCTCCACTTGCGGGATATCATTTTTAACAACTAATCTAAAAATATTCCCTATAAATTTACTGTATTTAAAAAACAAAAAATTAAAAAAATATGTCTTAAATAAAAAGTTATAAGGAATTTACACCACTTTGGTCTTTCTGGGCCACCCTGTATATTCTGTATAAACAGTAAATGAAAAGAAAAGAATAACAAAAATAATTCACTTTATCTTAAAATACTAATGATTTTAAGCGTAAAAAAAGTTAACAGAACCCATTACATTAGATAATTAGGTTCATTAGCTAAATTACTGTCAACTTTTAATATTTGGTTTGTTTTTTGTTTGCATTCAGCAATATATTTAAACTAGGCAAGTAATCGACAAGGTTTTTTGTTAGGGGTTACTCTGTGTCACTCTGCCATGTTGTCCGTTATTGTAAAGTTTTCTTCCAACTATACTGGCACTTAGTGGTTTTCCACATGTGTCTTTAATATTTAAACAGGATTTGGCGATGGATTGGTCCTTAATTTTCGTACTATTGCTCATACTTCTGTGCCACTAAGCCGTTTTGGTCGTCCCGAGTGTGGTAAATTCTCTACTGTATAATGCCGCACATATTTCACTTCATAAACGCAGCTTGCAATGCAACACTGAAATGCGTAGTATTCATAAATACAGCAGAGTTATTTTTGGCAATGCCGTGAGTTCATTATTGCAAGGCAATGCTTTTAAATGCTCAACATCTGTCAAATTTGCTTTCATTTATAATTCTTTTGTGCTTGGTATATTTTTTTTATCATTGTAAGCCAATTCGAAACCAGTTTTGAAAAGATGAGCGCATGTTTACTGAACATTCATTAAAAAAATAAATTTTTCAAAATTTATGCTTAATAAAACAACTAAACAACTTTTGCGAGTTCATAAATGAACTAAAATGTATTTCATTGATTGTCAAAATAGTGTTGCCATAAAGTTTTGCTTTGCCTTGTAAATTAATTTCTTTGCAGTGTTGGATTGCAAGCTGCATTTATGAAGTCAGCCTATTTTTCTACGAATGGTCAAAATCATTTTTCATTATTGCAAGACGATAACGACAAGACCGCTTCATCATCTCAAAAGTCTTTTAAGCGCTTCTAACAAAACTACTGTCGACCATTGGAGAAAATAATTTTCACGTAATTCCAATTAAACGAGGTAATATTGATGAAACTAAAATCCAAACATACGGTAAAAACAATTTCCGAAAAATTGTAAATGATTTAAAAAAAAAAATAAAACAAACTTTTACACATACCAACTTAAGAGTGCTAAAGGCCTACAGATAGTACTAAAGGGCATAGATTCATATGTTAAGCCCGAAGAAGTAATATGGGCACTTCTAGACCAAGAATTTAAGGTAAAAAATTTTAATAATATAATTAACAGAGAAAAGGTCGCCCAACCCCTATTTCGCATTGAACTGGAGCCGAATGACATACAATTGAAAAAAAATTAAACCCATCCAATTTATAGCGTAAAGTTTCTGTTACACCGAAAAATCACAGTTGAAGAGCCACGTAAGTGTTCAGGTCCTGTACAGTGCCATAATTGCCAAAAATATGGCCATACAAAAACTTACTGCAATTTCCCTACAGTTTGTGTTATCTGCGGTGAATTGCATGGTACTTCTAGCTGCACTAAGCCAAAAGATCAAGCAGAAAAAATATGTAGTAATTGTGGAAGTAATCACACCGCTAACTATAGAGGATGCCCCGTATATTCTTTTGTTAAAAAGACTATGAGTCAAAAACCTAATTAGCTCCAGCCCAACCATTAAACGCGTACTTTCTTTTGCTCAAGTGAGTCAACCAGTTACTTCAAGAGTATCGTATGCCGATTCTGCTAAGGTTAGTTCTACTCCCTCACAAAATGTTTCACCGCAAAATAATTCAGCGAATGCAAACTCAGGCTTTAACTTTAGTCGCCTTGAAGCTACTATTGAGAATCTGGTGCTAACTGTAAGCAACTTTACAACAAATATGACTAGCATGATGCAAGAAATGCTGCGAATGTAGAATACATTGCTTCAAGCATTAGTTAACAAACCATGAACATGTTAAAAATATGTTTCTGGAACGCAAACGGCATTCGCCAGCATAAAAATGAACTTGAGCACTTCCTCATGGAAAAAAATATTGATATAATGTTGGTCTCTTAGACTCATTTGACCGTGAAGCTTATTTAAAATAAATGGTTACACTCTATATGATTCAAGTGACCCGACGGTCAGCAATTCTAACTAAGTCAAGACTCAAACACTATGTCCTTGATAACATTTGTAAAGAACCAAAGGTAAATCAATTGTATACACAACAATCGTTTCTCATATTCCGTTTCATTGTAACTTTAAGTTAAATAGCTGATGTTAATAAGAATCTCTACCCAAGTAGATAGACTAGGGTGCTGATGAAGTGCGTGGCTGCACAGAAAAGTGTCGGTATTTCCCCCAGCTTAAAGTCTAAGTTTAATTTTTCTTCTCTTCTTTAGAAACTCACATTAATTAATAAAAATATTTCATTGAATAAGAATTGAAATTACTGAACTTGAGCCTAATACCGTAGACAGACGACAGCGTTAATTTGCATTAAGAGCTCACTAATGTGAATTAAAAATTTACCCTGACAGACGACTGTTATTTGCATTAAGTAAACAGTTAGCAAAATCTGTACATCCCTTTCGTACCACACACTTCGATTATTTTCCTTGGAAATCTTAAAATAGAAAAATTATGTCTCGATTTTAATATTCTTTTTTTCTTTTTCTAAAAACAATTAAAATAACTTAAATTTCCTGACTTTGAATCCATTTTAATTTTGAAAACGAAAACAATTTGCCACAATTTGATGGATGGTTGATAGTGTTACCGTGTTACCATAAGAGGGCGGTGTTATCATATAGTTAAATTCAGTATTAATTCAGTTTCATTTAGTGCATTTACGGTAAATCTAATGCGCATTAGGATGGGGATAATTCACAAGTTAATTTGAATTAAGACTGCTAATGCAAATTAAAGCTGTCGTCTGTCTATGCTATAAGTATGAATTATTTCTGATTTGTAAAGAACATCTACAAGCAACAAATATTTGTGTCGAAATTTTTTTTAAAAATTTCGTGATATCATCGATTTACTGCCCTCCCAGATTCACAATTACTGAGGATCAATTCAAGGAATTCTACAAATCTCTTGGCCCTTGTTTTGTAGCAGCTGGGACTACAATGCAAAACATAGGTTCAGGGGTTCGCGTCTTATTACACCTATAGGTCGGGCATTGTTCAACACAATTTCAAAAATAGGCTTGGACGTCATTTCAAGTGGGGAGCCGACTTACTGCCCTACGGACATACAAAAAATTCCGGATGTTATAGATTTTGGAGTCATGAAAAATATCACTAGGGAATTAATTCATGTTGAAGCTTCTCTAGATCTCTCCTCCGATCACTCTTCCACGAGTGTTACAATTTGTAGCCCACTAAGAAGTCACTTCGCTGTCCCATTGGTGAAGATGATCAACTGTGTTAATTGGCTGGGGTTCAAAAAATACCTCAGTAGCCATTGTACGGAAAATATTAAGCTAAGAACACCAGGTGATATTGAATCTAACATTGAAAATCTTAACGAAAATATTAAACAGGCTGCTGAACATGCCGCATGGGACTGCAGACTGGGTTTAATAGAATTTATTCTACAGACATTGAACGTCTTTTACGTGCAAAAAGGACAGCTAGAAGGGAATGGCAACATCACAGATTACCCCAAAATAAAATTAGATTTAACGAATGCACTAGAGGACTCCAAGAGCTGCTTGCATATGAAAAAACTGTATGTCTTAAAAATTATCTGGAAAATCTCGATGTCACACCTACATCAAATTACTCCTTGTGGCAAGCTGGTAGAAAGCTTAAAACACCCGTTGAATATAAACTACCTCTGCGAACTTTTACCGGAGGTTGGGCCAGAAGCGATACTGAAAAAGGTAACATATTTGTTGAGCATTTAAAATCTGTATTTACCCCAAACACATGTACTGGTGTTGTTGATTTACCGAGTGTAGTTACTCTACCCCTTCGACCCATAAAATTTAAGACGCGTGATGTTCAGAAACTAATTGCTGAACTCAACCCGAAGAAAGCTCCAGGTATTGATGGAATAAGTAACAATATGCTGATAAATTTGCCCCATATTGCAATTAGAATCGTGTTATTTATTTTTAACGCCATTTTACGACTGGAGTATTATCCACAAAGCTGGAAGCTTGTGAAGGTCAAAATAATTCCAAAGCCGGGCAAAGACCTTACCAAGGCTGAGTCATACAGGCCAATAAGTCTGCTATCAACAATGTCAAAACTTTTCGAAAAACTGCTCATAAAAAATTTCCCCCTATTCTAAGAGGTAGTGGAAGCATCCCAGACCATCAATTTGGTTTTAAAAGTCAGCATAGCACCATTGAACAAACTCATAGATTGATGCGATTTATAAGAAGAACCTTTGAAGAAAAAATGTATTGTTCTGCCCTGTTTATTGACGTTTCTCAGGCATTTGATAGTGTGGCATGAAGGCCTTATTTTAAAATTAAAATCATATTTACCACTAAATTTTCTGAATCTATTAGAAAGCTACATAACTACCCGAAAGTTTACGGTTGTGGAAGGAGAATTCATTAGTCTGCCCGAATCTATATCATCCGGTGGGCCACAGGGGAGCATACTGGGACCAGTCTTGTATTTGATTTATACTTGTGATATGCCTGTGAGCAGCAATATCCATACATCTACGTTTGCCGATGATACAGCACAAAACACGCACTAGGCTTCCAGATATCTTCAAGAACATATTACACAGTTGGAAATCTGGTTGAACTTATGGAGAATTAAAGTCAATGAACAAAAGTGTGTTCATATAACATTTACCTTAAGAAGAGATACTTGTTCCCCCATTCGAATCAACAATAAAAATATTCCTCAACATTCCCAAGTGAAACACCTTGGCATACACCTCGATGAAAGACTTACATGGAAACATTATATTGACTCTAAGCTAAATCAAATGAAACTTAAGTTATCCTCAAATACATTAGTTGATTGGCAGAAATTCAACACTCAGCCTAGACTGAAAACTTATAATATACATGTCACTTTTGAAGCCCATATGGTATTACGGTATCCAGTTATGGGGCACTGCTTCAGCTCCCAATGTACAGAGAATTCAACGAAGGCAAAACAAAATTTTAAGGTTAATAACATCTGCTCAATGGTATATTAAGAATTCAAACTTACATCGTGATTTAAAAATGCCACTAGTGACTGAAGAAATGGCAAGATTCGCAGGCAAATATTTAACAAAACTCGAGTCACATCCTAATCCGCTTGCTCGTAATATTTTGAACTTTACTGGACACATCCGCCTGAAAAAAGAGGGACACAAGGGCTATTTTACTCAACACTCTAGATGGGAATGCTTGAAAATACATTAATTTTCCTTTTTGATTATCACTACTTATGTATTATTTAAACTATCACTAAGTTTTGGGCGACACTGGTCGGGCTAAATAATTATATGTTAGCTTTAAGATTTGATTACTTATTGTTAGTTCATATTTGAAGATACAATAAATAAATATTGTATTAAAAAAATCCTGTTTTTCCTAAAATGTACAAAAAACTAATACAGATACGAGTACTTTGTAAAATGAAGTTTGAAACCAAATTTTAATCACTTTTAATACTGATTTATATTCAACACAACAAATTATGTATTTCTTTTAATTGAGTAAAAATTTTCCTTGCTTAGACGCATTTTCATTTGTGCTTTGTAGTCTTATTTGTTGTATGCTTTTAGTAAGTAAAAGGTAAAAATTAATATTTTTGAAATTTTTAAAATGAAATCCGTTTTCAGTTTAAAACAAATTATAATCACTTTTTTAATTCTAATATTCTTTTTCACAATCCTAAAAATTATATCTATTAATTTTGTAAAACTCCCTTGTATATTTCACTAAGTATACATTTTCTTATGTTTGTTTTGATTATTGTGCTAAAAATTTAATAGGCACACTACATTTGTGTATTTTTAACAGTATGCAAACGAGAAACTATAATATTTTACTTTAAATCTTTTGCATGTGCATTGGTCAGGAACAGAGAGTAAGATAAAAATAACAAAATAAAGACCAAAAATTAAGGAACGCACAAAAAACGAACAAGACCAAGAAATCAAAAAGTACCAAGAGAATAAGAAAGACCAAAAGAACAATAAAGACTAAAATAACAACAAATACCAAAAAGGAACTACTAGTCTGAACTAGTAGTTCACATCGTTCACTTATGGGAATAGTTCAATTGAACTAGTTCGTTCTTTTTGAGCCCAACCCTAAACTAAATATATGTTATTTTTAATAATTATGTATTTTGCTTATTATTTTATTCTCTGTAAAATAGATTGCAAATAAAAATGATTTAAAAAAAAAGAATATTTACAAAAAAATGAAAATACGCCGGAATGAAAACTGACAGCTGTTAGGTGCCTGGTTTATTTCCAATAACAAAACCGATAACATTGGTTTCTATGACACCTAAAACCGACATCAATTCCATTCGAACATAAAATTGACAACATTGGTTTTCATGACACCAAAGAATTTTTTCGTATCGTTTTCAAAACCAATTCTGATAACATTGGTTTCTGTGACACCCCTGATTATTAATATAATACAAATATTGCAGTCCATATGTAATATGATTCTCTCTGCTATGAAATTTGACGTTTGCTGATAGAAATATATTTCATATTACATCCAGGGCTGTCAGATGTGGCGATTTCTCGCTTTAAAGATGTCCTAATTTTCGATTTGGTGACATGGCGGTATTTTGGCGTTTTATAAAAGTTGGCGATTTTGTTGGCTATTTTTGATGAGGCATTAATTGGCTTGAAAATCGTTAAATATTATTTTTTTTCTGGTATTTGTCTCGTGTAGATGGTGTGCTAAGAACATTTTAATTACCGTCTTCTCTTATATAAATGTTCTAATCTTAAAAGCCTTTTTTTGCTGTCATATTAAAGTAAATGCAATGTCCATTTCAAAAAACTAACGGCGAACAGAAGACATTTTATAGATATTGTGTGTAAAGTTTATATAAAAGAAAAGTTTATAATGGCATCTTGAATTGTGTGGTTGAAATTAAAATATAATTCTGAAAATATGTCGAATAATAAAAATCTTAAATTTTAATAATTTATAAAATATATATTTCATTGTAAAAAACTAAAAAAATAGGCTTTGGCGATTTTTGACATTGGATTTGGCTAAAGATGTTAAAATAAATCTTACAGCCCTGATAACATCAAGTACATAAACGCTATGTTAGTTACTTTTTAAGAGATTTTGATTGTAAACATTTTTGCGTCGTGACAACACTGTACAAAACATATTCTCATTTCTTTCTCTCTACCTGGAACAAAAGTTCTCTGGAGCAGCGTTGCCAACAGTGGAACACGAAATCTCACAGGTGCAAGTCTAAAATAGTCCAAAACCGAATGAAACAGTGCAAAAATATAAGAATATAGATTTTTCTTATACTTTTTTGCTAAGCTTTACATTTTAAGTTAAAATGTAATAAAAGATAATTCTTAACTATACCATAAATACATAACATAAAATTCAGTAAAGCACAAATCGCTAGGTAAATATGTACATACTACTGATGTAACGAATGTCAATTTTTGATATTCGCGAATACGAATACTAATATTTCAGACGATATTCGCGACTACGAATATTTGAAGCGATATTCGCGAATACGAATATTTGAAACGATATTCGCGAATACGAATACGAATATTATATGCAATATGAAATACTAAAAAATTGTTAAGAAAAAGGACTTCACACTCTTGTTGGCGTACTTTAAAGTCAATAAAAAGTACCCAAAATGTTAATGATCGTTATTAAACAATATTTGAAAATGGTGCAAAGCACAAATTTCTATAAAAAAAATTAATGTATTTGTACAAACTAAAATTTTTATTTATATAATTTCTTTGGTAAAATATTCGTATTCTTGTTCGCCTGAATTTTGCGAGTACGAATACATTCGTATTCATCAATTTCAGACGGATTCGAATACTAATGTATTTGTATTCGCCAAATTCAGTCGAATACGAATACGAATATTTTTCCAAGGATATTAAAAAAATAAATGCATAAATCCTAAGTGAAATTTAAATAAATGACTAAAAATTTTAGTTTGTACAAATACATTAACTTTTTCTATAGAAATTTGTGCTTTGTATAATTTTTAAATACTATTCAATGACGATCATTAAAATTTTGGGTACTTTTTATTAACTTTAAAGTAGGCCAACAAGAATAAGAATTTCATAAGAATTTTTTAATATATCATATTGCATAAAATATTCGTATTCGTATTCGCGAATATCGTTTCAAATATTCGTATTCGTATTCGCGAATATCGTTTCAAATATTCGTATTCGCGAATACCAAAAATTAACATTCGTTACATCAGTAATATATACATATATCGCTTATTTACTTCAGCGAAAAATAATTATCAACTTCCCTTTAAATTGTGTCAAAATTTCATAAAGTATTATTTAAACAGTGCGTTTGACAATAAATTTATACACCTTTTTTTATAATTTAAATTTATTTAAGTACAAGAAATGTATGTATGAACTTAACATTTTGAAACCATATGTATGTATGTAATATGTACATATTTTCACGAAATTATTTTTTGCAATTTCTTTTAATAATTTCAATATAGGCTCCTTATTTGGAAATAAAATCGATGCTACTGTATTAGCTGATAACATATTTATCGTATCATTTTGAATTAAGTTCAGTGTACTCAAAACACAGCAGAAACGTTTGAGAATGGTAATATTAAGTTTTTTATTAAGCACAGTTTTTAATTTGAAAAATTTTTCACCATTAAACAATTAATTATTAAGATCTTTGGGATCTGAGAGTGCATGTTAACCCTCCAACATTACTTGTTAATATACATAGATGACAAACTTCCATCTGGAAAATATACCAGATATAGAAACTATTAGGTGTTCAAGATGGAAAAACCTGAGAAAGTATATTGAGCAGGTTCCTAATCTGATTAATAATTTCATGGTTAATGTTTTCATTGTTTTTATTGGGTATGTCTAAAATATTTCTTATCAAGAGCGCACAACATGATATAATATCATAGGTGTAGTCTGAAACAGATAAGGTAAATTTTTACCGACCGTCTTTCAACCTAACCTAACAGAATTTTTGATAATCTAGCTCAACGATTGTGCAAATTTTGGCTCTACTACATCAATAAACTTATAAAGGTCACCATGAAAATTAAATCTTTTTTAGTTTATGTAATTATTTCAATATTAAACTTTCTAAGATATACATATTACATTTTTTTGCCCCTTGGAATAGTATGAAAAATTATTTTGTGCAGCTAAACCAATAAATGTTCATTAAGTTTTGTTGTATAAAAAGTTTCCCGTTTTTATAGTGATTGTTTAAAAAATCTGCTTTTGTGCAATTAGTCTTTAATTAAAATTATTTAAGAGTCCAAAAGAATATGAAATATAAATAAATGCCGTTAAAGTCAAATAGTGCATAATTACACAAAAAGTTTATGGGGCAAAAATAATGCAAAGAATTTGAAATACATAGAAGATTTTGCACTATTACACAGAAAGTGGCAACGCTGCTATGGAGTTGGATGTACACACATGCATACATACACATGTAGGTATGTGCCAGTGGCCTGCGTAAGCATTCTTGAAATGTAAATACGTCATGTTTTTTACATATATGTATTGTCGTGGCATGCATTATACTAAGCCAATAATAAACGCTATGTCGCCATTATGTCTTGTTTAACCAAACAATGCAAAGAAGTACTATTGATACATGAATGTTTGTTATTTTGCATATTGTACGTTTGGTGTGTGTGTTAAGATTTATATGCGCTGAAGGAAATGTCGATGGTGAAAATGTACTGAGTCGCTTTTGACTTTGTCACCAGTACTACTCTACAATTATCCCCCATACAATACTTTGTGCTATAGACATTTAGCATGTACTTGTCATTGAAAATCTACTAGTAACACTAAAACAATTGACTAGGTAGTGAATTCATAGTTTTTATGGGAGCATGGAGACATACCAACCAGACATTTACTGGTTCATTTCTATACCTTACGTACATACAAATCTATGTATGTATGTTGACAAGTTGTTGCAAAATCCACCAGAAATATTCCACATCTGTTTTCCTTATTTGTTTTATACTGAAGAATAGAGGAGAAATTGTAGACAATGTAACTACTACTAGAATTTTAGTGTTGACATAGAGACACTAGGCCCACTTGGGAGATTGTTTAACGCAACCGCACACAACTCATGTAAATGCATGTTTGCGTTTGTATGTGCGCAGAAAAATAAGAGAGCATACAAAAATTATGTAGGTATGTATGTATGTACATGCATGACGTTAGTATACGCGTCAATGAGAGAAAAAAGCACAAGCACCACAAAATCATCAGTCACGAACTATTTTCTTCTTTACTCTTATAAGTTAAACAAATGTATTGCCGAACACCTTGTTTAGCGTTTGTTTCAGAAGATTTCACTGTAAACATTTGAAATTGCCCTCATGTCTTAAAAGTTCTTATAAGACGTCTTTTGCAGGTCTTTAGTATGTGCATAAGTGTATACATAAATCTATCCATATACAATGTATACATTGGTGTTTATATTTTTGTGCAAATGTATTTTGGTGTAGGAATGGTGGGATTGGTATACGATTTTTTTTCTGGTGTAGAATTTAACGAAATTTATGGTTTAGTTTCGCCAGAAATTGCAATGGAAGTAGACAAGTTGCGTTTAATTGAGGAAGTGCGGAAGCGCCCAATACTGTGGAACAATAGTGTGAAAAAGATTGAACATAATTGGAGGGAGGTTGCTGACGTTCTTGGAACTAGCGGTAAGTGACTACAAACCATGTACATACATGCATACATATCGTCACCTTAAATGCAAACGGTCGTAAATATACAAAAATTCGAAATCGAGTTTTTGATTGATTATGGTTCATTTTATAAAACTACTACTTCTGCGATAAAAACTGACGACTTTATTAAAAAAGTTCAAACGGACGTAAATAGGAACGCTTCTATTTTTTATTGCAAATAACGTAACTAACATAAATGTTTAAATATATACATACATATGTACATTATAAAAAGGAAATAAATGGTTAAAACCATATAAGTAGCCATACTTTAAGTAAATTTCGAAGAAAATTCTTACGAACACTTTATCATTATTGATTTTGAAACGTTTTTTGTTTCTCCTGCAAAAAATATAAAAGTGTAGTTACGTCCGTATGCATTTAAGGTGACGATATGTACATTCATTTGAGCGACTCACCTTGTATGAAAATGAAAAACGTGATTTTACTACATACCCCTTTCAGATTAAAGTTCGGACTTTTTATTGAGGATTCTTTCGCATGTTTTCTCGCAACACATTAAAAAAAAAGTTACACAATTTGAAAGATTTTTCCAAATCATTTGGGTCATTAGCCGAAATCAGTATTAAATTTGAAATCCTTTTAAATATATCAAAGGAAGGGTTGTCAAATTTTTCCGACCTACATATTTCGCCAAATTGATTTAAAAAATCGCCAAAAATCAGTTTATGGTAGTTTTTCTTAGCATAGGTACTGGTATATTTGATAATAAATTTGTTTTTATATGACACGTTTTTAATATATATTTTTATAAAATTATCGTATTAAAATTCATCAAAAAATCGCAAAAAATTATTTCTGGTAAATTCTTTTCATCCAAATTCAAAACGCATTAATGACTATAATTAATATAAGAAACATCATAAAAATCAAATTGTTTTAATTTCTTGCAGACGAGTTTTGTAGGTTTCATTTTTGAAACTACTACTTCAACAAATTAATTTTTCTGAATTAGAAAAATTTCGAAGTTCAATTTTGTTGAAAAATAGCCATAATAATCGCCATCAAATTTATTTATAGGCAGAAAATTCGCCAATAAATTTATTTATCGCCAGAAAAATCGCCATGTCGACAAACCAAAATTTGGACGCCAAACAAGTTGTAAAATTGCGACATTTAGCGAGAAATCGCCATATCTGACAGTCCTGATCAAGCGTCAGCGAACTTTTTTTCTGTACTGTCTTTCTCTTTGAGAAACACTAGACTCTGAGAGAATTTGTACCAGGGATGCCAAAACAGATTTAAAAACTAATACATTATACAATTGTACTAGGTACACTCCCAAATACAACAAAAAAATACAACACCAAAAAAACATGTATTTTGTTGGTATAAACAAATGTAAAATTGTCAGAAACAACTGTCTTTTGTTTATACAAATAACAAGTACAGGGTAACTAAAGTACAATTGCAGACGCGGCATTCCTGCATGATTGTAGTTATTCAGTGTTGCCAATCTGGTTGTAGTTAGACAGTGTGTAATTTCTACTCACATGTGCAGGCCATGTAATTAAATTCTTGTATAATCTGTGTGTAATTCTACTTTGGGCTCTATTTTTATACCCTTTACCAAAAAATGGTAAAAGGGTATATATAGGTTTGTCATTCCGTTTGTAATTTCTACAATATTAATAAGAGACACATAAAGTATATATGTATATTCTGGATCCTTATGCATAGGGAAGACGAACAAGCGATGTCCGTCTGTCTGTACGTGAAATCGGTTTTCCCAAGCTCCCAGAAGAGCTAGCGACTTCGTTCTTGGACTGGTGTGTCAGAAATTTTCCGAAAAATTTTGCTATTGAAAATCAGCAAAATCGAGCAGACGGTTTCAGAGCTGGAAAACTCAAACTCAATTTACCCATAGAAAATAACTACCGAAAACAAGTTTTTATTACTTTTTTATTAAATTAACTTATTTTATACTTTGGTATGAATAAAATTGGTATTTATAATTAAAAAAAAATTTAAAAAAAACATATTAAAAAACGTTTCCAGGGTTGGAAAACTTTAACTTTTTTCCTAATAATTAAACATATTTGATGTTTTAGGAAGAAAGCTACTTTCTCAGGAACGGTAAAAGCTACGGGTGTGAAATTTGGACAGTGTATGTAGAATTTTGGTCGCTACAAGAACAAGTATATGAAAGTTAAAAATTAAAGGGTGTTCCAAAATGAGTGACGAAAACTTTTAAAATCCCATGTAATATACATACAATTGTATTATGTATGTACATTAGGGGTGTTCTTATTTGTATGGGAAAATTTTAAAAAGTGTTTTTTCTACTTCGCCGGCACGATTCTTGTTCCCTTCTGTTAAAAAAGTAATCCTGTAAAATTTGGAGTCAATCCGATAATTTTTAGTCGACCCGGAAACGATTTGAAAATTTTCATGGGGTCTATATGGGCAAAATATCCATTTTTAACGAAAGTAGTTACATCAAATGAAATTTCATATTAAAAAATAATTGTATTTTATATATAATAAATTTATTAATCATTACTATTTTATTTATCATGTTATTAAAGTAGCTTTGTTATATGATGGATATTTCATTCGATAAGCCTCAACAACCTGAAGCAACAATTGTTTTTCGTCTTCATCATTTGTCAAGATTCTATTATAGTCTTGAATAAACTTAACGCCTCTCTCTGCAATATCATTGACGACAAATAAGTCCTTACATGCGGTCCAACCTTCTTCAAATGCGTATGATGTTTCCCAACTTGAATGCTCTAACAGTAAAAACTCCATTGGCAAACCAAATTTACTAAAGAAACATTTTGTTTTCTCTGACACGAAATCACACAACGAAATATTTTTAAAATCCAATAAATTCGAACATCTTCGACCATTTTCTAATTTTACTACTGGTTCCTTTAATTTGAGGCTTTTAAGCATTTTCTGTTTCTCTTCTATGGGTATTTTCGAATCATAAAAAGCCAGAGCTACTACTTGCTCTGAAATGTACCATAAATGGTTGCTAATTTTTTTTAGAATTATTGCTGATATGTCCGTGTCTATTTCAGTATACTTTATGGCATCTTGAATAAAAGTTAAATCTTGAAGCGGTGCGTCTATAGCATTAGTGCATTTGAACCAAACTTTGATATAAAGAGTCACTATAAAAACGCAAATATCGCGTAAACCATTCAATTCCTTCTTCGATAGTTTGAATTGATCACGGAACATAAATATTTTCAAGGAATATATAGCCTTTGCCATCCAGCGTGCATGGCTAGTTGGTCCAGGCGTTCGGAAATTATACTGCTCTGCACCGACAAACATCAAAGCCAACTGTAGTAATTCTTTATAGTCTTCTCGATTTTGAGATTTAGCCAGTTGAGCATAGCAAAAAGTTTTACAGTGTTCTAGTTCAGCTGCACTTATTTTTTCACAAATGGTCGAATCTTCAATGCCACTTTTGAAAGCTTGTTTATTTATATTTGGCCAAAATTTTCCAAATCTTTCAAAGATGGGAACTTCTGGTGCAGAGGTTGAAGAAAGTTTTGTTTCGAAACACTTCGCAAAACGACCTCATAAATATGGTGGCGGCAAGGTAGATTGATAAGACTACGGCCAATTTTTTTTTCTAAAAGAACTGCAGCACCTGTTTTTATGCCAGTATTTGTTGACGTTGTATCATATGACAAGCCTTTGACTTGATCAACAATTTTCCATTCACGTAATTTTTCATACACTATATCAGCAATATTTTCACCACTCGAAAATGCTACTTTTGGTGCGCCGAGAAATTTTGATGTGCCGTTGAAACTAACAGAAATTGCGATTCGCTCAACCTTCGTGGGGCCGATTAAGTCTTTCATGAATTTTCCATCAAAATGAGCTACCAGCGATCCAGTTTTACTCACCTATAAATGATGAAAAGATTGTTACAATATCAAAAACCAACTCTTGCTGAAAATCACAATTTACATTATCAGTGAAATTAGCTGAAATTTCTTCAGATTCCCTTAAACGGTTCTCTTGGCGTAAACGATGAATAGTTGAATAAATAGTAAAATAAAACTTGCAAGACCTGACTATTAGACGGTAGTTTTGCACCAGTAATTTGATGAGAAACATTTCCAATTAGATCGATTTTCTTCAAATTTTCAATGGCTTTACGCGTTCCAATAACTGAAGCACTCGACATTATTAATTTCTTTTATTATATAACAATAATTAAATAACAAATTAATCTAGAAAAATCTATTATTATTAAATTATTAATTCTTTTCGATTTCACTGATAAGAACTCACTCCACTGCGATCACAAATTACGATTTTAAGTAGAACTATGAACTGTTTGCTTCCAAAGCCAAAAATAAAGCGAAAATTAAAAACACAAGAGAAAATGTTCTCGAAAATGTCCCGTTATCAGCAGTATATGCAATTATTATTAGTAGCTCAAGAGTACACAATTTCTTGGAATATGTTCTGCGCCAAATGTAAAGCGTACGAAAATAAATTTATGTTTTTTTTAAGTAGGTAACTGTTATTGCGACTTTAGAGAACTAAACAGTCAATATCATGCATTTGATATTTATTTTTTATAATTTTAAGAGAAGAAAACCAAAAACAGTTATTGTTTCATTTCCTTTTGTGATGGATAAAATAAAGTTCAAAATTAAAATGTAACTACTTTCGTTAAAAATGGATATTTTGCCCATATAGACCCCATGAAAATTTTCAAATCGTTTCCGGGTCCACTAAAAATTATCGGATTGACTCCAAATTTTACAGGATTACATTTTTAACAGAAGGGAACAAGAATCGGGCCGGCGGTTGATAAATTTCAAAAATTTCAAAATAAGAACACCCTTAATGTACATATGCATATTGACACTTTAAATTTGTAAAATTAGTGTATTTTTATATAGGCTACAACAATTAACACTAAAATTAAAAAATTTAAATTAAAGGGTGGTCCATCAGTTAATGAAATTTTGACTATGTAATTTTGACAAATTTGCTATATCTTCGAAACTGTAAGAGTTAAACTCTTGAAATTTTCAAAAACGGTCAAACTAAAAAATCCGAAAATTATAAAATCCCCAAAAATTTAAAAAAATCGCCAAAACGAAAAAAATCGCCAAAATGAAAAAAACGCCAAAAACCGAAAAAAGTCGCCAAAACAAAAAAAAAATGCTTATGTGAACAAAAATCGCCAAATATTAAAAAAAAAAATCGCCTAAATGAAAAAAAATCGCCAAAATCCAAAAAAAAATCGCCAAAACGAAAATAAATCGCCAAAATTAAAAAAAACGCCATAAACCGAAATTAAATCGCCAAATCAAAAAAAAAAATTGCCTATATGAAATAAAATCGCCAAAAAATAAAAAAATCGCCTAAATGAAAAAAATCGCCAAAATGAAAGAAAACGCTAAAATTAAAAAAACGCCAAAAACCGAAAAAAGTCGCCAAAACAAAAAAAATGCTTATGTGAACAAAAATCGCCAAATATTAAAAAAAAATCGCCTAAATGAAAAAAAAATCGCCAAAATCAAAAACAAAATCGCCAAAACGAAAATAAATCGCCAAAATTAAAAAAAAACGCCATAAACCGAAAAAAAATCGCCAAAAACCGAAAAAAGCCGCCAAAACAAAAAAATGCTTATGTGAACAAAAATCGCCAAATATTAAAAAAAATCGCCTAAATGAAAAAAAATTGCCAAAATCAAAAAAAAATCGCCAAAACGAAAATAAATCGCCAAAAACCGAAATAAATCGTCAAAACGAGAAAAAGTGTCAAAACAAAAAAAATTCCCACATGACAAAACGAAAATAAATCTCCAAAATTAAAAAATAAAAACCGGAAAAAGTCGCCAAAACAAAAAAAAATTGCCTATATGAAAAAAAATCGCCAAAAAATAAAAAAATCGCCTAAATGAAAAAAAATCGCCAAAATCAAAAAAAAATCGCCAAAACGAAAATAAATCGCCAAAAACCGAAATAAATCGCCAAAACGAGAAAAAGTGTCAAAACAAAAAAAATTCCCACATGACAAAACGAAAATAAATCTCCAAAATTAAAAAATAAAAAAATAAAAACCGGAAAAAGTCGCCAAAACAAAAAAAAATTGCCTATATGAAAAAAAATCGCCAAAAAATAAAAAAATCGCCTAAATGAAAAAAAAGCGCTAAAATTAAAAAAACGCCAAAAACCGAAAAAAGTCGCCAAAACACAAAAAAAATGCTTATGTGAACAAAAATCGCCAAATATTAAAAAAAAAATCGCCTAAATGAAAAAAATCGCCAAAATTAAAAAAAATCGCCAAAACGAAAATAAATCGCCAAAATTAAAAAAAAACGCCATAAACCGAAATAAAATCGACAAATCAAAAAAAAAAATTGTCTATATGAAATAAAATCGCCAAAAATTAAAAAAAATCGCTTATATGAAAAAAATCGGCAAAATCCAAAAAATCGCCAGAACGAAAAAAAATCGCCAAAATTAAAATAAACGCTAAAAATCGAAAAAAAATCGCCAAAACGAGAAAAAAGTGTCAAAACAAAAAAAATCCCACAATGACAAAAATACTCAAAAATCGCAAAAAAAAATAAATGCTTATATGAACAAAAATTAAAGAAAATCGCCTAAATGAAAAAAAACGCCAAAATAAAAAAAAATCGCCAAAACGAAAATAAATCGCCAAAATTAAAAAATAAAACACCAAAAGCCGGAAAAAGTCGCCAAAACAAAAAAATTGCCTATATGAAAAGAAATCGCCAAAAACTAAAAAAATCGCTTAAATGAAAAAAAATCGGCAAAATCAAAAAATCTGCCAAAACGAAAAAAAAACCGCCCAAATTAAAAAACGCCTAAAACCGAAGAAAAGCGCCACAACGAGAAAAAACTCTCAAAACTAAAAAATTGTCAAAAAGAAATAAAAACGCCAAAAAACGAAAAAATCACCAAAACAAAAAACAAATTGCCTATATGAAAAAAATCGCCAAAAAATTAAAAAGCACCAAATTAAACATAATGCCGAAAACCTAAAAATTGCACTAGAAAAAAGTATGAATTTTTTCACAAAATGAATATGTACCTACATATCTCTGTGCTTATGTATGTATCTCTATACTACATAAACGCACTTTGGTAAAGGGTATATAAGATTCGGCACAGCCGAATATAGCACTCTTACTTGTTATTTATATTTTTGTTCATTTTAACACGCAAAAGATGTGTAGTGTAATTTTCTTCGATGTGTAATTGGAGACATAGCCATGTGTAAATTCATTGGCAACACTGTAATCATTTTATTCACACACATACACTAACATTTTTGCAGCTTTTAAACAAAGTTTGACAATGTACATATACAGTAACAGGCTGGGCTTGTGCATGTACCTAGTATAATTGTATGACGCTGTAATAGTTTTAAAGAAAAATTTAAATTTTTTGGGTACGATTGTACCAAGTTCTTTATTTCTTTTCAATTAATTCAATACACTCACACTTTTTTAATAACACAATCACATATTTTGTACTTATATCAGCTTGTAAAGAAAGATCCCACGCATGAATAACAATTCCGTGCGAGCTTTTTCAAGCGTTGCCACTTTCTGTGTAATAGTTGTAAAATTGTGTACTTCGTTTACTTGTTCAAATGTATTTTCAGTTTATGCTTTGTTATCTCATTTGCTGTGGGATTTTTGTAAACAAAAGGTAAAAATTAAAATTGTTCACTGAAAATGCTTAAAGTTAAATCAATAAACATTTGCAAACAAATTTTAATCACTTTTTAATACCATTAATCTATTTCACATTCTATTTTTTTAATTCAATTCAACAAGTTCTTTAATTTAATTTTGTAAATGTGTGTGTATGTATGTACACGTGTTCGTTTCACAAAATACAGAATTTCTCTTGTTTGTTTTGATTATTTTGTTAACATCTTAATAACAAATATACTACAGTTGTCCCTTTCTCTCTGCACCACAAATGATTTTAGCTATTTTCATACGTCAGTTTTTACAACTCTGGTCTACTTTGTGGTAATAGTGCAAAATCTGTACTTTTTCAAATTCTTTGCACTATTTTTGCATCATAAACTTTTTGTGTAATTTTGCACTGTTTGACTTTAACGGCATTTATATTTCCGCGCTTAAAAGCGATAACAGCATAAGATGACCTAAAAATCGAGTTTACCTACCTATATGCTAAAAAATTCTGCAAACGAAACTTCATACTTGCGTGAAAGCCCAATGTCTCTAACGAAGTTTATTATAAAGATACATATAAACAAAGCAATATTTTCCTACATAAGTTTTAATAAAAGATCAATAAAATTTGTAATAAGGGGCAAATTATACTAAAAATATATAGAAGATTTGCTAAGAAATATTAGATTCCATTTTAACCTCAGTTGTTTAAGGCAATGTAAATTTCAGGATTTTAAAGGATATTTCCAAGCAGGGAGCCATAATATTTTATCAACCCAACAGTTATTGAGTATTGAGATCATATTTGAGATTGGAAGTTTTTAAAGACCCTTCGAAAATAACGGAATCAATGCTTTCTGAATGGAATGAAAAACCTACAAAATGTTATTTGGATCTCCTTTCATATTCTTTTGGACTTTTAACTAATTTTAATTAAAGACTAATTGCACAAAAGCAGATTTTTTTAAACAAAATGAGTTATTTTTTGTTCACTTTTAAAACGAGAAACTTTTTATACAACAAATCTAAATTTATATTGTTTTAGCTGCACAAAATACTTTTTCATACTATTCCAAGGCGCAACAAAATGTAATGTATCTTAGAAAGTTTAATATTGAAATAATTACACAAACTAAAAAAGATTTAATTTTCATGGTGACCTTTATAAGTTTATTGATGTAGTAGAGCCAAAATTTGCACAATCATTGAACTAGATTATCAAAAATGGCTTTAGGTTAGGTTGAAAAACGGTCAGTAAAAATTTACCTTATCTGTTTCACATTACACCTATGATATTATATCATGTTGTGCGCTCTTCATAAGAAATATTGGAGAGATACCCAATAAAAACCATGAAAACCTGTTAAACTTAATCAGATTAAGTATGTGTGGTATATTTGCCAGATGGAAGTTTGTCATATACATATATTGACAAGTATTGTTCGAATAGCGTTAACATGCACTCTAATATCACAAAGACATTAATGATTCATTAATTAATAGTGCAAAATTTTTAAAATTAACTGCTGGCGATATTATCTTTTTATATTTTAATTTATGACAACATTTCTCTGAATATTACCATTCTCAAACGTTTCTGCTGTGTTTTCAGTACACTGAACTTAATTCAAAATGATACCGTAAATAAGTTATCAGCTAATACAGTAGCATGGATTTTATTTCCAAATAAGGAGCCTATATTGAAATTATAAAAAGAAATTGGAAAAAATAATTTCCTGAAAATATGTACATCCATAAATATGTTTTCAAAATGTTAAGTACTTACATACATTTCTTCTACTTAAATAAATGTAAATTTTAAAAAAAGGTGGATAACTTTATTCTCAAACGCACGGTTTAAATAATATTTTATGAAATTTTGACACAATTTAAAGATGAAGGTGATAATTATTTTTCGTTAAAGTAAATAAGCGATATATATATATATATATATATATATATATATATATATATATATATATATATGTATTTACCTAGCGATTTGTAAATTTTGTGTTATGTATTTAATTTTGTTATGGTATATCTTTTATTACATTTTAACTTAGAATGTAAAGCTTACCAAAAAATTATAAGAAAAACCTATATTCTTAGATTTTTGCACTGTTTCATTCGGTTTTGCACTATTTTAGACTTACACATGTGTAATTTCGTGTTCCACTGGTGGCAACGCTGGTTTTTTTCACTTTTCCCGAATTATGAATTGTTTTTTTCTCTTTTTTACTAAACGCGGGAATAAAAAAAATCGCCGGGAAAAAAGTAGGTATTATGAACGTTGTTTAAATTGTTTTTTTTTCACTAAAAATCAATCCTTTGCAAAACAGAAGGGAGTTAACATAAAAACATTGTTAATACACAATTAAAACACAATTTATATACATATATACATAAACTTGTATTTAATAAGTTCTTGTATGTAAACGAAGAAATGTGAGTCCGATCACAAGGGAGGTAAATTAAATTAATCAGTTAAAAGTATCAAAACTTTCAATATTGTAAATACATAGGAATTTGCTGGTTTTTGTTTGTTTAATGTATTTGAATTATTTTGTTAGTAAATGGGCGCACTGTAGTATATATGTATGTACTGCATTCAAAATTGCAGTAAACAGTAAATTTACTGATTACTGAAAAAATTCAGTAAATTTTTACTGATAATGAAATTTAATTTGCATTACCAGTAAAATCGAAGGGCCGTATTCATAATAAAATTGTAGCAAGTGGCAAAGTTTTTTCATTGAAATTATGAAATTTTTGTATGAAAAAAATGTAGCCACTTGGCAGAATTTTATTATGAATACGGGAATTGCTGATTCAATGCACCTAATCATATAATAAATCATTTAGACACTTTATAAAAATTGCAGAAAAAAATTTTAGTAATCAGTACAAATTTACTGGTTAAAAAATAATTTTTTTTGAAATTTTAATAGTACTGCAATGTGTCCATTTGTGATAAATGCCTTAAGTACAAATAGTTAACATAAAATTAATTAATTATAAATTTTTTACTCTACTGTATTTAAAAATCTATGGAAAACTGCATCTATAGTAAATTATTAGTTGTGGGGGTTTGTGGAGAATTGCTCATATGCAAGTGGGAAACATAAAATAAAAATTTTGATAGAACTTTCGGCTGTGGGTTTGCAAAACATACTAGTTGCTTTTGAATTCAGACTAGTTGCACATCTGTTTTATTTCATACAACGAACTATCGACTTTTACATTGGGTTGTCATAGGAGCACAACTAGTTGTTTTGTGTAGAGTTGCATACTAGTTGAAGGACTATTTGCTCTTATACTAGTTTATAAAAATTATTTTTTTCCATGTTGTTTACATGACAAATACAGGAGACAGAGAGAGAGACAGCGCGTCGCTTGTAGAGAAGTGCAGTCGATATTTCATCAAGCTTCTTAGTTCTGTCTTCTTATAACTAGTATAGGACTGTTCCAAAACGGAACTACTCCAAAAATTAGCAACACGGTTCTTGTTCGTATGATTACACTCATACATAGCTCACACCGATTTGATAACGCGGAGTGCATCTTAGGCGTATGCCAGACACATCAATATTTAGCTTCAATTTATGTGGTTGCGAGCGTTTGTTTACCAAAAATAGTCTCATATATACTATTGGTGTGAATATTTTTTTATAAAAAACGCACTCAACCACATATATTGAGCTGAATATTGATGTGTCTGGCCCCCGCTTTGCTCAAAATTTGTGTTTGTATTGTGAACAGGGCTGCCGTTTTTGGTTATTTCTAACCAAAAGTGGTTATTTTTTTCTTCAATGTGGAGATGTGAATATTTTTCTCATTTTGGTTATTTTTTTTTTGCCAAAATAATGGTACACATGTACTTATTTAAATGATTTTTACATATGGTTGTCATTGCAAGAAGTTCTCTTTTTCGATGCCTGGTCACTGAATTGGAAGCGATATTAAGAAAAATTCCCTTTTTTGTGTTCTATGATAATATTTTCATCTAGGAAAAATGGTAAATAGTTACCTATTTTAACAATCCGTTTCTTATTATACGAATTTAAGCCCAAAACAGTGTTTTCATGTAAATTTAAGCAAATAACTTTTAAATTTTAGACTAAAATTAGTTCATAAGTTTCTTTAAAAAAAAAATAATTTTTTTTTATTCTGGTGAGTATTTTCTAACACTTTTGAGGAGTTACAAGGTTTTGTATGACTAAAATAAGCTTCTACGTGGTTTTTTGCTCACTCTGGGCAAATTAAAAATGTCGATTTTTTGGGAGCAATGAAAATGTAGTTACACTAGAATGACTTCCATTTTTTTCACTGGGGTATGTAGCAAACTATAATGTACTTATGGAACTTTTCGTAAAGTTTCGTCAAATGTCATTTGCTTAAGCTAAGTAGCAAACTGATGCACATTCCGTACGGAAAACACTGTTTGTGCATTTTTTAAACTCAAGCAAGCAGCATCGGAAAATATTCATTGATTTTAAATATTTTTTTATTGTTTCTTATTTTAAACTCAGAAAAGAAAGCAAAACTTTTATTGTCATTATTTGTTTTACAATATACATATACACACATACATTTGAAATTATTTATGTATGTTCATCGTTGTACCTTTTAGTAGGCAAAGCAAATAAAACAAATAATAAAGTGGTGGATATAATTATACGTGCATTTTTAATAATTTGATTGAATTGCATTCATTTAGCAGAAATAAAAAGAAACAAAATTACTAAAAAATTTTGAACAATACCTATGTATATGAGCAACTGTGGGTAAAGAATACTTAAGTGCATGTAAGTACATTGTGGCCACCTAAAAGTCGCATCTGCATTTGCATAAGTATTTGACAGACTTATCGTTCAATTCTGGCATTATCTTAAGCCAACTTATTCATATTATAGTTGGGCCTTTAGTCGTCAACGAGACAGCGACGATAACACATGCGTAGCGGGTGTATTCAATTCTTTATAGATACAGAGAAAGAAAAAAAGTGGTATTCGAAAAATATGATTAGTAATGCTTTACGTGACATTCAATATGTTTCATGTTACAATAATTTTAAGGAAATTTTTTACAGTTTCTTATGAAAAGTTCACAGCCCAGTAACTCGTAAAATATGGGTCGCTCCAACTTTTTTATTTAATTTTAATTCCTTATTTTTTTATTTTCTATCACATAGGCTCCTTTTAATTTGTTTTGAGCAGCTTTACTAAACTGCATTTCTTCCAAATATATATATTTTTCTATGTACTTCAGAGACGAATGAGACAACTTTTCTCACACATACAACTATATTTTTATTTTTGGCATCACTGTTCTAGAGCCAAAAAAGTTGGCATCACTGCTAACGAGCTTAGTAATGCGGTGATGCCACGTATTACTCTTTTTTGTTCCCAAGGAAAATATGATAGGAGGAATGTTTTCTCGAGAAAATTATTTTCTGTGAGAAATAAAGTCTGAGGGAGAATATTCATGAATGAGCTGAACATTTCTGTACGTAAAATGACAAATACCAAAACATTGGTACCGATAATGAATTTTGCATACATTTATTGGTACTTCGTTTAATATATGTAAATAAGTAAGTAATAGGTACGGTGACCATTCGTTCTGCATTATACAGAACAGTACTGTATTTGAAAGTCCGGTTCTGTTAGGAAAAAACTTGGCAATGTTCTGTATTTCATTTACTGTTCAGTATTTGTTCTGTATTTTTATGCCTCGAACTGTATTTAAAAAATTTACGTAGTTCCTGCAACCGTACTAATAGGTATTGATTGCAGATTTCCTGCGTACTTAATAATGGAAATATTTTTAGACATGATTTTCATGCATTAAAAAAAGAGTTGTCGAGAAAAATATCGGGGATATGGCAATATATACTAGAGTGTATAATTTTTAGCTGATTTTTCATAATATTTAGCATATTTACTACTACATACTAGGTGGTCGCAAGGGATCAGGTGACTATTTTCGCCGCTTGTAATTTGCAAAAACCTGGGATGTCAAGACACATTTTTCAGTAAATTTTTCCGAAATTTCAAGCGACTTCTCAAAGCGACTTGAGCTGAGTATACCTTACATGAAATTGCCTTGAGTATTCTCATAAAAAAATTGTGACGTAATAGAAAGAAGCAATGATGTATGTAGTTTGTTTTAATATACTTACATACATATGTATGTATGTATATGAAAAAATGTAATGAAATTTTTAAGGGGAATGAATAGAATGTACATATGTAGAATAAAAATTAACAAAAAAGAAATTAGTACAAAAAAATATATCTATCTATATCTAATCATCTATATATTCACGATTATCTTCACTGGGAGATACAGTAATTTTGACTTAGCTGCACAATCAACTTTGTACGACTTTTTGTGCAGATAAGTCAAAAATTCTGTTACCTTAAATGCACTTACCTGCCTAAAGGTTCAATCAGCCGCGCCATAACCATAAAAACCAGCTGTTCGAAACAAACTTATGGGCATCACTGTATTTGATTACTTGTGTGACAAAAAAAATACCTGCGATGTGTTTTTCTGGTAGGTACTGTCGAATATAACAACAATCTGCATTTGAAATTTTCCAAACACCTCCATATCTTAAGTTACGGGTAAAAAACCGGTTTTTCGTACCCGCAGGCACTTATCAACCTCTAATTAAAGGCCCAACTATAATAGGAATAAGCGAACTTAAGCAACTGTGCGGTTACATATAAAACGTATGTGGCAAACTATAATGTACTTATGGAACTTTTCGTCAAGTTTCGTCAAATGTCATTTGCTTAAGTTAAGTGCCAAACTGAACGCACATTCCGTACGGAAAACACTGTTTTTGCATTTTTTTTTAAACTCAAGCAAACAGCAGCAGAAAATATTCATTGATTTTAAATATTTTTTTATTGTTTCTTATTTTAAACTCAGAAAAAAAAGCAAACATTTTATTTTCATTCTTTGTTTTACAATACACATATACACACATACACATGAGATTATTTATGTATGTTCATTGTTGTACTTTTTGGTAGGCAAAACAAATAAAACAAATAATAAAGTGGTGGACATAATTAATTAATATAATAATAATAATATAATTAATTAATTTTTAATAGATTAGGACATTCCAACAATTTAATTTCATTGAATTGCATTCATTTAGTAGTTATAAGAAGAAACAAAATTACTAAAAAAATTTGAACAATACCTATATGTGCAAGTGTGGCTAAAGAATACTTAAGTGCATGTAAGTGCATTGTGGCCAATTAAAAGTCACATCTGAATTGCTTAAGCATTTGACAGACTTATCGTTCAATTCTGGCATTAGCTTAAGCTAGCATATTCATATTATAGTTGGGCCTTAAGTTAAACATTAACCAATTTTGTATTTATAAACGGATTTAGAAAGAAGATACTAACATCTTTCGAATCATATGTATATTGTTTCAGTAAATTTCAGATATGTATATGTCTGTATTTTTTCCAGAAACCGAAAATAATTGTTATTTTTTTTATTGAAAATGAAAAGGTTACTGTAAAATGTGTTTTATTTGGTTTGGGTTATTTTTAACCATTGTCGTAAGAGATATTTCATTTTGGTTGCTTTAACCAATTTGAGTGAAAAACATTTTTTTTATTTTATTTTTATTAAAGCAACCAAAAAAATTTTTTGGTTACCAATAATTATTATCTAAAGCAGTGTTGTCAACTTTTAAATTTCAAAGAGCACTGAAACTATGAAAAAAAAACGCGTAATTTGAGTAAAAAAGCACTAAATTTAATTATCTAATTATATTAAAAAATTAGTTATACATAAATATGTATATAAGATATATAGGGATCGGTTGACCTTGCATTTTATACCTAAAACTTCAAATTTGAGGCATCCGATACACGTTTTAATTCTAATTAATTATTAGTAAAATAAAATGATAACTATTGTTTAAGTAATACTTTTTGATTACATTTATTATATTCTTTAAGTTTATCATGAAAGATATTAACTTATTGCAGAAATTGGTTCGGGAAAACCAAAACATAATAGAAAATAAAAAAAAACGAATGTATTACAGCTAAACACAAAGAAGATGCTTTCCAACGTACATATGTATGAAATGTATCCAAAATTGTTCACCACAGGATATTATGTTGTTCACAAAACATCAATACTGATAAAGTTTACACGAAGCAGCTGTTGTATAAATCTATTTCTTAACCAATGACGTTTGGCGGTTTAACTAATGTTAAACCAAAAGCTGTGAATCAAATATTATTGGTTAAACTATTGCTATTAGCTAACTTAATGACTGAGAATTTGGGCCTAAGAGAATAAAACGATTTAAATTTATGAACAAAATTCTTCAATTTAGATTGTAGAGATCTTAATATTTCAATCTTGAAATTTGGTCAGTAAGTTCTCAAATTTAGCATAAATTCTTAATTTATAGAATGTATTCTTAAAATCAAAAAGTGGTCTTAAACTTTAATAGCGCAGTCTTAAAATCAAGAACGTAATATTAATTTTAAGATTATATCGTTAAATTGTTAAGAATATGATCTTAATTTAAGATTTTTATTAAGAAAAAAATCTTGAATTTGATCCTAAAAAAATCAACATTTTATTCTTGAATCAATAATTTTCGCATTTAACAGACTATAAATATTAAAATAATTTGAGTTTTGAGCGTAAAATCTTGATTTTAGCACGTTTTTCCCCTTAGTGTATAAAAAAGTATATTCACAATTCAATTTTCTCCTTTCAGACCTTTTTTATTATGAAGCGAAGTTATAACAAAGTGTAAGGATATACTGTTACGTTTGTTAGACTTAAATAAAGTCGTAGAGGTAAAAAATCTACTTCTGCGCACTTAAACATTGAAGTGACAAAAGATTGATGGAAATGCAGTTTTTGATAATGTTGAGTTACGACGAGTTTATATCCATTAACTTTACATAAACTTATTAGATTTTACTTCTGCCCAAAACTCGACATTGGACTTAAAGTTTCTCCATCCATTGTTATATTAACTAGACAAAAACTATATTTTGGTACCTACTTGCTTATTGTCTTCTTTACAATAATTATGCTTAAAATGTTAAAGCAAGCATTTTACAACCTTATTCGAATTTTTTGAAATGTTCTGCTTTTTGAACGATAGCCTTCCTGGAAAAAAAATTGATATGGAAATTTATTTTTGAATTTTGCGTCTAGTGCCACCGCCACGAAACAAAAAGCACTAAAAATTAATTTAAAAAGCACTGAGCACTAACTTCAAAATTTCTCGCGTCGAAAATTTCAAAAAGCACTAGAAACGGTGCGAAAAGCACCGAGTTGACAACGCTGATCTAAAGAATTTAAATTTTTTGGTTATTGCTGCCTGAAATACGTAAAAGATAGATGTAAAAGATGCATTTTTAAGGGGTATGCAGGACAAGAAAATTAAATATCTTTGGCAAAGTTGACAAAACGAGCAGTTTTATAAGAAACATTTATCAATTTCATAAATATAATAATTATTTTGCATCTTACTTTTTTCGACAAAATGTTTAAATAGTTGGTGTTTTTCTTTAGAAAATTTCTACTAAAAACATTATATATTGTAAAAAATATACTAAGTAGCAAGAGATTAAAATAATGGAAAATATCTCCCAAAACTTATTATAAAGATCGTAAAAACTCAATAACTCGTGGCTAACATACATATATGTTAATCGCGACAGCTTGCATAACGTGAATATCTGTAAAAAATTTCCAAATCCGTAAAAACTGTAAAGGAGCAAACTCAGTAGATTTTTAGAATCGAAAATAATCTCATGTGCAAAAAATTGCGAAAACTCGCGAATAATTTTTTAATTGAAAAAAAAAACGTTAAAATTTATTTTTAAACGCTAAAATTAAAAGAAATGCAAAAAACTTGTAAAAATTCGCAAAAGCTTGGTTAAAACTATGAAAAAAGAATTGGGAACAATTATTTTTTTTGTGATATTAAAGAAAATTCGCTATAAATTGCAAAATTGCAGACAACCCCTAAAATTACTAGGAAATACTTAAAGATAAAAAAAATTCCAAAAAATCGGAAAAAACTGCCAAAATTATAAAAATTCTTACCAAATTGCTAACATCAAATAGATAGATGAATTAAAAATCGGTAAAATTGTAAAAAAGCAAGATTTGGCTTAAAATAACTTTTATCGCAAAAATAGCGAAAAGTGGCGACAAATTGAAAAATCGCAAACAAGACCTTAGATTGTTTAGTTGGATGAATGATGCCAAAAACTCGGAGAAGTTCGCGAAAATTACGAAAATTTGCAATAACTTGCTAACATCAAAATTATAGCAAAGTGTGATATTAATTAAAAGTCGGCAGAACTATAAAAACTGTAAAAAATTTGTTTTACCTGACAATAACTTAAATGGGTTGAGTCACACCTAATTTGTTAAGATTATGCACAAGAAGAATAAGTTTAATTAAAAATTACCTGATTCGCAAAAATTACAAAAATTCGCAAATAATTTTCGGATACAGATAGAACCTTTGAATAATTTTCTCATAATTTTTCATTTTTATACCAACTATTATTTTGCATATTTACATCTAAAATATCGTATTTTAAGTAACCAAAAAATTAAAATTCTTTATATAATAGTTATTGGTAACCAAAAAATATTTTTGGTTGCTATAATAGTTACCTATAACAAAAAAAAATATTTCTCACTTTAATTGGTTAGAATAACCAAAATAAAATATATCTTACGATAATCGTTGATTATAACCATTATTTGAAATAATCAATTTTAATGGTTAAATATAACATTTTTTTCATTTCTCTTATAACTGTTATGTCCCTGATTTTTTCACCAAATATAATTTTTTTGTTTTTTTTTGACACTTTTCTACTTTGGACTCGTTTTTAGGCAGTATTTTTGTACTGGAACCATAGTGTTTATAACTTTATTTATAAAACATAATTGATTAAAAGTAATTCGCAGGTTTGCTTTAAAAAATTCCCTCGAAATTGACCGAGTTGACTTATTCTATATAAAACCGAGTGATTGCGCCCGACTTCCAAATCGAACCAAACTCAATATGGTAGTTAAGTTTTATACAACTAAAATATTTATCAAATTTTTTTAAAAATATTGCCAGTGGTTTTCAAATTATGATGCATACAATGTAGGAAAATATACAAAATTTTCTTAAAGCTGCCTTCATATAAATTGTTATAACTTTTTTAATATCTAGTGTGGCCGAATGATTAATGCCTTATTTCAAAGGTATTATAATAGTGCTTCAACGAATATAAAAATCAAAAAGGTCATCACAATTATAGATGTCGTTTATTTGCAATCCACGATTCATGATGCTGTAACTAAAAAAATTGTACTTTTAAAAATAAAAAAATATATATATTTTTGTTTGCCCACTTCCCTATGTCATCTCCAAATCTCTATATGATACTTTTACATGTTTCTGAGATATAAATAAAACTTTCACCAAAGTAGGAAAAATAATTAAATTTTGTGTATATTGAACATACTTAATACATACATACATATTTAATTTTTTTTTTAAATTTTTTGATAACACAATATTGTAAAGTCTTAGTAATATATATTCTCAACTTCAAATTTTTCATCTTCCGAGAAAAGTTTTAACGTTATTTGACGTTTCCCTTCGGGAAAAAGGCAATGATATTTTTGGTTCAACGTATTGTTTTTATACCCTTTACCAAAAAATGGTAAAAGGGTATATATAGGTTTGTCATTCCGTTTGTAATTTCTACAATATTAATAAGACACACATAAAGTATATATATTCTGGATCCTTATGCATAGGGAAGACGAACAAGCGATGTCCGTCTGTCCGTCTGTCTGTACGTGAAATCGCTCCCAGCTCGCAGAAGAGCTAGAGACTTCGTTCTTGGACTGGTGTGTCAGAAATTTTCCGAAAAATTTTGCTATTGAAATTCAGCAAAATCGAGCAGACGGTTTCAGAGCTGGAAAACTCAAACTCAATTTACCCATAGAAAATAACTACCGAAAACAAGTTTTTATTACTTTTTTATTAAATTAACTTATTTTATACTTTGGTATGAATAAAATTGGTATTTATAATTAAAAAAAAATTTTAAAAAAACATATTAAAAAACGTTTCCAGGGTTGGAAAACTTTAACTTTTTTCCTAATAATTAAACATATTTGATGTTTTAGGAAGAAAGCTACTTTCTCAGGAACGGTAAAAGCTACGGGTGTGAAATTTGGACAGTGTATGTAGAATTTTGGTCGCTACAAGAACAAGTATATGAAAGTTAAAAATTAAAGGGTGTTCCAAAATGAGTGACGAAAACTTTTAAAATCTCATGTAATATACATACAATTGTATTATGTATGTACATATGCATATTGACACTTGAAATTTGTAAAATTAATGTATTTTTATATATGCTACAACAATTAACACTAAAATTAAAAAATTTAAGTTAAAGGGTGGTCCATCAGTTAATGCAATTTTGACTATGTAATTTTAACAAAGTGCTATATCTTGGAAACCGTAAGAGCTAAACTATTGAAATTTTCAAAACCGGTAAAACTAAAAAATCCAAAAATTATAAAATCGCCAAAAATTTAAAAAAAATCGCCAAAACGAAAAAAATCGCCAAAATAAAAAAAAGCTAATATTAAAAAAAAACGCCAAAACCCGCAAATTTTGCCAAAACAAACAAAAAATGGTTATATGAACAAAAATCGCCAAAAATTAAAAAAAAATCACCTAAATGAAAAAAATCGCCAAAATAAAAAAAATCGCCAAAACGAAAATAAATCGCCAAAATTAATAAAAACGCCAAACACTAAAAAAATTGCCAGAACAAAAAAAATTGCCTATATGAAAAAAAAATCGCCAAAATTAAAAAAATCGCTTATATGAAAAAAAATCGTCCAAATCAAAAAAATTGCCATAACGAAAAAAAATCGCCAAAATTAAAAAAAACGTCAAAAACCGAAAAAATCGCCAAAACGAGAATAAATTGCCTATATGAAAAAAAATCGAAAAAAATGAAAAAAAAATCGCCTACATAAAAAAAATCGCCAAAAACCGCAAAAAATCGCCTAAACGAGAAAAAGTGTCAAAATGAAAAAAAATTCACACCATGACAAAAATCCGCAAAAATCGCCAAAACAAAAAAAATGCTTATATAAACAAAAATCGCCAAAAATGAAAAAAAATCGCCTAAATGAAAAAAATCGCCTAAATGAAAAAAAATCGCCAAAATCAAAAAAATCGCCAAAACGAAAATAAATCGCCAAAATTAAAAAACCCCAAAAAGCCGAAAAAAACACCAAAACAAAAAAATGCCTATATCAAAAAAAATCGCCAAAAATTAAAAAAATCGCTTGTATGAAAAAAAATCGCCAAAATCAAAAAAATCGCCAAAACGAAAATAAATCGCCAAAATTAAAAAAAAACGCCATGAACCGAAAAAAATCGCCAAAACAAAAAAAAAATTGCCTATATGAAAAAAATCACCAAAATTAAAAAAAAAACGCTAAACACTGAAATAAATAGCCAAAACAAAAAAAAATTGCCTGTATCGCCAAAATTAAAAAAACGCCAAAAACCGAAAAAATCGCCAAAACAAAACAAAAATTGCCTATATGAAAAAAAATCGCCAAAAAATAAAAAAATCGCCTAAATGAAAAAAATTTTCAAAATCAAACAAATTGTCAAAAGAGGAAAAAAGTCGCCAAAATTAAAAAAAAGCCAGAAACCGAAAAAAATCGCAAAACGAGAAAAAAAGTGTCAAAACTAAAAAAATTGCCACAAAAAAATAAAATATATAAAAAATAAGAAAATCGCCTAAATGAAAAAAAATCGTCAAAAAAAAAAATCAAAAAAATCGCCAGAACGGAAAAATCGCCAAGATTAAAAAAAAACCCAAAATTAAAAAAACGACATAAACCAAAAAAATTGCCAAAATAAAAAAAAATTGCCTAATGAAAAAAACCGCAAAAAAAGCACCAAATTAAACATAATGCCTAAAACCTGAAAATTGCACAAAAAGTATGAATTTTTTCACAAAATTAATATGTACCAACATATCTCTGTGCTTATGTATGTATCTCTATACTACATAAACGCACTTTGGTAAAGGGTATATAAGATTCGGCACAGCCGAATATAGCACTCTTACTTGTTATTTCATTAAAGCGATTATAGAGAAAGTGGTTCTCTAGAATAAAAGTTTAGCGGTGTAATGGTGTACAAAGTAATTACATTTTCTGCAGTCCACAGCAGTATTGATGTAAACTTGGAATCAAATGCAGGTAAAACTAAGTTTATTATTCCCGGCCTGACTAGCTTGAATTTTGTACAAGCGACTAAACAAAGGGAGCCAAAGATGATGTTGCATGAATATGTATTAGAAGTTGCTCATTGCTGGACAAAATATGGTAATGCTATGAGTAGGAAAAGGTCAGCCAAGTAATCTTGAGGTTGAAATGGTAGGAAAGCATCAGGGTCCCATTTCCTCTTCTCTACTTCCACGTGATATTCGTTTGAATAATTTCGACCGCTTACCAGGATTTCTAAAAGAAATAAAACTGCGATGCAAGAGTTCGACATGTACATCCAGAACAAAATTTCAATGCCCAAAACGTGGTGTTTATCACAAATAAAAATACATAGCTTTGCTAAGTTTTAAGTTTAAGACTACATGTCATACATACAGTTATAACAGGCACATGCACAAGCCCAGCCTGTAACTGTATACATTGCAAATAATTGTCAAACTTTGTTTACAAAGACTGTGTCTCCAATTAAACATTGAAGAAAATTACGTTACACATCTTTTGTGTCGGTTAAAATTAAAACAAAAATAAATATAAAATTAATTCCAAAGTAGAATTACACACAGATTATACAAGAATTTAATTACATGACCTACACATTCGAGTAGAAATTACACACTCTCAACTACACACAGATTGGCAACACTGAATAACTAAAATCATGCAGAAATGCCGCGTCTGCAATTGTACTTTAGTTACCCTGTCATTGTTATTTTTATAAACAAAAGACATTGGTTTCTGACAATTATTCATTTGTTTATACCAACAAAATACACATGTTTTTGGTGTTGTAATTTTGTTGTTTTGTTCTTGCGGTTTTTTGTGGAATTTATTTAACAACCCCGTTGCATACTTCCTATGTGAAGGCATAGGTCGTGTACAGTCAGTCACAAAACCTTTTAAAATACTGTTAATACCATCTTGGGCATATGGTCTACGTTACTCCGCCCATATTTGTGCAACACCATATTATCCAAATATACTTTGCATTAATATGTTTAATAAATAACTAAATAATAGTCTTTAAAACACTTGATGCTAAACTATTTTGAAATATTTTCCCTTCATGTTTTGCTTCTTTTCTTTTAGGGCCATTATTATGACTTAACGATAAAGTTTCGGATAGTTATTCCTAACTTTAGCAAAACTGAACTATAAAGTGACCTTTAAATTTTTCCATTATCACAACTGTCCGATAAAATAAATAATAAAATGTTTGGTTGGTGACAACATTTCTGTGGATATTGTGGATACTGTTTGTTAAAAATGATTAGTGGCAACTCGCTTTTGTTTATTTGTCAAATTAAAAACATAATGAAAATATTTTTGTCAATTCTTTTGTTTTTTTATTATTCTTGTGTATCGAATTTTTTAGAAGGGAGTATGGAGGCCTTTTAGAAGGCCTTACTTATAATAGGTAGGGAAAAAATGAGTAAATCTTAAAGAAGGCCTCCAATATAGATAGCACTTTTTGAATATAAACCCTCGATATATTTATATATACATATATGTATATTTTTTCAGCTTTAAATATATTTATTGATCTTCAATTATAAATTGAACAAATCATTTTTTTATAAAAATATTTAACAAATCCTATTTTTTTATGTAATAACGCATTGCTGATGATACAAATGGTAAAGTTTAATTAATTACACGAGGCTGTAAAAAATCTTTTAAATTGTGTACTTTTTTATATGTATGTTGTCTTGGTAGACTTGGGCTTCTTTTAGACACGGTCTAGGTCACGTCCGTTCATCGCTTGACCCCTCAAACATTTTAGGAATCCTAAAAAAAAAGTCCGAACTTTAATCTGAGAAGGGTGGCATAAAATATTTTTTCTTTGAGTCTCTCTAATGTGCATACTTACATATATACTGTATATTTCAATAATCGTTATCTTAATCAACTACATATATCTGTTTAGTTTCAACATGCAAACTACAGTGGAATACACTACGATCTACTTATTTCTCTCAGAAGAAAAATATGGAGAAACGCATCGCAAAAGCAAAGAGAAACGGAACTTATCATCCAAACATTAAATATTCTACCTGGCATCTCTTCGATTCCCTCAAATTTGCATGGGACGATTCTGATGACAAAATTGAAGACAGTGAACATTGCAGTCAATCGATAACAAATATTGAAACGTACGATTCTGAGGATAAAAGTTCCACGACTTTAAATACGCAAAATAATCAATCTGTTAAGGAAGAGCCAGAACTTCAAATTGATGCTGATACATATCCTGAAGGAAGTGAAGACAGCAATGAATCACTTTGTTTGTCCTCTCCACTTCTTGTAGAAAAAAATTCAACTGAATTATATCAGGATAATAACTTAAAGCTTTTACAAGAGAATGTCTCAAAATCCGCAATCGATATAAACGAACTAGATTATAGTTTTTTGATTAGCTTTCTATATCATATGAAATTGATGTCTGAATTTCAGAAATTACAGTTTCGTGCCAGGATGAGTAACTTAATGTTGGAAATTTCTTCGGATTCTACTCAGGAAAATACTTTAGAAAATAAAAAGCTGCTGGTGGATGTTGGTGACTCAGATGGTAATTTTCTGATAAGTTTTTGGCCATTTCTGAACTCATTATCTTGGTCAGAAAATTTACAATTTCGTGCCAAAATAGCTGACGAAATATCTAATATTTTATCAGAGGAGGTTAAGAAAGACAATAACAATAAAAATAGTAACTAATATTTGCAATTTGTATGCATACATACATAAATATGTACATAAAATGTGTCCATTATTTTTTCGGGAAATAAAATGTTTGTGTAAAAAATAAAACAACTAATATTTTTCAAGTTAAATACATATATACGGTCTTATTCATAAAAATTCTTTATTTCAGCTTTAATCTGTACATTATTACTTATGAAACAGATTTTGCTTTATTAAGCTCTAATAAAAATTTGTATTTATAACTGATTAATATCAGCGATAATATTTAAGAAGTCAGCAAAATTCTAAACAGTTTTGTTTTACCTAAAAATAGCACAACAAGGAATTGCGAAATAATTCTTCGGGATGCGATGAATTAAAAAAAATTCTAAAACTGGTAAAGGATATATATGTATAGGTTTATCATTCCGTGTGTAATGTTCATAATATTAATATGCAACCCATAAAGTATGTATATTCTGGTTCCTTATGCATAGGGAAGACGAATAAGCGATGTATGTCTGTCCGTCTCTCTGTACTTGAAATCGGTTTTCCGAAGCACCCAGAAAAGCTAGAGGAATGAATTAGTAACCCAAAAATTTAAAGACTTTAAAGACTTGCATGTTTTCACTAAATGCGCCGTTTCTTGATTACCTCAAGAAAAATAATTTTATTTATTACTTCAATTTATTGTTTTTATTTACGTGAAACATTTGTAAATTTTAATTGAACTTTAGTGATTTTTAATCAGAAATAATTTTTAGTCAGGCTTAAGTTCAGTAATTTCAATTCTTATTGAATGAAATATTTTTATTAATTAATGTGAGTTTCTAAAGAAGAGAGAAGAAAAATTAAACTCAGACTTTAAGCTGGGGGAAATACCGCTACTTTTCTGTGCAGCCACGCACTTCATCAGCACCCTAGTCTATCTACATTTGCCACATTACGTACTAGTTCATCCGATAAATACATTTTATTGCTTTTGTTTCGACAGTAATAGGGTGGAACCGCTGGTAGTTTTTCAATAAAGTCACACATTAATCGGTTTTGTTCTTCACTACATTCATTATGTACCTTCCTTTTTTCTTTAAGTGTATATTGATTCTTCTTTAATTTAGCAAATATACTTACATCGGAAAGGCATTTGAGAAATTCCAAGCGTTACCAATAATTTTCTTATGCTACACGAAACCCGCTTACTTCTAATTCCTCTCTTCGTTACACATGCATTAAGCCAATCGTTTTGGCTAATCCCCAGTAAAATTCACTAATTTCAACTCTATCGGTTTCACTAAATTTAACTGCACAATTATGGCATTTTGTTACAACGCAAGGATTTGGTTTTACCACTTTTGCCAAGATACAGGCTGCTTTACTTTTCCGACATAGTTTTCTTCCTTTTACACCAACAAAAAATCCTTCAATTAAATGATCTCCAGTGTAGGAATCATCAGTGTCACTATAGTTCATTAACTTTTGAATTGTTTCAAAAGCCTGGGGCAACCTTTTATTCTGAAGTTCACAATTAAAAGATACATTAAGTACACAATTAAATAAGTATTTTATTCAAGTATCACATTAGATAATTTGGAGTCCATACTTGAAGAAATATATTTTGTAATGTATCGATATTTCACCTTAAGTATCCGTTAACAGAAACATTATTTATTTCTCTGTTTTTATTTATTTTGAAACATTTCGTATATGAAATCTTCTCCGAGAAAAGGGACCCAGTTTGTTCAAAAACGGGAACTTGGGAAAATTTATAAAAATGAGAAAAACATTAAAATTTTATATTTTAAATGCGTTTTTCTCAAAACTTCATTTTCACGCACTAGGCCCGTTTTCTCGGAGAAGGTCACATATAAGGAAAACGGTTATAAAAAACTAGTGTTCATTAAATTTTTAAAACAAATATTTTCGCTTGATAACCCCCGTTGCCACTTGCAAGTAGTTACTTGAAATTAATGTACATATATGTTTTACTACCAAAAATTAGGAGCTTTGTCAAAAAATCACCAAAATTGTTTGAGTGCTAACAAACACACAGTGCAAGTTCCTTTTTATTTAATTTTTTATTCACTGATAAAATCGTTAAAACTTCTGCTTAAGGTGAATATATTCATTTTTTCTGTAAAATATAAAATATTCCAATAAATGTGTGTCGCTTACGATAATTTTTATTTTTTAAATATAAACATCTACTTACGATAAAATCTCAGCCGCCGTATTTTTTAAACTATAAGCAATTTTAATATTTTGATAATTTCGAATTTTGAGCTATGTCATGAAATCTTAATTTTTCAAATAATAAAAAATTTACCGGATTTTGTTGACGATAATGTTGATTTGAAAATCTCGATATGAGTTAGCATAAAATATAAAAAAAATTATTTACCCAATTCACAACCTACTGTAGTTGTATTAGCAACAACTATGCTAGTTGTGAACAGCCTGTTGTAAGTGTTGTTAGACTTTTAAAAATGTCGAACATTTAAAAAGATCAAGAGAAAGAATAAAAATAACGAAAATAGTTTAAAATTAATAAAAGTAAAAAAAAAACCAAAAAAAATCGGCATTATGCGAAAAATATACTGCAGAAATGTTAATGGTGGATTCGGGTTATTAAAAAGTAAGGAAAATTACAATTTCATAAGAAACTAAAATATTTCAAGCGATTATGAAGAAGACAATCACTCTTATTCCAGCTTGCTTCCGATTTTGCAACTTCTCGCGAATAAAGCGACTTTTTGCATGCTTTCAGTTTCCTAACAGTTTTGCCGATTTTTAAAAAATATTAGGCTTTGTTATCATCCCGCTGTTAGTAGCATTTTGCGACTTTTCTCGATTTTTATTGAATTTTTCTTCATTCCTTACAGTTTTGCTGATTTTTAAAAAATTTTAGACTGTTAGGCCGGGTTTACATCTGTGTGCCAAATGCCACACAAGCGTAAAATAAGCGTAACTAATGAAAAACTGTTTGATTCAGGAATGTATTTAATAAGTTAAACAATTGAATACATAATTAATAGACAATTTTATAGAATCAAAAATGATTGCAAACTATTTAAATCAATAAATACATGTCTGAATAAAACAGTTTTTCAGTAGTAATTAGTTGGTTAAGTTTTTTTTGGGCAAATGACACAAAGTAAATGCCAATGGGTGCCCCTGTGGTTGAGTGGTAGTTATGCTAGCCTCTCAGTCCAGAGGTCGTGGGTTTGATTCCCACCATAGACCCTGGGTGTTTTCCGCAGACAAGCTAATCGCTTTGCGGGTTGTGTTTGTTCTTAAAAAAAAATATATAAATATAGATTAAGCTCAGCCTTAGTAACTTTTTGCGAATTTTCGTCATTTTCGCGGTTTTTATTGATGTTTTTGCATTCCTTACATTTTTGGCGATTTTTAATCTATATTATGGCTTGTTTAAAATTTTGCAACTTCTCGCGATTTTTTGCAAAGATCGCGATAAAAGCGACTTTTACATGGTGTTCAGCGTCCTAACAATTTTGAAGGTTTTAAAACATTATTAGACTTTGCCATCATCCTGCTGTTAGTAGCTTTTTGCCAATTTTCGGCATTTCGCGAATTTTTTTATTTATTTATTTGCATATATAACTGCACTAATTTTTTTAATTTAATAAAGAAAAATTAAGCCAAATGTATTTAAATAACATTAGCAATTTTTTAAGCTTATGCATTCCTGATGGCATTTTACGACATTCATCAAGCATAGGGAAACATGTTGTAGGTGTCGTAGAAAACTTTTCTATGGAAATTACCTACAATATTTTACAACTATTGTACAGCTTGGCGACCTACGACACTTACAATAGGTTGTGAATTGAGCAACATATGTTATATTTCGTATTCTGATATACATATACATATGTGAGTCATGTGAGCATTTGCTTGAATATAAAAAAATTTACAATAATTTTTTTTTATTATTTATTTATGTATGTATATCGCTTTTAGTAAAAAAAATTATATTTTTGCAATTATACATGTAATATAATGAATAAGAAATTGGCGAAATGACGAAAATTTGCAAAAAAACTGCAACAGCAGGATGACAAAGTCTAAAAATGTTTGAAACTCTTCAAAAAACTGGAAAACAAACACACAAAAGACCGCTTTTATTGCGAACTTTGTAAAAATTCGCGAAAATTGGAAAAAATTTAAACAAGCCATAATATGGATTAAAAATCGTTAAAACTGTAAGAAATGTAAAAAATTCAGTAAAAATGGCGAACATTACGTGAATTTACAAAAATTTATTAACTGCGGGAAGGATGATAACAAAGTTTAATACTCTTTTTAAAATCGGCAAAACTGAAGACATGTAAAAAGTCACTCTTATCGCGAACTTTGCAAAAAAATCGCGACAAGTTGCATAATTTTGAAAAAGCCATAATATTGATTAAAAAACTGTAAGGAATTCAAAAAGTTCAATAAAAATCGCAAAATTACGAAAATTCGCAAAAACTTACTATCATGATGACCAATTCTTTAATTTTTTTTAAAATCACCAAAGCTTTTAAGAGGCTGAAAGCATGCTAAAATTCGCGAGAAGTGGCAAAATTGGAAGGAAGCTGGAATAAGAGTGATTATCCTCTTTAGAATCGCCTGAATTTTGTTTTTATGAAATTGTCATTTCCCTTATTTTTTACTCACCCAAATCCACCATTAACATTTCTGCAGTATATTTTTCACATTTACCGTTTCGTTTTAATCAATGGTACCATAGGTTTAATATGCAGTTAATTGTCGAATTTAAGAGAGAAAATTGAAAATCAGGCTACACTACATACATAAGCAGAGTTAAAATATTATTTCTATTTGCTATCAAATTCGCAGTATGCCGAAAAGCTTATATAGGCTTTTCAACAAATAACATACATATATGACAGCATACATAGCACATTTGTTACAAAGTAAAAAAATGGTGTCTACACGATATGCTAAAATCTTGAACAAACGCTTGTTGGCAACTTTAACAAATGCCCTTCATATGTAGTTAAGCTTACGTATATTGAAAAAACGTTGTGTCTACTTGATATGGTGGCACTGGTAAAAAAATTTTCACCATATATATGCTGATTCAACGTAACTTTTTTCCTTAATAATAGTATATGTCTTTTTATTGAGTGAATAAATATCGCTCGGAATTTATTTCTTACTGAAAAAAATTTTCTCGAGAAAAGAGTAATAAGTGCAATCACCGCAGGACAAAACCCGTTGTTTTGCTTGTTTGTTGACATTTTGTTTTTGCCCTTTTTTTGGGCGTAAGAACATAAACAAAATTGTTTAAATTCAAAAACTTGACAAAATAAGTTTAAAAAAGTTTACAAATGATGTATTTAAACATTATTTGTGTTTTTCGAAATACAAGAACTATAAAATATTACTTTATTTATGTACATATGTACATTTTCCGTTTGGCAAGGGAAAGATTTCTAGCGAAAAATGTAAGTTCAACTGCTTTCATAACATCTACTTTTTCCCGCATTAGGGGAAAAAAAAGAAGAGAGGTGTCTTAGGACAACCGGTTAGCTAGCTATATAAAACAAATTTCATCTGTTTCAGCTGCGATAACAATTCAAGTGCATGACAGCGCAATAATAAGAATGACAGGGCCGAATAAAAAATTTATCTAGAAAATGGTTGATTGAACAACCACGTTTTTTTGTACATTACATAACCAAGAATTAATAAAAATTTAATTTTGTGTATTGAATATTAAAAACCTCTCCCGACTGCATTTTTAATTAATTGATAATTCCTCAACCTCAACTATATCATTATGTCAAATTCGCTGCAAATATTTCAAAACTTTTCCATTTATTTCCAAGTATTTTATTTTCGTACTCTAACTTTAAGTACAAAGAAATCAAAACAAAAATAAATTTATAACTTTAATAGTGCCGATTATTTTTGTTCCTGTTTCGTGACACAAAGAGCATATCTCTAAAAAAAGTGAAAAAACAAATTCATAACAGTACAAAAGTACAGTACAACAGTACAAAACTCGTGCGGAATTTTCGTTCATGAGTGGGCTGATTAATACTGAATTTTTTCCCGAGAAATTTTTTCTTCCCTCATTTAATAACAAAGGGGAAAAATTGCATTCATAATAAAAGATAAGGGGAAAGTGAAGTGGTTATGATTGGACTAATTTTTTTCCTTTATGATTTATCCAAGCATTTAAGTATTTAAAATCATTGTTTAATATATTTCGGTGCATGTGGACGATAACACAAAAACCACAGACCAGCTTTTCAAGACTAGGTGCTAAATTATTATTCAAAATATATACATACAGCCCAATCCTTGGTATGTTTTTGCATTTCCTATTATGAATTACAATTTTCTTGAGGAACAATTTCCGGGGAAAAAATTAAAAATTCGAAAAATGAGGGAGAGGGAGATTTTTTTTTTGTAAGCCTTCTCCCCAATGTTTCAGCATTTATTTACACTGTAAACTTTTTGTAAATTTTACAAAAAGAAGTTTAAATGAGCACAGGAATGTTATACTATGTCCCTCTTTTTTAGAAATTAGGAACAGATTAAGCACGTAAACAGTGAACACGTAGTACTAAGTTTTATCTTACAAACAAAATTTGTTTTCTTTTTTTTATTTGAATACGGTTTTTATTTCTTTTTGCTTAAACTAATTTACATTATTATCATATAAATAAATAACAATAATTGTAAATATTTCTTAATTTCTAAGTAGAAAAGGTCAGTTTACTATCTGAACTCTTTAATTCTTATAATAACAATGTATGTTAAATAAATAAATAATAAATCATTATTGATACAAAAAATTTAAAATTTTGTAGTCAATTAAACTAAACTTGTGTCCAACTCGTTCAGTAGATCGTTTTTGGTTAAATGGGTTTGATCAAAGGTTTGCATCAAAAACGAGCATCTTAAAGACTTCGATACAAGTCTAATATATAAGCATGTTAGTCTATAAGTCCGGAGGTTGTCGGTTCAACTCCGCGCAAAGACATTTAGTGTTTTTCGCAGACAAGCAAAAAATCGTTTCGAGGATTCTGATTGCAATTTTGTATAAAAAACGTAGTTAATATAATAATTAAAATGTGTACGGAAATTCAACAATTTGCATTGTTAATATAATAATAACTTTAACTGAAATAGTTTTGAAATCCAACGTAAATAAGTGTTGAAAAAATCGAGGCGCACGACAGTGCACAATTGCTTAGAAATAATATGAAATCCTGATGATTTCATATTTATAAAGTGCATGGCAGATTATAGTGATAGGCAGTGTTGCCAGAATTTCTAAGGCTAAAATCTTCAAAATTTAACAATTTTCCACGAAAAAATCTTCAAAATCTGCATTTTATTTTTAAAATCTTCAAAATATCTTCAAAGCTATTTTTAAAACAACTTTTTTATATATTATTAAAAAATTTACATAAATATGGATGTACATGTGTAATATAAATATTTTTGCATTAACCCATATTCATAAAATTTAAACTCGGCTTAAAATATATTTTATTTATATTTTTTAGAATTTTTTTTTTAAATAACTTTCAATCAAATTTTTTTATGAATAGAAGCCTTTAATGTTCGAAGAATGTGCATTTCGTTTCTGCTTAAGAAACTCATCAGCAGACTTCAATAAAAAAAATTTTGAAATAAGGCAAAAAACTTCATATGTTTATAGAACGACTATCAATGTGTTACTAAGAATTACGTACACAAACATAAAAGGAGATATTCACAAAAACTATTTTGGGTTACAAAACGTTTAACAAACAAATTTCCATAACTATTTTTTATGAATACGGCAGAAAAAGCTTTTAGCAAAAATCTTTACAAGATAACATCTTCGATTTTGCCACATTGGTTGAAGTGTACTGATAAGTTTGACGGTTTTTTCACACACAAAGTTTACTTTGCAAAGTCTTGAGTTTGTTAGGAAAAAAGAATATACAACCCAGTAAAAAAAGAGACTCCAAAATAGGCATGAAAATGTAGAGTTTACGATCTGGAAGTAGTGAAAATTTCGATCCGATCTAATGATTTTTACATAGGGTTGTCATTGCAAGAAGTTCTCTTTTTCGATGCCTGGTCACTGAATTGGAAGCGATATTAAGAAAAATTTCCTTTTTTGTGTTCTTTGATAATATTTTTATCTAGGAAAAATGGTAAATAGTTGCCTTTTTTAACAATTCGTTTCTTTTTATACGAATTTAAGCCCGAAACAGTGTTTTCATGTAAATTTAAGCAAATTACTTTTAAATTTTGGACTAAAATTAGTTCATAAATTTCTTTAAAAAAATAAATTTTTTTAAATCCTGATGAGTATTTTTTAACACTATGGACGAGTTACAAGGTGTTGTATGACTAAAATAAGCTTCTACATAGTTTTTTGCTCAATTTCGCCAAATTAAAAATATCGATTTTTTGGAAGCAATGAAAATGTAGTTCCACTAGTATGACTTCCATTTTTTTCACTGGGAATAAGATCTCTTTTCTCTTCTCTCTTACAAACTTTAGACTTTGCAGAGTAAACTTTTGTGTGGAAAAACCGTCTTTATTTAGGAGAAACGAAATGCATAAAACCAACAAACAAATAAAAATTCTTCATACTTATGTGGAAACAATATAAAATGAATGATAAAAGAATTCCAATATATAAAAAATTATACAAAAAGTGATTAATTTGTTGCCTAAATATCAAAAGAACTTGAAAGTTTTGTTTTATTCAAGTTCACTTGACTCAAAATTGTTTCGACATTTTGCAAATGAATGTGGTACAGACACTTCATTTTAATTTAACTTAGGGCTGCAAAATCATAATCAGAATAAGCTTGCTTTATATCAGATATTCTATTCCAGAAGCTTACCAAAGTTACTTATTCTTTTTCTTTAATGATGTCTTCTAAATTCAAAAATTTTAGCTCTCTAAACTGTGAGTCGTTCACACATAAAAGAAACAAAAAGTAGTAACAGTAATAGGAAAAATGTAAGAAAATTCACTATAATTGGAGTTGAAAAATCTGCATTTTTAGGCTAAAAATCTTCAAATCTGGATTTCGTCTTTTTGGAGGGTAAAAGTCTGCAAAATCCAGATAAATCTGCATTTCTGGCAACCGTGGTGATAGGTATTGTGCAAAGAAGAACTTGGTCAACATTTTTATCTCACTGCTTTTAAAGGCCAAAATTTTACATTTTCACATTTATGTTTTTGTGATGATCAATAAATAAATAAATTCCAACAAACAATCTGTTGAGACGAGTATGTATATTTAATTGAAAAAATTTTTCTGATTATTCTTTAACTTACAGTTTCGTAAATTGTACTGATATTTACAAAAATCGTTGAATGTTGAAAATCAATTAATTATTTAATTATTATAACAAAAAAATTAATTGTATTTAATAATCTCTTTTTCTATGTTCAGAAAAATGAAGTACTAAAAGAGACTCAATTTTGCACATCTTCTTTAAGCTGAAAGTGGGTGGCAATAGTAATAATACATAAGCTCATAAATTAGTAAATATAGAACAGAGCTGTTAAATTTCGATTACGATTAGTAATCAATTAGATTACATTTTAAAAAGAATTGTGCTGATTTTATAATCCCCTTCAAAAGAATTTCTGATAAATAATTGATTACGATTACTATGAATAATCTTGGGATTATTGCTTTTGAGTCTCCCTTTATGATTTTGCAGAGGGTAGCGGGGGAATTCTATTTATATCCTCGTTGAGCAATCTAAAGGGAAGATTTTTATTATCATCACTCCGAGAGTCGTGATCATAATTATTGGGGTTATGGGAAAATAAAAGAAACAACAATTAGTAACTTTTATTTTTTCTTTAAGGGTTTGGTTGAGATTGGATGCTCACCTTTATTACTTGAGAAATTAATACACAAGCAGGTATTTCACTTCAACAGATTTTTTATATGTTTAATTTTCACAAATTTGGTAAATAGGTATTACACTTGAGTTTTTGTGGGTAATTATAGCTTACACTTCGATGGCAAAAAGGTAAGTAAGTTAAGATACAATTCAAAGGGATCAACAAAGGTAAGTATATTTATTTTTTAGGTAAACTTCGGGTTTTAATAACCGATTCAAGGAGAAGCTAGAATATATTTTTGTAGCGCAAGTTATTTAAGTGTTGCCACTTTACAATTCATGGAGGGCAAACTTATAACTTTAAACATTTCAAATATATATAAAAATACTTAATAAAAAATATGAATTTATACTTAATTTTGTCCAACTAGTTTGGACATGCCGCCGGCCTTGCCTTCAGGCAATAGATGACGTCTTATCAGATGCACAAAGGACATTGGCCATGAGATTTGATGGCTTCAAGAATGAGATTAGTATCCGGAGCTGTTGTGGGTATTGATTCACTGTTGCGTCGTTGTGTATCTTGTTGTCGTTTACTTGTTGATTTCGCCTTGGACCTTTGCTGATTTCGCAAATTTCTTCTTTTGATTTCCATGAACTTCTTAGAGCTTCTGGATTGAGGATGCAGAAGAGTGTGGTGGAACCCATCGCATTTTAGGCAGGTACTTAGAGACGCACAGGCTCGTAAGTCATGGCTATTTGCCAAGCAGTTAGTGCAGCACCGATTTTTGTCAACTACTTCTTCTCTCCTTTCCACTGACATTTTTAGGAATTTTCTACAAAATCTCAAGGCATGACGCGTTTTACACAAAACGCATTTATAAAGTTCCGGATCAACACGAATTCTCGGGTGCTTAGCACGATGGTTTTCTCGGCGTGTGTCTTCTAATCTTCTAATCGAAAAGTAATCTGAATTACTTGAAATTACAAAAAAGAATCGAAATTAATAAAAAAATGTAATCAAATTAGTAATCAGTACGATTAATAATCATTACTTAACAGCTATGATATAGAATTTGCTAATCCGATTGGCGTCGAATTTGAGTAGCACTATGGGTGAGTGGAGTAAATTAGTGAACCATACCTTATGTGTAGCTTAAAAAATAATATTGTGGCAGCACTAGAATAAATGTTAAAAAGCAGCTGTTTTGCAGCAGGTTATCAATTCTTTGCACAGTCAAAAATGCAAAAAAATTAAAAATTTATAATTAAGGGTCGCGAAATTTTACTGAAAAAGGAATTATATTTATGCTTGGCGAAGTACCTGTAGAATAGTATAAAATAATAATAGAGTCTAAGAAAACAGATCGTACAAGATCTGAAAAAAATGTAGAGACTTGGAAAAAAGTTGAGTGTTCTTTTAATGCAAAACATATGGTCTGTAAGTAACAAAACCATATGGCCTGTATTGATACTTTAAACACCCAATTTTATGCGTAAACACATTTTAAGCCAAAATTTGCACTGATTTATTAGCCCTGAAAGTGTTGTACCGGCCGGATTTAAAGAGATTATTTAAGTGAATTATTGGCGACATGTGCAAACTCTGAATAACAATGGGAGATGGTAAAACAATAAAACAAACTTCTAACGAAATTCTATCTAATGAATAGATAGAAAATCTTTTATGAGAAAAACGTATAAACGTAACACAATAAAAACACACATATGTACGTACATATTTTATGCTTAAGATTCCACTGAAGCCAACAAGTGTTTGAACGAAAAAAATCCCATAGCATTTTAATATTTTTTTTCTAAAGGAAAACAATTCTTCCAAATTAATAGGGAATGTGGCTTGCTTGGCTTTAACATATGGTATGGGACGGCTTAACAAAGCGACATCGGTGAGCATTAACAAAATTATGTGAATTTTTACACCTGAGCGTTAAAGAATGTAAGAAACAATGAAGATGCATGTGGCAAATTGCACTTGTGCAAATAACCGTACCAAGCCTAAGAGACAAGATATGGCAATGAGAGGTGGATTAAGAAAACAACAAAATTAAGAAAAGAACAACACACATTTTTAAAAAGGTGAACATGACGATAATGATGAAAGATGGATTATTAAGAACCCTCAATAATGTGTTAAAAGATGTTTAATTTGCATTTTCACTCATAAACGGTGAAAAATAACACACAAAAGTGAACTATAATAGAGGAAAAAAAGCTCATGCTGCAGGTATACATACATAGGTATTCGCCTTCATTATATTTACTCTTGCTTCTATGATGTTACGATGCATTGTTTGCCATAAAGAATAAGAGTAAATTCAACACTGAGACAAATTTTAAATTTAAAATACGTTAGACAAATTTGTTGCGATGAGCCGACGAAACTCAGTACATTGTGCCGATAGTGGGACACAAAACATACAGAAGTGTCACGAGACGGAAGATAAGGATATTTTTCTGTTTGTCTCGTTTCCCCTCAAATTAGGTCGTCGTTTTTGTTTTGCTACGTCTTTCTGGTTCAATAAATTTTTATTAGCTGTATTAATTGGTAGGTAGCAATACACTACAGTATCGAATACACTATACTCTTCTCTTTTTTCCACGAGTTTTAACAAAAACCTGATTGGAGCTGTTTTTACCTGTCACTTTATTCACTTCTGTGTATTCTGTGAGTGGGATCTCTCTTAACACTGATCATAAGTACTAAAATTTGCAACATTGGTAGTTTGTGCTCATATTTTTCATTTGTTTTGGTAGCACTTGCCCCAGTTCCTGATGGTAGGTACAGACTTAGCAACGTGTTTATGCAACTACACAGATTGCAGTGTCGGTCGCACAATGTGTAGTATTGTTTATAGTTGCGTTCGAAATTGCATTCGAAGTTTCGAATATATCAATATCATTTTATGTTTATAGGTTGCAGTGTCTGTGTCAAAGTATGCATGTAATATACATAAACGTTAGTCAATTTCTTTATGTTTTTGTTTTCAATAAATGAAAAATGCTTATGAATTCTTATTGTGTATGCTAAGTTACCAGATTGCTAAATTTTTGTACAATTGATGTTAATTTGGTACAATTTTACCATTTTCATGGTACAATTTAAAAAAAGCCATATCCCAACACTGGTGTACAGTATTGAATTGTTCTCTTTTTAGTGCTTTTGATTTTATGAGAACACTAAAACTGGTATTCTCTTTTAGCAAGAGTATGCAACAGCATTTGCTTATCTGCCAAACAAGGGCATAAGTTATTCTAGTGTCGAAACATATTTCACTAGTGCACACCGAATGACAATTGTAAAATGAGCACAGAAGTGTAAATATCTGTGTATGTGTAGAATAAAAAACAAACAACCTAGATTATTTGAGCGTGTTAGTTTGCATGCGATACTGTTCTAAGTTTTATAGTTTATTATTTTAAGACTAAAAAATAACATAAAAATTATATTTTTCACAAAGGATATAATTGTAAAAAGTTTTATTATCACTTAATATCTTATGAAATTTTAAGTTTGTGAAGTGTAGTATTGTGCACAATGAAGTGTACTACACACTTGACACAACTGTCGATTCAACTGTTGTACAATGGTTTTGTGTGTTTTTTTTTTCATTTATCTCTATTTTTGCTTTTCCAATTTCAATTACGATTACCACTACAAACAATATTCGCTGTTGACAAACATATAATACTTTTTTACGGCTTGTGCTCACTTCTAGTACATACTAAGACTATTCAATCAAATGGCTTAGACACGTTGCGGAATGATGATTTGGCAATTTATAGGAATTTAATGTGGCATTAAAGATAAAACAAAGTTCAGTTACAGTTGAATTTTGGCACTGATTTGTTAGTGCATGATTATTATTTTTCTGTCTAAATCTTCCAATGTCTAAATCTTTCCAATGTTCTATGCATGTACTATTTGATTTATTTATTACATATTATATATAGTATAATGATTATACTATAAATTTTTAATAAACACAGTTGCCTTGATTAAAACTAACTACTCCACAATTATCGAACTTTTGACGATTCAATAAAAATATTGAACGTTAATTTTAATAAAAATTTGAATTTTAGTGACGGATTTTGCGCTTCGGCGCGCCTATTAACATCAGTAGAAGTTGAAAGAAAATGTTCAATGCATAAAACTTTATTTAGATGTGACAGGCAATGATTTTTATTTCGAAATCTAAGTGAATATCTATCCAAAATACATTCTCAAATATTTAAATCCCATAAAGGCATCTCTCGTATTTTAGTTTGGCTTGTTTTATATACAAATGTTATTGTAACGTTTAGTTATATTTTTTCCAAATGAATAAATTTTTTTTATTTTTAAGGTCATATTTTTTGAGTTTTTGGATAATTTTTTCAAGTTTTTAGTACACATTGAATGCACATAAGACACTTTTTAGAGCATATTTCTGGATTCCCTGGTCATCAATAAAATATGTATATATATTATAGTGACCGGAGTTTTACAATTCGTCTCTATTTGTATACCATTTACCAAAAATGCAAAAGGGTTTATATGGGTTTGTCATTCCGTGTGTAATTTCCACAATATGAATATGCCATCCATAAAGTATATATATTCTGGGTTCTTATGAATAGGAAAGACGAATAAGCGATCTTCTGATGTACGAGAAATCGGGTTTCTGAAGCTCCCAGAACATCTAGAGGCTTCGGGCTTGGACTGGTGTATCAGAAATTGTCCAAAATAGATTGGTATTGAAAATCAGCAAAATCGATATGGCGGTTTTAGAGCTGGAAAACTTTATTTTACCATATAAAAGTAACTACCGAAAACTAATTTTTATTTTTTTTTTTAAATAAGCTCATTTTATGCTTCACTACGAATAAAATTGGTATTTCAAATTAAAAAAAATTATAGACGTTTCCAGGATTGGAAAACTTTAACTTTTTTTATACAAAAGTAATTTACTAAAACAAATTTTTCCTTTTTCTCTATAAATTAATCCTATCTTATATTCTTAAAAGAAATAGATTGTTGTAAGATATCAGTACGAACAAAATTGGTACTTCGAATTAAAAAGATATATCTTATATGTAATCTTAAAAGAAATAAATTGGCGTAAGAAATCAGAAAAATATGAAAGGATGATTGCAGGGTTGAAAACTTTTTTTTTTTTTTTTTTGTATATAAAAGTAACTAGGTCAATTAATTTTTTTGCTTTCAAATTAAATGTACTTTATGTCTTAGAAAGAAATAGTTTGGAATTAAAATTTAGAAAAATAAAAATCATTGCTGCAGACCTGGAAAACTTTAACATTTTCTGGTATATAGAACTAAGTAAGTCAAACTAGATATTTATTTGGTAATTAAATATATTCTATATTTTAGAAAGAACTAAATTAGTACTGAAAACCAGAAAAAAATCAATATTATGGTTCCAAGTTTGGAAATTAATAAAAAGATAAATTAGGTAAAATAAACCAAAAACTATTTTTGTGTGTTAAACATATTTCATATTATAGGGAGATCTTTACTAAAGATTTTTTAATCTATGTTCAATTTTTATACGGATATCTCTTATAAATTAAACGCAGGTTTGTGCGATGTTGCTTATTATGCTCTCAGCACAGCTTTGTTTCAAATCGACGGTCGTTCATTTACAGCTTGTAACGAGTTCTTATTAATTTTTAGGTAAATGGAAATAGAAATAAATTTACCGCTATAACTATAAACAAAAATTAAAGGAAATGTTCCTTTTCATTTCCCTGAAAACGTTCTCTCGTCTGAACAAAATCAAAAAGATTGTTTAGGAGTTTTGCAACAAGAAATATGATTAAATACGGGTGAATATAAAACAAGTTAGGTTACTTGCTATGGAGGTACAATACTAAAGCTACGGCCACACGTGTCAAACATTTGCCAAAAAAAGCGTAACCAACAAACACTAAAGAAAAAAGTTTTGATCCAGACACTTGTTTATCAAATTAAACAATTTCGAACACAACTAATAGATAATTTCATAGAATCCAACACCCCGCTACTCTTTAACTTGCCAAACTTTTCTCTGAATTGAAAGATTTTTCATTGGCATTTAGTGCTTACGCTTTTTTGTGCAAATGTTTGAGAAGTGTGACCGTACATTAGGATAGTCTTAATAGTAGGGTTATTAATAGTAGAACGGTTTGTGAACATCTCGAGAGCGAGTAAGCAAGCCCGAATTCTTTGGAATTGTATTGACGTGACGTCGATGTTGACAACTGGAATAAGGGTTAATGTAAAATATTTCTTAAATACAGAGTGTAGAATAAAATATTCAACTATTGCTAATATCGAAAATAAAATATTTGAATAAAATTCTTTAGTCGAAAAATACCGAGAGCTCACTTACTAAAAATTACACTAAAACAAAAAATTTTAAATGTTTTCACAAAATAAATATGTATGTATGTACTTATGTATGTATCTTTTGGTGAAGGGTATATAAGATTCGACACAGCGGAATATAGCACTCTTACTGGTTTTTATTTATACTACCCATGGTCTTGACGAGTTTTAAAATACAATTTTCCATCAAAAATAAGATAGGATTTAACAGTTTAAACAATATTAGGCCTGGTTACATCTGTGTGCCATGTGAGAAAAAAACGTAACCACTAATTACTAATGAAAAACTGTTTGATTCAGACATGTATTTATTGTTTTAAAAAGTTTCCAGTCATGTTAAGCTCTATAAAATCGCCTATTAGCTATGTATGAAACTGTTTAACTTAATAAATTCGTGTCTTACAGACCAACCTTAATTAAGACGCAAAGTGCAACGTAATATAGCGCTTGGCTTTTACGCTGGAATGAGTAACAGTAATGTTTACTCACTTTGATTAATAAAAACCTCTGAATAGAAATAAGATATAAAAATAAAAATGCTAAATTTACCTTAAAGTAGCTAAAGTTGCATTACTTAACAAAAAACAACAGTACTTTTGCAGCCAACTTCGCTTCTTTACGCGCTGTCAAAATTCGATTTTCCAATTGCAAAGCGTTGACGCCGCGTTATTTCGGTTGGTTTCATACATGCGATATTTTGACAGCCAGATAACTCTTTGCGTGGTCTGTTAATCAAACATTTTCAGATGTAAGCTCAGACTTAGGCGCTAATTCTTAATGTCAAATTTTATGGAGGAATTTTTTAACTCCTAGTTGAATTTCGTCACTTATTTTAACTTCATGCCAGTTTTTCGGTATGCATAAGGATGTTAAGAATTTTGTTTGTTTCATTAATTACTTAATTACTTATAGTACAGGGTGTGTACTTGTTTTTACAGTAAAAATTTTGTTTCAACGGAACTGTTCAGGTGTTGTATATTTACCGCCTGTTATTTATTTATTTAGTGATTTATTTAGTCAATCCTTACAGACTTATAACAAAATACTTAAAATTAGGTTGCATAACGTGAGTTACATAGATAATAAAAGTTATAACTTATTAATTAAGAAAAACAATAATTTTGTGATTAATGAAAAATAGACAAATTCTGACAAACAATTTTATTGACGGCATAATCTCGTAAAAGGATCAGCAATTGCATAATAAGATCTACAAAGTTTGGTAACAAGAGGATTATAATGACGAGTACTACGACAAGGAATATTAAATTTAACAGAATTTAAAAGAAATTCAGAGCAAATATTACCATTAATAAGGTTAATCATAAAAGTTACATTTAACATTGTACGACGACTTTTTAGAGTAGGTAGTTTTATTAGAGCCAGTCTGCTGGTATAAGAAGGAAAATTTGTAGTGAAACACCACTGGAGACCACGTAAGCAAAACAACAAGAATTGTTTTCGAATATATTCAATACGAATATTATGAATATTTGTAATATGGGTCCCATATGATTGATCCGTATTCTAAAATAGGTATAACTAGAGACACGTACAGCTGCTTCGTAGTGTAGGGGTCTGAAAATTATTTAGCCCATCTCTTTATAAAGTCAAGAACGCTTCTAGGTTTGGTTACAGTCATCGTAACATGAGGAACAAAACACAATTTTGGGTCCAGTAATATTTCAAAATGAAGAAATGAATCAATCTACTCTAGCTGATGATCTCCCAGATAGTAATTAACAGCAATTATATTATTTCTGGAAAAACACATACATTTACATTTCCTTAAATGGAGCATAACATCATTTTAAGTTTGCAAAATATATAAAAGTTGTTAAGGTCACTTTGAAGATTAATGTGATCCATAAAATTGTTAAAAGAGTAAAAAATTTTTACAGCGTCAGCATACATCATTATATAAGCAAAGTTTATGATGTTTGGCAGGTCATTTATAAACAAAGAAAACAGAATAGGCCCAAGATGGCTGCTTTAGGGAACATATATGATGAAACATATATGTACTTAGAGGTAGTATTATTCAAAAGAATGGTTTGCTTTCTGCCAATTAAATATGAACTGAACCAGTTTAAGCTCCGCTAAGTTACTCCTAATTGATCCAGTTTAGAAAAAAGAAGATGATAGGTAACTTTATCAAATGCTTAGCTAAAATACGTATAAATAACATCAGTTTGTTTCTTTAGTGTAAAAGCATAATTAATTGACTAAAGATGTTAAGTGGATAATATTAATCGTAGTTGAGCAAATCATAAGTTCTATGAATTTTGACATTAATCCCATGAAAAAATTCATTAAAATTCAGCCAAAGTCACGCTTCGTTGGATTAAAGAAACCAGTTTTGTTAAAATTATTTTAATGAAAACTACGTCAGAAGAATTTCATCGAAACAACGAAATAATTTCATCAAATCGATGAAATAACTTCATTAAAACAATGCAATTATTTCATTAAAACAATGTAAATATTTCGTTAACACAATGAAATAACTTTATTATTACAACGAAATAACTTAAACTTAAACTGAAACTGTATGTGTAAATAAGCATACAAAGAGTACAACAACAATCATACAGAACTACTTTTGATGTAAGATTTTGGTTGACAAATGTTGAAATACATTTAATTAATTTATCAGACTTTCATGACTACAATGAAATTTTCATTGGGACAACGAATACATATCTATAATGAAATTCTAAATTGCTGTATATTTTATTAAGTTTTTTAGTTTTAAAATATGTAATCTTTAACTTAATTGCTTTAAGGTATGTATGTTTATTTCAAGCACCAACTGCAAATGTTTTTTAAATATAAATGGGTTTCTTAAGACCATATGACACTTCATTTTTCTTTCATTTATCAAGTTTTAGAGAAAAGTGCAAACATATTGTAATAGAAAAATTCAACAGGTGCAAAGGGTTCAGCTATATTAAGAAAAATGAAATAATGTCAACAACTTGACTAAAATTATCGATAACAAATGAAGATCTGTCAATAAAAATTTGAAATTTTTCAACTTAAAATTGACATTTCAAGCTTGAAACATAAAAGTTTTCGCTAATTTGCGGTTTATGGGCAAACATAGCGATTTTTAGTTTCTTTTGTCTTAATAATAGCGGTTTCTAATTACGAAAATTTGACAACATTTAAACATTTTGTTTCCGTTTTATATATAATTTTTTCTTTCTAAAATTTATTGTTTCTTTCTATCAATTCAATATCAAATCAATGAAGAAAAGATGAAGTATCATAAGGGCTTTAATAATTAGAAAATATTGTTGTCATAAATCCAATGAAATATTGTTACGAAACAAAAAATGTCAATTCCAATGAAATTCTTTCAAAATATTTTTGAAATTTCCATTAGATTTGTGAAATTATCATTAGATTTGTGAAACAAGTCTAATGAAATTATTTCGTTGGATTTATGAAGCAAAATTCTTTCGGTGCATGTTGGTAAGATGACATTAAAGATGCAGTCTGATGACAGAGGAAATTAATTTTTCAAACAGTTTCGGAATCGCGCTTAATTTAGCAGTGCCTCTATAGTTTGTTATTTCAGATTTGTTATCAGACTTATATAAAGGTATTATATACGAATCTACCCAAAAAACAGGAAAATAGCCATATTGTATCGAGATATTAAATAATAAAGTTAAAGGTGTAACTAATGATTTTGCACATTGAATTAAAACGCAGCTTGGAATTTCATCAGGACCATGACTAATTGACGTTACTATTGAGTGTAGGAAAAGAGATTGCTTGAGAGATGCAACCACGTAAGAGGATCCATTTCTGTCATCATAAACAGCATCAGAATAAGTACTGGCGAAAAAATCAGCAAACTTATCACACATGACATCAACGCTACTGGATTCTTGATTGCAAAATTTCATAACTGATGTATAACCGCTGGATCTTCTCTTAGAACTACCAAACGCATGAAAAGATTTTGGATCACGAACGAAATTGTTTTTCATTTTGAGCAGATTATATTCAGAACGACTAACTGAATATTTTATGTAGTCAGCAAAGGTGCCTAATCTCTTATATTTTTGTAATTTTTGTTTTTGATGTTTATAAGTCCTGATAGTTGCTTCGAATTCCATGGTGGGCCAAATGAATTGTTAACAAATTCTTTAGGAATACAAGTTTCAAGAAATTAATAGATTTTATCATAAAATATGGTGATAATCGTATCAATATCCGAATTATTATTTATGGGAATATTGAACACATCATTCCAGCAAGTATTTTTTATTAAGCCGTTGAGCAAGTTAAATTTTTTGCAAACGGTAACAATTTGGAGTTTTAATTTAGCATTTATTGTTATATAGTATGTTTATACATTTTTGTTGAATATTTTTTTGTTCTCCTTAAATGGAAAAGTCCGTGTTTTTTCCTTTTTTGCCAAATTAGAAGGAATTATGTATAATAAAAACAAAATTTATTAAAATCTATTATTTTTTCCAGGGATATAATATCCTCATCTTATCGAAATATGGAACCAGTTTTGTTGATTCTAGCTAAGTCTTTTAACTAGATTTTTTTTCAGTTAACTTGACGACACATTCAGTCTCACCTGTGCGTGTACGTGTTTATTTTATTTGATTTCTTTAGTACCGAATCTGGGATTAGCATTAAAGTGCGAAATAACACACGTTATTTTATGTTCTTTACAAGGTTCCGCTTTAAATTACAAACCTGTACCAAAGGAAATACCCACAACTAGCAGCATGTTTGCAAGTTCAACATGTTGCAGTTTCTAAAAACACACGTATTAAAACTTTGATCATATGTTTGTTTGCATACATTTACGTACGGTATGAACAGAAATGGCAATAAGCAGCATGCAACATACTGTGTTCTTATGAAACCAAAGCATACATACAGCACAAACTATCGTGTAGCACTTGTATGCACACTTGCAGCAGTGTGTTTCTCATTAAAACAGGATGTCATAAAACAGCATTTGGCTAGAGAAAAAAAACACATAAAAATATACATCTCAATGTGACAAAAAGAAAAAGAAAAGACACTCTAGTTTGCAGAGCAACGAAAAAAACTGAAATTATGCACGTGTGTAACTAAATTAATTAAAATGGATTTCCCGAGTCAAATATTGGTGAAGGGGAAAAATTACTTGAGCCAAATTATGTCATGGAGCATTTTTTATTTAAACATATCCAGATATATCACCAATACCTGGGCTTTGGAATCCTTAGGCACTCGCAATTTTATGCAGCGCTGATTACAGTGTACATTACACGACATGCAAGACTTAAACAAAATTAAACCGTCTTCAAAAACAAGTAAGAGTGCTATATTCG